>CM066038.1:188467097-189110003 GCA_033557465.1 Ichthyophis bannanicus | reverse complement strand
GGTCGGGGGGGGGGGGGCAAGGACTGCATGGGCGGTGGTGGGGGGGGGGGCGAGGGCTACAAATGGGCTGTGATGGGGGGACCTAGACTGGAAAAGGGCTATGGGGGGGGGACCTGGACTGGAAATGGGTTGTGATGGGGGGGCCTGGACCGGAAAAGGGCTAGGGGGGGGGGGACTTGGACTGGAAATGGGCTGTGATGGGGGGGGACCTGGACTGTAAAAGGGCTAGGGGGGGGACATGGACTGGAAATGGGTTGTGATGGGGGTGGAGGGGACCTGGACTGGAAAAGGGCTATGTGGGGGGAGGGGGGGGAACTTGGACTGGAAATGGGCTATGGTGGAGGGAGGGGGAACTTGGACTGGAAAAGGCTGTGATTAGGGGGGCTAGGACTGCAAATGGGCTGTGATGGTGCGGGGAGACTCGGACTGCAAATGGGCTGTGATGGTGGGGGGCCTAGGACTGGAAATAGGCTGTGATGGGGGACTTGGACTGGAAATGGGCTGTGATTGGGGGGGGCTAGGACTGGAAATGGGCTGATGAAGAGCTGGAATAGGACTGGAAATGGGCTGATGTGGGGCATGAGAGAATGGGACTAGAAGGGAGTGGATGCTGGGTGGGTCTAGAACTATAAGGGAACTGATTTGGGGGGAGGACTAGAATGGATGGGGAATGAGAATGGAGAGGGGAAAAAATATTTTGTGTGGAAGAAAAGTCTATGATGGGCCGGGTATTGGGAGAGTAAGAGGGGCTTGAGAATGGAAGGGTGAAATTTAAACGGATGATAAAGGAATAAGGAAAGAATTGGGGGAAAGAGCAAAAGGGAAACAATCAGTATGTTAAAGCAGAAATAGAGAGAGAATGGAAAAACATCTAAAAGAGAAGAAAGGACAAATGGATAGCTCGCAGAAGACACAAAGAAACCAGAAGAAAGTGACTGGAGCAATTGCAACTGAAAAATAAAACGCCCAAACAGAAGGTAGAAAAATACTTTTTATTTTGAATTTATTAACTGGAATATGTCTGGTCTGGGAAGTGTGTATTGCTAACATTTTTGCGTTTTTGTTTAGTGCAAGAGGAAATTACTTTATAGTTTTATTTCTCCAGTGTTGTACATTTCATGTTTGGATTTTGGGGTTCCCAGTTTAATTATTATCTGACCAAGGAAGTTAGCCTACACGTATCCTCGGTAATTTTTGTGGGTGGGGCGGGGGCGGGGCAGGGGTGGGACTAGGGGCGGAGAATGAGTGGAGCATGGCGAGCCACAGGTGTCGGGTTTTTCTCGGTGAAAAAGTTGGCAACCCTACCAACAACACCCATAGTTAAACCTTTTGCCTCATGTTCTGACAGAGGTTCATGCGGGGGTGGGGGGAGGGGAGACATAGGTTATAGTCATCAATGGTATAGTACAGGCATACAGTTAGTCCCCAGTATCAGAGGCTGGAATGCTGCCATGACTGGCTGCTGCTCTGGTAATCTCACTTCCGGTCCATTCTGCATGTGCGGACGTCAGGGCTCACACAGTTGGCTGTAGTGGTCAGGAACCTCTTCTCACAGCACCCTACTACACTACAGGTGTAACAGAGCATCTGCAAGGGGCCTCCAAGGACATATTGACCACTCCGCAGGCCGTCTGCTATGGGGGTGCTTGAATAGTATCCATTTTGCTCTTAATTATTTGGACCCTGTCTCCTAGCTCTGTTCCAGGCTCATTACTGCTATCTTGACCAACTGCTGTTTCACCACTTGCTAGTTCCTCTGCAGGTTAATGCATCTCCCTTGGGTTGAGACCAGAACACGTCTCTGAGCAGGTAAGTCAGCTTTTATTTAATTAAATAATCAATGTATTTGTTTAAATATTTACCACACATCTCAAATTTCTAAGTGAGTACAAACAACATACATATTCTTCATAACAAAATATCAAAATGTGTATGATGATGGGCGGTGTGATGCAACATCTTTTGACCCTGAATCTCACCAACACTCACTTCCAATTTGCCCTCTTGAATCTATGTTTTCTTGTGTACAAGCAGAGTATGTGGCATTTGAGGGCACAGCTTTAAGATCCCATCCATACCGATTCTGCCCTTGGCCCTGACCCTCTCACTTGTGCATGCTGCAAGTTACCATAGCCAGAGCTGATGCGATTGGGGCCATGGCTACCACTCAAGAGTGTCATAATCTGTCACACACTTGGAAACACATCATATGGTATATAAATGTGGAAAGGGCTTGCATCACTAACATGACATGATATGGGGTGGGTAGACAGCTGGAACATGGTGGATGAGTGCATTTTATGTCCAACTTACAGGAGATAAGGAGTCTGCAGATACACTGGAGGGCATTAGCACAGGCTTCAGCAGCCAGACACCTTAAGAGGATCCCACACCACAGGCATTTATAATTAGAGATGACAGTGTCAGTCTGTTCCAGGCAGAAGAGCAGAGTCCAGGAACTTCAGGGTGCTGAGGACTATGCCCATGTGGAAGATGAGGAGGATGTTATCGAGGGGGCCAATCTACACCTTCCACCTACCTCTTTCTTTGATGATCCTTTGGCATCAAGGGAGGGGTGTAAGGGCAGGTGACAGCCAGGACATCCCTAGTGTCAATCAATGGAGTCATCAGCTTCTGTGCTGTGCAGAGCATCTACAGCAACAAAATATCAAACATCAGGCACAACATGCTGTTAAGATGGAGCTGCTAAGATGATTACTTGCCCTGGAGGAATGCCACATTCACCTACAGGAGAGCCAGTTGCAAGCAACAGCCTCAATGAATCCATCCTGGGGCTGCAGAGACTTGCTTCAATTGATTGGCCAACATGTCACGGTCCCCCTTTCATTTTTGGATGCCACCACAGTGACATCTGTACCCCTGGGGTCCCAATCTGCATGACCAGCTAATAGGAATTGTGTCACCACCACCACCTCCAGCTCTCTTCCCCCTTTCATGAGGCCCCCCAGTGATCTGTAGTGCTGGATGATGCCTCATAAAGCTCCTCAGATGCCAGTGAAACATCATCCACCATGTTGTTGTTGTTGTTAAGTGCCATCGAGTTGGTGTCGACTCATGGTGACCCTCTGGATAGTTGTCCTAAACTGTGTTTGGTCTTCAGACAGGCGACTCATTGTTGATAGAGTGGCATCCATAGCTGTTATTATTGTATCAATCCATCTCATTGCTGGTGTTCCTCTCTTGCGTTGACCTTCTACCTTGCCAAGCATGATGTCTTTCTCCAACAATCTCTCTCTTCACATGATGTGTCCAAAGTAGTGCAGTGGGATTAAACCCTGGCTTCTTTGGTCACTAGGCTACTTCTCCATTTCCCATTAAGTGCCTCTGTATGAAGTCATCTCTTGCAGCGATGTCTAGTTGTTAGAGCTATCCAGTATCCTCCTGCTTTGTCTCTTTTGCATCTGCACCATGGTCTGGGTCTGCTGTGTCAGTGTCTCAATGCCAGGCTGTGGAGCATGCATCAGGCCATGAAGATTTCAAATACACTGGCAGGGCTGGCCAAACATCCTTTCAAAGATGGCACATGGGTGTCTGTGGGCTCTGTTGTATTGTTCCTCCCCATCATCATATTTTCAATCCTAGCCCCCCCCCAATCAGCCCATTTCCAGTCCTAACCTCCCGATCAGCCATTTCCAGTCCTATCCTAGCCCCCTTCATCAGCCCATTTCCAGTCCAAGCCCCCATCAGCCATTTCCAGTTCTATCCTAGCCCTTCCATCAACCCATTTCCAGTCCTAGCCCCCCCTTCCAAAGAGCCCTATACCTGTCTGACCAGTTTCATAGGGAGCCAGAGTGAACAGCAGCTTTTTCCTTCACTCCGACAGTGTTCTCATGCAGCCCACTGATGCGCTGAGTACTGGGAAACAGGAAATGCCCTTTAACCTCCGGCATGCCAGCTAACTGCACGAGAACACACAATTGGAGTGAAGGAAAAAGCCACTCTTCACTCCGGTGGTTATGCAGAGGTGAGACGGAGCCTCAGGCTTCCCCGGCTCCTTCTGAAGCTGGCCCTACAAACTGTTAGAAGCCGAACAGCATGTGCGGCATGACGTTAGTGCGGGGCCCTGTGTGAACAACATTCCTGCACAATGCACGGGCCGGCCCTGCTTGACAGCACTTAAAAAACACTAGTATTTTATAAAGAAAAGGGTTTATTAAATAAAATAGGCTTAAACGAGGCATGTTTAGGAACCCAGATGTACAATTATCCTCATTTTCTTAAGTGTTCTTTCATAATACAATGAGGTGTGCATTGAATGCAGGGAGCTAATGGCAGAAAGAATATTTACTATTTTTACTTCAGCGACAGAGGCACTGTGATGGAAGTGAATATTAGGGAAATGCATTCATTAGCACTCATTCAGTTTGTTAACGTGCCTTAAACATTTTAGTACAGACAAAATTGATTTAATGCATTTTAATCTATGAATTAATGCACATACTATTGAACTGCACGGGTTAAAGTTCTAATGGGTGTTAATAAAAAGTTATTGAAACAAATGTGTGAAATGAACTGAAAAACGCCCTACAAATTAGGAAAAATGTCAAACTGAACATTTTTGGCCCATATCCATCCCTAGTGAGCTGGAAGAGGTACACTACACATTCCTAGAAAGAAAACCGTGGTTCACAGTAGCAGTGCAAATTGGCACCGGATTCCTGCATATCTTTAAAGTATAATTTCACCATTTCCCAACAAAAAGATGGTGGTGATAAAGTTGGCACATAGCAGATCTGAACAACGCTGAGGGGCATTGCAGAAATGCTGGAATACTTCCTTTATTAATTAGGCCGTTTGTGATCTTTGTGAACATATTTCTAACTTCTCATTGCACAAAATCCCACCCAACCGGCTACTCTTGGGTGTCATTCAAAAGATCCTAATAACATTTGTAGTTAGGTATTTCATTTTGCCATAGAGAGCGGAGCTATTTTATACTGCAATGCAAATGACTGCATTCATCCAAGGAGCATTGTTAGTAATTCATTGTATCCCTTATCATTCCTTTGCAAAACCCCAGCACATCAGCAGCGAGCACAGAACTGTGTCAACAACAGCATCAGCCACTGTCAGATGTAGTCTTATCAACCTGAACAGAGTGCACTGGGAATGACCTGCCAAGTCTCAACATCCTCTCTTCTTTTTCTAACCCTTTTGTGCAAAGTGCACTTCTTTGTTCTTACTATATGATCTGTCTTTCTTGGCACTGCTAAGAGCGCAAGACCCTCTCCCACATCTGGAAGAGGTATTGAAATATGTAAAAGACCCTTGTGAGCTTAGAAATTCCCTTTCTCTCTCCCATTCTATCGTTCCAACTAAGCGAACACCACTGCCCTTTGTGCCGCGTGGAAAGGGTTTTTTAGTTTTCAAAAGGCTTGTAGAAGCACAGTGTGAACCTGACTAAACCGTACAAAAAAATAGAGATACATTTAAAGATGGGCAAACAGTCTTATAGAGAGCTATTCAGAAGGGGTTTTTAATCTCATATGGCTTTTGGTTGGTTTCAGCGCCTAAAATTTTAAAAGCATGCAAATTGCTTGTACTCCCATATATCTACCAATTAACGCGAATATAATTTGCATGTGCAAAAGTCCTAACGCATATGCAAGGTATGCATTTAAATCAAACGGGTGAAAAAATTTGAGAAAAAAAGCACACTAAAATCAAGAAAAATATGGGAAATCTGCAAATCAACGAAGGGATTTGGGGTCATGCGCATCTAGTCCCGGCATTTTTTTTCAGATTACTGGTGGAACGGTTTGGCATTGCATTGCCCTGCATGGAAAAAGGATGTCTTGGAGAAGGACATAACAGCATTCATTGGCAAGAACTTCAGTTGACATTATGCGCCTTGCCGTAGGGATTTTATTTGTTAGCGAACTTTAAAAGATTTAGTGTGTGTGTCGAGTTAACGTGCATTAAAGTTTTTATTAAAATGAATATGTGAAATGAACAAGCCATACCAGAAGTTTATGTCCTATGCACATTTTCAGAGGATGTAGTTGCAATTTAAATAGCACCGTGAGAATCGTAGCCTGTCCTGTTGGTTCTGCTTTAGTGATCCACCATCGTTAAATCTTGTTAAACATGCCACAAGCATTTTGACATCCAAGAACCCTGTGGAGGCATAAAACTTCATTTCTTTGCTCCAGAGCTCTGGAATGATATTCCATAGGATTTCAGAGCAATCAATGTTATTTGTAAATTTTGGAGATTGCTTAAAACACATTTATTGTATTTGAGGAGGCCTTTGCTCATTGCTGACCTATGTTTAATTATGATTAGGTAAAAAAGTCTTTTTTTAATTGTCTGTTTTATGTAAATTTGTTTTCTTTTATATTATTTGTTTTATATGTCTAATTTAATATGAATGTTTATTGCAATATCACCTTTAACTTTGTGATTACGAGGTTTATAAAAATGTTCTGGGAACCTTGAAAACTATTTTAGTAAAACAGGTGTGTGATGGGGTCTTTAGAATGCTACCCATCCCGCTCCAAAGGGATTATCAACAGTCCCCTTTAAGAGAGTCTGCAACCCAGAGTTTAGGGCTGGAAGGGTGTGGCGCACAGGGAGAGGTTAAGAACCCAGCAGACTGCAGGAGGGAGAGAAGCCCATGGAGTCAGAAGTCCTTTCAGGAAAGCCGTGCAAAGGAGTTTAGAGGTAGGAACTTTAATGGGCTGGAAAAGGGCCAAGAGAACCAGTTTGTCAAGGACCAATAAGCTGGGACAGAAGAAAGCTCACTTTGTTTTCCCTGAACTGCTATCTGTTCTGGGCAGGGGCGGCTCTATAATGAGGCAAAATGAGGCGGCTACCTCAAGCGGCAAAGTTTTGAGGGCGGCAAATGCCCCCAAAACAGCCGCCTCACTTCGCCTTCAAGTTAAAAAAAGAAAAAAAAAGCGCACAAGTTGCTGCCTCTGCTGAGTCCGCTTCTCGGCAGCGGCAAACTCACCACCTCCGTTCTTCTGTAGCTGTGGCTCCCTGCCTCTTAGGGAGTCGCGGCTGTGCCAGTGAAGCTGTTGCGAAGCCTTCCCATCTCTCGACAAGCTCCGTGCAACATTGTCTTGCCTCCAAAGGAAGTGGTAAACAACTTCCTTTGGGGGCAGGACAATGATGCATGGAGCCCATCGAGAGACAAGAAGGCTCCGCAACAGCTTTATTGGCACAGCCGTGGTTCCCTAAGACACAGGGAACTGCGGCTGCAGAAGGAGGCGGCACAGGGCGGTAGCAGGCAGACATGGGGACAGGGGAGGAGGGGGCAGGGAATCTGCAATGGGGCTGACATGGGGGAGGGGGGCTGACATGGATGGATGGAGGGAGGGAGGGGCTGACATGGATGTATGGATGGCGGGAAGGATGGAGGGAGGCGGCTGACATGGATGGAGGGAGGGAGGGGGCTGGAAGGGAACTGACAAGGGTTCTCTCTCATCCAGCAGGAACAACCGGCATCAAACAAATCAGCCTGATTGCTGCAAGCGATCAGGCTAATTTGTGGGGCAGCAGCATTCCGGTTGTTTTAATTTTAGATTTTGCCGCCTCTGCCCTACCTCTGCCTTCCCACCGCTTTTTTTTTTTTTTTGCTGCAAGCATTCTTGAGGAAAGAAATGCAGCAGGATGGCAGAGGCGGCAAAATCTAAAATTAAAAGAGTCACAGTGCCCCCGCCACTGCCGGATGAGAGGTGCAGGTGGAGGGAGGACAAGGAGAGACAAAGATGAGAGATGGGGGACAAAGGGGGAGACAGGGTACAAGTACTCATAGACAAAGGGGAGAGACGGGGCAAATGCTGGATGGAGGGGAGAGACAGGGGGACATACTGGACAGACAGGGGATAAATGCTGGACAGAGGGGAGAGGCAGTGTGGGTTAGGATTATAATGGGCTGATGGGGGGCTAGCACTGGTAATGGGCAGATTGGGGGGGCTAGGACTGGTAATAGGTTGATTAGGGAAGGCTAGGACTGGGAATGGACTGATCAAGGAGGGGTTGGGACTGGTAACGGGCTGATTAGGGGGGCTAGCACTGGTAATGGGTTGAGGGGGGACTAGCGATGGAAATGAGCTGATTAGGGAAGGCTAGGACTGGTAATGGGCTGATCGGGGAGTAGGACTGGCAATGGACTGAAGGGGGCTAGCATTGGAAATGAGCTGATCTGGGAGGTCAGGACTGGAAATGGGCTGATTAATGGAGGCTAGGACTGGTAATGGACTGATGGGGGGTAGAACTAGTAATGGGCTGATTAGGGGAGGCTAGCACTGGTAATGGGCTGAGGGGGGACTAGCACTGGAAATGAGCTGATTAGGGGAGGCTAGGACTGGTAATGGGCTGATGGCGGGGTAGGACTGGTAATGGACTGAGGGGGGACTAGCATTGAAAATGAGCTGATCGGGGAGGCTAGCACTGGTAATGGGCTGATTAGGGGAGGCTAGCACTGGAAGTGAGCTGATTGGGGGCTCTTCAACTGGAAACGGGCTGATGGTGGGGTGGGGAGGATAGAGCTGCTGGCCTTGGAAGAAAACTGGGGGCTAGGGCTACAAATGGGCTGATGCGAGGGAATGGGAAATGGAACTGGAAGGGAGTGGATGCTGAGAGGGGCTGCCATGGTATTTCGACTAGAAGGAGCTGGACAGTGGGGAAGGAGGGGGACTGTAAGGGAATGTCCATCAGCGGCAGTCATGGGAATGCAAGTTGACATTGGAAGGTACCGGGAGGGAGGATAGGAAAGGGGATGATACTGGGAAGAGTTACGGGGACTGGAAATTGGCTGATGGAAAGAAGTGAAGAAAACTAAAGAAGAGATAAGACATGGCAAATGGACCATAGACCACAGAAAGAGAGCTAAGAGAAGACAGGAAAGCAGAAACCTCAGATCGGGACCAGCATGATCAGAGAATAAAATGGTCAGACAACAAAGGTAGAAAAAAATTTTTTTTTTCATTTTAGTGACTGGACTTTGTGCTATCTTTATATCTTACACAGTATTGGAGAACTGCATCTCTTATTTATCTCATGTTGCACTGCACCAAGGGGGAAATGATCGTCTATGAAATTCTGAGTCTGGACTATTTTGTCAGTAATCTTAGCAATGAAGAGGATACTTGAGATAGGCCTATAAGACATGGGTAATGATGGGTCCAGTTTTAATCCTTTGAGGATGGGGCAGATTGAAGCACATTTTAGTTGTGTAGGTACATATCCAGTTTGGAGTGAGATATGGAGAATGTGTAATATATATGGGCTGATGGTGTCTTTTGTGGTCTTTATCCATGCGACAGGGATGGGTCGAGAGCAGAGGTGGAAGCATTAAGCATTCATGAAAAACAAAAGCAGTTTTTATTCTGTCCCAGCTTGTTAAACCTCCATGAAGCAGAACCCAGAACCACGGGTGGCTCAAGGCAATCTGCTGCCTGAGGCGAAGAATGAGATGGCGCGTCCCCCCCCCCCCCCCGTTAGAGGGGAGGGGCTTTTTCAGAACTCCAATCAGGGACTGAACCAAACCAAAAAGCCAATTAGATTATATGGAGGGAATGCAAGATGTTTGCACACAGGGCCGTACCAAGCTGCAATCGTGCTCTGTGCGACTTGCAGCTTGGGCGCGTGCTCCCCTCCTCCCCCCATACCTCCATCCAGTGCTGCCTGCTCTTTCCCTGCTGCTGCCGCCGCCCTCTGATTTTTTCATGGCAGCACTGGCAACAGGGAAAGAGCAGGCAGTGCTGGACGGAGGTATGGGGAGGAGGAGGGGGGCATGCGCCCGATCTGAAAAGTGCCGGAACTTTAAGCAGATCTGTCCCTCCCTGCTCTGACATCGCATCGGAGGAGGGAGGGACCAGACCTGCTAAAAGTGCTGCAAAAAGGCTTGGGGGCACATTTTGGCTGCCTGCTATTGTCCTGCCAGTGGCAGCAGGGCAACATCAGATAGCCGAAATGCTCCCCCCAAGCCTTTTCACCCTGTGCGGCTGCACCGCTTGCACAGGGCTAGGTATGGTCCTGTTTGCACACCAAGGAACTAAAAGAGAGCAAGAATCAACAGCAAAGTTTATAAAACTAAATTATAACTCATTTTTATTTTGTTGTTATAAACTGCGTTATGGTTCTTGCTTTTTCTTTTTCAACATATACTTTGCATCCACAGTGGGTGCAGAGCAGAACCAGGACATTCACCCACAGAACTCAATATTTAAAAAAAAAATCTGATTCTGATCATCTCACTAACAACAACAACAACCACTATTCTCCAATACCAGGCTATTGTGAACTAATACAAAACCCTACAACAAAGAGCAAACCTACCATACCATACCATATCAGCACAAACTTCCAAAACTCACATAAGGAGCCCATCCAAAAAAAAGCATCACTCTAAATACTACAGTGGGCCCTGGAACATCCATACACCTATCTGAAAAGCTGAACAAGTCAAATTACTACAGTACAGTATAGATCTTTATGTACAAACTTCATGTTATCAGAACACCTGGTCTCAGTCACACACTCACAACATCGACCCTCACCAAGTACAGAATAAGAAACCATAATCTAAAGTAAAAATAAAAATATGTAGACAAAATTTAAACTGAAGCCCCAAGAAGCAGGAGTCCACGATTTATTCCAACACGGCTTCAAAAAGAACCATGGAGTTGAAACCCTTATAACATCCCTTTTATATGCTGTGATAATTCACACCCAGAACCCCACCCAAGGCTGCCTATTTATTTTTCTTGATATTTCTTCAGCTTTTCACTCTGTCCTCAACCACCAACTATTGAATAGACTCCACGGAATTGGACTTAAAGACACAACCCTTAACTGGTCCCGCTCCTACCTGGACAACAGAACACAACAGGTTCGCATGGGAAATGATACCTCCCAACCTTTCACACTAAAACAGGGAGTTCCTCAAGGATCCAGTTTATCCGCCCTCTTATTTAATATCTTCCTGCAACCTATATGTAAGATTTTCCAAAACTATGGCATCCGTTACCAAATCTATGCAGACGATATCATGTGCTTCTCCCCATTCAGTATAGCAAACCCTGACTTCACAAATATAACTAAATGCCTGACAAATATAAGAACCTGGTTCACTCATCACAACCTAATAATCAACCAATCTAAATCAGAAGCTCTCCAAATATTCACCAACACCTCCTACTCTCCTCCTTCATCTCTGACCCTCGGTGACCTAACCCTCCCTATAAGAAACCACATCAAATATCTTGGCATTACCCTCGACCAAAACCTCACATTCCTTGAACACATAAGAAAAACCTCAAACTCTCTCTATGCCAAATTACGAACCCTCTGAAACCTCCGACCACTCTTAAACCCTGACTCATTTTGTACAGTTTGCCAATCCCTCACTACACCTACCCTAGACTACTGCAACTTCATCTACCATTCTCCAAATGGCACAGAATACAATTGCCCGCTTAATCACAAATAATACTAGCCGCACACACATAACCCCAATCCTCTATGACCTACATTGGCTCCCTATACTTTCTAGAATCAAATTTAAAGTTTTAACTCATCCATAAAGTCATTCACAATGAATCAGCTCCATGCCTACCCTCCCTAAGTTCCAACCTCAATAATGGTAGATCATGCCGCTCAAACACCAAAAACCTGCTAAACATACCCTCTCAAAGGAAAACCTACAAGCAAACCACCTGTAACAAGGCCTTCTCACTCTATGCACCTTCGATAAGGAATACTCTTCCGCCTGAACTTCGGAACTGTGCTGACCAATCTGATTTCAGAAAGAGACTCAAAACTTACCTTTTCAATGAAAACTTCTCCACACCACCCTAGCTCCCCCCCCCCCCCCCATGGCCTTATGGACACTGCCTCTAAATTCTCCTTGCTTAATGATTTCCCTATAATGTAAATATGTACATAGTTCCTGATGGTTCTTGTATTCTCATATTATAAGAGTTCAATTTAACTAAGTTCTGTTCCATGTTAAACAGCAGTGCCATGCTGTTACGTTGTTGTTACCTGTAAACCGTCTTGAATCGGTGAAAGACGGTATATAAAAACTGTTAATTAAATAAATAAATAAACTGCTGTCTGGCTTGTGTTTTAAAGAAAACCCCTTTAACCACATATCACACTACTACAAGGCGCTAACTCCTCTTCAAAAGTTTGCAACCCTTTAAGTAGAACATTACAAAAATAGTACAGTTTTATAGTGAATCATATAATCGATGAAGAAAAAGCAAAATGTTTAAAATGTAAAGAGAGCAAACTTATATGGATCCGGAATCTGAAATAAGCCCCCATCAGTATGTTTTAATTATTTATGGCTAACAGTTTACGCCAAGATTAATATCTATGAAATTATGCATTCTCTAAGACAATATCTAAAATGCTTATAATGCATATTTACAGACATAAGGATATTCATTACAAAAATATATATTTATTATTGTGTGCTTGAAGTCCATCTACCTTGCTGGGGGATGTCAATGTGAAATACATAATCTATTATTATTTGCTTAACTCAGTCACTCCTGTCTCTAAGTCCTGGAGAAACAACTGACTACTTGGAGGGAATGTTCTTAGAAATACCCTTAGTTATGAATGAGCTGCCAGGTAGGAAAGGGCAAATATAGGAACTGCCTCTAGCAGGGCTGGCGCTACCTTTAGGTGAACTAGGTGGTGGCCTAGAGCGCCAGTCCTCCGGGGTGTCCACTGATGCCGCTGCCACCCTTTTCCAGGGCCTGCAGTTGTGGCAAAGACCCCCAAACCAGGTGCAGTGTCACAGAACCTTTGGTTGCAAACTGGAAGTCTACGCTGGAGGGGGGCGGAAGTGGAAGACAGATGGCCAAAGAATCCATGATGCAGCGTCCTGGTTTGGTTGCTATTGCTGCCTCTGCAGGCCCCAGAGAGGGGCAAAAGTGGTGGCAATAGGGGCAGTGGGGGGGGGGGGGTACAGGAGGTAGCAGGATGGAGTCCCTGCCATGGGCACCTCTACTCCTTGCAGTGGCCCTGTCTCAAGCAACTATCAGCTTAAAAGAGATAATAAACTCCAATATACATAGGGACTCAATGTGGGCAATGGGATGACCATATCGGGATGTTCACATTTCTCTAGTATTTTACAAAAGGCTCTGCTGAACACAGAACCATTTGTAAAGTATTTTTACTTTTGAATTTGTTTAAAAAATGTCTAATCCACACAGTCCCATGTTCTTGGTGGATTACAATAAAGTACACATGCATAAAGACACTGACAATTACGCATGCAGGAGCAGCAACTTAGAAAAACGATATGTTGAAAACAAGAGTGGCCCCAATCAGCAGCTTTCACTTACATGCGGAAGTGGCAATTTCCTAACCTCCATGGTTGAGTGCCAGCACTTAAGACGTCCAATCATGCAATCTCACAAAACCATATATATAAGTGGCAGAAATTAACTAGCGAAGCCACCAAAAGTACTTTTGACATTTGAGACAGAAATTTAGAAAACAGAGAATTGGGATAATGACACCCCTAATTCCTTGTTTATTGCGCTGGCCGAAATGAGCATGTTTATAAAATCTTTGTGTGATTCATACTGGTGCAAAAGCAAGAGGTGAAATCTGTTCCCGTTATGAATTTGTTTTTTTTTTTTTTTTTTAAACTTTTATTTTCATTTTGCAACAAACAAAAGAAACAACACACCAAAGGAGACAAAACAATTATACAATAAAGAAAAGTAAACCCAATTACCCCCCACCCCCACGCTTCTTCTCTAGCTGATTATGTCAGCATGTGAGCGCTTCCAAACAACAGTGATTGTACATCAAAACAATCAAAAGAGTATCTGCGATACAGAATAATCATGGGACAAAGATATATATAAATTTAGACAGTCAGATGAGAGCATTGAGCAGAATGTACATAGTCATTGAGCATCTTCCATTTAGACCGATGATGAGGAGTCTGAATGGGGGAAGCAAACATACGAGGTATTTGTTCATATTTACTGTAGAGACAGACATGATTCCACCATTCATTGGGGCTCAGTTGGGAGCTATTTTTCCAGTATTTCGTAATTAGGGAAATAGCAATGCCTAGCATAAAGTCCAAAAGGAAGTAAGCCGTTTTTGGAAGAGAGGGGATCCCCGCAGCTGAGCGAAGTCCCACTATCCTCCAAGAAAGGGGCTCTTGAAAGTGCAAAATAGACTGGATACGACCCCAGACCCGACTCCAGTAATACTGTAGTGCGGGACATTCATACATAACATGAGGTAGTGAACCAATGGCCGCATGACATGTCCAACAATTATTGCCCTGAGTAGTGTTCCATTTGGCTAATCTGTCAGGAGTGTAAAAACACCGGTGGGCTAGAAAGAAGAGTGTCTGAGTGAGTGAGGCGGATCGGGAGACCCGTGTCACTCTACTCCAGACAAGGCTCCATTGCTCCGGGGTCAAAGTCACATGCAATTCTCTCTCCCATGCTTTCTGCGCTATAGGGGTATCCCTAGTTATAGCATTACATAAGGTTTTGTAAAAATTTGATGCTACACCCGGTGAACTACCGATAGATCGGATAGTCTCCAACCAACCTTGTGTAGGGGAGGCCGATGGCGGGAGCACCTTAGCACTCCGAAGGCAATGCTGAAGTTGCACCAACTGAAAGTAGTGTTTCGCTGGGAGACCAAATTCAATTTGCAATTCACTAAAAGTTTTCCAGCGATCTTCATGGAACAACTGACTAGGAATCCAAATGCCCCTAGTGTACCAGGGGCTCCACGCCATCGGCTTATTTTGTATTCGAAATCGAGTGTTGTACCAAAGTGGGAGCTTGTCTAACGGACAGAGTCGGGAGTCTAAAGATTGCATAAGATTATTAAAGGCACCTAAGGTGTCTAAAAGCATTGGCGGAAGGTGGGAGTCTGATGGGAGAGTCATACCAGGGAGAAAAGTAAGAGGAAGCGGTTTGCAAAGGTCCTCTTCTATGTCTAGCCACACAGGTCTACTCGGTACTGGATCTTCCAGCCAACGAGCACCTTGTTTGAGAAGAAAAGATTGATGATACTTCAGGAAATCAGGGAATCTGACACCCCCATTTTCCTTATCTGCTTGCAGCTTATGTTTCGCTATCCTAGGTGTCTTGTTTTGCCACAAGTATCTAGTCAGAAGGCCCTCGATATCTTTATATATACGTCGAGGGAAGAGACAGGGCACCATTTCTAAGATATAATTCACTTTCGGAACAATCATCATTTTTATGGTTTCTAATCGACCCCACCAGGTAAGCGTTAAAGGAGTCCAGCGGTGAGTAAGCGCCCGGACTTTAGAGGTTAAGTCTTTGGCATTGAAGGAGATAGTGTCTTCCAAAGGAGAACAATAGTGAACCCCAAGGTATTTGACCATGCGAGGTTGCCATAAAAAGGGGAAGGATTGCATATCTGCCTGATGAAGCAAAGGATTTAATGGAAAGGCTACCGACTTGGTCCAATTTATCTTATAACCGGACAGTTGTGAGTATTTACCAATTTGCTCTAGGACAGCCGGTACTGAGTCTATAGAGACAAAAAGCATAAGATCATCAGCATACGCTGAAATTTTGATTTCCCTATGGGTGAAGGGGACTCCATGAATCTCCTCCGATTGCCGGATTAGTAACGCCAAGGGTTCGAGTGCAAGATCGAAGAGGAGTGGAGACAGTGGGCATCCCTGGCGAGTGCCGCGTTGAAGGGGAAAAGGCTGAGACTTTAAAGCATTTGCACATATACTGGCTGTAGGCTGAGCGTACATGGTGCGAAGACAACGGAGAAAACCTTCCCCGAATCCGTACCAGCGGAGGACTGCAAACAGGAAGGGCCACTCTAAGCGATCAAAGGCCTTCTCAGCATCAAGTGAGAGGCCAACAAATGGGCGATCAAGATTAACTGCGGTAGTCAATACATGGCATAGAGTCCGAGCATTGTCAGCAGTTGATCTACCAGGAATGAAACCGCATTGATCTGGGTGTATTAAGGTAGGCATCCTATCCGAGAGCCGGGTAGAGAGAATGGTGGCAAAGATTTTATAGTCCGCGTTTAGGAGGGAAATTGGACGATAATTAGCTGTTAGTTGCGGGTCTCTCCCCTCTTTCTCAAAAACTACTACATTTGCCATTGAAAAGGACCCAGAAGGAGAACCCTCCTCGGCCAGAGCAGAAAAATAAATTTTCAAAACTGGAGCTAAGTCAGCGTGAAAGGTTTTGTAGAATTCAGCGGGGAGACCGTCTGGGCCTGCGGCTCGACCTGAGGCACATTTCTTGATAGCAGAATGAATTTCTGAGACAGTAAATGGTGTGTCCAAGGCCACTCTATCTTCGTCAGATAGGGTCGGTCTTTGTACTCCTGAAAGTAAGCGTTCAAATACATCTGGCTCAAAATCACATTCAGATTGATAAAGCCGAGTATAAAAGTCACGAAAGAGTTCTAAGATTTCGGTATCTTTAGTGACCAAGCCCCCCCCCCGACGGATTACGGAGGGCGGTAACACGCTTGGCTTCTTTTCGACCTTTTAGGGCATTTGCTAATAATTTGCCAGCACGATTATTTTCCCGATAATATAGCCCTTGTTGTGACTCAATATTTTTAACAGCAGCAGTGTGCAAAAGCTGATTGTATTGAAAACGCAAGCGTTGTAAACGGAGTAAAATACATGGGTCAGTACGGGACGTGAGGAGACGCTCCCCAGCTTGTATCTGCTGCTCTAAAATCAGTAAATGCTGCTTTCTTTGTTTCCCCTGCCGAATTTGATAGCTAGTTATAGTGGCACGGATAGATGCTTTAAAACCCTCCCACCAAGCCCAGCCCGCTGTGTCATGGGGTGAGTTAAAATGAAAATAATCTTGGATAGCGGCCTTTATATCAACCTGAAAATCTTTTTGACCCAGTAGGGATCTATCAAAAAACCAAGCTCGGGGAGAATCGTCCCGCGCAGTGACACGTAATGATAAAGATATGGCAGCATGATCTGAAATATGGAGAGGATGAGTCCTAGTCGTGTCTACTTGAGAAATCAGTGCTTTGGAAATGAGAAAGAAATCTATTCTAGATTGGGAGTGATGGGGGGCAGAAAAGAAAGTGAACTCTAAGTCGGAGGGGTGAAGCAGCCTCCATATATCCACCAGCGCAAGATCTTGCATCAGAGCTGTAAGGGTAGCAAGACTCTTGGGTGGACTACTCGTTCTAGGCGGCTGTCTATCTATCAGAGGGTCTAACACTTGATTAAAGTCACCACCAAGTATTAATGGAGTATTGGCAGAGGCCTGTGCCAACTGCGCAATACTTGCATAGTAAGCAGGGTTGTCCACATTCGGGGCATAAATGCAAATACATGTAAATTCACTATCTCCAACCTTAAGATGTACTCGGGCCCATCTACCCTCCTTGTCAGCGCTAGTATCAATTACAGTAGCTTGCAAAGATTTCTTAACCAGAATGGCTACCCCGCACCGTTTGGAAACGGCGGGAGAATAGGCAGCCACCATGTAAGGCTTAACATTGAGTTTCAGTGTTTCAGCAGAGTTTAAGTGCGTTTCCTGAAGAAACGCTAAATCAGCATGCTCATGGCTAAGATAGCTAAGGATTTTCTTTCTTTTGATTGGACTATTAATGCCCTTTACGTTGAGTGATAAAATTTTACATAAAGCCATTCAGACAAGTTAAAAATTCTGAGCATGATAGCGCACCTAATTTCACAATGTCCCTCATATTGACTGTATCAGGCTGTACATATGGCATAAAAGAAAATAAGCTTAGATAATACAATGAAGCGCCCCACATTAAAAAAGAAAAACCGCAGCGCGGTAGAAAAGAAGCAGAACCCCAAAAATTACTGGCGACCATGTGTCTGCGGGGAGAAGCCCCAGAGAAGGCCGAAATTGAAAAAACACATAACCTGTAGGACTGTGCGTGCTCCGAATCCGACCGAGGCACACATCATGGAGGGAGAGGAGACCACAAAACAAGAGTCATAGAAAGAAAGAAAGAAAGTCCAGGAAGTCTCTGTGCTTGACTATGACCGCCGCATCGGGCCCTTCAAAATGGCGGACAGAGCCGGCGAATAAAAGTCCACGTCGTTGGATTAGCGCATCTGCTCTGCTTCTTTGGAGTCTAAAAATGTTGATAGTAGATCAGGATCTTCGAATGTCCTGGTTTGGTTGTGGAGAGTCACTCGGAGCTTCGCGGGATACAACAGGCCAAAGCGAGCCTGTAGCTGTTGAAGTCGAGGGCGAAAAGCAAGGAGTTTCTTCCGTCGGTCAACGGTAGGCTTTGCCAAATCAGGGAAGAAGGAGACTTTGTGACCTTCAAATTCCAAATGATGGTTCGCCCGGGCAGCATTTAAAATTTGTTCCACTTGTTGATATCGTAGCAAGCGAAAGATAATAGGCCGGGGGGTCGTTCGGTTGAGCGCCATGTGGGTAGGAACACGGTGTGCACGATCGATTTCCAATTCTTTATGAAAGGTGATCTTCAGCAAGGAGGGAAGAGTTTTGAGCAGGAATTCTCTCATATCTCCCGCTGCCACCCCCTCCGGTATTCCAATGAGCCTCACATTGTTGCGACGGGCTCGATTATTGCTATCTTCTAACTCCTTTTGCAGATTCTGTATCTGGCGCTCGGCCTTGTCCAGTGCGCCCAAGCGCACCGCGTGCGAGTCGAGGACCCCCGCCATATTGTCCTGCCGTAATGAGAGACTTTCAAGTCGGTCCTGGAGCACTCCAAAGTCTTCTCGCAGGGCTCTAAGCGCTTCTCCATTGGACTGCACCAATTCCTTCACGCCGCGTAGTTCCTCCAAAATCTCCAGGTGCATTTCGGGGTTTTCACGAAATGGAACCATCTTCTGTGGGGAGGACACCTCTGTTTTGGAGCGTTTTCCGTGAGAAGAAGAAGGAGACCCGAAGTCCAAGCACGCTGGTTTATGGACCGCCATCCCCCCCGAGGTACCCCGGTCAGCCCGGAGCGAAATAGTAAGCTTGTATAGGTATTAAGTCAGGATTCTAAGTAGGCCTCTCGGGAGCTTCAGCGCGAAGCGTCTTACCCGCTGGACATCAGGCTCCGCCCCCCCTCCCGTTATGAATTTGAAATACATATCAGTCTTTGGTCTGTCTTACCTATGGTTCTTTGAAATTACTACTACTACTACTACTACTGCTACTGCTACTACTACTACTACTACTACTACTACTGCTGCTGCTGCTGCTACTACAACTACTACTGCTACTGCTACTACTACTGCTGCTGCTACTACTACTGCTACTACTACTGCTGCTACTACTGCTGCTACTGCTTATCATTTATATAGCGCTGTACATGCACATGTAAGAGAGTCTTCTGATGCAGACTTCAAATCATTTTGGTCACCTTCCTCTGAACCACTTCAAGTCTTTTTATGTCATTTGTGAGATATGGTCTCCAAAACTGAACACAATACTCCAAGTGAGGCCTCACCAACAACTTGTACAGGGGCACTAATACCTCCTCCTTTCTGTTGGTTATTCCTCCCTGTATGCAGCCCAGCATCCTTCTGGCTTTGGCTGCCGCCTTGTTGCATTGTTTCGCCACCTTGAGATCCTCAGACACTAGCACTCCGAGGTCCCTCTCCTCGTCCAAGCACACCAACCTCTCTCCCCCTATCACATATGATTCCTTTGGATTTCTGCATCCCAAGTGTACAACTCTGTACTTTTTTGCATTAAATCTTAACTGCCAAGCATTAGGCCATTCTTCCAGTGTTTTTAGATCTTCCCTCGTTGTCCACTCCCTCAGGGGAGTCCACTCTGTTGCAAATTTTCATGTAATCTGCAAAAAGAGACTTTTCCATTCAGTTCTTCCGCAATATCACTCATAAATACATTTAACAGTATCAATCCTGAGACATACCACTATGCACTTTCCTTTCTTCTGAGTGAGTTCCATTTACCACCATCTTCTATCATCTGTCAGTCAACCAATTTCTGATCTAGTTCACCACCTTGGTATCTATCCCCAGGCTGCTCAGTTTATTGATAAGTCTTTTATGAGGAACAGTATCAAAGTCTTTGCTGAAATCTAGGTATATCACATCCATCGCATGCCCTTGATCTAGTTCTCTGCTCATTCAGTCAAAGAACTCAATCAAATTTGTTTGGCAGGATCTTTCCCTGGTAAAATCATTTTGCCTTGGACCATGCAATCTATTGGTTTCCAGATGTACACTATTCTTTCTTTCAAGAGCGCTTCCATTACTTTTGCCACCACAGAGGTACGGCTTATTTATTTTTTTATTATAAAATTTTATACCGCATTTTCCAGCAGATTAAATGTGGTTTACAATAAAACAACATTTGAATTGTACAATGAAAGGTACTTATTCATTTACAAAGAACATGTATAAACTATTTGACCAATGGAGAACAACACCGTGAGAGCACAGCTCACGCTAAACACAGAAAACACAGTCACAGGCGTGAGATAAGAGGAAAGACAGAGTCCTTTATTACCATACGGCTGCCCGACACAGGCCGTGTTTCGAACCCTTCATCAGGGGCTAGCCAGGCGAGATACTAAAAACAAACATGTACATATTAAAAAACAACAAAGGAACATACAAGCCACGTCTTCCTGTGGTATGGCTTGTATGTTCCTTTGTTGTTTTTTAATATGTACATGTTTGTTTTTAGTATCTCGCCTGGCTAGCCCCTGATGAAGGGTTCGAAACACGGCCTGTGTCGGGCAGCCGTATGGTAATAAAGGCCTCTGTCTTTCCTCTTATCTCACGCCTGTGACTGTGTTTTCATGTAAAAACTATTTACATTAACATTGTTCTATAGGCTTACCGGCCTATAGATTGTCACCTCTTCCCTATTAACTCTTTTGTGAAGAGGTATTACATCAGCCTTCTCCAAGGGTCTATTAAAAACATCCTCTAAAGGCCCTGCCAGAACCTCTGAGCTCCTTCAGTATCCTGGGATGTATCCCATCCAGTCCCATGGTATTGTCCACTTTCACTTTTGCAAGCTGTTCAAGCACATCATCTTCTGTGAATGATGTGGTATCCATTCCCTTCCCATTTGTATATTTGTCAATCACAGGTGGTCCTTCTCCAAGATTTTTTTTTGTGAATTCAGAACAGAAGTATTTGTTTAGCATTTTTGCTTTTTCAATGTCACTTTCCACAAATCTGTCCTTGGCACTTTGGAGTCTAGCAATTCCACCTCTGATGTTTCTCTTCTCCTGAATATACAGTACCTGAAAAAGGTTTTGTCTCCCCGCTTGACATTTTTATTCATCTTTATTTCCGTCTTTGCTTTTGCTATCCTTATTTCTCTCTTTGTCTCTTTTAGCTTTATCCTATATTTTTTTATGTGTTCCACTTTTTGTGATAGTTGTGGTTTTTGCCTTTATTTGTGCAGCCATTTCTTTGGTGAACCATACAGGTTTCCTTTTCCTCTTTTTTTAAATTTACTTTCCTTACATATATATCCATTGCCCCTTTTATTGCTTCCTTAAGTTTAGCCCACTGCAATTCCACTCCCTTTATTTCATCTGCCTTGACTTTTACTTCAAACCACACTGTGTGATGATCACTACTGCTCAAGTGGGCACCCACCCAGACATTCACCATGATATCTCCATTGGTGAGTACTAAATCCAGCATCGAACTTTCTCTGGTCAGTTCCATCACCATTTGTCTGAGCAGTGTTTCTTGGAAGGCATCAACAATCATTTTACTTCCTTCCAGATTTGCAGAAGGAATATTCTAAGCCACATGTGGTAGGTTAGTCACCCAATATGACCACTTCTTCCTTCATAGCTACTTTTTCAATATCAATGATCAAATTTCTGTCCATTTTTTCAGTTTGAGTTGGATGTCTGTAGACTACACCAGTGTGGATGATAGTGCCATCTCCTCTTTCCAACACAATCCACAGTGTTTCTTCTTTTCCCCACGTCCCCTGCATTTCAGAGGCTTTAATGTTGCTTTTGACATATAGGACTCTTCCTCCTCCTTTTCTGCCTTTTCTGTCTCTTCTAAATAAATTATAGCCAGCTATAGCTATCTCTCATTCATGCAGCACGTGAAACCATGTTTCTGTAATGGCCACAGTGTCCAAGTCCATTTCCACCATCAGGGCTCCCAGGTCAGGAACTTTGTTGGCTAGATTTTGAGCATTTATGCTTATTGCCTTCCAGCAATTGTTGGACATGAGAGATTATAATCAAGCAGATATGATCCACATCAGAAAAAAAAATATACCTTGTACCATATTATACAGTACTATGGGGCTTGTTTACTAAAGTGCGACAGTGCACTTCTCGTTAAGCCACAAAACATAGTGTGGGGTAGCGTCATGACCACGCTAACACAGAGATGTGCCCGGAATGTCCTCGTGTAGTTAACATGACTTCTATGTCACCCCCACACTAAGCAGTTTGCAATACTGCTGGTTAATGTTCATTAAAGATGCCTGCATGAACCACAATATGCTTGCTCTGCCCCTGAACTGCCAAGTCTCCACCCCAACTTGCACTAAGCATTTAGCACAAGATTTTTAGTATGGCCACATTTTTTGCATGGGACAATGCAGGCCTTGACAAATTTTCATGGAATCTAGGAGCCAGCCTAAACATTTAGGAGCCAGCCATTAAAACCTAGGTCACAGTGCATGCTCCGCCCCCTACAAAGGTGTGTTGCAGATCTTTTCTTAGGTGTTTGCACCTGATTTACTAAGGGGCCCTTTTACCAAAGGGCGTTAGCTGACAATGCATATTCTGGTGCTGAATGCATGTTGAGACATGGGTTGCCAGCTGGTGCAAGGCTATGACTGCGCGGGATAATTTCTGTGCTAACCCGCAATAAGGTTGCGAGTGGGCAGGGTAGGGGCAGAGAGTGGGTATGGTGTGCTCTGTGCAATTACCGCAGGGTTCACACCATGTGCTAACTGCAATAGCACAGGATTACCTTACATCACTTCAATAGGTGGCGTTAGGTGCACCTGCACTAACATGGCTCCACGTTAAGTTCCAGGGAAATGCTTTCCACGCCGCTGACAGTTAGGTGGTGTCGCTGCACCTAACACACCCTTGTTATAGTGTTTCTGCCACATTAGGTGCAACACCATAGCACCCTTTAGTAAAAGGGTCCCTAAGACTGTGTTCATATTTTTATGGGAAAAGCTTAATAAATCAGGCTCTTAATGGGCCATTGTACAGTGCCAATAGAAGGCAGTGGCCCCACTCCTCCTCCCTCTCCCACGATAACCTGGGTTAACCATTAGCCTGGTTTAGTAAACATATCCCTTAGCGTCAGCAAGAATAAATACAGCCACCCAGACAGGAGAGGATTAAAAAGCGGAATTAAATAAAAATAAATCAGATTAGATGGCATGGAACTTTCTGTCCAAGATCTGGAACCTTTAGGAACTTGCTGTCTTTTTCCCTCTTGCAATTGAAATGGAACGTGGAGACTGGCATAGACCCTTTTATGTTCTGGTATAAAATTACCATTGTCAATCCCTAACTTTTGTAGGTGTATCAAAGGTGGATTGGTGTGTATTATGCAACAGCACACTTTGGAAAATACTAGCATAAGCGGCAGGGAATGCACCTTAAAAGCAGGCATGGATATTTACCCCTGCTCTATAGCAGTGCACATGTGAATTAATGCATTTTATAATGAATCTGGGTACTTCTGAACTCTGCCCAGATCACGTCCTGACATTTCAGTCAAGGTGGTTCACATTGTAACTTAAACTTGGTAATATACCTTAACCAGGGGCATTGATAACTTGGATTTTTCTGGGGCAATGGAGGTTTAAGTGACTTACTCAAGGTTTACCAGTGGGAATCAAACCCTGGTCTCTTGGTTACTAAGCCAGTACTCTAACCATTAGGCTATTCCTCCACTCTACCATAAATGTACTTTCTCTGATTTAACTGCATGGGCAGATGCTAGGCTCACCAGAACAGTTCACACAGAGGCAATCAGCATGTAGTAACTGCAAACTTTTATCGGGCTCTATTACAAAGGCTCCATAGAAAAAGTAGAACAGCTGGTATCAAATGTAACTGCATTTAATAGGTTCCTTTGTACTTTGGTTTCTGATTGGCTCTTGGGAGATGTAGCTCACTGGAAGTGCATCTCATTGAGAGAAAGTCATCAAGGGTCATCAATTTAAAAAAGTTAGTTGACCACAAAGTACTTAAACATGGTGGGATGGGGCACTTTTAAATTAAATTAACATTATACTTATATTCTGCCTTTTGTAGCGAGAATCATGGAAGATAGTTTTGTATTTACTGTAACAGAGTGCCTAGTCAAGACATACACACAGATGCCTATGCTGCACCTATTTTATACAACAACATATACGCCTGTATGACTGCATAAAACGACCCTGGGAAAGTAGGCACTCCCAGGTAGGTGTGTGTGTGTGTGTGTGTGTGTGTGTGCGCATATGTCAAAAAGAATAGATGCACAGGTCATTTTTATACAGTATGGGCCCGATATTCTACTAGCCCTGCCCGCGCATCCCTAACCCCAGATATTCAATGCTGCAGCGATGGCATCGAATATCCGGTTTCGGCACCCAGGGAAACCCGCCACAGAGCCTAACCAGGTAGGGTCGATATTGCGCCACTACCCAGTTACCATCCGCGGCTAAAACTAGGCGAGTTTGTATGTGCATGTGTATGTATTTGTAGTGTTTATTTTGTTCTTATAAGTGTCAATCTCATGTAAACCCCGCCTATTCTCTCTGCCCCAGGATCATCTGTGCGCATATCACGTAAAAGTAAGCGCTATGTTTCTGTGCACTTCTTATGTGCTACACCAGTCAAATCGTAACACAGGTGTCCTAAGGCGAGCTCAGGGAGGGCAGAAACCTCCCGTGCAGCAGAAGGGCAAAACCTCATTTGATCCTGATTTTCAGTATGAACATAGACTATGAAAGCAGGGCCTTACAAGCCTTCTGACATTTTTGGTTTTAAACAGGAGGTGTCAGAAACGTTAACATAGGGATAACGCCAAGGGTTTAGTGACAACTTTTTGATCCTTTGATGTTGCCTCTTCCTATCATTTGTGAAGCAGAATTCAACAAGCTGGGTTCAGATCATTGTAAGACAAGTTAGTTTTACCTTACTAATGATGTGTTGTTGCAATAGAAATGCTGCTTAGTACAGGAGGAACTGCAGGTTCAGACATTAGGTGTATGGGCTTGGCTGAGGAGCCAATGGGGTGAAGTTGTGGGATTATGACTAATCACATCCAAGTTAGAATCCCCCCTAAACAATATGATACTGCAGCACCAAGCAGGCTTGGTTGGCCTGTCTGGCGAACAGAGCCGCTCACCTTGGGACTGGAGCACAGGCAGAAGTAGGACACCTCTCTCCTATAGCGCAGCACACATTTGTAGGGTACATATTGCTATTACTGGACAATTTTCTAAGAGCCTACTTGAGTATACAGAACACCATTCTAGACTCTTAGGCTCCTAATAAAACGATCCCCAAGGTGTATCACTGCTAACAAACCCTTAGGAACCCCTAATGACTTTCCCGATTATCACAGAACAAAAAATAACCTAAATGCACATGGCACAAACAGAAATTACATAATTTAAAAGAGAAAGAGTTAAAAGGGGAGTAAATATATCTAAAATCCAAAGCCACACATGCTGTCACTACCCTGCTAACCTTCCGTGGAGTTCTTTGTCTCCGGAGATGCTGGCAACAGTCATTACTACTAACAAAGTGCACCATTTTGCCATTACAACTTTCTTGCTAAAAGAGAAAGCAAATTTGAAAAATACCCTAAATGTAGCATTTTAAGGGCAATACGTGGAAGCTTTTTACTGGAAAATACAAGGAAGGCTGGGAGGTGGTGATCAAATATAACAAGCTACAAAAATAAATACTCTCCAACCTGTTATAACGTGCAATCCACTTTAAAATATGACTGCAGCTGCGCAGGGCATGATTTATGATCTGGTGTGCGCCACTCTGAACCCACTAAAGTATCAATTAAGGCACAAAACAGTATTTCGTATTGGCAGAGCAACCTCATCATCCCTTCCCCCAAACCCTTATGATTTATGAAAGTGTCAGTGCACAGAAATTGCATACGCTCTCGGCTCATCGCTATATGCTCACCGTGGGGGTGGATCCCCATTTGAATAAAGTCACATTAAAATGTAGCAGAGGTTTGCTCTGACTTTAAACCTGTCACACAATATTACCACTTAGGGCCTTGAGGTAACTTAGGGCCTACACGACCTGCTGAGAATTAACAGTATGACTAGAGATAAATAACACATCTTAAATGAGTATGGTCTAGGAAAGACTGCAAATGCCTTGCAGTGCATGCCCAAGGCCGACCGAACCCAACTAACACGTAGGATCAACATGAACATGTAGCTTGATATCACAAAATGGGCTGTGTTAGTTCAAACAGAGCCACTCACTATTATTGGTTTTAAAAGAGATAGGCCGTTTTGCATAGGGACTTGGAGATATCAGGCCCATTATATGAATCATTTCACCTTCTTCAGGAGAATTTTAGTAATCACTTATACTGTACAGCAACCATTCCAGTTCCCAAACCTGTCGTCGGGTGCTCAAAACCTGTCATATTTTCAGGATATCCTTAATGAATATGCACAAGATATTATCTATACACAAAACAGAGGCAGTGCATGAAAATATAACTGAGTATATCCACTGTGGATATCCTGAAAACCCAACTGGTTAGCCAGAGACAGGTTTAGGAGTTACTACATTAAATTCATGGGTTCAAGGTGATTAACTTGGCTAACGTGTCTAATTCTATTTTGCTTCCCTGGTCTCAGATGTTTTATATTTTATATTATAAAATAATATACAGGGTCCAGAACATTAAAATGAGTCCATCCTGATGACAGTGACATTTCTACAGTATTTTGCACTTAATGGGAAGCCAATTCAGATCCAGAGGTTGCTATCGGAGCATGCAAGAGGTCATTTATCCATTTCTAGTTGGCCAAAATGGTCATATTTAGGGTACAATTGCTATCAATATTACTAGATGAACTTAAAATGGTTTCTGAACTTCACATACACCATCAATTTCCCTCCTATTTCAGTGGTTTCCAACCTGTGGTCTTTTGACCCCTGTGTTCCAAGAGACCATTACAGGGGGTCGGCAGCAGGGCTGGCCCGTCCATTGTGCGAGAATGTTGTTTGCACAGAGCCCTGTGCTTCATGGGGCCCCATGCAAACTTCATTCCGCTGGGTGGGTTTGCAGGACCGGCTTCAGAGGGACACGTGGAGACCAGAGGCCCTGGCTCACCTCTGCACAGTGCTTGGAGTGAAGAGAAGCATGTTCCTTCACTCACGCTATGTTCTCATGAAGCCTGCGGAGTGCCAGGAAACAGAAAATGCACTTTAACCTTTCCCAGCAATCAGCGTGCTTCACGAAAACACAGCGAGAGTGAAGGAACATGCTGCTCTTCACTCCAGCACTGTACAGAGGTGAGCCGGCCTCCCCGGCTCCCTCTGAAGCCGCTCAGATAGGCAGGCACGGGGATCTTTGAGGGGGTGGACTAGGATAGGACCGGAAATAGGCTGCTGGGGGGCTAGGACTGGAAATGGCTGATGGGTGGGCTAGGATTGGAAATGGGCTGATGGGAGGCTTGAACTACAAATGGGCTGATGGGGGGGCTGGGATAGGATTGGAAATGGCTCATAGGGGGGTTAAGATTGGAAATGGGCTGATAGGGGGGGAACCTGGACTGGAATGGGCTGATGGGAGGCTACGATGGGACTGGAAATGGCTCATGGAGGGCTATGATTGGAAATGGGCTGATGTGGGACTATGATAGGATGGATAGGACTGGAAATGGGTTGATAGGGGGCTGGGATAGGATTGGAAATGACTGATGGGAGGCTAGGACTGGAAACGGGCTGATGTGGGGGGATGGGAGAATGGGACTAGGAGGGAGCGGATGCTGGGTAGGGCTAGAACTAGAAGGGAGCTGATGTTGGGGGAGGACTAGAATAGGATGGGGTTGGGGGAGTGAGTATATGAGAGGGGAAATAATATTTTGTGTGGGAGGGAAAAAAAAATCTACAATTTGCCGGGTATTGGGAGAGAAAGTGGGGATTGAGGATGAAAAGGTGAAATTTGAGTGGACAAAAAAGGAAGAAAGAAAAAAATGAAAAGCGAGCAAAAGGGGAAAGATCATTATGTTAAAGCAGATGTAGAGAGAGAATGTAAAAAAATAGAAGAGAGAAGAAAGGACAAATGGACAGCAGAGAATGGAGTGTTAGCCGAAGACAGGGAAGAAGTGTCAAACTACAGGTCCGTGAGCCTTACCTCGGTGGCAGGAAAAGTAATGGAGGTGCTCCTGAAAGAGCGAATAGTGAACTTTCTCAAAACCAACAGGATGCAAGATCCGAGGCAACATGGTTTTACTGAAGGACGGTCTTGCCAAACAAATCTGATTGAGTTCTTTGACTGGGTGACCAAGGAACTAGATCAGGGGCATGCAATGGATGCCATCTACCTGGATTTCAGCAAAGCCTTTGATACTGTTCCTCATAGGAGGCTTGTCAACAAACTCAGTAGCTTGGGGATGGGTCCCAAGATGGTAAACTGGATTAGAAATTGGTTGACTGACAGACGACAGAAGGTGATTGTACATGGAGCTCACTCGGATGAGAGGAAGGTGATTAGCGGGGTGCCCCAGGGTTCGGTCCTGGGCCCGGCACTGTTCAAAGTATTTGTGAGTGATATTGCTGAAGGACTGAATGGAAAAGTCTGTCTTTTTGCAGACGACACAAAAATTTGCAACAGAGTGGCCCCCCCCCCCCCCCCCCCCGAGGGAGTGGTTAACATGAGGAAAGATCTACAAAAGCTGGAAGACTGGTCTAATGCTTGGCAACTACGATTTAATGTGAAAAAGTGCAGTGTCATGCACTTGGCTAGCAGAAATCCAAGGGAAATGTACGCGATAGGGGGCGAGAGGTTGGTATGCACGGTTCAGGAGAAAGACCTTGGTGTGATTATCTCTGATGATCTCAAGGTGGCAAAACAGTGCGATAAGGCGGTGGCAAAAGCCAGGAGGATGTTGGGCTGCATACAAAGAGGGATTACCAGCAGAAAGGAAGAGGTACTTATGCCACTGAGGCCTCACATGGAATACTGTATTCAGTTTTGGAGACCGTATCTTGCAAAAGATGTAAAAAGACTGGAAACTGTTCAGAGGAAAGCGACCAAAATGATTTGGAGCCTGCGTCAGAAGCCTTATGAGAAGAGACTTGAAGACCTAAATATGTACACTTTGGAGGAGAGGAGGGAAAGGGAAGATATGATTCAGACCTTTAAATACTTAAAGAGAAATGATGAACAAACAAACCTCTTCCAAAGACGGGAAAGCTGTAAAACTAGAGGGCATAACATGAAGCTGCAAGGTGGTAAATTGAAAGGCAATGTCAGGAAATATTTTTTCACTGAAAGGGTGGTGGATGCTTGGAATGCCCTCCCGATGGAAGTGGTGGGGCAAACACGGTGACAGAATTCAAAAAGGCATGGGACAAACACAGTGGATCCCTTTACAGCAATAGGATAAAAACAAGATAAACGGCACCATCTAACTTCTGAACCATATAACATCTTAACAAATAGGGGTGTCCTACAAGGAGTGGTGGGTTTACCCCTAAACAAAGACATGGGGAGGGGTGGCCTGCAGAGAGCGACAGGTGCACCTATTCTTGCCATCTTGCTGGGCAGACTAGATGGACCATGCTGGTCTTTATCTGCTGTCATTTACTATGTTACTATGACACGAAGAAATCAGAAGAAAGTGACTGGAGCAATTGCAACTGAAAAATAAAATGCCCAAACAACAAAAGGAAGAAATTTACCTTTTCATTTTTAATTTATTAAGTGGAATATGTCAGCTCTGGGAAATGTGTATCGCTAATGTCTTTGCGTTTTTTTTTAATACAAGAGGAAATTAATTTATAGTTTTATTTCTCCAGTATTGTTGGGCTTTTCGGGTTCCTATTTTAATTATTATCTTCCTATTTCTAAATTGTGATCCCTTGTTCTTTGTTTGGTGACGGTTTTTCTTCTGCGTGTCTAACTAAGCTGAGGTATTCTATTTATGTAGTTTCTATTTGACAGTGGCATGTTCTCTTTCCGCAGTAGATGTATTGCTATTCTCTGAAATGTATTGGTTTAATATTTGCAGTGTTGCCTTTTGATAGGTAGGGTATGGTGCTTTGTGAGTCCTGGTAGTGCTGTTATGATACGGCGGGTTTGCTATGGGTTCTAAATGGTCAGTGTTTACAGTACTTCCTAATGGGCTTGGCGGTTGGCACTGGAGTATAGCAATGTAGAAATCTGGTAGTCTTTCTTTATCCAGACACTCATTAAGAGGCATGTTTACTAAAATTAGTATGTGTTAACGTTATGCAAATATCTATGCAAATGAGGCTCCACACATGGCCCTACACCACCCTTGGGCCGCCCCTGGTTGGCAGGATACAGAAAAGAGAAAGAAGTGAGAAGGGCTGGTGGGGATTGGCTGAGGAGGAGGGAGCAAGAGAGAAAAAGACTGGGGGGAAGGAGAGAGAGAGAGACTGAAGGAAGGGGAAGGGAGATAAAGAGGACTAGTGGGAATAGACATGGCGCTGAGGGGAGGTGTCGGGGAAGAGTGTGGGAATGGGCTGCGAGTCCCTGAAATTTTGGGAGGTTAAAATGGAGTCCATAAAACTCAAAAGGTTGGGAACCTTTGTTCGATTTTATATTTCCTCCCAAGCTCTCTGGGTGTTGTGAAGGGGGGGGAGGGTAGGCTCTTTCTGGTATTCTGCACTTACAGAGCCTAAGTCCAGCCGCCAGATGTCGCCATTGCACTATGACAATGACTCCCTTCACAGCATCCTGCTCTGCCTGGCCTAAGAAGCGGAAGACCTGAATAAAACCTGAGACCTGTGAATCAGAGGCAGACCACTGACACTAAGTCATGCGACCAGCCTGCAATCATAGTTCTAGGCCCATAAAGAACATGTTCATTTTAAAACACGAAGTAGCTTTCTACTTTGAATTTGAGAACTGGGATATGTGGCTGAATATATAGTACGCCTATACATTCAGGGGGTAATTTTATAAGATATGCCTAAAGTAACTTGTGTTAAAGCGTATATTTTGCACCTATTTTTTAAAGTCACGTGTGCGCATATTATAAAATAGGGGTATAATGTATTTGTTGCTGGCAGCATGCTCAGTGATAAGCCGCTATTGGAAAAGATGTGAAGCACCTTCTTATAGCGAATGGATGGTGAAAGTTTGGGACATAAATTGACGGCTGACTTATGGGGAAAACCGGATAAACTGAGGCAACTATGGGCTCGATTTCTCCCTCTTCAGGGATAGGTGCTATGAGATGTGCCGAAAAATCCGTGATGAACAACTCATTCTTTGTATACTTTCCCGTATGAGTCGGGTTTCCCCGAGATTTATGGGATCCGTGCAAGCTCTGCTTCTTCTGTTTATGCACTCGTCAGTTAGGCGGGGGGGGTGGGGGGGGGAGGGGAGGGAGAAAGTGAAGTGTGGGGAGGAATGGGTTTAGGGGAATAATTGGGTTGATACCTATTTTGCTATACCGGCTGTTTCCCTGCATTTATATTTCATTTGTTCAGTAGGTTATCACTATTTGTAAGCTGTGTTGAAGGGGACTACCTCTCTGGTGAGTGCCTTCTTTTCTGTCTGTCTTACTTAAAGGTGCCCAGGGTTTTGTGCATAACTCTTCCCACCTGTATGTAGAGTGGGTATTGGTATATACGGGGTCTTCTCTGCTACATTTTTGACCTCTTTAGAAGATTGGCAGGTGGGTAGAGATATTTGGAGAGCTCTTTGTAGTTATTGAAATTGTGTTATCAATCTTCAATAAAATTCTTTACAAACAATAAATAAATAAATAAAATATGGGTGTAAGTATTCGAAAACACGTGTTAAATCTAGGCACGAGCACTTATGTTCACAGATATCTAATGTTGTTCATCCATGTCGATACAAATGATACTGCCAGGTATCCCTCTAAGCATATCAAAAGTGACTTCATGGCTCTGGGACAGAGGGCGAAGCAGATAGGGGCGCAGGTGGTGTTCTCTTCAATTCTCCCCATTGAGGGTAAAGGCCAAAGTAGAGAAGCTCGCATCCTGGAGATAAATGCACGGCTGCGTTGATGGTGTCATCAAGAGTGTTTTGGTTTCCTGGACTATGGGATGCTGTTTCAAAGGTTGCAGAGCAGAGATGGCATCCATCTGTCCAAGAAAAGTTGACGTGTCTTCAGCAGCAGACTAGTTAATCTACTGAAGAGGGCTTTAAACTAGATTCATTGGGAATGGGTGAAGAAAGCCCCAGGTAAGTGAAACATTAAATACCTTTATAGAAATAGGTAAAAGGGGCAATATCTGGAAGGCAGTGTCTATATATGCACATAGCATGGTTAATAAGATCCCAGATGTTGAGGCTTTAATGGGATAGGCTGACTTGGATTTAGTGGCAGTAATAGAGACGGTTCATGGAAAACCATGACTGGGATGCAACTATACCAGGCTATACTTTATTCAGAAAGGACAGGGTAGGAAGAAGGGGAGGAAGAGTGGCACTATATACAAAAAATAATATTAAAGCTATGGAAATACAGGGCTTAAAAGGGAGAGAGGAGACACTGTGGGTTAAACTAGAAAGAGGGAAAGAGAAATCTATTTGCATTGGCGTGATACAGACCTCACTCATAGGGAGAAGAGGTGGACGGAGAATTAATTGAAGATACACGAAGCACTGCCAGAAAAGGGGAAGTGCTACTGATAGGGGATTTCAATATGCCAGATATTGAATGGCACATCCCTGCTGCAGTATCATCTAGAAGTAAGGAGATCCTGGATTCTCTACAGGGAGAACTATTCAGGCAAATGGTAACAGAACCCACACATGAAGGGGCCATTCTGGATTTGGTGCTTACCAATGGTGAAAGTTTTTCTGATATTATAATATACATATATTATAGTGAGCGATCACCAGATGGTGTGGTTCAGTATTAGAACTAGGGCTGTTAGAATCCATTCAAAAGCGAGGGTCTTAGATGTTAGGAAAACTAACTTTGCAAAGATGGGCCAATACCTCAGGGAGTCGATAGTAGGATGGGAACAGATGGGGGATGTAGTGGGCAAAACTGAAAAGGGATATTTTAATGGCAACCAACCTTTTTGTTAAAACGGTAAATAAAGGTAACAGGAAAAGGAAACCGCTATGGTTTTTGAAAAAAGTAGCTGAAAAGGTGAAGATAAAGAGGGAGGCCTTCATGAAATACAAGAGATCATAGAAAGAGGAAGACAGGCATTTATATTTGGAAAAACTTAGAGAAGCTAGCAAAGTAGTCAGGAAAGCAAAGATTCAGAAAGAGAAGGAAATAGTCAATGCAATAAAATGGGGGATAAGACATTTTTCAGATATGTTAGTGAGAAGAGGAAGGGCAAAAGTGGTATTGTCAGACTCAAGGGTGAAGGGGAGGAATATGTAGAAGCTGATGAGGATAAAGCAGAATTGCTTAATAAATACTTCTGTTCTGTGTTCACAGATGAAGGGCCAGGAGCAGAACCTCAGAAAACACCCACAAACAGGAACAGAAGCAAGGGATATCTTGAACAATTTTTAGAAGACTGTGTTCTTTAGAAGCAAGCTAAACTTAAAGTAGACAAAGAGATGGGACCAGATGGGAGACACCTGAGAATACTGAGGGAACTTGGGGACATTGTAGCAACTCCACTGACTGACCATTTCAATGCCTCGTTGGAGTCGGGAGTGGCACCAGTGGACTGAAGAGAAACACATGTGGTCCCTGTACACAAAAGCAGATGTAAGGATGTGGTTGAAAACAACAGGCCAATTAGTTTAACCTCTGTGGTGAGTAAATTATTGGAAGAGCTGCTGAAAGAGAAAATAGTGAGATTTCTGGAGTGCAATGGATTATTGGATCCAAGGCAGCATGGATTCACCAGAGGCAGGTCTTATCGGACAAATCTGATTGATTTCTTTGACTGGGTGACCAGGGAATTGGACCGAGGGAGAGCCCTAGATGTGGTGCATTTAGATTTTAGTAAAGCTTTTGACACCGTTCCTCACAGGCGACTTATAAACAAACTGAGCACCCTAGGGATGGACCCTAAAGTTAGAAACTGGTTGAGTGGGAGGCGACAAAGGGTACAGGTAAATGGAGCTCACTCTGTGCCCCAGGGATCTGTCCTTGGTCCAATTCTTTTTGACATCTTTGTTAGTGATATTATGGAAGAGCTGTCTGGTAAGGTTTGCCTCTTTCCGGATGTTGCCAAAATCTGCAATAGAGTAGACACCCAGGAAGGTATAGATAACATGAGGAGGGATCTAGCTAAGCTTGAAGAATGGCCCAGAATTTGGCAGCTAAGATTTAATGTTAAAAAATGCAAGGTCATGCATTTGGGCTGCAGCAATCCAAGGGATAGTATAGGAGGTGATGTACTTCTGTCCGCAAAAGAAGAGCGGGACCTAGGCGTGGTTTTGTCTGATGATCTTTAAGTAGCTAAACAGGTAGAAAAGGCGATGGCAAAAGCTAGAAGGATGCTTGTGTGTACGGAGAAGAATGGCTAGATGAAAAAAGGAGGTGATAGCGCCTCTGTATAAGTCTTTGGTGCAACCTCATTTGGAGTATTGTGTGCAATTCTGGAGACTACACCTTCAAAAGGATATAAACCGGTTGGAGTTGATACAGAGGGTGGCTACTAAAATGGTTAGAGGTCTTCGTTATAAAGCATATGAGGACAGACTTAAAGATCTTAATATGTACACATTAGAGGAAAGGCAGGATAGAGGTGATATGATTGAGACGTTTAAATACCTCCATGGAATAAATGCACAGGAGGAAAGCCTCTTTCGATTGAAAGCAAATTCTGCTATGAGGGGACATGGGATGAGGGTGAAAGGGGATAGAGTCAGGAGTAATATGTGGAACTATTTATTTACAGAAAGAGTGGTAGATGCGTGGAATAGTCTCCCAGTGAAGGTGGTAGAGATGACGACAGTATCTGAATTTAAAAAAGCATGTGACAAACGCAGGGGATTTCTAAAGGGAAAAAGGGGACTGTTGTAGTGGTTGATATGGAAAGGCAGACTAGATAGGCCATGTGGTCTTTTTCTGCCATCATGTTTCTATGTTTCTTAATGTGCCTACACCTGTATTTTATAACTTACGCATTCCACTGTGCACTTCGCCCATACTCCGTCCAAGCTTCACCTTTGTGAATGTCCACAGTGAGAGTATGCTCCATCGGTCTAGCACTCGTACTTACATATAGAATAGCAAACAGCTAAAGTGTACACATTAAGACCCACCTGTGTGTGAATTGCTAAAAATCTGTGATTTACACACATAGATGATGCAGAGCTTTCTGCCACACTATCAACAGACAAAGCTTACACCCAATTTAATAACACATTTTTCTGGTTTTTTTGCCTAGAAATCACTCCCTGCGGACGCCTTCGGCAAAACACCAATAGCCTCGCTGAGAGCGTTGGCGTGACAGAGGCAATATAACTTGAGATGAAAACAGACGATAAGTGCTGTAGATCGTTTGTTGTGCAGCTATTGTTTGTAAAGCCACTAGTATATTCCCATAAAAAAGATTCCATATTTTCTTGACCCATAATGTATTGTATGTATTGGAGCTATTGTGTTGGCAGAAAGTCTAAAATAAGCTTAAAGTTTGCAGGCTCGCACTGTACCGAGGTCTTTTTCCTCCTTCTAATTTTTATTATGAGGAAGTATAAAATGCATAAATAAGGAATAAGTAAAAATTAAACGAATAAGGGAATTAACTCCACCTTGACTGAATTGGGTGTAAGCATTGTCTGTTGATAGTGTGGTTGTAAGATTCACTTTTAACTGCAGAACTTTCTTCGACACCATATAAAATGTTTCCCTTAGGGGATGTTAAATAGCAGTGGAATGTTAGGTGTATTACTGGTAAACCATCTGTGTGCTCCGTTTTGAAAACGCAAAGCATGCACATATAACCAATATATGTTCACAAAGGAGGGAACTTTATAAGGGGCCGCAGAAAGTTATACGCCACCTACAGGCATAAATCGTGTATTATCAATGATTTACTTGTATCGATGGGCTTTCCATATGTACTTTAGCTGGGCACTATAGTGTATCTATGCACATCAGGCCGACGCCACATACTTTCACTGTGGGTGTTCACATAGGAAGAGCGTGGGCAGAGCATACACTTAATGTGCATACTTTATAAAATACGGGCATATGTGCATAAGATATGCAGTCATTTATGCCAGCCATAGGGCTGAGGCAAGTGATTGTGCCTAGATCTGGCACACATTTCCCACTATTTATGCCCCTTTTTTATAAAGTATACAAATTCTTAACGATAACATAGGTATGATCGGTGTGTAAAAAAACCGCACGTTAACCTAGACGTCCCCTTCTAAAATTTCCCTTATCATGCCTCCTTTTGAATATGGACAAGTTCGTACACGTTCCGAAAGTTCATGCATAGTTTTAGGCTCTGAAAGTCCACACTAGTGCATTCACCCAATCTAGGTGGATAACCACTTTCTTGGAAGATTTTGAATATTTAGCTTGTTCGGTGTATTACAGTACTATTTCATTTTACATTGCCCAAATTCCTGGTGTAGAGCATTTCTGTAGGCATGAGTGAGTGTAAACCAAACTAGAGCTGGATCCTGAAGAATGCAAAATGCTCTCATAAAAAATTTCAGCCAATTTCAGCCAACTAAATGAGTGCTGCATCCCCTACTATAAGAGGGTTTATAATCAAACCAGATTCCATAGATGCACAGAACAATTTTAAAACTGCTACGGTTCGGGCATTAAGGTTATTCACAGCAGAGGAGGAATAATCTCTTAATGTCAGGTCCACATCCTTAATGCACAATGCAGAACAAGAGTATTAAAGCATGCGCTTCTATTAGCTGGTCCACCGCACTGGATGCATAATTAACAGATGCTAATATAAATCTATATATGTGGAAGAAGAGAAATGCATTTGGAAGAACATAAACAATTCAGCAAAGTCACACGAAATATATAGGAAACTGCAAGCAGGCACTTGTAAGACTATGTTTATGGTCCCCTGACAGAAAACGCAGAAGCAGGACAAATTTACCACTCATTCGCCAGGGAGTAATGAAGCAAAGCTAAGCTCACCTGCATACCATTATTCAAAGGAAAGATATTTGCTACTTCCTGCTTTCACATGAGAAGGTCTCACTACAGCCACAGCACAGGGAAGAAAGGTAATTATGATTTTTTTTGTTGCTGTTGTTGTTTTGTTCCACTCTACCTAGTCAGCTATAATTGGTTCGGAAGTTTCATTTTTCTTAAACTAATGTTAATTTAATGGGTACTGCAGCCGCACATTGAAAGAAAGGTGATGAAGGGCACTGCCACTGTAGCTGCCTAGAATCAATTAGTTCCAATGGAGTCAGACATGTGCGGCAGGCTTAATTAATGCATGTTGCTCTAAACGATCACTTCTGTTTTGCAACAAATAAAGATTTCAACCCTTGCCTGCTTTCTGCAATTGTATGTCAGCACAGCCAGGGGGTAATTTTATAAGAAGCCTTGTACTTTTAGGTGCCAAGAACTCACGTAACTGGTGATTGTCACTAACGCGCATTAACGATTTTTTATAAAATACTAATCAGCATAAAAGTCTGCACGTTTACGTTTGCTTGATGGCAGGTACTTTGCCACTGCACATGGATCACAAGTACACACGTGGAGGCTGATACAAGAATATGGACATCTGGGTGTCGTAGACGTCCCCACTGAGGACATCCCTAGCCAAGGCCAATTCTGTTCTTGCGATTGTATACATTTGTGCTGCTACAGAATGGAGATGGAAACATTTTGCTGGCTGCACGCTGAACCCGCCACTGTGGTAATTTAATTTGATATGAAACAGTCCCATTAGCCGTAGCTCCTGGTGGGCACAGGTTAGTACCAGGGCCATTGCCATAGCTGGTGAGGGGAGAAAATGGACATATGTGACCACAGCATGTATGGTGCAGGCACCTTCACAGCTGAAAACACACACACACAGTTACCCTACCAATCCACGTACCAGGAAATGGGCATATACCAGTAGCAGGGCAGAGGTGGACATTCTACAGCTAGAAACATGGAAACATAAAAACATGACAGCAGAACCTGAGCACATGACTTATGTAGTCTGCCTGTCCATATCCACAACACCTGTCCCCTCTCATCCCTAAGAGATCCTCTGTATTTGTCCCTTGCTGTTTTGCAATCTGATACTGATCCTGTCTCTACTACTTCCACTGGGAGAGTTTTCCATGCATCTACCTCTTCTTCCATGAACAGGTATTTGTGCATAGCACACCTAAGTACATCCCCTCCCACCCTCATCCTATGTTCCATTGAGGCTGATTTGGCAGGCAGTCGAAATAGCCATTCCTCCTGTGCCTTAATGCCAAGGAGGTAATTACCCATCTCTATCTTATTCCCTCCACCTGGTCTTTCCACTAACATTTACATATCATGATCATTTGCTCGGTCCCCATATGCTGTCTGATGAAGACCACCAACCACTGTAGATGCCACCCACTGCATCCACGCCATCCTGTTTAAAGCCTTTACAAGGTCCAGTCTCCAGAACTGCACATAATAGGGCAGATGAGGTCACACCAGAGACGTATATGGAAGCACTATCACCTCTTGTTCTCTGCTGGTCAATCCTCTCCCCATTCACCCAGGCACTTTTCTGGATCTTGGCGTCGCCATTTCCACTTCTCAATCTATGTAATGATCACCATCCCAAATCTTGTCCAGCTACTGCTCCTCCCATGTGGACTGATGTACCTCACCCCCTACACTGTAAAGCTCCCTCAGTCCCTTGCAGCCAAGGTCCCGGACCATGCATTTGCTCACATGACCTTTCATCTGCCACATCTCTGAACATTATTCCAGTGTAGCCACATCCTTCCTCGTGTTATCTGCCCTCTCTTGGGTGTCTGCAGATGTTGTTATCATCCACAAACAGGCAGCAACAGCCCTCCCCCAATATCACTGACAACAATGTCACACATATTTGGACCAGGAATACATCCCTGTGGCATACCACTGGTAACATCCCTCTCTTCAAAGTGATCACCATTCACCTGTACTCTTTGTCACATCCCAGTCAACAAATGTCCAACCCATTCAGTCATGTCATGGTGCAACCCTAGGGTGTTCAGTTTGTTTCTACATTGCCTGTACGGACTGGTATCTAAGGCTTCAGTGACATCTATGTACAGCACACCTAAGGCCCTTTGGTGGCTCAACTCCCTGGTCACAAAGTCAAAGGAATCAATCAGCCCTGTCAAACAGGACCTGCCTCTGATGAACCCATGCTGTCATGGATACAGCAATCCAATGGACACCAGATACCTCACTATGCTGTCATTCATCAGCATTTCCAAACATTTCATCGCCATAGAGGTTAGACAGACCAACCTACAGTGTACAAACACATCGTCACATATGCTTTTGTGTAAGGGGACCACACATGCCATTCCCCAGTTATCCTGGACCACCCCTGCCTCCCAAGAGGTACCAAAGTGGTTATTCAGAGGAGGGGCGAGACCGTCCCCATGCTCCCTCAGTATACTGGGATCTATCCCATCTGGTCCCATTGCTCTCTTTACTTGTAGTTTAGCGTCTCCCTCTTGGACACTGAGAACTGGTTACGATTCCCGCCAGTTGACCCAGAATGCAAAACAGTCCCTGGGCACCCAGGTTCAGCGCTACCATCCACTGATGTCACCATACCTCCGATCGTAATGCATGGCCCCACAGCTGATGCCACCATCATACACCTTCCAATCCTCGGGTGCCTGAACCCTCAAAATAGGTGATGACTACTACCCCCCCCCACCATTCCATGAGGGAATTGCTGTGGTGGCTGTCCCGGTGGCCAGAGGTCCAACACCCTCTTGCAGACCCACCTCTACATCATACCCTGTAGTTACACAATACACATGGCATGTGGCTCCTGAGGTGGAGGTGTAGGGCAATGGACAGTACATAGGATGTTTGTGAGATGGAGGGGGTTCATGTGCATGGTTGCAGAGAGGGATGGTGGGAGGTGCATGTTGAGGTATGGGTGCATGAAGGTGTGAAGTGAAAAGGGGGAGGCATAGGCCCACATGAGGGTGACTGTGGGTGGGGGTACCTGAGTACGTGAGTGACTGATTTCCCCATGGGCATTGCACACAACTTGCATGTTCATGGAGCAGTATGTCTTATGGTTGTGGTACATAGCCTCATAGTATTTTGATGGCTGGAGAACCACATGTGTTCCATCAACAATGCCCAGCACTGATGGGAAGGAAACCACATCATGGAATTTCATCATCATCTGGTGCCTCTGCTGCTGTGCTTGTGGGAAGGCTATGTATTGCACCATGAACATCAGGAGCACTCACAGGAACTGACTGAGACACTGGGAGACTGCGGGAGACTGTCCACAGCGGCTAATACTGTCTGGAAAGACCTAGTGCCTAGGAAGGCAAGGGCTGTTGTGACCTTCACATGTACAGATATTGCCAGTCCCTTTGAGTCATGGGGGCAAGGTGAGGCTCCAGCTGCTGGCACAGGTCATGTATCACTGCCCTGTTAAACCTGAACCTAGACACCGATAGGTCATCAGTCATGTCCAGGTAATTGCACCTCAGTCTTGGAACCCTTGGGTATGGATGCCTTCTGTATTCCCTCCTCCTTTCCTGGTCTGCACAATGTACCAGGGTCATCACATACCATGTTTGGATGTCTGCCATGGTATTTTCTTGCCCTCAGCAGGCACTCCAATGGAGTCCCCCAAATGCACTCATACCTGCAGGGTGATCTTGGGATGTATCAGACACACTATCAAACTTCCACAGACACTGACATGTTGCCACACCTTATCTTGTGGATGTCCATGATAATATCCATGCAGAGCAAAGGTAAGCCCTCCGAGCATGTAAACATTAAATGCACGTCCAAATTTGCCGTGAATAGGACATAGACATGGATGTTATACCCGTGCATAGTAAAATGCTCTTCAAGGTATGTATTTTCCTTGGGGGGGGGCCACAGAACAGTGACAAAAGGCAGACCTCCATTATGTGGCACATCCACTGTCACTCCTCTGACATGAGGGTGAGATTGGGTAACATGGCCGTGGGCACACAGGGTGGACATGGGACTTGAACCTATATCCCATTATACTACACGTACTGCCACACTGACAGGTGCTGTCTGTTTTGGCTCTGCAGGATGCTATATTTTCTTGCTAAGTGGTTACAGAGCTCCTTGGGGCCACGGCTCCTGCATGTGCTGTTGGCTATGTTGTAGCAACATTTCCAGCTGCCAATGGAATTTTCCAGAAGTGTCCACAGGCCAACACATTTCAAATATTCAGACGTATCCAATCAGCGCCCTTTCTGCATGGGATGCTTTGGAGAGCAGGCCACTAAACTCTCTATGACCTCCTCTTATTCCACATTTCCACAGGTATTACATTGACATATGGCTGAACTTCTGCAGATGCACATGGGCCTCCCCTGAATATGCTTGGTACATCTCTGTGGCTGGCAATGCCCCCTACCATCCATGTACTGAGATGCTCATATTAGTGCCGGGTACGTGTAGGTCGGGTTTTTCAGAATATGACACTGGATGGTTTTGGATGCTATACATTGAGATCACAAGTCCAGAGGGCTTATTCGTGCTCTGGAATGATCTCCATTGTGTTTATAAACTACTATAATTTTTGTGCATTCTTGCAAATATCTAGATGCAGGCATTTGCACCAGCTCTAGGGATGGTGTAAATTACTGATCGTTATCTTAAGACTCAATTTCTGCCATTTACACTAGCATTTTATAAGGAAAAAATGTTAAATAAATACAAATTTGGCACTTTAAAGGCTGTCCTAACTTTTGCTGCAGAAGCTATCCGGGCAGTGGCAGAATATTTCTGCTGTCCAGTCAGCTTCATCGCTATGGCCAACCCAGATATTCAATGCCAGATATGGCCCCGGCACTGAATATCTGGTTCTAAAGTTCAGCGGCAGCGGTAGCCACTTTAGCAGTGCTAGCCACCAGCGGTGATTATCGAGCCTGAAATGAAACTGAGGTCACCTAAATATGTTTCTCCAGATCTATAGGTGATGTGGATGCAGCTTTCATAGAAACCTTTCCACAAGAGTCGGAAGCAAACAGCCCCGTGGCACCGAAGCTTGAAGGTAAGCCCCGGGGGGATGTTTGCGGCTATTGCCACTGCTGTCGGTCTCAGAGGGATGGCAATGAATGCCGGGGGGAGGAGGGGAGTTGGACAAGGGATGAGGTTGGCTTAGGGTGCCTCATCTCCTTGCGCCGGCCGACTGCACTATCCGTATAATCTGTGCTTTTGCTTGGCGCTGACTATATGGATTACGTTAAATTCTGCTGCCGGCATTGAAGTTGCAGTAAGCCAGTGACTGCTCTGGCTGAAAATCTACCCCTATCATCAAGGCTCAAACTGCAAAACTGGGCCAAAGAGGGGAGGCACAAAAGCAAAAATTGGCTCAGGGTATCACAATCCATTGCGCTAGTCCTGATAATTCACACTACAGTGGGGCTGATTTTACAGAGCGGGAAGCGGTTTGTCCAAACCCTGCTGCTCCTGCTTTCCCCTATGGCCTATTAATTTTCAGTTGGTGCGCAGTAATGAATTAGTGGCAGAAAGAACTAATAGCTCAGGAGATGGAAGCACTTCCTGCTTTCCCCTGTGATCACTTGCACTATTCTGTGGTCACTGCAGCGACAGAGAGAGAAAGCAAAAGAGGAAACAGGTAAGGAAAGGAAGTGGGACGAGGAAGAGAGAAACAGGAGAAGAAGATAGGAAAACAACACTGCACCGGAGAAGCTACAGCCCTGTGCCAGTACTGAGGGGAAGAGAAGTCTGGGTCCTGCACAGATGGAGGGGAAGAAAGGTGGTGCGGAGGAGTAATCTAGTACAGAGACTGCACTGGAAGTTGTTCAGCTTTTTCTGGTACCTTTTTATTTCTGATTTTCTCATTGTTGCCACTAGGTTTGCTAAAGTTTTGAAAGAGAAAAACCCGCCACCTGTGGCTAGCCATGCTCCGCCCATGCCCACCCCTTGCCCCACCCACAAAAATAATTGCAGAGAGGACAACGGTGCAGGCTTTCGTGTCTGCAGGCTATACTGGGGGAGGGGGGTGGGGAGGGAAGGGGGTACAAGAAGTTGAACTCTTCAGCACCTATTCAGTCATAGTCCCCTTCTCAGGCCCTTCCAACACATATATGTTCTCCCGTATGGCATTAAATTCAAAAACATATAAGTCCACCAAACTCCATCCCCGAATCCTTCCCCGAGAATCTGTGCAGAGCCTTCCCCATAAAATTTACCATATGAGAAAAAATTCCTCTCCATAACAAACATATTGTGAATTAATCAGAGCCAGACCCAGAGTTGATTCGAAGTGTTGACACCCTCAGCAAATCTTAACCCATATGTCCTCCCTGGCTGCCAGAATTTATTGTTTAGCTTTGAATGCCCTACTCTCTGCCAATCCCCATAAGCGATCGTCTAGGTTGCCTGATTGTTGGGCCGGCCCTGGAATTAATACAAAAAAGTTATTCGGGATCAAGAGCAAATCTACCGTGCCAGTACTAACTTCCAAAATTCACACAAGGGCCCTACCTACTGTTGAAAAAGGCAGCACTGTAAATATTGCAGTGGGCCCTAAAACATCAATAAACCTATCAGGAATGCTGAACAAGCCAGATTACTACACATTCTGAAACAGAAATTCCATACTAACCGAATACCCAGTCTTCTCCAGGACCAAGAAGGAAGCCAGTCCTCACATATGGGTGACGTCGGCGCCGACAGAGCCCTCGTGCGTAGCATTTCCCCAGCTTTCAAAGAAAGCCTTTGGGAATTGCAGCGCGCATGCGTGGTCCCCTTCCCGCCCAAGGGTGCCATCTTGCTCAGTCTTCTTTTTTCCACGGAGCCCGACGGACGTAGTTCGTTTTTCGCCGAGGAAAAAGTTGATTTCCCTATTTTTTGTACTTCTCCTTCGGTTCGACGCTGGATCCTTTTCCCGCCTGGGCCCGGTACGCCGGTATCGAACCCACACTCTCTCCTTTTTGGTTTTTGTCCTTCGTGACTAGCGTTCGCACCATTTTGCTTTTTTCACTGGCAGCCCTGTCTTTTGACCTCGCAGGGGCCCTTTTTCCCCCGATGGCTGCCAGCGGGTTTAAAAAGTGTGATCGGTGTAAGAAACCTATGTCTCTTACCGACACACACAACTGCTGCCTCCGCTGCCTCGGACCCGATGATTTGTGGTCCGTGTGGCAAAATGTCCTCGAAGGCGTTGAGGAGTCGGCAGCACCAGAAGGATAGGATCTTCTCTGACTCCGCGTCCGGATGGGCCCTGACCTCGTCAGAGGCCTCGACGTCTCGGGACTCCGGCCCCGAGCAGCGTCGAGGTTCCTCTGAGCAGGGGTCTCCTTCGCGGGAACAGCGCAGGAAGAAGAAACCCACAAGGGCGGCGTCGGTGGACGCTCCTGGTTCCTCGAGAGCCAGGTCGCATAGCCCCGATAGCCATCCCGGGTCTTCGGAGTCGGAGAGGCCTGCCAAGCAACCTCGTCTCGAGATGGAGTCTCCTGGACACGTGAGTGCTGTAGTCCTCGTGGACTCTCCTCCAAGGGAACCGACATCGGGCCCGACGCCATCAGGGCCCGAGTCGGGGGCTGCTGGGTCTTCTGAGTTCGGACTCAGGTTGACGGCCTTGGAGAGCAGCCTCGCTGCCTTCATGGAACAGCAGAGGGCATTGATCGCTGGTCTCACCGGTGCATCTGCCCCGACCACCGGGACATCGATGTCCAAGTCGACCCCGGAGGCCGAGCCAATCCTCGAGTCCATGCGGTCTCGAGTCGATCCTCGGCCACGGTCTCCCTCGGCCTCCCGTTCGGGACCGAGGTCGTCGACGCCGGTACCCTCGGCGTCGGGGCGGAGGGCATCGGTGCCCGCCCGACTGGAGCCGCTCGACACCTCTTCTGGGGAGTCGGGCTGGGAGACGGAGGACGAAGAGTCACCCGACACCTATCGGACTCGGTGTGTCCCATCGGACTTGCCGGAGTCCGAACCTCGGAGACGATCCCCACCAGAGGATACCCGGTTCTCGGACTTCGTGCGGGATATGGCCAAGGCCTTGGCCTTCCCCGCGGATCCCGAGGAGGAGCCTTGAGCCGAGGAGCTCGAGGCCCTCCAGTATGACTCTCCCCCGAAGGAGGCCTTTACTGTACCGGTTCCTCCGATGCTGGAGGGCAGCTCTTCCGCATGTGGGAGACCCCAGCCTTGATGCCGGTGTTAAGCAAGCGGGTCGATTCCATCTATCGAGTCCGCAAGAGCCCCGGGTTCGAAAAGGCACAATTACCGCACCACTCCATGGTTGTGGAATCGGCCATGCATTGACTGAAAAGTCAGAAGATGCACTCCTTGGTGCCTCCCGGCCGGGAGGCCCGGAACCTGGATGCCCTCGGTAAGAAGTGCTTCCAGGGCTCAATGCTTGCTTGCCGTGTCCAGACATACCAGCTCTACATGGGCATGTATCTCCGAGACCTGGCAAAGGAGATTGCCGGGTTCTCTGCTGGTCTCTCCGAGGAACCTTTGCAGAGGTTCCAGGCCTTGTCCACAGGTATTCGAGAGTGCTCGAAGTTTATCTCTCGAGCAGCCTACGATGGCTTTGAGGTTTCGGCCCAAGTAGCCGGGGCCGGCAGCGGTGCCCGCCGACAGGCTTGGATACAGTCATCCGACCTCGAGCCATGGGTACAGGACAAGTTGATCGATGTCCCCTGCCGAGGTGAAAACCTCTTTGGCAAGCCCATGGCTGAAAAGGCTGCAGAATTCGAGACCGAGACTCTGACCAGGACTAGACTGTCCAGAAAAACCTCTGCCCCTTCTCAGAAGAAGAAGGGCTCGGGAAAAAAGACCTTTTACCCGAGGAAGTCATCTGCCTATAAACAATACCCTCATTATCAGGCCTCTGCAGCTCCCCAACAGGGTCAGCAGGCCAAGGGGCAGCGTCATGGGCCCCGTAGGCAGAAGGCCCCCAAGCCACCAACACCGGCCCCTGCTCAGTAGGGTTGGGGTTTTTGACTCAGAAAGCATAGCCTCTTCTCCTCAGCTGGCTTCTCTCAGCACAGGAGGCCGGCTGGCCCACTTTGCCCACAGGTGGTCAGCCATCACGTCAGATACCTGGGTGCTTCATATAGTCCAAAAGGGCTATCTTCTCCATTTTCACCAGGTACCTCCCTCCTATTTTCCAGGGGAGCCTCCAAGACTCCCTCTGCACAGGGACCTACTCCTTCAGGAGTTAGCAAGTCTACTAAAGGAACAAGCTGTGGAACCGGTGCCCCACCACCTGAGAGGTCACGGCTTTTATTCCAGGTACTTTCTGGTACCAAAAAGAACAGGAGGCCTCAGACCCATCCTAGACTTGCGCAACCTCAGCAAGTTCCTGGAGAGGGAAAAGTTCAAGATGCTTACCCTTGGAATCCTGCTGCCCTACCTCCAGCAGGGAGATTGGCTATGCTCCTTAGATCTAAAGGATGCTTATACTCACATCCTTATTCATCCAGACCATAGACAATATCTCAGATTTGTTGTGGGAGGAAACAACTATCAGTACAGAGTACTACCCTTTGGCCTGACCTCCGCTCCCAGGGTGTTCACCAAGTGCCTGGCAGTGGTGGCGGCCTACCTAAGGCTTCAAGGTCTTTTTGTGTTTCCGTACCTGGACGACTGGCTCATAAGGGGCCAGTCTTCCCAGGAGGCCCATCAAGCCACCCTTCGCACTGTGGCTCTGCTTCAGCACTTGGGGTTTGTCATAAACTTCGCAAAGTCCACTTTGCTCCCGTCCCAGAACTTATAATTCATAGGAGCAAGGCTGGACACTCTTCAGGCGAAGGCTTTTCTGCCAATGGACAGAGCCCACAGGCTGATGGATCTAGCCAGGCAGTTTCACAGCAATTCCCTGGTCTCTGCCAGGCAATTCCTGAGACTACTCGGCCATATGGCTTCCACAGTTCATGTAACCCCCAATGCCCGCCTGCACATGTGGCCTGCTCAGTGGAGCCTTCGCACTCAGTGGCATCAGGCCACAGGGAGCCTAGCGGACTCAGTAAGGATATCCGGCCTGCTAGTCTCCTCTGCAATGGTGACTTCATCTTCCAAATCTGGTACTCGGAGTGGTTTTTCAATCCCCTCCGCATTCTCAAGTGCTGACGACAGATGCTTCTCTTCTAGGTTGGGGAGCACATTGCCAAGGGACATGTACTCAGGGTCTCTGGACCCCTTGGTAGGCTGCTCAACAGATAAACTTCCTGGAGCTACGGGCGATACGCCTAGCTCTGAGAGCCTTCTCCCACCTCGCCTCTCACCATTCTGTACTAGTCCAGACGGACAATCAAGTTGCCATGTTCTATGTGAACAAACAAGGAGGCACAGGCTCCTTCCTTCTATGTCAGGAGGCACAACGGCTGTGCTCTTGGGCCGTCAATCACGGAATCCTCCTCAAGGCTGTCTACCTCCCAGGTCAAGAAAATTACCTGGTGGACAGACTGAGCAGGATCCTGCAACCACACGAATGGAGATTGAACCCGTTGGTGGTTCAGCAGATCTTTCTCAGGTGGAGCCTCCCCACCATGGATCTTTTCGCCAGTCCTCTGAACCGGCAACTCCCGAGATTCTGCTCCAGACAACCGCATCCTCTCAGGGTAGCAGCGGATGCGTTTCTGATCTCGTGGTCCACAGGCCTACTGTATGCATTTCCTCCCACGCCACTAGTGTCCAGAACACTGTTCAAAGTCCTCAAGGACAGGGCCTCAATGATCCTGATAGCCCCCAGGTGGCCAAGGCAACCGTGGTTCCTGCTTCTGCTGCAACTGGTGGTGGACACCCCTCTTCCTCTGGGGTTTCAGCACGATCTCCTGTCTCAGGATCAGGGGACTCTCTTGCACCCCAACCTCCAGTCCCTTCATCTGATGGCCTGGCTGCTGAAAGGGTAGTCCTGGCTCCCCTACTACTGCCTCGAGAGGTGGAGGATGTAGTCTTAGCCTCTAGACGGCAATCCACCAGGAAATCCTACTCTCTTAAGTGGCGTAGATTCTTCGCCTGGTGTGCTCAGCACAGCGAGAATCCCTTCTCGTGCTTGGTAGCTGTAGTATTGCAATATTTGCTTTACCTCTCCAATCTAGGCCTTAAGTCCAACTCTGTCAGGGTTCACCTCAGTGCTCTCTCAGCGCACCACTCGCCGGTGGATGGAAGGCCTCTTTCCAACCACCCTTTGGTGGCTCGTTTTCTCAGAGGCCTCCTCCTGCTTAAGCCTCCTTTACGTCCACCAGCTCCTGAGTGGGATCTGAATGTGGTCTTACAGCGGATTACTTGTCCGCCATTCAAACCTATGGCTACCTGCCCTCTACGTTTTTTCTTCTGGAAAACCTTGTTTCTGGTAGCTCTTACCTCTGCTAGGCGAGTAAGTGAACTTCAGGCACTAGTGTCTGATCCCCCTTACACTAGGTTCTACAGGAATAGGGTAGTCTTACGGACTCACCCCAAGTTTCTTCCTAAGGTTGTCTCCCCTTTTCACCTCAATCAGGAGGTGGTTCTTCCGACCTTCTTTCCCAGGCCGCATACCGGGCTGAGATGGTCCTGCATACCCTGGACTGTAGGAGGGCGTTATCCTTCTACCTTGACCGTACGCGGGAGCATCGGAGGGCTGTTCAGCTCTTCATTTCTTTTGACCCCAATAAGTTGGGGTTACCTGTCTCCAAGCGTACTTTGTCCATATGGGTCGCTGACTGTATTGGCTGGGCTTATGGGGCAGCCGGCCTCTCGTTGGAGGGTCGAGTCACGGCTCATCATGTCAGGGCGAAAGGCTGCGTCAGTGGCTCATCTCCGCTCTGTTCCGTTGGCAGACATCTGCCGGGTCGCTACTTGGTCTTCAAGCCAGACTTTTGTGGCCCATTACTGCCTTGAGAGGGAGTCCCGCAGGGACAGTGCTTTCGGACAGGCAGTACTCCATAATCTCTTTGGGGTTTAGGCAACTCCTACCCTCCAGCCCTGGTGTTGGGCTACCGGTTGGGGGCGTTCTCAGAGAAGATTCCTTCCTTACGTACTGACGAGCTAGGGGGAGCTCATTTTTTCGGCTTGAGGTCTCCGGTAGCCTTAAGCTGGGGAGTCCCATATGTGAGGACTGGCTTCCTGCTTGGTCCTGGAGAAAGAGTAGTTACTCACCTGTAACAGGTGTTCTCCAGGAGCAGCAGGAATCAGTTCTCACAACCCTCCCTCCTCCCCTTGGAGTTGCAGTCATATGATTTATTTTGCTAATTTTTTTGCTGTCTTTTAGCTATGTCATCAGACTGAGCAAGATGGCACCCTTGGGCAGGAAGGGGACCGTGCATGCGCGCTGCAATTCCCAAAGGCTTTCTTTGAAAGCTGGGGAAATGCTCCGCACGAGGGCTCCGTCGGCGCCGACATCACCCATATGTGAGGACTGATTCCTGCTGCTCCTGGAGAACACCTGTTACAGGTGAGTAACTACTCTTTCTGTCACACACACATTACAGATAGACCTTCACTAATAAGTGACCACAAAGTGAAAATAGAAACATGTAGACAAAAATTAAACCTCAGAAAGCCAGACGCTGCATGCAGTGCAACCTCCAGAGAAACAGAAAGAAATATATTTCCCCCTGTATTGTACAAAAGACAGCAGATGTCAGGATTGGCATTAGGAGGGAGGCAACCAGGGCAATTGCCCTAGGCCTCCAGATGAGAGGGGGCCTCAGACCTGTCTGAAATGGAAAAAGGTACAGCTTGCTAGCGAGCTTTAGGGCCCTGTCTCAGATTTTTGCCTTGGGTTAGACCCCTGCCATGTCCGACACCAATTCTGATTCCTGGCAGATGTACTTTCCAAAAACCAATATTTTCCAGTTACAAAATAGAAAATACAATTCTTTTTTCTACCTTTGCTGACTGGCCTTTTTATGCTGTAATCATGTTGATCTCAGTCACTGGTTTCTGCTCTCCTCTGTCTTCTCTTTACTCATTTTCTAGGGTCTCTAGCCCATCTGCCACTTTCCTCACCTCCTGTCTTTTTCATTTCCTTACATCTTTGGGATTTATTTTTTCCTTTCAGCTTTCTTCCATTTATTCTTCTATCAACTCAGAGTCACAAAGACCTGGTGTTTTTGCTTTTGGGATTTATGGGGTTTTTCTCTTTTACAAGCTTGCCCGCTGCTTCGCAAAGCATCTGAGTCGGTGACGGTATTGGAAGCAGTGGGAGGGAAGCCATTTCCACCAGCGGCAGCAGCAGCAGCTTGAGTATTTTTTTAAAACTCTCTTTGTTTTATTTGAGAATGGAGAAACCGGTCAATGAAGGGTTGTCAGAAAACGGACCCTTCATTGGCTGGTTTTACCATCCTGCCGGCCTGTACCTGCAAAACCGGCCAGGCTGGCCTAAAACTGTTCAGTTGGCAACCTTAATTGATACCTACCTGCAGGAAAAATGAATCGGCTCCAATAAAATAAAACTTCTTGCATTGTTATATGCACCAAAAAGCACGGAATTTATTTTTTTACTTATCATATATCCCTTTTCCACTACACACACTGCTGTTCATTTTGTTGTTTACATACTCCATAGCACCTAGAAATAGCTGGCAACTCTAGTCTGTGCTGAGCAGGAGAAGCTGGAGTGAAGTAGGAGACAGGTGGAGTAAGAACACATCAGTCCCCATAGCCCATGCAAAGTAGAGCTCTTCATATACCCAAACTCATAGGAGCTGTGATGTAAGAGGGAGGTGAAGGGGGAATGATTCTATAGGACCGGTATGAACATTGGGCAAAACTAGGTGGTCATCTAGGGTAACCACTTCTGAGGGTGTCAAAGAGCAACCACAGTCAAATCAAAACAAGAGGTCCTGAAAGCCAGACAGACTCAAGAACTACAGTATTAATGCATAGTTTTACCAGCATGGAGAGCAGATTATATATATGTGTCTGAGGTGGGGGGGGGGGGGGGCGGCGCAGGATCTAGTTGTTGTGTTTAATTATCAAAATCTTGAGAGGTATGGACATAAAGCTGAAGGTTTGCCTAGGGCATTCAGTATCTTTGCATCAGCTCTGTGACTTTGAAAGGTGAGGGGAAAATCTGAAGAGAAATACTGGGGTGGATGCAGTTGGTGGGGAAGGAGGTCCTAGGGAATAAGTGAAGGGAGAAAGGGCAAGTAAATCAGCAGTAAAGAGTGAAGGAAGGGAGGGAGGGTGGGTTCCCGGACGATGGGAAGAAGGTGAGTAAATGACTACAAAGGGAGCATAAAGACAAAGCGGGCTACAGAAATACCATAAACAAGTGAAAATAATCTGTAAAAAAGAATTTGAAACAAGATATGTGGACATTTCATGATGCCTAGTTTCCTTTCCTGGTCCAGAAATTTGTTTGTTTTGTGAACGTCTGTGAAATAAATACATCATAGGAATGACAATTGTTTTTATCTGGATCAAACAGCTTGGCTGCAACTATCCCTCCTCATGTCAGGCCTTCCATGATACATGTACTTTTAACCGGATTGCTGATCAGTTCCTTGAATAAGGAAAGTACCAGATATCCATGACATCCAGACATCCATGCTGATGGAATGAGTTCCATTAGCATGGAAGAAAGCCATTATCATGCTAACCCTGAAGAAAGGCGATAGCTGGGAATGCAAGAACTATCATGGGATCAGTCTTCTGTCAGTAGTCGGCTAGGTTTTGCAGATCAAACAATCAAAGCTGCAGAAACATTGTGAACAGAACAGCTGAGAAGAGCAAGCAGAATTTAGACCACAACAGGGATGCGCGGATCAAATATTCACCATTTGTCAAATGACAGAGGAAAGGATCAGTTGTGGAAAGTGAACCATCATCGTCTTCACTGACTTCAAATCAGCCTACGACTGTGTTCACTGGCCCGCCCTGTGGAGGGCACTGGAGAATGAGTCCATGCCACTGAAGATCATCCAACTTCTCCAAGCATCATACAATGGTTCAACCAGCAGTGTGCAGATCTGAAATGAACTATCCAAGGAATTTCCTATCCAAACCGGAGTCTGCCAGGGAGATGTCGCCTCACCCCTGCTTTTCAGTATCATGATTTACACCATTATGAGGAAAACATTCGAGGATGTTGCTGGTCAGACTAGATGGACCATACTGGTCTTTATCTGCCATCATTTACTATGTTATTATGACAAATGCGGGGTCCAGTATGATGAGAACAACTTCCTGACTGACTTGATGTTCGCAAATCGTGCCATATTTGCTGACATGGATGCAGAGGCCACCGACATCCTTTACCACATTTCTTGCATTGCCCAATCTTATGGCCTAAGAATCAGTGTGGACAAGAACAAAGTTATGACCATGGATGGATCACAGGCCAATGTTCACCTCGATGGAATCCAAATCGAGCTGGTCCCAGAAGTCAAATACCTGGGATCGCTGGTGCAGGAGAAGGTGGCATCCACCACCGAAGTCCACAGCAGGATTGGCCAGGCAACAGTAGCATTCACCTTGCTCAAATGGTGCCTCTGGAAGAAGTCCAATATATCCACCAAGACCAAAATTCACCCCTTCCAAACACTGATCCTGCCAATTCTCCTGTACAGATCAGAAACATGTACTCTGCTCAAATCTGATATGAACAAGCTCACGGTCTTTCAAATGTAATGCTTGAGACAGATTTTGGGTGTCTCTCTTTGTGATTGCCATCAAAACGAGACAATTGGGACAAGGTATGACCATCAACCTTCAGTCAAAGAACAAATCCAAAATCGCAGCCTGCGATGCTTTGGCCACATTTGCAGAATTAACACCAGTTGACTGCCATACAAACTCCTCTGGCGAGCGCAACCTATCTACTGGAAGGTTCAATGAGCAGCAGCAAAGAAAACATGGCTCAAAGACATCGAAGAAGACCTAAGGAATCAGCGAGTGACTAACGACAAAGCCAGAAATATCACCACCGATCGCCAAGGTTGGAAGCATATTGTGAACAACACATGGAATCCAGCAGCTCCTACAGCAGTGTATTGGTTGAGAGGATGATCTGATCCCCAAAAGCCAGCTAAGGATTAAAGAAGAAGAAGTCTAAGAGGCAGAAATGGTGCCATAAGTTACAGCACAAATATTTACACCATCCCTGTGACTGCTGCAAAAGCCCATGTCTAGATTTTTCAAGAATGTGCATAAATTATAGCATTTTATAATCTACGTATATACTTCTGTGCTGTGCGCACCTTTTCCCAAACTCCACCCATGCGCATGCCTACCAGCAAAGTATGCAGCACGATGCAACAATGTACTTTGAAGCTGGTGGGTATTTTGTAAGAGATCATTAACATGCGTATGTGCACACATATGCACATTAATAACTAAAATAAGCCTGAGTTAGGCGCATTCTTGGTGCCTAAAAGTACATAACCCCTTTAAACTACCCATCAATATCAGAAATAATAAAGCAAGAAATGGAGTCAACAGGTAACCATGAGCGCTAACCAATGGCAAGGCAACTTTAAGATTGCTTAATGCTAGCAAATGGGAGGCAGCTTTAAAAACACAACATGCTCTGAGCTGCCTTTAATTTCGATGGAACACAACAAATATGCTTCCCTAACAAGAGTGAAAGAAGAAAAATAATTTTAAAGGCTAAGGAAAGGTGGAAAGGATGAGCCGTGAGTTACTGCATATTCGACTATTTGTAACACAAATGTGAATGAAATTGGATGAACAGTTGGGGAAAAACATTTCTGGTTTGTTTTCAGATTTTTCTTTGTGGTTTGTTTCAGAGATTTGTTTTAATAAAAAACAATGTACTGTGTATTAGAACATTTTTGCGCACACAAATCGATTGTATGTGTGTTAATTCAGTCAAAAACTTTAAGGTATGTGAACAAGCTGAATGTGCACTAAGGAATGCACATCCTTAATAAGCAGTTCAAAGATTATTTCGGAGGGTGGGGGATTGTGGTGTTGAAGGGGACAGCAGAACAGACAGGGTCAATGACAATGATGTTATCAAGCCAATTTCCCTGTAGGAAACTGGACTAAAACAGGGCATGTTGAATGTGTTCCCATAAAAAGCTTACATAATTTATTAAAAAATATATTAAAATATTGTATTTGAAATGGAATATATTCAAAAAATATCAAGAATACCTGTGTAAAAAAGATGCCAAAATGAAGAACATTATAGAACAAATTAGTTGATAATCTATCGATAGTACTGATAATTTAAATGAATTTAGTACTTTAGATATACACCACCAGAAATTTAAATTTATTTCCTAAATGCCATCCTAGAGTACAGTCATAAACCAGTAGGCATCATAACAATGTCCAGACACTGATTTTCAATCCAAACTGTTGAAGCATGACATAGTAATTATGGGCCCGATTTTCAAAGGCATTTACAAGGGTAACTGCCCTAGTTACCCGTGCAAATGCCATATCCTGGATTTTCGAAGGGGACCTACATGGGTAACGCCCTTCAAAAATCCTGGATATGGCCCTAACACGCCCATATACTATGCGGTTAGCATCGGGGCATGTTAGGGGTGTTTCCGGACGAAGGAAAGGGCTAACCGGGTAGCACCAGTTTTAAATGCTACCCGCTTAGCACTCTGCGCCTTAAAGATAGGCGAGGTGTTTCCTCACCTATCTTTCAGCTGCAGGGGGCTAAGCGGGTAGCACTGAAAATTGGTGCTATCCATCTAGCTCCTGCGGCTTCCAGGGTGCCCGGCGAGACCCGGATTTTCAATGCCGGGGCCGCATATGACCCTGGCATTCGTTTTCAGGCTATCCACAAGGAAAATTTGGATATTTCCATACAAATGGAATAATTTGCATAGTTTCACTATCCTCAAAACCAGATATGTTGGCAGCTCCTGAAGACTGGCTTTGAGAGCCCCTGTTTTAACCCTTATTCTCCATTGAATCTGGCAACTGGTTTAGCGTCATTACATTTCAAGAAGGGAAACCTGGAGCACTCTGAGCAATTTTTGTGACTGTCACTGCTGGTGACAGACAGAAAGGAAATTAAGGTGCATGTTTACTAAGCCCTATGCCGGTAACACATGGTATGGGCTACATTACTAGCACAGGGCACCACGCTAACCGCAGGGGATCTGGTACAGCTGTCTCCCTGAGGTGACTATGGGTCGCTGCAGTAAACCCATTGCAGTAGTGGTAGCTGCACCTATGCAACCTGCACTGAGCACAGGCAGCATGGGTTTCAAATGTCCACCCAAGCAGTGCTGTAGTGGGAACATTCCCATCCCATCCAGTCAACACTCAGACATGAGCTACAAGGGTAGGGTGGAGTTTTTAGCTACTAAACCCATGCTACCTCTGTAGTGCATAATTGTAAACATGTCCCTAAATTTCTTACAAATGTGAAGACCTCTAAGTTTCTGCCTTATTTGAAAAGTAGAGACCTCTAGTGGCTGAACCAAAATATAACATTGTGACCTTTTATGTCACCCATATTTCCAGAATATGGGAATGTCCTCCTGACCGCTAAGGTAAGGTAAGGTAATGGTGGAAGGAGATCTCAGTTGGAGGGAAACCTGACTGGCATAAAGATCAAGCCCAAAGGCTGGCTCAGGTATTATACCACAATGGCTGGTATTCGTAGCTTCGCAGCCAGTTCAGCATCATGGAGGAGGAGAGGTCTCTATTTAACTCAGCTTATGACCCAATACAGAAGTTGTGACAAGGGCAACTCAGGCTACTGCATTACACCTGGATTAAGGCATAACGGAGAAAGTAAGAGAGAAGCAATCTTGGATACTGAGGGAGCAAACGGGAGCCACTGATCCTGGAAAAAGTCAGGAGATGATACAGAGGATGTCCCTTGGGGATGAGACAAGCAGGACCAGGCTCTACAGGAGTGCAAGGCCTGCAATTATGTTCAAATTCAGCATCCAGTTGTACAAGGAACTCTGGAGAAAGGAGCTAGTGAGGACAGGTTGTCCGCCTGGAAGGGAGACTCCAACTAAATACTGAGGGTCCGATATTCAGTGCCAGCGGCTAGTGCTGCTAAAGTGACTAGCCACCGGTGCTGAACTTAAAACCTAGATATTCAATGTCAGGGCCATATCCTGGTTCTGACAGTGAATATCTGGACTGCCCAGATTGCCACAAAGCTAACCGGGCATTGGCATTGCCCGGTTAGCTTCTTCGGCAAAAGTTAGGCTAGGGTTTCCTGCGCCTGACTTTCACAGTATATCGCTAACACGGCAGCGGCTCAATATCGCCGCTGGCTGCTGAGTGATGGGTGCTGCCCCGGAACACCTTCGGCAAGCCCCGATGCTAACCAGTTACCAGCATCAGGGCATGTAGCAGCGGCACCCACGGATATTCAGCGGCATAAGTGCCTTTGAATACTGGGCCCTGAGTGAATATAGTTGTTTTAATTTTGATTGCCAATATATTATTTATTTATTATTGTCAGTGTCTCCGCTTGGTAAACTCTTGGTTCAGAACAAGCAATTCTGGCTTCAACTGATTCATTGAGAGTGGGTGAAGGAAGGAGTGAGTGGCTATGAGGTGTCAAGGGCCTCTCAGTTTTACTGGCCCCAAGTACCTGGAACCTTAAAAAAATTATCAGTGACTTAGACCTGCCAGAGCAGTGTTATCTCCCTGAAGCTGTATCCCTGCTCTGCCGCATAGCTGTAAATACCCACTGTCAGGACCCCAAACTGGCGGAGGTTGCACAAGAATTCTATGGCTTGCCAACATTTGCAGACATTCTATTCAGAAGCACACGTCACATTCTGGGATTTTCCGAACTCTGATTCTATATCTCAAGGTTACGGGGTACTGTGGATTTTTTTTTCTTTCTTTATTGAATTAAAACAAGGAGAATACACAGGGACACAAAGATCTTACAGTGAAATTTACATTGTTGGCAGGTACATTTAATCCAGAAACCAAAATTAACTGTTCCAGTAAAATCAGTATGTTCTAAAATCTTAGGCTTTGAGAAGGCTACTTATATACTGGGACCTGAATGGAGACCACAATTTCATTTTATAAATAGGCCATTGAACAGCTAACAGTAATTGTTTTTAGTTACTTTACTAGATCTAGAGTGGTAACCTAGTGATGAGGCCCTCAATATGATTATGCTATACCATTAAATCACGTGGAGCCTATTCCGAAAGGGGCACATCCGGGCCGTCTGGACATCGCCATGCAGGATGGGCCTGTTTGGACCCGATTCTGGACCGTGGGAACAAAACATTCCTGCCTGCCTGCGGGGACGTCTTCCCCGCAGGCTCCCTTGGCTGCCGTGGCTCAGTCCCCACTCTTCCCCACCACCCAACTCATGACTGGCCAGCCGGGGCCTGGATTGGGTGATGGGGACCCCCTTGCACTCGGCCCCAGCAGGGGATCCCTGGGCCCGATTGCCATTCGGTGCTGCTTATTACACCTTTGAGGTGGAATAAGCAGCATGTCCCCTTTGACCCAGCAGGACGTACAGGACCATGACTTGAATCAGCCCTGTACATCCTGCTGGGCTGGCCCGACCCCGCTCAACCCAGATCCCCCCCCCCCCCTGCTGACTCTCCCCGTCCTGCTGCTTTGGGCATGCGGGGAGAGCCAGAGGGGGAATTGGGCCCAGACAGCTTGTAGGGCTGCATCGGGCCCTTAGTGCTCTCTTCCCATATCATAAAAAATCTGCATGCTTTCCCCATTTCTAATGTGGTCTGACTCAGATTCTTACTGTGAATTGTATCAAATGTGTTTGACATTCTAAGTCAAACCATATCAAGTAGATTTTTCTGATCTTAGTCTGACTCCCACTTATTATGAGACTTCTGTACCCAAGCTTGCCAAATTTAGACATCAAATTTGTATCCATATTCTGGGGAGATCCATGTTTCCATTCAACAAAATCACGGAGCCCCAGTATTTCGTCTATTGAATCTCCCTAAAGATTTATGTTTTGTCTACTCCACAATATAGTACCCTGAGCCTAATCTCAGATATATTTTTTAAGATTCAGATTTGAGATATTTCTCACTTACTTTCCAAACAAAGAGAATTTCACCAATAAAAAACCCCGTGTGAAAAGCCTCAAAGTTCAGCAATTAAAATACATACCAGCTGAACCACTCATCAAAAAAGGCGAGCCGCCATTGTGTGGAGAAATCAGACAACTGTGTAGACATTACTACTCCCACTCAGGTGCAATCTCACTAATACTGTCACTGCTGTGGCTCCTGATATGTGCCACAAGAGTCACCAAAAGGGTGCTTCACTCACCAACACAATGGTGTAGTTTCAACACTGTTTTGTGCAGTCAGAGCATCCTTGATTGGCCTTCTTCCTTCCATTCCCACCGAAACCCACCAATGCTGCCATGAGGTATCCTCAGCTACCCGACTCCAGCAGAAGTAGTTCCCATGAAGCATGCTACCTGTGCGACCATTACGGCCCAACGCGAGATAGAAATGAGCTTTGGCATTAGCATGTGGAGGGGCAGTGGAGTTAGTGCGGCTTGTTAAAAGCCATGTTCTATATGGCAATTAACGCCATGGCTCTCTGATGACCAGCATCATTTTATTTACCAAGTTCAGCACTTGATAATGGCAGAACAGGCATGTCACCACACTCCGAGATGAAGCTACATGACCTTTTATGTAAAGGTGTACGACAGACAGATACTGGGTCCTGATGGCAGGAGTCAATTTAGAAAATGGAATGCTCATTTCTGACAATCTGTCTGATGAAAAAAAATAGTACATTGGGAAGGTCACAGGTGAAAAAAGGTTGGTTTGATCAAATGAGTATTAACATTGTGGTTATTCATTTTCCCTTGTCCAAAAGCAATAGGCCCTTTGATATATTTTTATGCTAACATTTAAAAAACAGCACTTCCTTTTGGGCATATCTATTTTAAGCTCAGGATGTCCAATTCTGGTCTTGTGTGATTACCTGGCAATACAGTCCATTACTGAGTGAATAATTGCCAAAGGATATTATTAAAAAAATAAAAAACAGATACCACCAAGTATTTTCCAAGGAATGTACCACTGATGAATACAAATACACAACCCAGAGAATTGCTGCCCACAGAGTAAATAACAGAAGGGGCTTACCACTAATGAGGATTAAAAAACATTGTCAATTTATGTGGTTAATAAATAGGAATAACTTCTCAATCTGCTGTGGATGTCCATGGAGTCTCATTTTCTCTTTTAAAGATGCAGGCAACTGAAAGACCCATTTTTCTTCCCTTTGTTCTTTACCATCAGTTTAAATGGAGAAGAACATCATTCACACATAATGTAATGGGCCAAGAAGATAAATGAGTACATCTGGAGTTACTAGTTGTAGAACGGAAAACATCCTGATGAGATGACACTAACAATGGGTTCAACAACAGTCTGGCCAATATTTAGTGGGTGGAACGACAAATGCTAGTTGATTTTGTACTTCTATTGTGTAAAATCCATTCATTGCTTTTTTTTCATCACATCTATAGCTCAGGCTTATAAAGGCTTACTCCCTACTGAATATGACAAATACGGCATTTTTAATTCAAGAAAATGAGTCAACCATAGGGCAGAGAGGTCATTGTTCAGGGAAAAAAAATATTACAGCCTTATGGATTCCTGAAAAAATCTCTCATATTGTAAACCTGGCGCTGAAATGAATGTTTTCTCTTCTAGATAACATTTTGTGGGAATAATTCCCTCTGCATATGGAAGACAAACATACAAATAATTTGCATTTCTAGATTGTCTTTTGGGTTTTAGCTGAAGGCAGTTTATCCGCCTGTCTCTTTTTGCCTCTGGTGCCCTCTTAGACTACAAACCTCTTTGGACAAAGGCCTTATTATCCCTGATAAAATGCTCTAATTCTATAAAAGGTCACCTAACTTGTGGTGAGGGTATGCACAGAAGATTCATCAACTTTAAAAGAGGAACGTATACCCTATAAAATTACCTCATCAGGAATACATGCAAATATTTACACCTGCTCTGAGGCATGCAAAAATTAGCCATTTTATAATATACACTTTAGCCTTATCGGTGTATTTTACAAAATAAGTGCCTCATCCTGATCTTGGAAACACTGCCGAATGGGTTAAACAAACTTATGTGCATACAGTGTGTATGGGCATAACTTTAAGTTCAGATGCCCAGGGCAATTTCGGAAGAGGTCATGTCATAAAGAATGCAAGTGGGGGGGGGGGGCTGTATTATAGTTTCACCGATTCAAAGCCAATGGTTCTAACCACTAGGCCAGTGATTTTCAATCTCTGGTCTGTGAACCTCTGGGGGTCTGTGAGACTATTACTAGGGATGTGTTTTCATCATAAATGAAAGCAGGGATTGCCACAAAAAAATGGAAATGATGACAATGTTATCATTTCCTGTTTTTTGTCAATAATGCACCTTATTGCACATTTGATCACACTCTTTCGCGAGAGTGCACACTATTGAAAAAAATGATAAAAATGATATAAAGATGAAAAAAACATAAAACAATAACAAAACAATTTAAAACACATTTTTTTGGCATGTACATCCCTATTCATTACAGGGAGTCTGCAGAACACAGAAGAGAAATTAAACAGAAGTTGGTAGGAATAGGCTGAGGGAAGAGAGAAAGAGGTTGAGACTAGTGGGGACTGGCTGGAAGGGGTGGGGGGGGGGGGAATGAAAGAGAGAGAGAGACCTGTGGAGACAAGAAGGGGAAGGGAAATATAGGGAGTTAGTGGTGGCAGGTGTGGGCTGAGAAGAAAGGATCCAGGATGAGTGGTGGAGATGAACTTGGGGTCCCTGAACTTTCCGGAAGTTAATAAAGGTTCCACACAACCAAAAAGGATGGGAACCTCAGCTGTAGGCCATTACTTTCCCACTGTATGAAATGTAAAACACCATTATATACCGTATCCTACTGTCCACCATTCATCTTATTGTTTTAACTTGTTTATGTTTATTTATAAAATAGGTTGAACCATAAAGATTCTGACTGGTTGAGAGTATATCTTAGGCATACTGTATCATGGTAGACTACTAAATTCAGATCTGATAATTAACTCTCACTGAGCCATGTCCAGATATACACAAGGGAAAACCAGTACTGCAAGGTTACCATTTATGCTATTTTGAAGATCTACCATGTGCTGAGCAGTGGGAGCAAGTGAGCACAGCTCGCGCTCCTATTATGCACCATTGACAGTGGTAAGCCCGGGGATCTTATCAGGGGCTAGGAGGTTGATATAGCTCCCAATTGGGCAGCGAGGGGGAGGGGTTTGCCACCTTAGGGTTTGCTTGGGGATCTCTGGGGAAAGAGAGGGGCTTCTGATTGCCTCAAGGGGACAGAGAGGGAGGGAACTCTGCTATGTGACTTGGTGGGAATGATGGAGGAAGATCAAATGACTGCTGTAGGGGAGGGTTATATAACAGGTTGGGGGCAGCCAGGGAGGGGTTTCTTGGATCAGCGATGCAATTGGGGGGGGGGCCGTCATCGTCATTTACATCTGCCCCTGTCAGCAGGCACTTATTCGTGCCTAGAGGCAGGTGTAAATGCCAACTTCAACATTTTTACTTCCTAACCTGGATTCCTTATATAAAAATGGGGAATCCATATCTGCACTGTAGATCCTACTCACACTACTCACCTTTCTTGCCTCCGCCCCCCCCCCCCCCCCCCCCGTCAGGATAGACATGGTGAGCATTCCCATGTCTACAAAAAATCATTTTCTGTAAAGGCTTTGAGATGTGTATTTCTATCTACATGTCTCAATGCTGCTTTATGGACAAGGAAATACTTCTAAAATAATCCCCATGGTCAGTGGTGCCGAATATACATGATAGGTCTTCATCACCACTGGTGCCATACATTTAGTTTAGGCCTTCTATTCAGCAAGTCTCAACATATAAAAGGTACATTTTACAAAGGATGTCCAAGCCTGAATGTTCCTGAAATTCACAAGCATGTCTAAGTCTTCACAAAGGAGGACGTGCCTGATATGGATGTCTGCAGAGACATCTAAATAGATGTTCCCAGTACAGTACTTAATACTGGGGACATCTACGAGACATGGAACGATGGGACAAACCCAAAACAAGTTTCCCAAACACATACAACATAGCATTTTCATTGTGAAGAGTACTGAGGATAGTGTAGTGCCAACCTCTCGACAAACTCCAGAGGTTTTAAGGCCGAAACAAGCACTTTTCCAATGCCTATTCATGCCTAGAGGAGGTCTAAGTTTGGATGCGGATTCAGACATCCCCGAGTGTTCTAAAATCAATCGGGGACATCGTTGTCTATAACTCTACCCTGAACATGCCTCCATCACACCCCCTGCCTATTTAGATGTCTCCACCATGGAGACGTCTAAAACTCCTGTTTCTGTGATCGCTCTGGGGACATCTCCATGATTTGAAGGTCCACGTGTACATTTTCGAATGTCCAAATCACGTCTAAGTGATTTAAAATGACCCCTATAGTTTCTCTGGATAGGATCTGAATATCGCCCTAATTGGATAATTTCACATATTATCTCACTCCACTCTCCCTCTGCCCCTTCACTTTGTTTTTTAAAATTTTTCTTAATCACTCTGTATGTCTTCCACCTCCTCTCCTGGCTCCAGTTACTCACCAGCTATTCCAGTTAGCACTAACAACCAGTCACCTCTCTGCCTGGCTTTCTTGTACATTGTTTTTATGGATTGAAAAGAACAAGTGACTGAGCATGCTCAGTCTAGCATGTGCACATTATGTGGGTAATTTTATAAAGGAAGGCCTAGATGAAGCATGTTTTGAGGCGCCTATATTAAGGCAATTTTATAAAAAACAAGTAGGCATCTTAAGTGGCAGATCTTGAGCCTACATTGCAGGGATGGAATTTATGCTAGCCCTGGAGATGGTGTAAATGTCCTCACCTATAATTTTCAGATACACACATAAATATAGATTTTATAATCTATGCATATACTTGGGAGTTCCGCCTCTGTGCATACCTACTGGAAAATTACATATCATGATGTCAAAGCGTGCACTTTTATGTTGGTCAAGATTTTTAGAAGAGGCCATTTGCATGTGTTTGTGCCCAAATCCACATGGAAATGACTTTATAAAATAAAATCAACATTATTTTCAATTACATATTTTCCCCTTTGGTTTCCCTTATTCCCCCGCCTTACATAGCATCTCCTTCCTGATTTATCCTTTCGTATATATTATTTGATGTACATTATCTTCCCATAACTCCAAGTTCAATGACCCGTTCAATGTAAAGTTCTAAATGTTACTACATTGTATGTAAACCACTTTGAATGTAAGACAAGCATTTACATAGACATCCCTGGAATACTATTAAAGACTAAGGACATCTAGGAATTGCCTAATGGTTAGAGTAATAGGCAATGATAGGGGAAGCCGGGGTTCAAATCGTACTGGTACTATCATTGTGATTGTGGAGAGTACTGGGGATAGTGGAGTACCATCTTCTCTGTACCCTATGGATATTTTATGGCCAAAACAAACACTTTCCTGATGTGTATTCATCAGATCTGGAGCAGATCTAAACTTAGATGGGATCACAAATGCCCCTAGTGTTTCTGAAATTGAGCAGGATGTCTAATTCCATTGCAACTCCCCAGACATGCTTTCACCACACCCCCTGCCTACTCAGCCATCCCTGCACCAGAGACATCTTTAAAAGCCATTTGTAAAATAGCTCCAGGGATGTCTCCTTGATTGGGATGTCCGCATGCAAATTTTCGAACATCCAAATCACAGTTACGTCATTTAAAATGACCCCTTAGGCTCCTATATATATCTTTATAAAACAAGCCCAAAATAGGCATCTACTTGACTTCCTAGATGACCCGTTATAAAATCATCATTCATGTGGTGCCAGACTAGGCCATAATTATACAGATAGCATCCAGTCATTTAGCATTTAAGGGGATTAACTACTAAGGCGAGCAAACATTAATGTATGTTAATTCATCAGAACTCATGTTATATTAACACAGGTCCTATGTTATTTAATGGAACCTAGTTATTAATAGCACATCCTAGTAAATGGCCTGTTATTATCCATAGAAAGGTTTTAAATATATTGATAGGGGAGTTTAGCATTGGCCTGCCTGTGGCCAAGTTATATCCCACGGAATATCAGGCAGGTGCTTTTTATGCATGCGCATAATTATAAAATTACACCCTTAGATTGTAAACCTTCAGGGGAAAGGGCCAATGCATGACAGTGTGGCGCAAGAGTAACAAAAGAGGATATAAAAATCATCTCTACGTCAAGAGCATGATAGAAAGAATAGGGAGCGGAAACATGCCTATGGGTGCGTGTTGAGAAAATGCATCTTGCCAGCCTTTAGAAACACAACAGGCTCACCAGTGGCAATGGCAATTTCAAATGGCAATGCCTGGAGCGCAGTTATGAAGTGTAATAATAGCATATTGTTGTCATTTCATTAACACTTTTTTTTTTATTCATTTTTCAGTCATTTTACATAACCAAAATACTCAGAAAGGTCAATCCGGATTACATATAAGAAACAACCAGAAATAAAAAACAAGTCATTGTAAAAGAGAAAACAAAGAAATATGCTTAAGGACAATAAACCTGAGATAAAGTCCACATCATGGAACCATTGCTGTCACACTGAATACACATAGAAACTAAGGAAATCTAAGAGATAACAAAATCCCACCGTTGGAGGCAATACTTAGTTAATTACCGGTCCTATCTACCACCTGCCTCTCTTTCAAAAAGCTTTCAAGATGGTACACCTCCACAAAATCATACGATGCATCTTCCAATCCAACAATGCATTTGCAGGGGAAGCGAAGAAAAAATGAAGCCCCCAATGCCAAAACACGGGGCCTAAGCTGTAAAAATTGCCGCCAACGCAATTGAGTGCTCCGCGACACATCAGGAAAAATATTGATCGCCTGACCACAAAATTTAGCAAATTTAACTTTGAAAAAGGCCCTGAGAATACACTGCTTTACTTCAACAGAAGAAAAAGTGACCAACAAGGTGGCACGCGTGGTGATATTATCTTGAGAATCCTCGAGAAAGGCAGTCAAATTATCCATTGTGGAAACAATTTCATCTAAGCCCCCTTCAACTACATTAATTTTTTTAACAGTAGAGGGGATATAATATAATTGTGAAACATTTACAGGATCTGAAATGGCTAATACATCTTTAAGAAATTTATCAAACAAAATTCTATGAGATAGCAAAGATGACTGAGGAAAGTTAAGGAACCGTAGATTACAAGTACGATAAGAATTCTCCAGGGCTTCTACCTTAGCATGAAGAAGCAAAGAATCTTTAATACCAGCAACACTCGTTGCATGCAAAGGGAGGACCTGTGATTCTAACTTAGTAATAGCCAGATCAACCTGCGCTACTTTCTCATCAAGCTGCCCCAGAGCTACTGCGGCACCTTGCAAGAAAGTGCACAAAGAATTTAAAGAAACAGACATTTTCTTATCGATAGATTTCAAGGCATCCCAAATATCCCGCAAAGTAATTTCAGACTCCGAAGAAGAAGCAGGAAGCTCTAAAGAACTGCCCGCTTCTGGTAGCTGTACAGGGACTGGTAAAGTAATAGGTTGTAATTTGCTTACCGGAATCGAGGTTTCCTTAGATAGGCCGAGTAAATTGCCAGAAGCAGGGCACACAGGAGATCTGCCGTCGGGGCTCAGAGACGCCCCATCAGGGGAAGATTGAGCAATAGGAAGGGGAATGAAGTGCTTGTTCAAGGGACCGACCGGTTTAGTCTCACCGGACACGGTCTCTGGGGCCTTAGCCCCGGACTTAGCCTTGCGTTTCCCCATAAAATCACTCTAACAAATAACCAACAATCTGTTTACAACACAAGAAAACACTACTATCTACTAACATATAAACAATATAGCGTCTCAGTGACGTCGAAGGGGCAGTATAATCCCCTTTAACCATGCCCCTTCAACACCCCCCCACCCCCATGCACACGCTCGGCGTTGCAGAAGGAACCTAAAGAAATAGACCAAAAAAGGACCCTGCAGGTAGGGCTGTCTCAACAGTGCCTGCTCGATGAAATGGGGTAGAGAAGAAAGTCCTCTGCTCTAGTGGCAACAGCAGCCTCCCGAGCTGATGGCCTGGCTCCGGCTCCAAACACCTCCTGCGATAGACAGCTGATCCAAGGTTTCACCCTATCCGGTGCAGTTTAAAGCCTCGAAGGGAAGTCCCCGCAGGTAGGGCTGTCTCAACAGTGCCTGCCCGATGAAATGGGGTAGAGAAGAAAGTCCTCTGCTCTAGCGGCAACAGCAGCCTCCCGAGCCGACGGCCTGGCTCCAAACACCTCCTGCGATAGACAGCTGATCCCCATTAACACTTTTAAGTACAGTTTCTGTTTCGAAGGCGGAAAGGCAGGGCAGGATGGATAGGTATAATAGATGCTTTCATTTAAAAATGATAACATCAGTCAGGCATACTCAAAAAAGGTTACCAGATGTCCTCGATTTGGGGGGATTGTCCCCGATTTTAGACTCCCTCCTGTCTCCGATTCCAGTAGCGGGGAGAAAGGGGGTAGGAAAAAAATGTATTTTCGATTTTGTGCTGTGCATATGTCAGCTTTTAGATTTTACATCCATTATCGTTATATTTTGCACAGCATCACGTTCTATTTCTCTGTTGATTTGTCTGCTTGGAAGAGATATTGATGCTGCCATGGGATGTATGGGGGGGGGGGGAGGGGCACGGTAATGAGTCCTCTTCTCTCCTCCTTGCCTTGTTGCTCAGACTTAGAACTAAGGCGCCCCCCCTCCCCCACCACCACACACACACTTCAGATGCATCCAAGATTTGTCTGCAAAGAATCTGATAACTTTATGCTCAAACCAATTTCTCTAAAAGAAAGGAAAAAATAAGCAGTTCAGATGTATGCATACAGGGCTGCCTTGAATCTGCTGGTTTATGTCAAGGGAACACTGCCTCAAATCCATAACGGGGCACGATTAACCCTTTGGTGGGTCCTAGGTAAATAAGCACACTGGCAGTAATTTTATAAGAAGTTGCCTGGAAAGCAACACCATCAACATGAGTAAATCACCCGTTTTCAGCGACTTGCGCATGTGGATAGATAGGCCTTTATATGTGTGATTGAGCCAACGGCTTGTATTTTCACTGCAGGCATGCATATGGGCGGAGTATAATGTGCATGAGTTTATGAGAAATCTAGGTGCAGGCATTTACACCATCCCTAGAGATCGTGTAAGTGATCGTGCCTAGATTTAGCACACGTATCGCACAACTTACGCCTCTGTTTTATAAAGTCATATAAGCGCGTACTTGACTTTCTAAAACAGCTGCGACTGAGATGCGTTAACTAGATGCAACTTTATAAAATTACCCTAATGGGGGTCCCCTCCCCCCATCATATTATAAATACATTTTCAAATTCCTACAAACTGTAGTTCCTGCAGAGGAGGAAGTAGCAGCTAAGAATAAACTACTCGTTGACTCCTCCTACAAATTGGAGGACATTGCCTAGGGTTTAAGGAAAGTACAGATCATAGTGCGAAGCAGTGGTGCTGGTTCCACCCTGCCCCCTACAACACAAACTCTTCTGCCAGCAGTTGACCTAGCAGGGCAAAAATATGCTTTGGAAGCCATTGAATTTCATATATCTGAAAGAGTCCCTTCTAAACATTTGGGCCCTAGGCACATGCTTAGTTTGTCTATGCTTTACTCCTGCCCTCTGCATCATACCATTACAGAGGACAAGAGTTTTGCATATTCGTGCCCATTCACCAGTGAATTAATGCATGTACAATTTATTTGCACACATTCAAAAGTTCTGTGTGAGGCAAACTGAAAAACAAGGAAAATTTCCAAGTATTTTTGCCTTGCTTCTGAAATTTTATGTGCATGTTATTAAAGGCCTGCAGAAAAATGCAAACCTCTCCACAACCCTGCCCCAAGAATGACTTGCATGTGTACAAATCACATGTTTATGCACATTTTTGGAAGGCATTTTTATAAGAAAAGTATAGGAGTCATTTTTGAAGCCCTTTTCGTGTTTTGGACATCCAAAAACAGGGATGGAAACATCCAAAGCACAGAGACATCTACAGAGCCATTTTAGAAACCAGTTCTGGGGATGTCCCCAGCATGAGGATGTCCAAGTCTGAACAGGACATGTTCCTCAGAACCTGGACATCTCCGATTGATTTCAGAAACATCATGGATTTTGTCATGAAGAAGTCCCTTCGAGCCTATAAAGATAGGGCAAGATGAGGATGTGCTTTCAGAAACTGACAGGCAGTCTGAGCACATGGCTCAGTGTTTGCAAAGCAGAAGTAAACAAAGAGAGTCACGAGCTAGAAAGACACGCTCCTGCAGTGACGTATTCCCTAGCTCAAGAGGTAATGAGTTTCACCTGTTTCAGGGCAGGGCACAGCTAAGCCCTGAGAGTTACAATGATAAGAACTGTTCTCCATGGACCGCAGGATTGCGTCAGCCACACTTGGTGACGTTCTCCGGGCAGCTCCAGGTTCGGAAGTGCTCTCAAGTTTCTTAGGTAGCCCACCTCCCGGTTCTGCCCCCTAGCCTGGCCAGTTCTTGTTCTTCCGCCTTGCCAGCAAGATGGATCTGCTCTCTCTCCCATCACCTTAACTAGAAAACCTCGAATTCAGTGATACTCACTCAATGCCTAAATCGGGATCGAAGAAATGCCCCTGCGGGAAGAAGCTGCGCTCCTCTGATGTTGATTTGTGCGCCCTCTGCCAAGTCGGGGGACCCTCCGGCATGGAACAACATCCTCCAACAGCTTCGGCAGCAGCCTCCAAGGCCCAGGATGTGCCCCTTTGGGCCTCCATCCCCGGCCCCACAACCGGATTTGCAGCGCTGCCTGTCCCGGGCCCCAGCTGTGACATCCGCTTCTTCGGCCATGTGGCGGCCCCCGGCCATGCGGCGGCCCCCGGCCATGCGGCGACTCCACAGACCGAAGATGGCGCTGTGGGTGAGTGCTTCTCTTCCTTTTCGCACTCCGAAGTTCCCGCCGCTGTTGGCTCCGCCCCCTCCCTGACGCCGGGCTCCTTGCTGCTAGCCCCTGCCAGCCCCGCCCACCGACGTCATCAGCATCCAACTCAGGACCCTCCGCGTCATCATTCTTCGATGCATGGGGATCGCACCAGCACTACAAACCCCGCGGAGGAGCCCCGGATGTCTCTGGTCTCCAGCCAAGGGAAGCACACCAGGAAGCGCAGCGACCCGCCAGCTTCCAATGCCGGTTCCCGGGCCCACAAAAGGTACAAGCGCACCAGAGACCCTTCGGACAGCTCATCCGACTCCAGTGACGGCTCACACCGTAGGAGGCACAGATCAAGGAGACGCTCCTCCAGACACAGATCCCGCTCCAACAGAAGTTCATCTACCTCTTCCAATGCGGCTATTCTCCAGCTGCTCACTCAGCTAGTTCAGCAAACAGCACCCCCCTCAACGGCTGCAACTGCACCTTCAATTCCATGCACGGGAACCCCTCCACTCCAGGTAACAGCTGCAGTTTGTAATCAGCTACAGCCTGAACCTCAACCTCCTCTACCCTCAGCTATCCTCTCCCCGGACAGTTCCGCCGAGGATCAGGAGACTGAAGCAGTGGTTGTGGGGTCCACCAACATGGACCTGTCCACCTCCGGGGCCAGGCTTTCCCCGGAAAAGGAAGGACCGCCACCCCCTCAAGAGGTCCTGACTTATCCCAAATTCATCAGCAAGTTGTCCTCTACCCTGGGCCTAACCCCAGCCAGCACGGCAGAGGAGGCATAGCCTGAGGTACTTAAATACCTGTCGGCCCCCAAAACCCCCCTTGCCTTGCCCCTGCACCGCAAGCTGAAGGAGAACCACTTCAGACTTTGGCAGATGCCGGCATCAGGGCGCGCAACCTCCAGGAGGCTGGACTCCAAATACCTACTTCAGCCTACCTCCGGGTTTGAAAAAGCACAGCTACCTCACCATTCCATAGTGGTCTCTTCTGCCCTTAAGAAGGCTAAATCCTCGTGGGTACACACCAACCACCCTCCCGGATGGGACAACAAACTGCTCGACGACATTGGAAAGAAGGTCTTTCAAGGGGCCATGCTCGGAGCAAGGATTGCCGCCCATCAGTTTCAACAGACCTTGTTCCAGGACACCTGTGTCTCCAACATCAGAAATGCAGCTTCCTCCCTCCCAAAGGAGTCCCTCGCCTCATTCTCAGCCGCGCTGACCAACCTGATCGAGTGTAACAGACACCTGGCTAGCACGGCCTTTGACGCCTTCGACACGGCCAAATGTACAGTGGGCACAGCAATTTCAGCCAGGAGATGGGCATGGCTGCGAGCTTCCGGACTGAGGAATGACTCCCACGACAAGATCGCCGACGCCCCCTGCTCAGGCGAATCCCTCTTCGGGGACAAAGTGGCCGATACAGTAAACACCATGAAGGAAGACTGTAACACCTTGCAGACCCTGGCGGAGGAGGGCTTCGACCGCTATGGTAACAACCAAAAATCAAACTACCAACGGAAAACCCTTTACAACTATGACAAGAGGTACTCATCCAACAGAAAGTGGCAAGGCCCCAGGTATAAGTCCAACTCCTACCAAGGACCCTCGCAGCAGCGCAACTTCCAGAGAGACCGCAAACAGAAGAAGGGCACCAACACGCAACCCGCCAAGGGTGGCCCTTCCTTTTGACGTCCACCAAAGAACAGCAAGCTGCCACGTGGGCAAGCAGGAACCAGTCAAGAAACGTGGCAGGGAGTTCTAAATGTGCCTTTATTGTTCCACGGATCAAGTGTGCCAAACCCGACACAGGCCGTGTTTCGTTCACCACTTCCTCAGGGGTTAAGGGCTCACTAAAAAACATTCATATACATGTTAAATAAAAACACAACAAATAAAACAAATATGTTAATACAATGCGCATAAAAAAGTTAATAAAATACAATACACCATGAATGGGTAAAACAATAAATACATAAATAGATATAATGTGATAAACCATTGATAAAATAACTATATGGCAATAAATAATGAATAAATAACACATGAACAATATAAACCGCATCAATATAAAAACAAAATAAAACCAAAAATACATGCACTATAAAAGCAATACATAAACGGTAAAACCAGAAAACAATAATCAATAGTAACACCAGGAGAAAAAAGGAAAGAGAGGAGGACTGAAGGGACATGTCACGGACATTGTCCATTGTATGAAAATTAGGCGAACTAAAAACAAAACTACTTCATAAACAATTAAACAAAAGGAAAGAAAAACGATAAACACTGAGGAGATAGGAGTGAATGACTGGGATACATAAGATGATCTAGGAACATCTTAGAGATACAATATAAAAAACAGAAAATTTGTAAATGAAAACATACCACTGTAACCAGCCAAATGTAAAACGATACTCTCTGATCGACAGGACCGTGAAAAACAACCTGCCCCACACATGCGATGTAGGTAACTATATGCATAAATGAATAAATAAATAATTAAATGAATAAAATGATCAAGAGGATAAAAAGGTGCCACGAAGAATGATAAATATATGTGCACACAATTATCTCAAAAAAATATCTCAAAAAAGGGGGGGGAGAGGGGGCAGGTTTCTGAATACTATCAACGGGACTCCATTATCAAGCTAATATCGACACACTCCAGCTAGGAGCAAGGAACCTCATCTAAATCTGACTGATCATTGTATTCGCAAGATGAGAAGGGAACTACTGCCCCTCATAGTCAATTTAGAATCTTCGTACAAAAAGATAAAAACTAATAAAATATACATAAAAACATTAAATGAACAAGGATGAGTAAAAAACATAGTCAAAACCAGAACGGGTGACATTAATTTGCCTACCAGATGCAAAACCAGAGGAGGCCAGTTGCACGGGAATTAAATATAAAATACGTGAACTAAACGGAAGGTCACTTAATCCATAAATTTAAAAGGAAAATAAAATAAAATGAAAGCTTAAAACTTGAAAAGAGGCAAACGGGGACAAGCCATGCATGTGCCTAAGAATTACAGCAGAAAAGCGCCGGCGGGCAGGGGCGGCCCAAGGGGGATGCGGGGCCATGTGCGGAGACTCGGTGCGGGGCCTCATTTACATAAGTGGCCTTATTTGCATAAATATTTGCATAATGTTACCATACACTAACTTTTAGTAAACATGTCTCTTAATGAGTGTATGGATAAAGAAAGACTAAAAGATTTCTACATTACTATAATCCAGTGCCAACCACCAGGCACATTAGGAACTACTACAAACGCTGCCCATTTAGAACCCATAGCAAACCTCCGTATCCTGACAGCATTACCAGGACTCACAAAGCACCATACCCTACCTATCAAAAGGCAACACTGCAAATATTAAACCAATACATTTCAGAGAATACTGGGGAAAGAGAACAAGTGGCAACGTCAAATAGGAATTACATAAACAGAATACCTCAGCTCAGTTACACATGCAGAACATAGACCATCACCAAACAAGGAATCACAGTTTAGAAACAGGAAGGCAATAATTAAACTGGGAACCCCAAAAGCCAAACTTGGAATGTACAACAACACTGTAGAAATAAAACTATAAATTAACTTCCTCTTGTACCAAACAAAGCGCAGACGTTAATGATGCACATTTCCCAGAGCTTTCATATTCCAGTTAATAAATTCAAAATAAAGAGAGATCTTTCTACCTTTTGTGCATTTTTTTTCAGTTGCAATTGGTCCAGCCACTTTCTTCTGGTTTCTTCATGTTTTCTGCTAACTCTCCATCGTCTGCTGTCCATTTGTCCTTTCTTCTCTCTTCTAGTTTTTTTTCCATTCTCTCTCTCTACATCTGCTTTAACATACTAATCTTTCTCCTTTTGCTCTTTCCTCATTCCTATTTCATCCACACAAATTTTACCCCTCCATCCTCAATCCCCAATTACTCTCCCAATACCCGGCCAATTGTAGATTTTTCATCCCTCCTACACAAAATATTTTTCCCCTCTCCATTTTACTCTCCCAGCCCCATCCCATTCTAATCCTCCCTCAACATCAGCTCCCTTCTAGTTCCAGTCTCACCCAGCATCCATTCCCTTCTAGTCCCTGCATCAGCCCATTTCCAGTCCTAGCCCCACCCCCATCAGCCCATTTCCAGTCCTAGCTCCCCCATCCATTTCCAGTCCAAATCCCTTCATCAGCTCATTTCCAATCCTAGCCCCCCCATCAGCCCATTTCTAGTCATTTCCTAGCCCCACCATCAGCCCATGTCAAATCATAGCTCCCCTCCACTCAGCCCAATTCCAGTCCAAGCCCCCCCATGAGCCTACTTCCAGTTCTAGCCCCTCCATGAGTCCATTTCAATTCAAGCCCCCACCACAGCCCATTTCCAGTCTTAGCTCCCCCCAACAGCCCATTTCCAGTCCTATCCTAGCTGTTCCAGCAGCCCATTTTCAGTCCTAGCTCCCTTCCCTCACAGCCCAGTTCCATTCCAAGCCCCCTCCCCCTCCGCGATTTGCAGTTCAAGCATCCCCTTCCACTCAGCCCATTTCCAGTCCTAGCAACCCCCCAACCCATTACCAGTCCTAGCCCCCCGTCAATCAACTTCCAGTCCTAACCCCCTTCACCCCATTTTCAGTTTAAGCCCCCCCTATAACCCATTACCAGTCCTAACCCCCCCAATCAGCCCACTACCAGTCCTAACCCCCCATCACCCCATTTCCAGAGAGCCCTCATCAGCCCACAGCCCATTGCCAGTCTTAACCCCCCCATAGCCCATTGCCAGTCTTAACCCCCCCCCCATAGCCCATTGCCAGTCCTAAGCCCCCATCACCGCTTTTGCAGACAGCCCTCATCAGCCCACAGCCAGTCTTAACCCCCCCCCCATAGCCCATTGCCAGTCTTAACCCCCCCATAGCCCATTGCCAGCCGTTATCAGCCCACAGCCCATTGCCAGTCTTAACCCCCCCCATAGCCCACTGCCAGTCTTAACCCCCCCATAGCCCATTGCCAGTCTTAACCCCCCTCCCCAGCCCACTGCCAGTCTTAACCCCCCCCAGCCCATTCCCAGTCTTAACCCCCCCTAGCCCATTGCCAGTCTTAACCCCCCTCCCCAGCCCACTGCCAGTCTTACCCCCCCAGCCCATTGCCAGTCTTAACCCCCCCTCCTAGCCGATTGCCAGTCTTAACCCCCCTAGCCCATTGCCAGTCTTAACCCCCCCCATAGCCCACTGCCAGTCTTAACCCCCCCATAGCCCATTGCCAGTCTTAACCCCCCCTCCCCAGCCCACTGCCAGTCTTACCCCCCACCCCATTGCCAGCCTTAACCCCCCCTCCCTATCCCATTGCCAGTCACAACCCCCCCCCCTCCCTAGCCCATTGCCAGTCCTACCCCCCCCCCTCGGCTCATGGCAATTTTTAAAAAAAAAAAAAAGCTGGCCGCTGCCGCCGCGGCAGCATGGAGTGTCCCGTGGGGCTCCCTCTGCCCGGCAGAACTCTCCCAGCGCGGCTGAGCCCCTCTGTGCCGGCTTGCAGATACGCGAAGGGAGAGTGTCTCCCTCGCGTCTCTGTTAAGCCTGCAGGGGCTGATGGGAAGCAGGGGCTGATGGGAAATTTCCCATCTGCCCCTGCGGGCTTAACAGAGACGCGAGGGAGACGCTCTCCCTTCGCGTATCTTCAAGCCGGCACAGAGGGGCTCAGCCGCGCCGGGAGAGTTCCGCCGGGCAGAGGGAGCCCCGCGGGACACTCCATGCTGCCGCGGCCAGCTTTTTTTTTTTTTTTTTTTTATTTAATTAAGAAAAAAAAGCAGAATGTTCTTTGCGCGGGGTCCCCTGAAACGCGGGGCCCTGTGCAAAAAACATTCTTGCTCAATGGACGGGCCAGCCCTGCCGGCGGGAACAACCGAGTGAGATAGCAGGCGCTGTGCTCAGTGCTTCAAAATTCCAAAATAGAAACTCAAGAATGTAAAACAAATCTTTACATAAGATGTCTTATTTCCCCATGGCCAGCATGTAAAAACCATAAAAATAGTTATAAAACCAAACCTGAGTCACAGATAATAAAAACGCCGTCAGCAAGCAAAGCTAGAAACCGCTATCCATCGCAGCCGCCCGCACGCGCGCACCTGACTTAAAAATCAATCTCTTCGGTGGGAAAACCAGAGGGACCAATCACTTGCATGCCAGATCAACGAACCACTAAAAAAACCCTCAAAGGAATGAATGGCCCCACATCAGGATGAGATGTAATGGTGAAAATAAAAATGAAAAATGAAAATTGGAAATAAGCACCAATACAACAGCTGATTCAGAAAAACACTTATGAATACCATGACCACTCCGAAAAAACAGGAGGACAACAGACAGAAAGGAGGAAGGGGGTGGAGGGGAAAAAAGGGGGGAGGGAAAGGGGAAGGAGGGGAGGGGGAAGGGGAGAGGGGGAGGGGAAGGAGGGAAGGAGAAAGGAGGAAAAGAGAAGGAAGAAAAAGGAGGGGGAAGGGAAGAGGAAGAAGAGAGGGGAGAAAGACGAAGAGGGGGGAAAAAGGGAAAAAGGGGGGGGGGGAAGGGGGACCATAATGAAATAGTGGATGATCGGATGGACTGTACATTATCTTTGGCTGACCATATGAATTCCCTATGCTGAACAGTGTCTGTGAGAGACGGTAGAAGCAGCAGAAGAAAAGGGAACATTTTCTTTGCTAATTGAAGCTGTTGTGGTTTTGTTTTGTATCAAGCACTGCACGTTTAAAGCCTGAAGCTGACCAGGCTAACTTACCTGAGTTCATGTATAATTTCCTCAAGCCAATTGTATGGCATGTTTTGTCCTGAGTTATTTATTTATTTATTTATTTATTTTTATTTATTTAAAAGGACTTGGTATACTGCTTTCTCATGAAATCAAAGCGGTTGGCACGGCAAACAATCAAAGGAGGTGTTGTCAGTAGCATGCAGTGGGTGATTTGTCACAGTGTGCTGTGTGAGTGAGAGTAGTTGATTTTGATGTGAGGCTATATACATTGTGTTCTATGATACATATTTACAGTTACGTATTTACAAAGCTGGCTGTGCTAACTTAAATGGTTGGTTAAGAGTCATTCTGTGAGGTCCTTGAAATGGTTATTCACTTGCATTTAATCCGCCGGGAAGGGGAAAATAAATTTTTGTCATTGCCTAAAACCACTCGATTGCAACTCATCTGTGCTCAAGGAGTAAAGGGACTTACATTCCCAGAAGGCCTTGCAGTGTTAAAGCAAGCCCACGCTCTCTGAGGCAGGAACACCACAGGCAGACCAAGTCTCAGCGCCCTAGGCGTTGGGCTGGCCACCATGAGGGTGACAACTTCCAGCATTACATCTAAGGGGCCCTTTTACTAAAGGATGCTATGGTGTTGCACCTTCTACTCTGACTACCCTCACCCTGTCTACTGTTATATCACATTTTGATTTTTGCAACTCGGCCCTCGCAGGTATCACCCATACCCAGCTTCACAGACTACAACTTATTCAAAATACCGCAGCCAGGATATTAACTTACTCATCACGCAGAGCTCATGTTACTCCCTTACTTTTCACCTACATTGGCTCCCCATCGAACACCGCGTACACTTCAAGATTCTTACACTAGTACATCAGGTCACCAACACCCATACTCCGCAATACCTATCCGATCTCCTCCAGTTCTATATTCCTACACACAATCTCCGATCACTACATATAAACCGTCTTCACCCTCCCTCCCCCTCACGTGCTCACTTGCAGGCCACTCGCCACCCAGCTTTCTTTTTTCTCGGACCCGCTCTCTGGAATTCTCTACCCACACCTCTCCGCCTAGAATGAAACTACTCCACTTTCAAAACTGCACTAAAAACACACCTATTTGCAATTGCTGATAATCTTCCAGACCCAAACTGCTCCCAATTTTCAAGACATTCCCTGAGATCTTAGTCTGGCATATGTGACCTGGTAATATATCTGTTTATGTCTCTCTATTGTATGTCTTGTCCAACTGTCTGTTATCTCTCTTTCCTGTTACCATTGTGTTTCTTTTCCTCTTCTGGCCTTGAGCCTACTCTAAGATGATTAACTTTTCAGTGTAAACCGCTTTGATGTAATAAATAGGCGGTATAGCAAGTGAAATAAAAAATGAAAATGAAATGAAATAACACTACTGCATTGTCAGCGGTGTGGAAAGCATTTCCCCAGCAGTTAACATGGAGCCCTGTTCCTTATTGAATGCCACATTAGTGTGGGTGCACTTAACTCTACTTACTGAGGTGGCATTAGGCAATGCCATGCTAATGCAGTTAGCATACGGTGTGAAACCAGCGCTAACTGCACGGAGCATGCCATGTCCACTTTCTGCCTCTACCTGGCCCGCTCGCCATCCTAACATGAGTTAGACAGTGCACGAATCGTCCTGACCTGCTCTAGCTGTCAGTGGGTGTCCCAACGCACCGTCAGCCAACACGAGTTGTCAGCTAACACCTTTAGTAAAGACCCCTTAAGTTTAGACCTGCTCCAGGCATGAACAGGAATCTGAAAAATGAACATCTAGAGGTACCACACCATCATCCCCAGTACTCAGCATAATGCCAATGATAGCAGCAATGGGAGTTAAACCTTGGCTGCCTTGTTCCTAGTCTAACCAACGGGCTACCCTAGATGTCTGGGTTCTGGAACACTGTTCTGGGGATGTCTGTATAGACGCCCCTGCAGATGTCCGTATCAGACATACCCATGTTTGTGAAATCCTGCTGCACTTGGACCCGTCTGCTTTCTTTCCACACGTTCTGACTTAGATGTCCCAGATTGCATTTGGACGTCCCTTCTAAAACTGTCCTCCACACTTCAAAGACCATGCAGCATTGGTTTCCCTACAGAAAGGTTTCTGAAAATTACTTTCTAAGTTAAATTCTTAACAAAAGTGTAAACTAGGCTTTGACAGCAGCGCTACAAAGAAATATCAATTTTTATTAACTCTTTTACAGTGCTAATAAAGCCAATAAACGGTGATCTCTTCAGTATTTCTATCCTACGTAGTACAATAAATTCATTTAAATATGAACTGTGCATTTGAAAGCATGTTTATGTCTAATCTAAGCTAGAAATCAGCTCTCTTATTTAAATGCTTTTATAATATAGGACTACTCTTTTAAAGATGGAATTACATGAATAGGTACAGTATAACTCACCATTTTACCATGTAGAACTGAGCCAACTGAAAATGGGATGGATTTTCAAGAGGTTTTAGTCCAATTTTATATAGATCACCTAGGTTGGAAAAGACATGTTGCCAACCAGGACACTCACAACGTGCAGCATGTTTTACAAAAGTCTCACTGAACATGGACCCATTTGTATAAGGCTGTGGGAAAAGTGCCTACATTTTGTGGCATGTACAGCGGGAACTGCCGCTTCACAAAAACACATTTAAACTTGTGGCTTTGTATATGCAAATACCGGTACTTTCATGTATACTCAACAGCAGATTTTCTACCAATTTGTGCAAATACTGAATTTTGCAAAACTGCACATCCAACAGGGTGCCAATTCAGGAGCCAAGCCCCAAAACTGTTCTGCAATCACCCTAAGTGTGATTGCAGGAGTTATACACAGCTAAGTTTGCATTTTTTACCTTGAGTGTGGTTTTTTTATTTTTTCATGCAATGATAAAAATGTTCTGGTAAAGGGGTTTTTATGACCTAAGAGGACGAGTGTCCAGGACCATAATATAGGGTACAAATTATGCTTATTGAGACAATACTGAGGTCTAGCCCCTTCTTTAAGTAAATGTCATGAGGATAATGATTTTTGTCATTGTTTCACTGTTAGGGAAACCGTTTTGAAATAATATTTTTGTGATATTCAGGTTATTGTGCTGGTTGCGATCTTGGATTTTCATCTATTATAGCCTTTTTTGGAGATTTGTGTTTAAAACAGAAGCAGCAGTAAGATGCTAACCATGTTGAGACATGTTGAAGTGGTAACGCATGTTAACAGCTCCAGCAATGGCCAATATGGTTCCTTTTAAAGTTTGTCTGGAACGATAGCCTGGGATCTTTACTGTTGAGAAGCTTCTGGAAGATCAGGTGCAGTGCAGACTACGATTGAAGGGCCTTTTCCTGTTTTTTTTTTAAGCAATTGCCTATCCTTAAGTATGTACATCAGGAATGATTATGTAAATCCTGCACTATCGAAAGTTACTTTCCCTTTATTCATAAGAACCAGCAGTACAGTCTGACTTGACAGGTCCTCTATGAAACACAAATCGCTTATACATTCCTTCCCGGTTACCCATCATGAAAGGCTTGCAGAATACACTGATGAAAAAATCCATAAATATAGAAATATTGGTTTGAAATGACATATCCTCAATATTTAAAAATACCTGTTTTGTGTATAAAATCATACAACTGAGCTCTCCTAAGAATATCAACAGCTCTCAGTGATATGTAAACTAGTCTTTGAAATGTAAACAGTAGCAAGCTGTCATCCTACACGGATGACATTTAAACAGCCAACCACATGCTCTCTTGCTTTAACAGAAAAGACTAGATTCCAGTAACCCTTTCACTACTCAGTTCATGGGTATCTGTCTTTTTTTTTTTATTTTTGCAGTTGTTTCACAAAACATTCCACAGTTTGGAGTGCAAAACCAGGTTGGAAGGCAATATGAAAAGGAAGGGTACCAGCTGCATTGAGTTTTCTCACATGTTCTGTGACAGGACTTGATGAATAAAGACACTGCCCTTGTTCGTTCTGTTTTAAGGGCATTTTGTGAAAATGCAGTTTGCAAGTACTGCTTGTTAGCTGCAAAAATGAACACATGTGGAAAGTAATTTTATAAAGAGATGCCCACTTTATGCTTGAAAATGGGCATCTACTTAGGCGCTCTTTTCTAAAGAAACTAGGCACCCAATTTTCCTTATAAAATGTACATTAATTTTAGGCACAACCTCAGAAGTGGTGTAAATACTCATGCCTAAATCTCTAAGAACATGCATATATAGTATTTTATAATTTTAATCGGGCATATTCAAAGGCTTACATGATTTTCAGACCTGCAAACTATGTATGCTGCTCACTAACCATGTTAGTACCGCTGAATATCCCAAATTTGTGTCGCTGAATACCCTGACGCTAAGTGGCTAGCATTGGGGTGCTCTGGGAGGCAGCACCAGTTAACCAGGCAACACTGTTCAGCCACTGGCTGGTTAACTTAAACCAGCTAAAGTTAGGCCAAATAAAAGCTGGCCTAACTTTAGCCAGTTCAGCTATCTGGCCAGTGCCTAAATATCACCACTGACCAAATAACTAATACTCTATCTGGTCAACCTGGCTATTCGGTCCAGTGACCAAGTATGACCCTGTTATTGAAAATCCAGGTCTATCTTAAAGGAGCAACGGCCAGCTACTTAAAACGGGCTGGCCGCCACTGCTGAATATCTGCCCCATGTGCTTAACTTTGCTACCACCCAAACTCTGACATTGCATTTATGCATGTACTGAATGGGGCACCTGGGGCATATGCTTGCCAGGTCAATCTAGGCATCTGCTTATAAATGTGCCCCTGGTAAGTGTAGAACCTGCACACTAACTGTTGAGAGTTTTTCCATCATGTTCTCATAGAGTTATCACACACAGAAGTTCTTTACCGCACAGTAAATGCATTCACAGCACGCATGTAGGTACTGCCCCCTACCTAAGGGGCGGTAAGTACACCCATGTTAACTGCAGCAGTTTCCGTTAACATATAATAGAGCACCATGTTATAACTGTAATTAATAAATAGTCCCCACCTCACCCATTTCTCACCCCATAAGAGGCTATGCAGTTAGCATGCAAATTAACAGACCACCACCACACACTGCATGCTTACACCTACTGACATTGAACTTTGATTTGGTTGAAGTGTAAACCACTTTGACTCCAGGGTAATGCGGTATATATTTTTAAATAAAAATAAATAAATAAACACATGTTAATTTATGTGCCAACTGCTTCACACACTTTAGTAAAAGGAGGACCCCTTGAATAATCAGGTACCCTTTCTCTCACAGCATAGATTTAGCTTCAAGGATGCATGGAAAAGTAAGGTATTCATCTTTGTCAACATCTCACACATTCAGAACTTAAAGAACATATGTTTTCTATTGACTTTAATGACAACATTTCCATTTGAAAATACAGAAAATGCAACATTTTGCTTTTCTATACTGTTCAAATGAGCCCATCTTTCTTTTTTCCTGTTTTATAAAAAAAAAACCTTTTAGCCAATATATTTGCACAGTTAGGAATCTTGTACAAAGTTTTCCAATAGGACAAAACTCTAGCCTTGCCTGCTGTCAGGGCTGGTCCTAAGAATGTACGGGAATATTGCCCTCACATGGCCTAGCTCCCCAAGAAGTCTTAAAGCACAGGGCGGTTTAAGAGCTGAGCCAATGAGGCTCGAAGCCTGCCTTGCTGGCTCACCTCTACACAGCCACAGAAGCGTTTTTCTTCTCTACTGCTGCATGCTAAATTGCAGCAGCTGACACCACACAGTTTGTAGAGGTGAATCCGTGACACTTCCTGTCTTGCGCAAGAGACAGGAAGTGCTCTGGTTTCACTTCTGTGAACTCTGTGGTGCCAGCTGCTGCAACTTAGCACAGCCGCGGAAGTGAAGCAAAACAATTCTGCAGCTATGCAACAAATACATGCTTTAGCAGGGCCTTAGGGGAGGAGGTGACTGGGTGGGTTTGATGCTGAGGACGGCACTAGAAGAGGCCTTCTGGAGAACTAGGACTAAAAATGCGCTGATGCCCAGTAATGGGGGGACTGGGACTGGAAGGGACATGATGCTGGGAGGGTCTGGGACTGGAGAAGGACTGATGCTGGGGGAGGGGCTGGCACTGGAAGAGGACTGCTGGGGAACTAGGATTAGAAATGGGATGATGCTGCAGGATGGGGGCACTGGGACTGAAAGGCAGATGATGCTGGTAGGGTCTGGGACTGGAGGATGACTGATGCTGGGGGTTGGGGGCTGGGACTGGAAGGGAGATGATGCTGAGAGGGACTGGAGAAGGACTGATGCTGGGGGGGGGGCTAGGACTGGAAATGGGCTGATGCTGGGGGATGGGGCACTAGGATTGGAAGTGGAGATGATGCTGGGAGGGACTGGGACTGAAGAAGTACTGATGCTGGGGGGAGGTCTAGGACTGGAAATGGGTTGATGCTGGGGGATGAGGGGAATGGGACTGGAAGAAAGATGATGTTGGGAGGGAATGGAACTGGAGAAGGGCTGATGCTCGGGATAGGGAGACTGGGACTGGAAGGGAGATGTGCTGGGAGGGACTGGAAGAGGACATGCTGAAGGGGCTGGAACTAAAAGGGGGCTGATGCTGGGAGGGCTGTGACTGGGAGTGAGCTGATGCTGGGGGAGGACTGGAAGGGGGCAATGCTGGGGCTGGGGGGCTGAAAGGGGGCAGATACTGGAGTCAGGATGGAGAAAGAGAGGCAGAAGCTGGGGGAGTGAGGATGGAGAGGGGGGACAGGTATTTTGTGAAGGAGGGAAGAAACAAGATAATTCAGAGGGGGCATAAGAATAGATACTGGGTTAAGAAGGAGGAATGGCAAGGCAATGAATACTGGAGAAGGAAGTAACTGGGTGGGGAAGGGATGTAGTAGACAGGAAGGTAGGTACTGGAGACATGGAGATGGGGTGAGCAGGGCCTGGGACTTAGTGGAGACTTTAAAAATCTGTGGGAGAAAAGAAGAAGATGGACGGGATGGGCTGGGTACTGGAGAGTAAGTGGAGACTCAGGCAGATGCCCCAGGGCCAGCACAACACATTGCATTCAGCTCTGGCAGCAGAAAGATTATGGCATTGTGTAGCACCATGCCCAGCTTCATTTTTCTTTCTCTGGGTCAGCAACAGCAGCCAGTGCTGCCTATAGAATTCACTTCCAGCGCACAGAGCTATTAAACTTTAAGTGAGTGCTACAGGCAGCACTGGCTGCTGCAGGCTGACTCAGAGAAAGAAAGATGAAAATGGGGATGGTGCCAAGCGATCTTTCTGCTGCTGACTTGGAGAAGAAAAGAAGACACCAGGGATGGTGCCTCATGATAGTTTTGCATGGGGGAAGGGGGGACAGAGAGAAATGCTGGATGGGAGGGGGTCGGATATAGACAGAGGGGGAATAAGAGGCTAGCAAAGGGGTGAGATGGGATAACTGGGGAGAAGGGCTGGGCTGGACTGGCGTTAGAGAAGTAGATGGAAAGTTGATAGGGGAAAAGTCAAAAGAGGACTGAGGATAAAGGGGTGTAATTCGAGTGGATGAAAAATGAGTATAGAAAGAAATGGAGGAAACAGCAAAAGGAGAAAGATTAATATGTTAGAGTCAGATGTAGAGAGAATTGAAAAAAATAGGAAAATAGAGAAGAAAGGACAAATGGACAGCAGACAATGGAGAGTTAGCAGAAGACACGGAGAAAGCAAAAGAAAGAGACTGGGGATATTGTGACTGAAAAATAAAATGCACAAACAACAAAAGGTAGAAAAACACTATTTTATTTTGAATTTATTAAATGCAATATAATGCAATATGCAATTTATTAAATGCAATATGGGAAATGTGCATCACTGACAACTGTGTGTTTTGTTTAATACAAGAAGAAATTCATTTATAGTTTTATTTCTCTATTGTTGTACATTCCAAGTTTGGCTTTTGAGGGTCCCAGTTTAATTAATGTCTTCATATTTCTAAATTGGGACCCTTGTTCTGTGTTTGGTGATGGTCTATGTTTTGCATGTGTGACCAAGGTTTGGTATTCTACTCATGTAATTTCGATGTAAGAGTTCCACTTGTTGTCTTTTCCCAGTAGGAGATGTACTGGTATTTTCTGAGATGTATTGGTTTAATATGTGCAGGTAGGGTTCGGTTCTGTGAGAGTCCTGGTAGTGCTGTTATGATATGGCGGGTTTGCTATGGGTTCTAAATGAGCAGGGTTTTTTAGTACTTCCTAATGTGCCTGCCAATTGGCACTGGAGGATAGTAATGTGGAAATCTGGTAGTCTTTCTTTATCCTCACTGACCATGAAAATGGTGTTCAGACATTCGTTAAGAAGCATATTTACTAAAGGTTAATACAATTCACAAACTTTAACATGCATTAAGTACAGCAGAACGCATTTATTTTTATTGGCGCAGTGGTTCTTAACGCATATTAGAATATAAATCACCTTTATCTTCTCCTGAAAAGGCGTGATATAAATATTAATAATGTTTAGTAAACATGCCTTAAGTCATTATTGTCACAAAAAAAAGAAGCTTGTGAAGGGTTTCTTTGAAAGCTGCCTAAAACTTAGGAAGCCAACTAATATCTATACCGGGTATAGATATTAGTTGGCATTCCCTAGGTTTTGTTATAGTTTGACTAAAACTTAGGAAGGGCAGCATATACATTTTAAAATAAAATAAAATTTATGCAGTGGATATTAAATATTTATTCAAATGAGGCCCCACAATGAATCTCCGCACATGACCCCGCATCACTCTTGGGCCATCCCTGGCTGCTGCTGTTCTTGCTGTGAATATTTTAGCAATTTGCTTGTTCTCATGTTAAAAATACAATTAAAAAATGTAATAGTCTCTTTCTAAACTGTCTTTTCTCTCATATTCATAAATAAGAACCTTCAATACTTTTTAAAGAGGTCTGCCACAGATTCTACAGGTATGTAAAAATTCAAATCTGTTTGCCAATCAATTATTTAAAACAAAATCCGCATTTGCAACAAAAATCTTTTTCATTTATCATATCCACTTTGAATTTTTGTGGAGCCAATGGATCTTATGAAAATCCAACATTTCTGTTGAACAAAAACGGGTTAAAAGCTGGCATGAATATTAAAACATCTACACTAGGGAACTCTAATTTCCAGCTATTTAGGCAGGTTAATATTGATTTATCTGAGTAGACAGGATGTATGAAAATTGTTCTCCCTCAAATTATTTTGGGGTTCTGTTCACAAGTAAGGTCCACAGCCCACAGTCACAGCAGATCCTGCCTTGATGGTCTTTTTGTTTTTTAAGAAGAGGCACAAGTGGGGGAGGGGGGAGTTGTGAGTAACAGATAGCACAAGGGTCTCCCCCTCAACCCTCTCCACCTGGGTGTTAGCTAAGTGTCCATGACCTGGCTTATGTGCCTAAAGTGGAGGTAGGGCCTGGTGGGAGGGGGGGGGGGTGTCTGACTGGTTTCCTGCTAGGTGAGGGCTAGCTAGGATAGCTGACTGCCTTGCTGGCTAATGAGGATTAGCTGGGGGGTAGAAGGGTAGCCATTTTAAGGGAGAAGTGAGATAGGGGAGGAAGACTAGGGAGAGGAAGGGCTAAAAGATTAAGAGTGAATGATGACAGGGTAGAGAGGTGAGGGAGCAAGAGTGGGTGGCAGGGTAGGGGAGAGAGTCAGAGGCTGACAACACTGTGGAGGGAGGAAGAGAGATTGGATAGGGTTAGGGTTAGGTTATATATTTTTCCTGTGGTCTACAGGGGTGCATTAAGGGTCTGATTTACTAGATTTCTCTTTTCCCATCAACATGAAATGAGACATCTTAGTAAAACAGGCTCTAAAGGAGCTGCAGTAGACTTCAGAAAACATCGTACTCTGCTCCCCCCTCCCCTCCCTTTGATCCATAGAGACAACATGAGGTGGGGGAGGGGTGTCAGAACATAAGAACATAAGATATGCCGTACTGGGTCAGACCAAGGTCCATCAAGCCCAGTATCCTGTTTCCAGCAGTGGCCAATCTAGGTCATACGTACCTAGCAGTTTCCCCAAAAGACACAAGTTCTGCAATGCTTGTACTGGGTCATGCATTGATATCCTGGGTCCCTTCTTAATAATGGTTTATGGACTTTTCCTCCAGGAACTTGTCCAAACCTTTTTTAAACCCAGCTACACTAACAGCCTTTACTACATCCTCCGGTAACAAATTCCAGAGTTTGATTACACGTTGAGTGAAAAAATATTTTCTTTTATTAGTCTTAAATAGTTTACCCTGTAGCTTCATTGCATGTCCCCTAGTCTTTCTATATTCTGATAATGTAAACAATCGATCTACGTTTACCCGTCACTGGCTTCTTAGTCTTTGGCCTGGCTTCTAAATCCAAAGAAAGTTTGTGTATATTTACTCTCAGCCTTCCCTTTTCCAAAGCTAACAACCCTAACCAGTTTAGACATTCTTCACCCGGCGAGACGGTCTATTCCTTTTACTTGCCCTTCTCAGTTCCTTTCTCAGTTCCTTTCCCACTTCCACTTTTATCTTTTCTGAGAACACACAGTCACACCTTGAATCAATATAAAGGAACTATATCCTCCATTCCCTTTCCAAACTTCTAAAATTTTAATTTGCCTTTTTAACAGAAACTGAAAACTGAGCTAAGAATTACAACATGTTGTCAGCAGGAATCCAAAATCCTTTTTCCTGAACAGTGACTCCTCATATGGAACCCAGCACTGTGCACTAGTGACATCCATTTGTCAATGTGCATTCAGTTCATTAAGTTGACCTTAAAGGAAACGGCACATAAGATCAATTTAAAGCGCGTTAACCTACGAATTAACATATGCATAGTCAATTCTCACACAAAAAGTTCTAATATGGATTAAACATTTTAATTAATAGAAAAAAACATCAAAAAATGATCAAGAATGGAACCAGATTTTTGCCCTGCACGTCCCTATCATATCTCCACCATTAGGACAGTTTTTCGCTCAATGAATCACTGCATGTTTCCCTAAAATTTCATCTGCAGTTTATGTGCCCAGTCCCCCAGTGTCCTCCTGCAATTCCTCACAATCTATTTGCGATTTAACAAATACGAATTATTTTGTTATATCTGTAAATTCAATCACCTCACTTGAACCTCCCTTTTCAAGATCATTTAAAACTATATCAAAAAGAACTAATCCTAGCGCAGTTCCCTGAGGCACTCCAGTATTTATTTTCCATTGAGAAAACAAAACTTTTTAGTCTTACTCTCTGTGTCCTATCTTTCAATTGGTCCCCCATTCACAGTAAAGCTTCCTATCCCCTGGCTTTTTAATTTCCAAAAGATTCTGTTGAATGTCTTTAGGAAACCCAGATATATTAGATCAACTGGCCTACCTCTTTCCATATGTGGAAGAGTGACCTAGCACATGGAGCAAGGGGCGGAGAGCAAACGTAAGCCAGGGTTCAAATTCTACTGACACCTCTTATGACCATGTGCAAGTCACTTAACCTTCCACTGCCTCAGTAGGGTGTCAGTCAGGGCTAGATGGACTAACACATTAAGGTGCATTATTTAACGCAAGCCCTATTATTCTCAATGGATCTATTTATTAACACACAGTTCTCATTAATGCAAGTTAACCCACGTTAGTAAATCTAGCCCTTAGATCAGCGCTAACTGTTTGGACCAAAAATCACACCGGACCTTTCAAATCGCTGAAAGAGCTAACGATTAGCTGGTTGTTGCTGGGCAATTGTCTCCCCCCCCCCCCCCACTCTATCTGGTCTCACTCTTCTCTCCCCATGGTCCCCTCTCCTCTTCCCCCTCCCTGCCATGCAGTCGAGCATCTCTCCTACTCTCTTTCTTCCCTCCCCCTGTCTTGTATCTCCCCCCCCCTCCCTCCCAGTCTGGTCCAGCGTCTCTTCCTCTCTGTTCTCTCCCTCCCTGCCAAATCTCATTGAGCTGCAATTAACATCTCCCCCCTATCTCTCTCTTCCCCCTGTGGTCCCAAATCTCCTTTCTTCCTTGCAGCAGCGGCAGCAATTTAAGAAACTTCACCTCTCGCTGGCCAGAGCCTTCCTTCTCTCACATCCTGCTTCCTCTGACTCAACTCCAGCAACGCAAGACATAACCTCTTTTACTCTTTGATCCTACGGAAGTCTAATTCCCTCACAAGCTTCTTGCTTCAGATGTACTTGAAAAGTTTCTATCATAGGTTTTTATCTCTGCAGCAAACTTCTTTTCAAATTCTCTTTTGGCCTAACATCTAATTTGACAGTGTTTACGCTTTTTCATATTATCTTCATTTGGATCTGGTGTTCATTATATATTTGAAAGATGCTCTTTTGATTCTAACACTTCTTTCACCTCACCATTCAGCTATACTGACAGTCATTTAAGCTTCTTTAGACCTTTTCTAATTCATTGCATTCTTTTGGTCTGGGCTCCCAAAATGATGTTTTTATAGAGTGCTCATGCTGCATGCACATGTTTAACCTTGACAACTGTTCCTTTTAGCCTTTTTATTACAATCTCCCTTTTAAAACTAAATGCTATTGAGAGCCAGGAGTTCTTTACACTGGATGCATATATACAACTTCTCACCAGTGGTAGACAATCATACATGAGGCTCCTTTTGGAGGACCCATAGCAAAGAAAACGTACTCACGCACTTCTTCTTGGACTATTGTGGTAAACCCCAGGGCTAAAAACTACACATGGAGGTTGCCTCACTGCAGGTAATTTGATTCTCTACTCCTTAGATATTAAGCCCTCTAGGCCTTCTACATCTAAAATGTAATTCACCTTGATCTCAGGTTTAGAAAAGCAAGTTAATAAATCCTAATCCAAAATTAAGCAGTTGTTTCTTTTTTCTTTAGCGCACTCTGCAGGTAAGTATAAGGGGTATGTTTATTAAAGTGCAATCGGCTTTGGCAGCTATGGCTGGGTGTTAGTTGCAAAAGCTCTGGTAGCTGCAAAAGTTGAGTGTTGTCCTTCGGGGGGGTGTCCAACATTTCCTCAGCAAATAACGCTGAAAAAAATGCAGGGATTGCAGCGAGGCAACATTGCTGAGGCAGCTATTGCCATCCATAGAGATGGCGTTAGCTGTTTCCACGATGTCTGCAAAAACATGTGGCTATCATGCACTGTCAATGCCACAGTAACCACATGGTACAGGCATTGCCCGTGCTCCACCCACAACCCACCCACTTGCACTGCTAACCTGCAAAATACTAGCACAAAAAGTTCACCATAAATACCCCGAAAAGAACTTTGTTTATTTCATTTTTGTCGAAGCTGACTGTAGGAGAGGTGGTATGGGTTTAACCACTCACGCCAAGCAGTAAGCTGCCTTTTATTCAAATATGGTTCTTCACCACTAAAACTAATATATTTATAATTTTTCACTTATCTGATTTAAAACACTCCACCGGAGAGAAAAGTTGCTCAAGTGCTTAGTTGTATCAAGTTGTACCTTGTTGAAGAACGCCGTCTTCTGCGGCCACGGTAGAGGCCTCTACCGTGGCCGCAGAAGACGGCGTTCTTCAACAAGGTTGCCATTTTTGCTTTTACAACTAAGCACTTGATACAGAGTTGGATGCTTGAAACGCGCGCGTCGTGTAAAGGGAATTCTTCTTGAGCAACTTTTCTCTCCGGTGGAGTGTTTTAAATCAGATAAGTGAAAAATTATAAATATAATATATTAGTTTTAGTGGTGAAGAACCATATTTGAATAAAAGGCAGCTTACTGCTTGGCGTGAGTGGTTAAACCCATACCACCTCTCCTACAGTCAGCTTCGACAAAAATGAAATAAACAAAGTTCTTTTGGGGGTATTTATGGTGAACTTTTTGTGCTAGTATTTTCATTTTGTTCACGTAATTGGGGTTTTTTTCTTTTCAACCTGCAAAATACAGCTATCACAGAAAATCACCTGCAGGAGCTGCATTTCTCCTACGTTAGCTGTCACTGCAGCGCAATTTTTCCATTTTAGTGCTGGAATGACAGGTGACGCCCTTTAGTAGACATACCCCTAAGTATTCCGTTATAAACAGAAATCCCAGTTTATCTAGTGGGGTGGTTATCAGGTTTTTTGTTATAACTATGAGTTCCTTGTGGTCTTGAGTAAGTCATTTAACCCTCCACTGCCTCAGATAAAAACTTAGGAGCCCTTTTACTAAGGTGTTGTCAATTTTTGCACTTAGCGAGTGCTATGTGTAAACATTAATGCATGGTAAGTATCAGCCGTCTGTGGTACATGAAGGGGGCGTGCCCAGAATTTAGTGTACAAGGCCGACACCTACTGCACACTGGGGCTCCTGCGCTACCTGTTGCGACAGGGCTTGCGGCCCCTGGCAGAGAGGGAAACATCAGTGGAAGTATTGCGTGGTGATGCATGTCTTCCCTAGCATCAGACCCCTCGCTCGCAACAGACCCCCCCCCCCCAAGTAGCTGATCCTGCCTGAGCATCCCAATCCCTCCAAGAAGACTTCCCAGCAGCATTTTGCCCTAAAGAAAGACCACCATATAGCCACCCACCTGATGACCCCCTCCCCAAGCTCCCAGGCACTCACTCAGAGGCACCACCTAGCTTTTAGTGGTCAGAACAGGAGCAATATGGCAGATTGACTGACTGGTTTAGCAGGACGACAAGGGATGCATGTCTTTTTTCCAGGTAGCTCATGAAGTTCAGGAAGGTGATTCACTATTTTGTCATGTATCGCATGAAGTCACTACAGAATCCTGTCATCTAGTGAACTAAAATAAAAGCCAATCTGATTCTTCGAACCTAAAGAATTTTCAGATTTAGCGTGCAAAAGGTTGCCTACTTTTGCTTATTTCTTTATAAATTGAATTGTTTCTTGAATATTAAATAAAATAAAAGTACATTCCATGATTGTTTTAAATTTATAATTATTTTGTTACTTTTGTAACTCAGGTTCTCAAGATGCATGAACAAATTATTATTTCACAAGTATCAATCAATTGAGCAGATTTTTTTTAAATCCCTATTTATGTAAAAGTTACCTCAGGATGGGTTCAGACCTTGTGCAGCCTCCTTTTGTACAAAGAGGTTGGTAAATGACAACTCAAGTTATCTCTCTTTCCAAGCAAGTTCATTGACATCCTTTTCATAAAATTTTACTTACCACAATTCTCATCAGGGTCTGGCTTTCTATAACAGACAACCTTGTAATTTGTGAAGTATACTGTAAGGGACAGCTCAAGGAACAACTGCACCCTCTCATCGGTTATTTAAACAAAGGTACTATCTTTAGAAACAAAAACCTCACAGCTCCAAGGCAACATTCAGTGGTCAGCACTTCTTAAAGAGCCATCTACCCCTTATTAGTGTGGAGGCACATTCCAATGTGGCCATCCAGGCCCCTGTGCATCCGATCAGAATCGGGACGCCCAGAAGTAGACCCGATTCCGATCCCTTGGGGGCTAGATGTGCCTGCAGGATCAGAATCGGGTCTAGGTCCTGAACGTGGAGGACGGGCCCCGATTCCGACCAGCCTGCACACACAGCCACATGTACAGCTACCTCAGTCAGGCTCCTGTACTTCATACCCTGCAGCCGGACCCTTGATCCGGTCTCCCATGGCCAGCGACCGGATGTGGGGAACTTCCTGCACCCCCTACCTTTTGTTCCCGACCCGGCGACAGGATCCACCGACATCCAGAGGGACTTATTCCACCTCTGCGGTGGAATAAATGCACGGCCCTGGACGTACAAGGACTGACCTCAGAATCAGCCCTGTACGTCTGGCATCGCCGAACGCACATGACCCGCCTTGCCCTGCTTCCAGAACGCCGCCTCCTTCCGCCCCTGTCTAAGCCTCCCCGTACAAACGCATTGTTCGTACGGGGAGGTTTCTTCCGGTGCTGGCAGGGGGGCGAATAGCGGGACAGAATGACTCCCGAAGTATATAAGTAGAAACACATGACTTGGATGACTTGGAAAGTCACAGGGACTACTAGAGAGAATATTTGCTCTGAAGTTAGTAACCATCTGAGATTTCTTAGAACTGCAGACCTACCAATAGAGAACGCCAACCATTTGGGCCTCTACTGAAAAACAGGCTTTGTGAATGTATTTGCTGTACTGTCCTTTGATTTTTCTGTAAAGACAGTTTAAAGACCCAAATAAATGAAATGACATGAATTTATAGTTCACTGTCCCTTACATAGGGACATGCTTACTAACATGCATTAATTGTTAGTGTGGGGTTAGTCGTGCAGTAGATTTGCCATGCTGACAGCACGAGGCTGTGCACTAAATATGCCGTGCTAGCTTGGTAGCTTGTGATTCAGTGGAGTCTGGGTAGAACGTGGGCATTTTGGACACATGCTGAAGGGCATGTTTATTAAACCACACTAGCTGCTAGTGGGGATGAGGGGGTGTTTCAGCATGTGGAAAGCATACCACAAAAAATGTAATATGGCGCCCCGGTGCTGTAAATTCTACGCTACGCTAGAGGGAGGAGTAGCCTAGTGGTTGGGGCAAGCTACTTCAGGCCGGAAGGTCGGGGGTTCAAATCCCACTAGAGGACAGCAACCTTGGGCCGGAAGGACTGGGGTTTCTAGTCCCACAGATGCTCCTTGTGGTCTTGGGCAAGCCACTTAACCCTCCATTGCCCATGTTCCCTGTAAGTATTAGTGTATGTGTCTCATATCCCCGCGTGTTAAAAATGTATCCCCCAATTGTGTGTTGTGACCGCTTTGATTGAAGGATAAGGGGGTATACAAAAACTGTCTAAATAAATAAAATAAAATAAATAGTCGCTTACTGCATGACTGAGCAGATACAGGGCAGGTTGGGGATGAGACAAAGGCATTGACAGTAAATCATGGTTAGAGCGGGCATAATGGGAACATGCTAACCATGATTGTCGCCATCAGCATATGTGAATTTAAACACTTCAATGCACAGCATTAGTTGCACTTGTGTGTCAGCTTACCATGATGCCAGGTGTTTGCACCACACCATCAACAGGGGAATGGGCGCACACACCTCCAGAAGGTGGCATGGGCATCCACTCAGGTTTCATAGCCCAAATGCACACTACTGGCATGATCATTAGCATAGACAGCAAAATGGGGTGGGCCACAGGATCCATGGCCTCACCAATATTTTACCCAACACAGCTAGAGAGCTTAAGGGCGTGGCTGCAGATTCATTTGCTCGGCCCCTCCAACCAAAAAAGATATTCTGCTACCCCTGATCATTAGTAAATATACAAATTTTGCAATTAGTGTGTGGGCACTTAATGCCACCTCAATGGGTGTTGTTAAGTGCGCCTCCATGCTGGTTAGCATGGTGCCACATGTTAGTAATTGATTAAACGCAGAGAGACAGACGCACACACCTCCTAAAGTTATTGCATCCTTCTGTACTAGTTTCACAAACACACTACCACCATACTGCTCAGTAAACACGCTCCATAATGTTCAAAAAGACTTTTAAATTTGAAAACCCAGTTTTTATTTCTTTTAATTAGGAAAAGATCATTGTGAGGGATGTTCCGAGTGGGGTTTTGGTACAGAGGGGCAGGAGATTTTGTAGACCTTTCTACGTTATGCATGTTTTTGTTGTGTTGCCACCTAACCGCCTTCCCTCTCTAAACTATATAGGGCAGCATTTTTGAAGGCATTTACATGGGTGATTGCCATAGTTACCCATGTGAATGCTTTATCTGGGATTTTTTAAAGGCATCTACATGGGTGGTGCCTTTTGAAACTCCTGGATAAGTGCTTAACACGCCCAGATGCTATGCAGTTAACATCGGGACGTGTTGGGGGCATTCTGGGGCAAAGCGGGGGTGGAGGAGAGGGCTAAAAGGGTAGCAGCGATTTTCGATGTTACCCACTTAGCCCTCTGTGCCTTAAAGATAAGCAAGGTTTTTCCTTGCCTATCTTTAAGGTGCAGGAGCCGAGCGGGTAGCATCGAAAATCGCTGCTACCCATTTAGCCTTGGCAGCTCTGGGCACGTCCAGCCAAACCCGGATTTTCACTTCCGTCACCGCGTAAGTGAAAATCCGGGTTAAGGGGGTCAGCGGGCAGGCTATGCACCGAAGCTGCTCATCGCCTGCCTAGATGAAAATCGGGCCCAAAATGAATACTCAGCATTTCTGTGACAACCATGCTTTCCCCATGACAATTTTGTTCACTTGCGTCAGGTCATTTTAGTCAAAACCTAGACCATGAGCCACATTATTCACAAAAATCCTTTTGATTCTTAATAATTCTGATCATAGCATTTCAGCAAGCCCAAATATTACATAACTTTAAAACCTCAGAAACACATCATTTGAAAATCAAAGATCCATGAGCCTACAGCACTCCAGAAACACATAGAGAAAAGTGGTTGTCCTTTTTGAACAACATTTTTCAGAGACAAATATACAACTCATGAACCATATGCTGGTAACTTCAGACCCGATACTGCAAATGCCCCGATGCTAACCACTTAGCATCAGGGCATGTCAGGGGCATTCTGGAGGTGGTACCTGTGGATAACCTTGCAGCGTCAATATTCAGCTGCTGCCTAGTTATCCCTCAGCAGTGAAAGTTAGGTGCAGCAAAAGCTGTCTCAACTTTTGTTGCCGAAGCTAACTGGGCAGCGGCTGAATATTACCATTGCCCAGTTAGCTTCTGTGCCATGTGGCTCATTGGGGCGCATTGTGATAGACCTAGATATTCAATTCCGGCAGGTCGGATATGGCCCTGAATTGAATATCTGGAGTTAAAGTTCAGCGGCGATGGCTATGTGCCTTAGTGGGGCATAGCCATCGCAAATCAATATCTTGCCCTTAGTTCTTTAGCTTAGATCATATATGAAGTAGTCAACTGTTATTAATATTCTTTCAAATATTAAAGACCTTTACTCATTTTTTTCTGCCGATATTTTTGCTAGTAATGGGTCATTACGAGGGGAATTTTAGAAGGAACATCCAAGTGCAATCTGGGACGTTTAAGCTAGAATGTCTGAAAAAAAGCAGGCACGTCCAGGTGCAGATACAATTTCACAAATGTAGACATGCCAGATATGGACATCTGAGGGACTTCTACATAGACATCCCATATTTCACAGCCTGGATGTCTAAGATAGGCTAATGATTAGAGTAGTGAACTAGAAATAAGGCAGCCAGGGTTCAAATCCCACTGCTGCTATTGTTGACATTGCGTTGAGTACTGGGAATGATTGAGTGCTTTCTTCTCTACACCCTCTGGTTGTTTTTCAGCCAAAACAGGCACTCTTTAGGTGCCTGGAGTAGGACTAAACTTAGACACAATGCCGGACATCCATGATGTTTCTGAGATTAGTCAAGACATCTAGGTTCATGAAACACCTCCACCATGCCCCGGTTGATACTTGGACATCCCCAGAGCTGGCTTCTAAAATGGCTCTGTAGACATCTCTATGCCCATTTTTGGATGTCCAAAGCACAAATAGCCCCTCTAAATATTTATCTGCGCACCATTCTTCCATATTTAATCACATCACTATACCACCTCTTGCATATTTCTCTTCTATAATAACTTCTATAGTATCTTCTGGAATTTAATTTCTGCCCTCTGAATGTAGTTCCCTTAATATTAACCAAAGTATATCACTTATTTTTCTGGTAGACATAGGGTTTACACACGGTTATGCTACTGATTTCCACATACTATCTGGAGCAAAATAAAGGGGCAATTTAGCAAGGAATCTCCGCTGTCAACCCTAAGGCTTGAAACGCATTTGTTGTATTATTAACCCTACATGCTCTCATATGGAGGACAGGAGTAGCCTAGTGATTACTGGTAACTCAAAAATAAGGGTTTGGTTCCCACTGGCACTTCATGTGGCCTTGGGCAAGTCATTTTACCCTCCACTATCTTGAAAGAAAGGCCTGGCAATCTACTTCCAGTCACACCTTGCCAAAAAACAAAACAAAATGGGGGCTGAAGAGTCAGCATTGACTCAATACCATACATTGCACTTTTCACTCTCTCATCCCCAAAGACATAATTGAACCACTGGGCCTCCATGCCCTCCTCCCTACTCTCACCCATGGCAGAAAAGAGCCTCTGATCCCAATCTCCCAAGAAGATAGAGGCCTCCGTTCCCACCTAATCCTCTTTCCCCTAGACCAGGGGCTCCCAATCTGCCTCCCAACCAGTTGGGTTTTCAGGCTATTCACAATGAATATGCATGAGAGAGATTTGCATGCACTGCATCCATTGTATGCAAATCTTTCACATGCGTATTCATTGTGGATGTCCAGAAAACCCGACTGGCTGGGAAGGCCCCAGGACAGGTTTGGAAACCCATGCCCTAGACCAAAATCACTTCATAATGTCCTCAAAATCTTTGCAGATCAGAATGGAGACAATTTACTTACTGACAAAATCAAAATGGCACCACTAACGCCTGGACCTGTACATAACTCTTAACTTTCATCTCAAAACCTCTTGTCTATGGCAGGTAACACAGACTTCTAAAGGTGTTCAGTTTACCTACATTCTCTCCTCAAGCTCAAGCCCTGCCACTGGCTTTATCAGCTGTTTCTCCTTTATACCTTGCTGGTGGCAGTGTCTCTTCCCATTTTAGGGCCTGGTGTCTTAATTTAGGTACCCAGAAAAAATGGCTGCCCAAAGTTTTCCAATCTTTCTTATAATGAATCATAAGGAGCCTAGAGATGTGAAATTACCTTTATGTGTCATAACAGAAACAAAAAAAACATAACAGACTGCAAAGCTGTTCAAGTTAATTACATCTCCTAAGGTGTAGTTAACTTTTGTGATGTTAGGAGAGCTCACCAAAGGTCCCTTGGCCAGTAAACATGCATTTTAACACATGGCAACTGGCAGGCGGGACCACTAATGCACGAGCGTGTCTGCCACCACATGCTAAAATGCATGTTAATCGGCAATCATGAGATAGGACGGGGAATGGGTGTGGAGAGCACATTATTCCTAGTGCCAGGGCAATTGCCATACTTTCGGTGGCAATGCCATTCTTAACGTGGATTCACCTATCAACTCCTCTATAAAAGTCATTAAGTGAACCCATCTTAGTGGAGCGCACATTCGAATGGCCCATCACATGTTAGCTGCCAGAAACATACTAGTCGTGTCCCCACGAGCTAACATGGAGGCTTTGGGCCTGATTCCATCCTGCACGTAGATCCCCTCTGTGCGTCCGGTCTGAACTGGATGCACAAGGGAATCGCGATTCTGATCCCGTAAGGCATGTCTAGCTCTGTGGGATCAGAATCATGAACAGTCATGTATATACAGGCCGGGGGTGCGATTCAGTCTGGCCTGCATGTACATGAAAAGCCCAGCTAACTCAGTCAGGGCTTTTAAATGGAAACGCGGCGCCATGGCATCTGGTTGCCATGGCACTGCGGCTCCATTTAAAAGCCGCAATGCTGGCCACCGGCAAAAACTGCCTATTCCCCGCAGCCCGACCCCCCAGTCTGGCCTCCGAAGGCTAGGGCCGGGCTGCAGGGAATGTCCCCTGGCCCCCCCTGTCCCATTAGCACCCTGGGCACACAATTTAAATACGTCCAGGGAACTTATTCCATCTCAGAGGTGGAATAACTTCCATGCACATATCACTGGCCCTGGACGTTCAGGTCCGACATTAGAATCGGCCCTGTACATCCAGGGCCGGCGACCACCCAGACTCTGCCCCAAACCATCCCTTCCCTGCCCCATCTATCTTCCACGCACAACTGGCGGGGAAATTAGTCGGGGCCAGATGAAGGCACGGATAGCGGGAATGGACGTCCCATCAGGCCATCCATCCCCGCTATTCGTAGCACAGAATAACCCCCTTTGTAATTAACGTGCATTTGTTCTGTGCATTAATTGCAAATCCTTTGCGGACTTTAGTAAAAGGTTCCCCAAGTCTTGTTTCTGGAATGAATAATGAGGAAATTGTATTTAATTTAAGTGAATTTCATTGCAAAAGTATTTCATCTGAAATCATCAAAAGTTGACTATACAACAAAAATATACAAAACACATAAAGGTCTATAAAATTCCCCTTTCCCTTTGTACTGCAAATCTCCATTTGGAAAATTCCCCCCCTCCCCCCCCCCCCCAGTTCTCTCTCTCTAATTAAAAGCATTGAAAAACAATTGGGTTTTTAAAATTTAACAATTTATGAACATTTTAAATATGGTGAAATATAAACATAGCATCCAGTACAGGGCCAGCCTGTCCACTTGGTAGACTAGGTGTCCACCTAGGCTGGCATATTTTGGGGGATAGTAACTCAGCCCCTCCTCATCCTGGAAAGGCAGCAGCAGAACAAACCGCTGTCAGCATGGCGGCAGGCCTTTAAGCACCCGCATGCATGAATGCTTGAGGCTTGCTGCTCCCAACTCCTCCTATGGGAATTTTGCCTCCGAAGAGGCAGGATTGGCAGGCTACAAGTACACGTTCATTTGGACGAGTAAAGGCCCGCCACCATGCTGACTATGGTTTGTTCTGCTGCTGTCTTTTTAATATGTGGAGGGGTCATGATGTCATTCCCCCCCCCCCCAAGGTTTGCCACTGTTTTTCCCAGAGACTTGAGTAAGAAGGAAGGGAAGGGAGATGCTGGATACTTGGATCAAATTGTGAGATATTGGACACTGGGTGAAGGGGACACCTTGGGGTGGAGGGGGGTAGGGGAGGAAAAGAGAAGATGCTGGACATCAGTGGGGGAGGGAAGGCGAGATGGACTATGGGGGTAGGGGAGGTGCTGGACTATATGGGGATGCAGGACCCTGAGCCTGGAAGGGGGGGGGAGGGGTGGCACATGGCTGAAGATTTGCCTAGGGTGGCAGATATTCTTGGGCCAGCTCTGCTTTAATAGAAGTCTAAATGGTTGACATTTTTATTGGTAGTTGTAAGAAAACTCAGTTGGTATTAATTTCAGAGCATGGATTTTTTTAATCCTGTACTGTTCCTGTTTGTTGACTTTCTGAGTAACATAATGTGGACTTATATACTGCCTTTCTTCATAAAATGAGTCTAAAACTCTATACAACAAAAAGTTAAAATACAATCAACACAATAATAAATATAAGACACTTCCTATATAAAAGTCTAAACACATTATCTTCTCACTAGGAATAGGTCAAACCTCTATATTAATATTACAATAAACGCATGGATGGCCGAAAACTAGAGTTCTTCCAAACTAATCTAATTTATTTAAACTTGAAATTTAACACAACATATATTTCCCTAGTACAATGAGTTTCATAAACCTTAGAATATCCAATAATTCCTGGGATACTACCCTACTGTACAACCTTCTATTCATTCCTTTTTACTTCTCAAAAGACAGTCACTTTCACGACTGGATACAGAAAGTATTAATGTTCTAGGTTTGATAAGATTAGGTGACTCAAAGAGGATCCATTTTCTTACATATACTTCCTGACTAAACTATGCTTAGGGGATCATTTTGGAACAGGAATAAGCCCGTGGACGTGCAGCATAGACTTTTTTCTAGCGAAAACATCTACAATGGTATTCTGATACACCCGTGGCCCTCCACGTACACGGCGCTAGCACGGGGATCTCAGAACATGGGCAAGCGGGTGCGGAACGGGGGCATGATCAGCAGTGGAGACGTGCAATGTGTATTCAGGAAAGGCCCATGTACATTCTGCGTCTGCCCCGCAGATGTCCACGTTATACTAGTGGAACCGTGGAACAAAGCCAGGACTTAGAAACTGTTCTGCTCTGCTAGGCAATGCGTCCCATAGAGATGAATGGCTATGACAAAGATGTTACGAACCGGTGTGTCTGCTGTCTGGAAGACCACAAGATGCAGCTGTAAAGAACAGAATGCAGAGATGGGGGAAGGTTATATGATTAAGGCACATTACTAAACACCCCTACAGAGAGAGGTGTAATGGTGATTATTCCAGCTATGCTGACAATTGTTGTTTGAACTAGAAGAGGTGATCTAGGGCACCCTAACAATTCCTGTCATCTGAGAAGTGGGACTGTTGATGTAGGGATTGTATGTGAGTGAATATAGAATGAATGCATTTGTGGGTGAGAAATGCAGATCAGATTAGTAGTCCTGGGACCCCATGACATCATGTTATACCAGTTGTTTTCTAGAGGTGCAGGGCATCTGTACTGCAGATATATGTTTTGTGTGACTGCAAGTGAGAGTATGTGTGTGTGTGTGTGGTTAGAGGGATGCATGGGGAGACCTAGAATGCAACTGCAATTTTGGGGGGGACATCAGTGCCTGCCCAGTACCTGATCTGGAAGGCTGACTGCAGCATGACAAGGTGCCAGTGTGATCAGTGAGGATACAGCAAAATGGAGTGTCTACGGCTAAATGTCAAAGCATATCCCTATCAGCAATAAAGGATCTCAGAATGAGGGCATGCACAGGCACACAGCACCATCAGCGGTCTCACAAATGTGCACATTTGTATAGACAGATATTGGTGCCCTTGGGCATCTAGTGGTGCTGTTTGCGCTGGTGCATGCACTCAATCTGAGGGTCTCTATTTAATGTCAGGGATATGCTCAGGCATTTAGCTGTAGAGGATCATTTCTGATTTCTTCTAGTCCATACATAGCATTGTACAGACTGTTGTCAGAGATGATCAATGCAAGCACAACTGAAATGTTCACCTACTGCCACGTATGTTGTGCTGCAAGATATGTTGAGACACTCATATCATGTTCCACTTGCTGTTGTAACATCTCCGAGTACACAGAAATCATCTTGCAGTGTTCTGGTCATGCAAAGGACTAGCTTATATAGTCTGTTTTGCATCAGCACATCAGTTTCATCCGTTTTCATGGGTAGTTGGCAAGAGCACCACACCGTCAATGTGTGGAGCAGATTCGGGGATGTACGTTTTAAGTGCATGGAGATGGGCAGCAGCATGGTTTGTACATCTTTTCGGAATTCGCTGAGGACATGGACATCCATATGCTTGCAACATATATCTATGTCCCAGGGTTTGGGCATACCATGCCCAACATGTCTCTATCCCCGATTCTGGACCCGTGTCCAGACCCAAGCATGCAGAATTAGGGACAAACGGGGCTCATTTTTTCATCGAGACATGTCCAGGGGCCAGATGTGCACATTATAGAATTGTGCTCCACGTGGTTAATCCACGTTTTAGCATGCAGTAACTGTTACTGCATGGGCATGACAGTTACTGCATGCAAATTCTTAGGGTATCTATACCTCATGCAACGAGATGGAGAATGGGTGGGATGGAGCAGAGAAAATGCATGGAAAGTGGTTTGTATGGGGTGCATATTGCATGCTGTCAATGTTGCAATAAGTGCAGGTGCACCAACGTTAATTATGAATGCAGGTGGCATGCTCTGGGATACGTTTCTGTATGGTAACTGCCCCGGTAGCACATGTCTTTTGCACTTAAAGTCCATTTGTTTCCACACAAAATGGGCAAAAAGTGCTAAAGCTTACTGCATCTTAGTAAAAGGTCCTCTACATGTCTTCTGTCTGGCAGTCATATGGATTGTATTTCTCAATCCTCATTCCTGATCTCCTCACACACTAGATGAGTTCCACACCAAAGATGGATCACTTCTCTCCTTCCACATCAACTATCTCTTAAGGGATGCACAATTACACAAGGACTAAACCACCATTTACATTTATGAATTCTATGATATCAACATGCGTCTTGAAGGACTACCAGGAGGGCTGTTATTGCTGGGAAAAAAATCTGCACTTGTAAGTACTTACCTCCTAAGACATTCTCTAAATCTTGAGAGAAAAGGAATTCTTTGAAGTAAAACTGATAAAATCTGTGTATTTTAAAATTTCAGTGTTTTGTTAAGTCAGTTAGGTATAGTACTACAAGCCACCTTTCAATTAAATTAAAGCCAGTTAGGGTATATCTTAACAGAGAGAGTAGAATAGAATAAATATTCTTGGAATATATAGAGAGAATTGTTTTCCAGAGAACTTTTACAAGAGACCTTCCAGTTAGGAGGCAAGAGAGCTGAGTAGTTGTTTTAAATAGGTGTTAATGCCAAGTGACAGATCAAAGGGGCAACTTGAAAGGCTCTCTCTATCAAACTAAGGGCAGTGTAAATCAACAAGAAAATTAAAAGATTACTGTAGAAGCACAGATATAAATAGGTCATCCTTCCCACAAACCCCAGGTATGATCCTTGATTTATAGCCTCCTAAACCAGTTAAGGGGAAGGTGGTGATCTTACTCACTTTCAGGTTTAACTGATTATCTTCATCAGCTGGTTATTAGGCCTTAGGAGTAGATTAAGTCCTTGAAGTTCACCTTGAAAACACTAAAAGTCTTTTATACTTACTGGGTCCGATTATGTCCTGCATGTCCATCCCCTCTGTGTGTCCGGTCTGAACTGGACGCACAAAGGGGATTGTGATACTGATCCTGCGGGGCACATCTAGCCCTGCAGGATCAGAATCATGAACAGTCTTGCATGTACAGGCAGGGACAGGGATTCTGTCCAGCTTGCACGTGTAGGACTGCACCCGGCTAACTCAGTCAGGGCATTTAAATGAAGGCACGGCGCCATGGCATCATGTTGCCATGGCACCGCGGTTCCATTTGAAAGCTGCAATGCCAGCCACCGACCAAAACTGCAAATTCCCCGCAGCCCAACCCCTGATCCAGCCTTGAAGGCCAGGGTCGGACTGTGGGGAATATTCCCTGCCCCCCCCCCCCCAGCCCCTTCTGTGCCCTGACTTTTAAAAAAAATGTCCAGGGGAGTTATTCCACCTCGGAGGTTCCCCAGCCATTTTGCTGGCCCTGGACATACAGGGCCAACATTAGAATCGGCCCTGTACATCCAGGGCAGGCGACCGCCCACTGCCTGCCTGCTCTCCGCCCCCAGGCTGCCCATTCCCCGCCCTTGACTAACTTCCCCGCACAACCAGTGGGGAAGTTAGTTTAGTCAGGGGCTGAAGCCAGCACGTCCCATTGGGACGTCCATGCCCGCTATTTGTGGTTCAGAATGACCCCCATTAGGTATAATTGTATTGGTTCAAGTATCCTCACAATATTTCCCTTAGCAACCTTACATAGCTTAACAACTTTAAATAGCTAAAAGAAATCTTTAAATCTAAGATGCTGACAGTAGTCCAGCAGCGAGATGGGGGCTATCCAGTCTTTTCCACTGAGTGTTACATGTATGATTTTCTCCCAGTTGGTGAGAGGTCTTCTATGTGCACTAAGTGCAAAGAACTCTCTGCTCTCAGGGAACGAGTCCAATTTCTGGAGGCTAGAATAGAGCACTTGGAGAAGTTGAGACAGACAGAGAGGTATATAGATGAGACCTACATGGATATAGTAGAGAAGTCCAACCTCCAGTCGGGCCACCTTTCTGCTGCCATGGAGGAGAGAGGTCACGTGAAAGGTGAGCTTCACCCTGATGTGGCAGAAGTTGATCCTGTAGATAGGACCTGTCCTCTAGGTGATATAATACCCTCTCACACAGAGGATGTGTCTCCAGGGCCATGTGTCATAGAGCGCAACTCCTCCACCAATTTGATCAGCTCTATCATTACGATATAGTTTGTACACAGGTATCACAGTGTCCTACTGGTTGTCCTCCTTCCATCATGTCTCTGAGATTCCAATCATATCTAATCTCTCATTTAGTGCTATATATTCTAACTCTCCCATCTTATTTTTTAGACTTCTAGCATTTGCATACAAGCATTTTAGAATCTATTTTATTAATTTGGCTATTGGTAGGCATGGATAATTTGGAATCTTTTAGCTCTGTCTGCTCCATACACAAGGCCATTTGGGCTACTTTACTCTTTTTTGGAACCTCTCTGCTTTTGGTAGTATCCTTCAAGGATACATTCTTCCGAACCATGCGCTCTTGTGCGACTGTCGGCTTTCCCCTATTATCTAGTTTAAAAGTTGCTCTATCTCCTTTTTAAAAGTTAATGCCAGTAGCCTGGTTCCATCCCAGTTAAGGTGAAGCCCATCCCTTCGGAAGAGCCCCTCCTTTCCCCAAAATGTTCCCCAGTTCCTAACAAATCCAAAACCCTCATCGTTGCACCATTGTCTCATCCACGCATTGAGACTCCGTATCTCTGCCTGCCTTTTGGGTCCTGCGTGTGGAATGGGAAGCATTTCGGAGAATGCTACCCTGGATGTTCTGGGTTTCAGCTTCCTACCTACAAGCCTAAATTTAGCCTCCAGAACCTCCCTACCATATTTTCCTATGTCATTGGTACCGACATGTACCAAGACAGCAGACCCCTTCCCAGCACTATCTAAGACCTTATCTAGGTGGTGCGTGAGGTCCGCTACCTTCGCACCAGGCAGGCATGTTACTAGGCGATCCTCACGTCCACCAGCCACCCAGCTATCTACATGCCTAATGATCGAATCACCAACTATAACGGCTGTCCTAACCCTTCCCTCATGGGCACATGGCCCTGGAGAAACTTCCTCGGTGCGAGAGGGTTTTACATCACTTGGAGGACAGGTCCTAGTTACAGGCTCACTTCCTGCCACACCAGGATGATGCTCTCCTGTCACGTGACCTCTCTCCTCCATGGCAACAGGGATGTTGCCATACTGGAGGTAGGACTTCAGGACTATATCCCTATAGGTCTTGTCTATGTACCTCTGTCTTTCTTATGTCTTCCATGTCTGCTACTCTAGCCTCTAGAGAATGGACTCATTCCCTGAGAGCAAAAAGCTCCTTGCACCTAGTGCACAGGTAAGACCCTTCACCAACTGGGAGAAAATCATACATGTGACACATCCTAACAGGGAGGGATTAGATCTGCTTAAAGTTATGTCTGCTCTGCTCTGCTGCTGCTGGTGACTTGCACATCAGGTGCGTGCCCCCTCCTCCCCATATCTCCATCCAGTCGCTGCCTATTCTTGCCCTGCTGCTGGCGCCGCCATGGAGAAAACAGAGGGCAGTAACAGCAGGGCAAGAGCAGGCAGCGGCTGGATGGAGGTATGGGGAGGAGGGGGGCACGTTCCTGATGTGCAAGTCGCACAAGGCGTGATTCTGACTCAGTAAGGCCCTGACGCAGGTGCCCGGGGTAGCGACCCTGAAGATTTGATTCTTGAATCCAGTGTACACCCATCATCCAGCCGTCGGGTGCTGGAGATGCTGCAGCAGTAATGCCAAGCATGGGAATCATCTTTATCAGTTTCAACAGTTGTCAGACTTGGAATTAATATACATTTATATCAGTAGGAAAATAATCATTGGTGCACTTAAAGGAAGCCCATCAACTGTAGAATTGGTAGCCAATACAAAGGAGCTGGTACTAACACTAGACTGCAGTGTGAGAGGAGACAACATGCGGGAGATGCATCAGGGCCCTTTTCTCAATTGTTTCAGCACTGATTTGTGTGTCCCAAACTGAGCAGGGCTGGTGCATGGATACAAGGTGCCCTAGATGAACCTTTAGCCTTACGTCCCCCTGCCAGAGATTTTGATAATTAAGCTCAACAATCACAATCATCCCAACACCACCCCCTTCCACATAAATCCTGCAAAAAAAGCATAAGTGGACTTCATAGGCTTCTGAGATGTGTGTGCCCCCTCTCTCTGCAAATAAAAGAACATGCTGATGGCATTTTGAGTTTGTGGGCTGTCAGGATTTGTTGTTTTGCTTTGACTGCTTCTGCTCCCTGCTGCCCTTCAGAAGTTACTGCCCTAGGCAATGACCTAGTCTTGCCTAATGGTTGCGCTAGCCCTCAAGCTAAGCGGTGCCTGCATAAAATATTCTTGAATTATGTTACATAACACTGAACATCCAAACAGTTATTTTCACTGAAAGCTCATTCAGGTACAGTAGATGATATTTCCTTGTCCCCAGAGGGATTATAATTTAAGGGTTCTGATTACTAGACTGAACTGATTAATGTACGTTAAATAATACAAGCATCAATATTCTCAGTGAAGCCTAGTTACTAACTATAGACTATGTGCAATTCTGGTCACCGTATCTTAAAAAGGATATAGCGATTTTAGAAAAGGTACAGAGAAGAGCCACCAAAATGGTAAAGGGGATGGAAGGATACTCCTATGAAGAAAGGCTAAAAAGGTTAGGGCTCTTTAACCTGGAAAAGAGACGGCTGAGGGGAGATATGATAGAAGTCTATAAATTAATGAACGGAGTGGAACGGGTAAACGTAGATCGATTGTTTACCTTATCAGAATATAGAAAGACTAGGGGACATGCAATGAAGCTACAGGGTAAACTATTTAAGACTAATAAAAGAAAATATTTTTTCACTCAACGTGTAATCAAACTCTGGAATTTGTTACCGGAGGATGTAGTAAAGGCTGTTAGTGTAGCTGGGTTTAAAAAAGGTTTGGACAAGTTCCTGGAGGAAAGGTCCATAAACCATTATTAAGAAGTGACCGAAGATATCAATGCTTGACCCAGTACAAGCATTGTGGAACTTGTGTCTCTTGCGGAAACTGCTAGGTACATATGACCTAGATTGGCCACTGTTGGAAACAGAATACTGGGCTTGATGGACCTTGGTCTGACCCAGTATGGCATATCTTATGTTCTTATGTTCTTATGACTTAGCATTAATTAACATATTAGTAAAAAGTTTGTATCTGAGGCAACTAAAGATGGAGGACTTGCTCAAAGTCACAAATAGCATCAGTGGACTTTGGGCACTGGATTTCTTGGTCCTCAAACCACTGTTCTAACCCCAGGCTACTTCTCTATTCCATGGTGCCATCTTCACTTCTCATGTCATTATCTAATCAGCATTTTTGAGGCTGTAAATTTGGGGGAGGGGGCAACTTCAAAAAGTGCACATTTCTGTAAGGGTGCTCCTTCTCCTGCCACACTCTTAGAAGTACAAACTCCCTCCCGCCCCATCTGTAGGCAAAATTTAAAAGGCAAATTTTAGATAGGACATGGAGATCGGAATTGAGACATTGAGGTCGGGATGTATACAATTCCAGCAGTATTTTAGAAAAGACTCTGCCAAAAATGCAGCCTTTTTAAAAATATGTATACACAGGGCTTTTTTTTTTGAGGGGTTACTCAGTGGTACTGAGTACCAGTACATTTTTCATTGCCTGATAAAATTGACCCATGGTCCTCATGTATTAATGAGTACCAGCATCTTTTTTTCCTAGGAAAAAAACACTGTGTCTAAGGAAGTGCAAGAGTGGATGTGAATTTGCTGAGACAGAGCTGGAGAAGCCATTTTACCAATCTACAGGAGTGAAAAGTCAACGATGGAAACTCAACAACTTACACATGTAGGTTGGTATCTTGCAAATCTATGCATTTCAATGTGTCATGAGGCCACTATAATTAATTATTTAATTAATCAATTTGATTTTATATACTACGCTCTTTGAAATCAGTGCAGTTTACATATAACGTGAACAATAGAACAGTTTACATTGAACTAGAAACAAGTAACAGTAAGTAACATGTTAACAGGCGGCAACATTAAATGTAAATACAGGGATATGAACTTCGAATATGCGGGCAGGGGAACTAGAAGCGAGCTGGATAGTAAGGACATAGACTTCATTCAGGGTGGCTAGTTGAAATAAGTATGTCTTTAAGGCTTTCCTAAAGGATGTCAGATCTGCGATGGCCCGGATTGCTGGAGGTAGGGCATTCCAGCGGGTTGGTGCATAGAGAGAAAAGGCATGATTTTTAGTTGACTGGGTGCATGTCCTTATTGCTGAAAGAGTGGCGAGTGAGTTCTCCATGTATGACCTTCTGGTTCTGTTTTCAGGGGCACGTTGTATGAGGTTTGTGAGGGAGGTAGCGGACATTCCATACAAAGACTTGAAGGTGAGTAATAGTGCTTTTGTATACCAGGCGGCTTGCTATGGGGAGCCAATGTAGCTGGATCAAAAGAGGCGTGATATGTTCAAATCTTGACGCAGACAGGAGTGTTCGGGCGGCTGTGTTCATGGCCAGTTGTAATGGCTGGAGAGCATGCTTTGGCAGGCCATGGAAGCTTATGTTGGTGTAGTCAAAGTGAGGAAAGATAAGGGCTTGGAATACTGTGTGTTTCAATTTGGAGGAGGAAATGAACATTGTGGGATTAAGGAGGATAACCCCTTTAATCCCTCCTTTAAGGGAATGGCTGAAATGAGCTCTTTTTATTACCTGCTCAGCTACTCCCCAACACCACCCCAATATGCCCTCTTGCAATTTCTGTGCGTTATGAACATCCACGTATAGCTGTAAATGTAAACTTGCTATTTACATCTGGATGCCATTTCCAAGGGTACTGCTGCAGAAGAATAGAGCAAACATAGTTCCAGGAGGCGGGCCCTGGACTGGTCTACAGAACTCAAGGAAAGGACATTATCTGGTAAGTAAAATGTCACCGTCAATATCATCCTGCTAGACCAGTCCAGACAAGTGGGATGTACCAAAGCTACGCCTCACTGTGCTTGAAGACGACACAGAAGCTTGCAAAACCAGAGAGCCAAAGGCCGTGTCCGCCCGAGCATGTACATCCAAGTGGTAATGCTTGGCAAAAGTGGAAAGTGATGCCCATTTTGCCACCAGACAAATGTCTGCAGGGACAACCGAGCTCCGCTCCGCCCACAAGGATACTTGCACTACCACTAGGCAACTCCTCCACACATGCAATCTCCTAAAATTTCCCCACATGCAACCTCCTAAAATTACTGCTCCTGCCAGACATGCAGCAGCATACCCATGAAGTCCTACAGCTATTTACAAGGAGCTCTGCATTTAGCAGAACCTCTTGTAAAATACTTGTCTAATTCTCCACACCTTGAGATGGACGTAGGATTTCTCCTCTACACGTCCTTTCTAAATTTCCCCTTTAAATGCCACCTACATTCTAGTATAAAGTAGGCACCTCTTTATAAGATTACCCTCAAAGAGAGTACCTTTATAAAGTTGTGCCTAGTTAATGTGCCTTGATGTGCTTATTTTACATATATTTTATACAGTCAAGTACATGCATTTTTGTTGCTGTTGATGCTAACGTCTGGCAATGACTTCATGGAATACTAGCATGTGTGCAAAGGAATGTGCATATATGCAAGTACTAGAACCTACGCCGGCTTGAAGGCTGGTATTAAAGTTAGCACATACGTTTTGCATGCATGAACATAAATTATGAAATGTTATGATCTATGAATGTGTGTACAGACTCCACCTACGTTCTGTCCAAACTCTACCTCTGTGCACTCCCACAGTGAAAATACGCACCATGAAATTTACATGTGTATTTTCACACTAGTCAATATTCTATAGAGGTAATTTACTCACGTAAGTGGCCACTAACACACAGAAAGGACTAAAAGATTGACATTTACACATGTCCTTATCACCTAAAACTAAGCAGCATCGTTTGGATTGGGCAGGGATGGAGTTGCAAAGTATCTATGCAGTTTAAAAGTTACACAAGTACACATGAAGAATACATGCACTCGTGTGCATTTGCTTAGTGTAGGTATAAATGTGTGTTGGCATTTGCATACTATTGAGGCTGGATTTGGGGACCTATTTTATAAAGGCATGTAGGCATCTAAGTGGTCTTTATGAAATAGGCTTCAAATAGGCACTTTTTTGGTCTTCTTACCTATCCCTTAGAGAACGTGGAATCTTTTATTAAATATGTATAATACCACCAAGGTTGGGGGTTTTTTTGTGCTGTCAGGTCAGTGCTGACTCCTGGTGACTCAGCTGCCTCTGGGTTTTCTTGACAATGTATAACCGGAAGTAGATTGCCAGGTCTTTTCTTCCGAGGCAATCAAGGGTAAAGTGACTTGCCTTGGAAGAAAAGGCCTGGCAATCTACTTCCAGTGATACATTTCTAAGAAAACCTAGAGGTTGCTGGGTCACCAGAAGTCAGAGCTGACTTGACGGCACTTAAAAAAACAAACCTGATGATGTTATACGTATTTTATAAAAGAGTCCACACCATCTAACAAGCATGGCACCACCCACAGCAGGGAAAGCCGTTTTATAATTGAACATAATCTGAAAAAGTTGTCATCATGAGGGGGTTTATACATATACAGTAGGAGCTGATTTTATAAGGAGTGTGTGGAAAATTATGCATTAGTTACATGTGTAAGTCCCTATTTTAAAGGATATATGCGTGTGAATGGGTACCCATGTGTGCACTTTAGGGGGTTTCTGTTTTGTAAGCACATGCATAAGTTCTATCAAGTGTACTTTCAGGTTGTGTGTATACAGGGGCGGAGCTTAGGCAGAGCATAGGAGGAGCCTAAATTTATGCATGCAAGTTATAATACATTATAACTTATGCATGTTTATGAAGAATCCTAGGCATGGGCATTTACATCTGCTCAAGAGCAGGTGAAATTGCCGCAACTAGATTGAAGTGTGCCCCTATTTTTAAAGTAAAAAACACACATTACCTCAACTTTATAAAATAGGTACCAAATATGTGTATTACCTGCATAGAAGTTTATATAATTCCTTAATAAATACTGCACATAAGACATAATTTTGCTATCTATGCATGCGCATAGTGCCATTTACACAAATAAGCAAATTTTGTAACCCTGCAAGTACAATAGCATCTAAGTAGAGCATTATCTTAGAGAGGTAAGTACAGTTCCTCCCTCAAGCATACCTACAACTCCAGGTCCAAACACAAAGTTGACTGTAAGTTATGCAGGACTCAAAGCAGGCGCAAATGTTGAGGAGGACCTTTCCTAGGTATATGTGCATTGTCATTCCAAAAGAGACAAACACTTAGGGGCATGTTTACTAAACTGCGTTTGCTGTTAATGCACGATTCAGCGTGTGCTAACGGACCATGCTAACACCACCTGTGCTATACAGACAGCACAGGTTTAATTCTGTGCTATCTGCTTAGGGAGGGAAATGGATGAAGTAGGGGCAGATCACAGGCGTGAGTGCACAGCCTGGTTAGCTCAGGGGTTGACTGTGCGTTCTCTGTCAATTTCCACTTAGCACAGCTGCACTTAACTCCACCTCAATGAATAGCATTTAGTGCAACTGACTTAAGCATGATTGCCGTAGGTGCATGTTAGGGTCCAAATCAGTGCAGTATCTACTGGGGCCATGCTGTGCATGCTCACAACAGGTTGTGTGTTATTGTTGCAAATACAATGCATTTATTTTTGCTCTAAAAACACAATACCTGCAAAACCCTAATGCACTTTAGTAAACATGTCCCTTATGATTTGAAGGACAGTCCAACTCACACCCAGAACATGCCTCCTTTCAATCTATATATGCTGCCACATATACATATAGGGCCCAATTCTATCCTAGACATCACAGCCCTCTGTGCACCCGGTCAGAAATGGACGCACAGAATTAGATGGGATTCTGATCCCATGGGGCATTTCAAGCCCTGCGGGACCAGAATTGCATCCAGGCCTGTACATGCAGGCTGGGATCCCGATTCCGGTCAGCCTGCACGTACAGGCCTTGCCCGGCTAACTCAGTCAGGGCTCCTGACTGCAACCGTGGCATCATGACACTGTGGCTCCATTCAGGAGCCGTGATCCCCGGCCACTGGACAAGAATCTTCATTTCCCGCAGTCCGACACCCAATCTGGCCTCTCAAGACCAAGTCGGGCTGCAGGGAATCTCCTCTGCCCCCTCCAGCCCGTGCAGCACCCTGGGCCTGCCATCCCCCACCAACTAGGGGAACTTATTCCCCTCAGAGGTAGAATAAGTTCCCCGTATAGGCAGCTGGCTCCAGACAAACAGGGCCAACATTGAAATTGACCCTGTACGTCCAGGGCCGCAGACCGCCCACTGCCCGCCCTAACTCCACCCCTGCAATGCCCCTTTCCTGCCCCCATGTAACCTCCCCGTACAATGTGAGGGAAAGTTAGTCGGGGCCGGCAGATGGGCTATTTGCGCTTCAGAATGACCCCCGATAATAACACATTTCCTAAACTTGCTACTTAGTTTACCCCTATATGGCACCTACTCACCACATGAGTACCCCTGACCATGATATCCAGCAGCACTAGGCAGATTATGCTGTTGAATTTCTCCTCTGACTGCCGCTGCACTATCTGGATAGTATCAGAGTAGTTACTGTGTGGAAAGAAAGCAGTCATTGGGTTTTCCAGTAAGTGGCAATATTCAATCCACTAGCCTGATAGCACACTGCATAAAGTTAGGACTGCCTTTTTTTGTAGCCTAAATTTATGGTTTGGTATCCGCATAGTGGCTGAATATTGCCACTCTCCAGATAGCACTGTTGACCATCAGTGAAACCAAATATTCAGCATTAGCCAATATCCAGATTCTGGTGCTAAAGATCCAGTTTCATTTTAAATGCTATAGTTGACATTAAAAATAAATGCCGACTGCTGAGTCTCAATATTGACCCATTCATTTATACTTCCCTGAAAAAAATGGAATATCATCTCAATTAATGCAATGTATCATAGCTAGGTCCTTTGGAGGAATAGCCATATGGTTAGAGCAGTAGGCTAAGAACCCAGGAAGCCATGTTAAGCTCCTACTACCACTTCCTGTGATCTTGGGTAAGTCATTTAACCCTCTACTGCCTCAGGTGCAAACTTTGTAAGTCCTCTGCGGACAGGAAAATGGCCACTGTACCTGAATGTAACTTGCCTTACACACTTGAGAAAGATGTGAGCTAAATCCATTTGATATCCCTACCATAGTTCAGCTGATTTTACTAGTCAATGTAGTAAGGAGAATTCCTAAAACCATGGCCTTGAACTAAACTTGCACTGTTCCAGTCTTGAGAGCAATAGAGAGTAATATAAAAAAATCTAATAGTCAACATTATGTCAGAATTTTTTTCCTTTATCTGTCAAAGATTTTATACAAACAATACTAGACAAAAGAAAGTGGAGTTTGTCAAAAGCTGGGTATCTAATATGGCACTGAATGCGAAGAGAATACTGTAAGTTTTACATCGATGCTCGTAAATTTTGATGAATTCTGAAAACAAAAGGCTTCAGACTCTACAATAGTCATAGCTGCTTTATAAATGCGGGGCATGGAAGCTGTATACAGTGGTTTCAAAATGCTCACCAAAGCCAAAGATAGAAGAGTGAAGAAATACTCTAGGCAGATGTGTCATATGGTTCTTATTAAAAAAATATTCAGCCTCTATATGAGTGTGCAGGATGGCTATAGGCTACAATAAGAATACTGCTTCTACTTTTTGCCTTCTGGCTTTAAGTGATGGTTTCAAGCTCAGTGTCTGATTGCTTTAATATGACTGAAAAATGAAAACACTGGCCCTGTGTTATCAAATGTTTCCCAGAGATATAAACTGAAAAAAACCCCTTTGACAAGCTGTACTGTTTTTTAGCACAGGTGTAGTTCACAATATAAGAAGCTCTATTTCCTGTCTGAAAAATCTCTCTCTCTCAGCCTTCAACTTCTATTCATGGCTGGACTTCATTGTGAGATCATAATCCCATTCCTAGCTGTGTAAATGGTTCTATATAATTCTGGAAAGTTTTGTTATATTCAACAGGCCTAGGTGGACTCTTGCAAAGCACATCTAAATGCCTTTTCTAGCCCCTCCATCCCCACCCCACCCCTATCCTGTCAGTATGGGGATACAACCAAGTTATTTAGAGAGATGATGTAACTTCTCCTTCCTCTCCCCCTTCTGACCCTCACGTTCTTCCCTGTGGGGTCCCTCAGGGTTCTGTTCTTGCCCCTCTCCTCTTTAACCTTTTCTTGGCTCCCCTTGCGTCCCTGATTCAGCAGTTTGGTGTGTCTACTTTTTTCTATGCGGATGATATTCTTTTGCTCCATCATACTTCTCCTTCCTGCCCCGATCTTTCTGTACTAGACTCCTGCCTTGCAGCTGTAGCAGACTGGCTGACACTCAACTGCCTTCACCTGAATCTTGCCAAAACGGTTGCTCTCTGGTTTACTCACGGTGGCTCTCCCCCCTCACTGGCCCCTTCTTTCTCCGGCTCCCCTGTACCCTTGGTCTCCACTTTCCGGTACCTTGGTGTGCACTTTGACTCCGATTTGTCTTTTCACTCCCACATTTCTCACGTCACCAAAACATCCTTCTTTTTCCTCCGCCAGATTCGTTCTATTCGTCCTTTTCTTTCCCCTTCAGCCCTTGTTACCTTGGTTCTGTCCTTAATTATGTCTCGAGTAGACTTTGCCAACTCTTTATTTCTCGGTCTCCCAAAATATCAGCTTACCCGCCTACAACGGATTCAGAACACTGCTGCACGCCTGGTCACATGTTCCTCCCCTCGGGATCACATTACTCCCCTGCTTTTTCACCTCCACTGGCTGCCTATCCCTTTCAGGGCCACTTTCAAACTATTGATCCTGACTCATAAAGCCTTCCACACTAGCACTCCCCAATACCTAACAGATCTCCTCTTCTTTCACTCCCCTAAACACACTCCCCGCTCTTTTCACCTCAACCGCCTCACCCTCCCTTCCCCTTCTCGCGCTCACCTACAGTCTACCCGCTCCTCTGCCTTTTTCTTTGCTGCTCCCGCCCTTTGGAATGCCCTTCCCCCCTCCCTCCGTCTGGACCCTCAGTTTACTACTTTTAAACAACAGCTAAAAACCCATTTGTTTTCCCTAGCTTTCAACCTTTCCTCCCCTTTTGTGTGATTAATTCTCTTCCCTGCCTCCTGTTCTTTCCTAGGCTTACCTCCTGTCTACGTCTTGTCTTGTTCTCCTGATTCTTCTGCTGTCCTGTCAAATATTGTATATTTCTTTTCCTTTTCCCTGGCCTCGGCCTGCTTTTATTGAATTTTTAATTGTACACCTCTTTGGTTCTTGTGAAAGGCGGTTTTTATTAAATACAATAAACATAAACATATTGTAGCACACTATAGAGAGATTAAAAAGTTGTGATCCTAGTAGAATCCATCCTGTGTCAAGAAAAAAAGAAAAAGTCAAGGTTTGATGAAGTCAACTCACCATACTGTAGCCCTAGTGAAGCTTATTATGCCATGTCTATGAGAGAGGAGAGCACTGAGCCCATATGGAGTCCAACCCATCATGTTTTACCACCGAGGAGGGGGGAGTAGCTAGAACCTTGGTAGAGTCATCCCCTCATGCCACAGAGAAAGGAAAATACACTGTAGCCGGGGATGTGCGTCGGTTTCTTAGAGCGCCTTAAAAATCGGTGTGCACAATACCTATTTAACATGTTAACTTATGATGTCACATGTTGATGCATGTTAAAAATGTAATAAGCAAAAAAATACAAATAGAGCAAATTTCCAAAAATAACCCGCATTTTTTCCCCTGTGCATACCCCTAGCTGCAGCTATGGTAAAGTCCAACCCACCTGACTGCAGAGAGATGAGAAGCAGCTGTGGTTCTGGCTGAACCCATCCCAACATGCTGCTGAAAGAGGTGAAGCAGCCAAAGCTGAAATCATTCTACCATTCTGTAGATTAAAAAGGAAGCACTGCAGTCTGGAATATATCTCACCAGGCTCCTAAAAGAGAAGGTACAGCTGCTGTTGCTTCAGCTTGGCGAAGTCCATCACACTGAAAGGAAGAGTGCCTGTGAACCAGAAATCTCCAGAAGCTCAACAGCAGAGCCTGTCTGAGCAGTGAGAGAAGGTGGCAAAGATAAAAGGAAGAGAGTTTAAAGAAGATATTGGGGAGTGAAAAAGAGGGATGAGGAGAAGGTTTCCAGAACAAGGAGAATGAGTAAGAGATTAGACAGCCTTGTAGAGAAAGAAAAATGGGAATGAAGGGTGTGAGGTGGGGAAGGGGCAAGTGAAGGGAGAAGCAAATGTGGATGAGAGGAGATTTGTCTTGGAATGGGGGGTCAATTGAGTTGGTAGGAATGAAAAAACAAAGAGCTGGGTCATGTGAGAAGAGATAAGGCGAGACAGAGATGAAACAGGAGAAATAAGATGAAACAGGAAACAGATGTTTACTTTATTTAAAATGTGGCACACCACAAAGCCAGTAAAGCGGTTACAATTAAAATAAACAATATGATAAAAGAAAGGAATTCCAATTACTAATAAGAAAGATGTGAAAAAACTGAGGGACAAGGAGGAAGACAAGCTTTGGAAGAAAGATTGGCGAAAATGAAAATAAAGGAATTTAGAAAACATATTGAGGGACTACAGAAAGAAAGGATTCAACACACAATAAAATATACGATTATGAAGCAGAAAGGATGAGACAATGGACTAGTCTAAGAGATGAGTGTGGAATGGAAGGGAAGCTTGCCGGGAGTGGAGGAGTAGCTTAGTGGTTAGAGCAACAGTTTAGTACCCAAGAGATCAGGGTTTGATTCCCATAGACACTCCTTGTGGCCTTAGGCAGGTCACTTTACCCTCTATTGCCTCAGAAGAAAAGGCCTGGTAATCTACCTCTAGTCATGCCTCACCAAGAAAACCCAGAGGCTGCTGGGTCACCAGAAGTTAGCATTGACTTTACAGCCCTTATGAGCACATAAGAGGAAGAAACAATAGGAATTAAGGTCTACAACTGTCATTTTCAAACTCTCCATTGGGACAAAGTTCATTGGTACTTTTAAGAGGTGGACATTGTACTAATTTTTAAAGCCAGAGAGGGTATGTACTTCTATTTCAAAACTTGCTGTGGTACAATGTACCTGCAGACCTTTGCCCTTCTTTCTCTATTGAAAATAAGCATGCAGATTTAAAAGTGCCTCTTAGTTTCCTTCTCGACCACAAACACCTCTTCTCAACAAAGCTAAAAGCAAACTCCTGGTGGACTATACTTGTTGCTGCACTAAGGGGAATCAGTTTTCAGACATCTATTGCTCTCTTTCTGGTAATTTTCAGTATGTTATCACATTTTATGTGTTTACCAAAAAATCTCCAACTAATCAAGCTCAAGTAGAAAACTTTTGTGGTACGAAGATCAAGACCTTTTTTTCAACTGTCAAAAGGGAAACTATTGTATCCTCCTGTATCTGAAAATATATTAGGCATAAATGAATTCATGATGCCAGGCAGTTACAAACTACACGATTTAAATTAATTATTCCAGAAATGGGACAAAACTGACAGAGAAGTAACCATTTGCATTTCATCAAATACGGTGATGGAATTGGTGCTCTGACTCCTTATATTTAATAGAACATGTACCTCAAAGTAATGGTTTATTTTTTTAATCTGCCTAGCATACAGAACAACATTTCATATTGCTCTAATTTGCCAGCAGTGTTGTAACACTGTGTTTGTAGGTGAAAACCATATAGAAGCTTAATTGCAAACAGCAGTAAAAATATTACTCATGGTAATGAATTTGAGTTTTTGAACAAACCCGTCGCTTTGGTGAACGTTTTTCACGTTTTCCTGCATCTCTAAATACTGAGGTGCAGGTAACATCAACCATGTTGATCAGGTCACTGAAAGGCTATGAATGATATGGGGATTACTTTCTTGTATGAATATAAATGAGCTGCCTTGATTCAAAGGCGTTAGGAAGTCCCCACTAATCTCCACTTGTCTCCTGGCCTCAACAGACTTTCACTTGTCCCATGCTTTTTAGAAACCAAGCAGACTGAAAAGCACTAAGAGAACAGAACAGGGCTGTGATCTTGGAATTACACAACCATAAAATTAAAAGGGGCTTTATCTAGTCAAGTGTTAATGTCTGAGCAGGCTAATTCATTTTAATATAGCAGATCCTGCAGACGTAAGTCTGAAGTCAGCACAGTCTCTCACAGTGGTGTCTCGTAGTGGCAGCTGCTAAATGCTTCCTACTGTAACACCTACCTACAGACGTTCTTACTGTCATGTGCACTCCAAGCTGCATAGATAGAAAACGATTGTAGAAATCCAGAGAGGGCAGGCACAGTGTCAATGTGTCACGTTACTGCTAGCCTTTCATACCTTATCTATGACATTAACCCAGCAATCTAGCAGAGGAAGCTGAAAGGTTGGCTATATATTACCCCAATACAAAACTCCCACAGATTCTTCCAGGGATTAAGCCTTATCTAGGAAATACCAGTGGAAAAGGGAAAGCCCTTGCTCATTTTCTACCTCTGTCGAGCATGCCCTCAAATACCATGGGTTTACAGTAAGGAAGATAAGGGACGGAGCTGTGGAATTTCAGTGGAGCTTCTTAAAAGAAGGTTTGTCTAGATCCCTCAGGCATTTTTTTTCAAGCAGCATTTACCAAAGTTGCCCGTTGCTGCAGAGAATCCTTCAGCCATTTCTGGTTTCCAAACTTGTCTCCCTATGCATGTTGGCACTTGCAACCCCCACCCTTCCTCTTTGAATCTGCAAAGCAGATCCAAAAGGCATCAGAAAGATAGGGGGATGGGATGGTGACAGAAAAGCGGGACTGCCTTATCGGTCCCTTGCAGACATGGGGCCACTAGACACCTGTGTAACAGGGGAAGGAGGGTGGAAATGTTTCAGGCTCCCATGGCTGTAAAACTCATGCAATCTTGACTTCTCAGTTGAAATAAAAGCTTTGCTTTTGTTTCTGTAGTACAAGCCTAAGAAACTGTTTTCCAAAAGTGCTCTCCCATTTTGTCACCATATCAAAAATCTGTTAAAAATGCAGATATCTAAAAGACACTGCAAGAAATCAGGATATCTATTTACACACCTTCAGCCATCACTCCCCCCAGGCAATTTGGAGCACGGGAGATAGTGAAAATTTTAACTGCAGCAGCTGAACTAAAGGAAAGTGTTCCACCTACAGACCAACCATATGAGTCAAAGCAGCTGATGGGTGGACTGAAAAAATGGGCATTATTTTAAGGCTGAAAATGTTTGCTGGTTTCATTTGAAAAAATGAAACTGTGGAATTGCCCCCAGTAATAATTAACAATGTTGATCCTCTTTGTCCTCTCTATAGCGATAAAGAGCATCAGTTTTATATTTAGTTCATGCATGGGATCATTTTGGAAACTGGTTAATGAGGCTCTGATCACATTACCGTGAAAATGTGCATTAACACGCAACTCAGGAGGCATTTTCATGTGTACTGAATCCACTTTGCAGTTAACCCCAATATGAAATGAATCTCGTCAGACCGAATTTGGAGGGAAGCAGCAGGCAATGGGCACTTTAGTACCACACTATCAACAGACCAGCAACATCTGAATAGTCTTTGCTTGGCACAGTCTGTCACTTCAGAATTAGATGTGATCAACCTCAGTCAAGAGCAATAGGTCTGTCATAGACACCTTGGTGCAAAAACCTTCATCCTGCTAAAACATGGCAGATTCTTTCAGACAAACACCAAATCCCACAGACAGGGCAAATTCAAGGTTTATTCTGAATGGGATTTTCTGACACCTCACTTTTTCCTTTCCTATCACTTTCTGTCTTTAAAATGCACATTTCTGTGACATTGCTCAAGGCTAATCCTAGAGCAGGGTCACAAAACAAATCGGAAGATATTAAGACTTTCATCTTATGCCAGACAAAAGGAAAACCCTACACAGCAAAGACAGAATAGTTTTATTGTGGAATTCTTTTCTCTTTTCATAATCTTCCATCAATTTCATTTCTATGCTCAAATTCACAATTTTCCAGTGACAGAAAGTTGCATGCATGCTAAAAAACATGGAAGAGTTAATTTGCCAGCATCGAAACTTACATAAGAAAAAAGTTAAGAAGCCCCCAAGCTTACGGAGAGAAAACCCTTTTAAGCTACTGTGGTTGCAGTAACATCAGTCTGAAACCGTCCAGCCTCAAAGAGAAGAAGAAGGAAATATTCTTGAGAGGCTGCAGAGTGGAATGCAGCTTGTGTTGTATCATTTACATGCATGACTGAAGATGCACAAATGTCTTAAAAGAAACCCACTGGAAGTCTCCTCTGAAGGGGGAGTGGCAAAGAACAGCAAACTATTCCCCCAGCAACTTTTTTTTTTTTTTGAAAGTGGTCACACACAACCTATCCCAGCCTGAGTGCGTCCCATTTTCCTAAAAGCAGGAAGCTGAGCTGTTGGCAACACATTCCGCACACTCACCTGTGAAACTTCATAGAGCAGTCTGTAGCGTTCCTCCCTCTTCTGAAAAGTGCACAGATTGCAGCCCATTCTAGTAAGCACAAAATGAACACTGCTGCTGATTTTCCCAAAGCAGAAAAGAAAATGCACTGACAGGGAGTCACCCTCCAGACTTGACTGCTGTTTTTCATCAGTCACTCCAGCACAGAAACAAAGGTACACCACCGAGAGCTTGTAGCAGAAGCGAGGGCAGCAGCATGCTCCGCTATCCTTTCCCTAAGTATCATGCACTCACACATACACACGGAGTTTCGAGTCAGTTCATGGCAACACTCCCCCTCTCTCTGCATCAGCGCACATGACTACACAGAATCCAGCTCATGAATATTAATAGGAGCTCATTGATTATTTATGACAGAAAGTGTTAGCAGGGAGGGGTATCATAGCTGCTGTTGATGACAGATGAATATTCACTAATTAAGGAGAAAATGTAGTGCAGTTAAACAAAATCCACTTGTGTCAATACCATGGCTGTTTATTCAGGATCGAAGGATTAAGGATAGGGCTATTTCAGAGGACCAGGCCTGCGTTCCTTAATTTCAGCAGTTATCATAAGCATCTCCTAAAGAATTTCTGAGAGAATAAAGTAGAGGATTTGCAAAAGCATGGTTGAATTAGCCCACTATTGCTTGTATCAGTTTTGGGAAATTAGTTAAAAATGATTCAAAACAGCAAAAATAAAAGAAAAAGAAAGGATTAACTCTGTGTTGGACCCTAGGTGAACAGGCATATTGGGCCCATCCCCAAGCACTGACATAATGAACCCTTGCCCCCCTCCACCAGCCAGCATCTTCACCTTATCCCCTGGAAGGCTGTTATGCTCTAATCACCTTCTTTCCCCCCTTAACTCCTCTGGAGCAATTATTTAGACAGATTTGTATACGTTCTCTCCTCCCTTAACCCCTGAAGGTAATTACATGATAATCACCTTCCCTCTCCTTTTACCTGCCTGAACAATCACCTTCCCGCCTTCCTTACCTCCTTGGAGCAATTAACTTCTCTATTCTAGAGGTGTGCATTTCTAAGTAGGCATTTGGTTTGTTTGCCCATCTCAAAATTTAAAGGGTATGCAAATCACTTGTATGCACGTATAGCTATGAATTAATGCTGTACAATTGTTTTTTTTAGGTTCTTGTGCACATACAAGGCATGCCTGAATTACAAATAGGTCAACTGAATACTAAAAATAACTGAAAATAGGACAAATGTATTTCAAATGAGCACAAACCAAACTTTTTTTGTTGGCCGTGCACATCCCGACTCTTCTTTTTCCCTGAATTATCTTCCCTCTCCAGACCAGCACCCACCATAATCACCTAACATCTCTTCCATCCTACCACCCCCTCAGGATTGCCTTCAATTGACAGGAGTCCAAGAGCAATGCTTTCTACCTGCCAATGCCACCCCTCCTCCTCCTCTGCTAACTCTCCTGTAAGATCAGAACTGGTCCTTGGTCCGATTCTTTTTAACATCTTTGCTAGTGATATTACAGAACAGCTGTCGGGTAAGGTTTGCCTCTTTGCAGATAATACGAAAATCTGCAATAGAGTGGACACCCAGGAAGGAGTAGATAACATGAGGAGGGGTCTGGCTAAGCTTTAAGAATGGTCAAGAATTTGGCAGCTGAAATTTAACGCTAAAAAATGCAGAGTCATGCATTTGGGCTGCAAAATTCTAAGGGGGCAATACAATATAAGGGGTGAAGTACTTATATCCATGAAAGAAGAGTGAGACCTGGGCGTGATGGTTTCTGATGATCTTAAAGTAGCTAAACAGATAGAAAAGGTGATGGAAAAAGCTAGAACATGTTTGGGTGCATAGGGAGAGGAATGGCCAGCAGAAAAAAGGAGGTGATAGTGCCTCTGTATAAGTCTTTGGTGCGATGTTTCGAAACAATATAAACAGGATGGAGTCAGTGCAAAGGGTGGCTATTAAAATGGTCAGTGATCTTCATTATAAACCATATGGGACAGACTTGAAGATCTTAATATATCTACATTACAGGAAAGGCAGGATAGAGGAGATATGATAGAGACATTTAAATATCGCCATGGCATAAATGCATAAGAGGAGAGCCTCTTTTGATTGAAAGTAAGTTCTACAACGAGGGGCATAGGATGAGGGTAAAAGGGGATAGACTCATGAGTAATATGCGGAAATATTTCTTTATGGAAAGAGTGGTAGATGAATGGAATAGTCTCCCACTGGAGGTGGTAGAGATGAGGACATTTTCTCTTAATAATCGTAAACGGCTTACACTGTAACTTCATTGCATGTCCCCTAGTCTTTGTACTTTTTGATGGCGTAAAGAATCGATCTATGTTTACCCATTCCATTCATTCATTAATTTATAAACCTCTATCATATCTCCCCTCAGCCGTCTCATTTCCAGGTAGAAAAGCCTTAATCTTTAAAGCCTCTCCCTTCTATTTACTCTACACTTCAGAAACCGAAACAAATCTAACAGCACAGTTTCCACCTAACCACCATATAAACTCACTACTACATGCACACTCTCAAAAAAGCATTTCTCCTCGGGCTACCCTGCTCAATTCAAACCCTCAATACTATATTATAACCAAGTATGTAAATAGTTTGCATATTATTTGTACTTCACTGTTTTTAATTGTTAATGTATATAGTTCTAACCATTCCATGTAATTGAATATGTACCATTTATTGTACAATTCAAATGTTGTTCACTATATACCGCATTTGATCTGGGAAATGTGGTATAAAAAAATCCTAATAAACAAACAAATAAATAAATGAATAGGGGTATCCTTCCATCCCCTTTACCATTTTGGTGGTTCTTCTTTGTACCTTTTCTAATTCCGCTATATCCTTTTAAAGATATGGTGACCAGAATTGCACACAATATTCAAGGTGCGGTCACACCATGGCTTTAGTCCAGCCCTGCCAATATAAATGTATCACCTTTTTTGTATATTGACCTTTATATAATATATTTATAAATGATCTAGAAATGAGAACAATCAGGGAGGTGATATTTGCATACGACATAAAACTTATAAATTGGTAAATCACAAGCAGATTGTGAGAAACTGCACGAGAACCTTACAAGAATTGGAGATTGGGATACCAAATGGCAGATCAAATTTAATGTGGATAAGTACAAATAATGCACAAAGGGTAACATAATCCAAACTATTGCTACATGGCATTAGGTTCTCTATTAGGAACCATCAATCCATTGAAATCCTCTACTCAGTGCACAGAGATGGCTAGGAAAGCAAAGAGAATGGCACAAATTATTAGGAGAGAAATGGAGACTATCGTAATGCCTCTGTATTGCTCCATGATGTGTCCTCACCATGAGTATTGTGTGCACTTTTATTTGCCACATCCCAAAAATGACATAGTGGAACTAGAAAAGCTACAGAGAGGGGCAAAGGGAAATGGAATGGCGAGGAAAGGCTAGAGGTTAGGGGTCTTCAGCATGGTTAGCAGATGGCTGCTCTTAAGTCACTATAGGTAGTCGTCGACTTACGACCTATGCAACTTACGACTGATCGACTTTACGACCGGCAGCGGAGTGAGTGAGTGTTCCACAAACATTTATGCCACTGAGTGTGGCAGAGCAGCGGCCACTTCTGGTATAACCCCAAGCCTTGCTATCACTGCTTGTGGGGATGCAGCAGCTCCCACATCCCCTTCTCTTCCCCAGCCCCATGTCCCAGGCGATGACGCTCGTTGCCACATGACACCACTATTTTTTCCCTCCCCTCCTGCCTGCGCTCAGGAGTCAGTCCAGGAAGCTGCCTCATGCCGGGCAGTCTCGCTAGAAGTTACACGGGGAGGGTGGGGAGCTCTCCAAAATGACTCGCTGGGTCCCAACCAAAAAGGAAGAAACATAAGAACATAAGATATGCCATACTGGGTCAGACCAAGGTCCATCAAGCCCAGTATTCTGTGGCGTGGGTAAGAGCCGCGACACTTTTATGTACGCGTTTCCTTGTGGCGGTTTGCGAGCGAGTTCGTTCAATGTTTGTGTCTGTTGCCCTCGGGCTGCAGGGCGGGCGCGCGCTCTTCCCGAACGTTTTGGAAGCCGCTGGTCCTGGGACACTCGGAGCGCCGAGGCTGCTCTTCCTTCTCTGTGCCCCCGCCGCCTGCTTCGTCTGCGTCCTGCCCTGACTGCTTATTATTAAGATGTAGAATAGACTTTTTTTTTCTTTTTTTTTTTACTGCATTGCTCTGTCTGTCGTGGTTTTGTGCCTTTCCGAGACTGTGAGGAATCCTTTGAAACGGCAGGGAAGAGGCGCGCCTTGTCCCAGTGACTTCTTAATACCATACGTTGGTTTAAAGCCTAAATTTAACATAGGCCGACTTACGACCAAGTCAACCTACGACCAGTCTGTCGGAACCAAACGCGGTCGTAAGGTTTTTTTTTTTTTTTTTTAATTCTTTATTTGTCAGTTTCCAAACTTAACAATCATAACATAACGATCAAAAATGTACATCCTAAACAAAACAGGCATACCAGACAAGTTGACAATCACAATTCTCACGTTAACCGAAGCATCTGTGGGGAAAAGGGGGGGGGAGGACCGCGAGTGCCATGCCTCCTTAGTATCAGGTTCACTATACGAAATAGAGCCTAGTTCCGTTTGAGGGAATCCCACTTTTTCAAAAGGTTGCTGGAGACAGGATTCTGCTTAACATATGCTATCTCACAGGAATGGTGATAACAGACCAAGTTCCACCAATACTCCACATTCAACGTGCTGAACGCCTTCCAGTGACTCAAGATGGCCTTCAGTGCCAAACTCAGCATTAAGTCGAAAAGAGTATGGTGCTTCTTTTCTAGGTCGGGAACACCCGCCAGAGATTTGTAAACGACGATCTTGAAGGTTAATGGCGTGCTCATCCGAAACAGCTGCTGTAGTCGCTGCCATACCCTTTGCCAATAAGTCGTCAGATATGGACAGTTGTACAACATATGCGCCAATGTCCCCACGGCGGAACCGCAAGACCAACATTGATCATCCTCTTGCGCTTGCCACTTGGCAGTCTTCACCGGGGTCAAATACGCACGATGCGCAAGGAAATACAACATCTGTGTGAGAGAGGCAGCTCTCGATATCCGTATCTGAGGTCCCCAGAAGGAAGTCCACATTTCCGAGGTCGGAAGGGGCCCTACCTCAGTTTCCCATACCAATTGAGCTCCTTTAGGACTGCGGCCATCCGCATTTCGAATGAGTTCCACGAACTTCGATATTAGCTGAGTTCCCAATCTGAGTTCCTGTACCCGGAGGTAGATTGGTCGTCCTTTATCGAGGTGTAGGGGTGTCACTCCAGCCCTACTCAAACAGTGGCGCAGCTGACCCCACTGAAAGAAACATCTATATGGAAGTTGGAACTCCTGTTGCAATTCTGGGAAAGATTTAAACTTCTGCCCGCTAATCAGCTGTCCCAATTGTAAGATACCATGACGTATCCAGGTGGTCCATGCTATACAATTCCCTCCTATTTTGAAGCGCGAATTGAGCCATATTGGAGGGGCATCTGTAAAGGTCTGCTCACCCTCAAGTAGTGGTACAACATGTTTGAAGGCTTGCTGGGTGGCCTTTAGGATCTGGTTATCCATCTGGTTATCCATCTGGACATGTGTCACTGCAGCCCCAATGCGTAGGCGTAATGGAAGCGGTTCACTAGCTGCTTCCTCCACTGTCAACCAACTGGGGGCTCCCTGGATCTTCGCCTCCTCCGCCCACCAGGAGCCCTGCTTTGACAGAGCCGAAACATGGTACCAGAAGAAATCTGGAAAGTGCACCCTGCCCTGCTTTTTAGGAAGCTTCAGTTTCCACGCCGCAATTCGTGGCGTTTTCTTCTCCCATAGGAAGGCCATCAACTTTCTCTCCAGATCAATGTAGAATTTCCTGTCAAAAAGCACTGGTATCATACTTAAGATGTAAGTTATCTTGGGGACAATAACCATTTTAATGGTTTCTAGTCTGCCCCACCAGGTTAAATTCAATGGCGACCATTTGTGCACATAGTCTTGAAGTATCTCGGTGCAACGGTGCACGTTGAGGGAGACCGTGTCAGGCAATGTGATACCATAGGTAACCCCCAGGTATTTGAAAGATGTTTTTTCAACTTGGAATGAGTACTTCCGAAGGTCATCTTCCAAGACTGTGGAAGTGAGAGGTATACTTATAGTTTTATCTAAATTCAGCTTATAACCCGAGATGTTAGAATATTCCTCTATAGTCTTCAAGGTAGCATCCACTGAATCGATGTCTAGAAACAACAGCAAGTCATCAGCGTAAGCCGATACTTTACAATGGTAGCCCTCCAATTGTATTCCAGAGATATTTGGCAGCTGTCGGATTTTGAGAATCAAAGGTTCCAAGGCTATGTTAAATAACATGGGTGATAGGGGACACCCCTGCCTAGTTCCCCTTGTGAGTTGAAACTCTGGTGAAATAGCATTATTCGCCGCCACCCGGGCTGTTGGCTTGGTGTACAGTAGTTGGACACTCTTCAGGAAACTATCAGGCACCCCCATTGAGCGCATGGCTTGAAACAAGTAGGAAAGTTCGACCCTATCGAATGCCTTTTCTGCGTCGAGCGCGAGGCCCACTATTGGTCGATCCTCCTGTTGCGCCTTCCAAAGAACATGGGCCAGCAGACGCCTGTTATCTGAAGTGGATCTCCCGGGCATGAATCCACATTGGTCTGGATGGATTAGCATCCCCATAACTTGGGATAGCCGACTAGCCAGGATCTTAGCATAGATTTTATAGTCAGCATTCAACAACGATATGGGTCTATAATTCTCCACTCTTTGAGGGTCTCTCCCCGGCTTGGGGTGTATGACTATCATCGCAGCCGCCAACGCACCAACTGCTGGGCATTCATCTTTAACCCCGCTATAGTAGAGCATTAACTCCGGTATCAGTTGTTCCAAAAAGGCCTCGTAAAATTCCACTGGCAGCCCATCCGGGCCGCTAGCTTTCCCTTTGGCTAATTGTTTGATAGAGGTGCGAATCTCCTTACTCGTGATAGGGGCTGCAAGGCGATGCTGCTGCTGTCTCGTGAGCCTGGGACCGTCTATGGAGGAGACAAAATTTAAAAAGGCCGACTCATCACATTTGACTTCTGATTGGTAGAGCTTGGAGTAGAATGCTTCACACAACGCTAGAATCTCATCATCCGTTACCTTTAGCATTCCGGCGGAGTCTTTCAGCCCTGCTATCCGGGTTACAGCACGCCTAGTTTTCAATGAGTTCGCAAGCAACGAGCTCGCCCGGTTACTGTCATGATAATATCGCCCCTGCTGAGCTCTAAGGGACTCACTGACTTCATTGTGCAAGACAGCATTGTATTGAAACTGAAGCTTCTGTAGTCGAAGGAGAACCGTCGGATCAGCCCACTTGGCCAGGAGCCGTTCGCCCGCCCGTATTTCCACATCGAGTTCCGTCCTTTTCCTCTCGTCAGCCTTGTGCGTGCGAATTTTGTATGCAGTCATGTGCCCTCGGATTGTGGCTTTAAAGGCTTCCCACCAGGCCCACGTCGGGGTAGCTCCATATCTATTGACAGCAAAATACTCTGTAATAGCTTTCTTTATAGAAGTGCGGAAATCCTCCTCTGCCAACCAGTGTTTCTCAAAAAACCAGCGCACCTGCGATTTTTTTGCAGAACCCACAACTAAATCCAAGAGGACCGCTGAGTGATCTGAAACTGTTTTGGGTAGCATGCTAGTGTCCGCAATCTTAGGCAGTAACGTCTTAGAAGTGAGAAAGTAGTCAATCCGGGTTTGCGAATTGTGAGGCAGGGAGTAGTAGGAATATTCTTTGCCATTGGGAGAGAAGAGTCTCCAGGGATCTATCAGACCAAGTAGTTCCATCATATTCAGTAATTTCTTGGAAGATTGAGGCTTATGCTGTGCCTTATAGGGAGTTCTGTCCAGTAGCGGATCCTGTATAAGGTTGAAGTCTCCCCCTAAAATTATGTGTGAGGACCCGGCGGCTACTAATTCCTGAGTAACCTGGATGAAGAATTGCGGATCGTCAATATTGGGACCATATATCGTCATGAAAGTAAAGGCTTCACCTCTGAGCCGCGCTGTTATCTTGGCCCACCGGCTGGCAGGGTCAATCTTGGTCTCTTGAACTTCAACAGGGAGGGTTTTCCTAAACAGCACAATGACCCCTCCCTTCTTTTTGAGGGCGGGTGCAGACAGGGTATTCTGATAGATCCCATCGGCCACTTTATAAGACTCGGCAAGTGAGAGGTGGGTCTCCTGTAGATATACTACATCCGCTTTTTGATGTTTACAATAGGTTAGGATTTTCTTCCTCTTTACAGGATTAGAAATTCCTTGAACATTTAGGGACAATACCCTCAGTTGGCAATTAGCCATAATTTGCCCTAGAGAAACACGGGAGGGTGGCACTCGCGGTCATCTGCACCAGGAAGGAAAAAAGAACAATGCTTCTAAAATCTGAGCACATACAACTCGACTGTATTATGCCAATAACTACTTTAACTTGCATAGTGTAGCCCCAACCACCCACCTTGGCCCAACCATCCTCCTCCCCATACAACATGCCTACATTCTGCGAGTTGTACTAAGGTGACTGGGCTCCAGCACACACATGAAGGAGGAGCCCGCTTTACATGCATAACAACTAAAGCTAAGCAGCGACATTTTTGTGAAGCTACAGCAAGATACCCATTCACTTTTACAATCATATGCTGAGAAGGTACAGAATATTGACAATCTTACCCTCCCTCCTTAACTATATCCTACCGTAAGAGTAGAGACATGACTATTTAGATAGCAACCCCAATGTCTCATGACCATTCAAGACCCCACTTCCATCTGGACTCGCTCTTGAAGGTATGCGCGAAGTGCAGGGCCATCCGAGAAGGTTTTAGTACTGTTATCAAGGGTTACCCACATAATCGCAGGATAGAAAAGTCCAAACCGTGCTTGTAATTGCTGCATCATAGGCCTGCAAGCTAAGAGTTCCTTACGACGCTGAACCGTTTGCTTGCTGAGGTCCGGGAAGAAGGAGATCCTCTGACCCTCGAGTTGTAAATTTTGCCGACGCTTCGCTGCCTGCATGATCTGAAGTACATGCTGGTATCGGAGTACTTTTACCACAAACGGACGAGGTTGCTGGGCATGAGAAGATGGATGCGACGGAACTCGGTGGGCCCTTTACAGTTCCAGGGGTCGTTCAAAAGTAGTTTCCAAGAGCTCCGGTATTAATTTCTCTAGGTACTTGATAGGGTCCGACCCTTCTCGGCCTTCTGGGATTCCCACGATGCGCACATTGGTTCTCCTGGCCCGGTTAGACTGGTCTTCAATTTGCACTTCAAGGGCCGCTACCCTTTTCGCCAGCGGGCCTATCTGTGCTATCACAGTAGATTGTCCGTCCACCTCAGCTTCAACGTCGTTTAAGCGCTTAGTTAAATCCCCTAAGCTTTCTTTAACTTCTTGCAGGTCTTCTTGCATTTGCGTTAGTGTCCCAGAGTTGGTAGTGATAATATCCTTAACTGTGCGCAGCTCCTGCAATATTTCCCTCACCCCTTCCGTTGGAAGCTTCTCAGACGCCATTTTTTGGGGGGAAGGAAGATCCTGCTTAGCCCGGTTGTTCGCTTGACCCACCGTCTGCGGGAAGTCCAATCTGGCCAGTTTCAAAGCAGACATATCTCATCGAGCCCAACAGAGAAAGGCTGAAGTTGTAGGGACCGTTCGTCACCGAAATAAGCTCCGGATTCTGCAGTATCAAGAGGGAGCCTCAAATTAAGCGGCCATCTTTCACGCGGTCGTAAGTTGATGACTACCTGTACTCTGACCATTATGCTATTAGACATCTTGGTTCTGAAATGCTATTCTGCGGACATTTATATAGACATTTGGTACATGTGGATATCAAGCATGTCCACATTTCTGACATTGTGCCTGGACTTGCATGTGTCTGCTTTTTTTTTTTTCAGACATTCTGGCTTTGATGCTCCAGATTGCACTTGGACATCCCATTGTGAAATGCGCCTCCAAGCAGGGCCGCCCCATCCATTGAGTGAGAATGTTTTTTTGCACAGGGCCCCGCGTTTCAGGGGGCCCCGCGTAAAGAACATTCTGCTTTAAAAATAAATTAAATTAAAAAAAAAAAGCTGGCTGCCGCTACCGCCGCAGCCGCACCAGAATTGAGTGTCCCGCAGGCCCCCCCCCGCCCGGCTGAGCCTCTCCACGACGGCTTTCAGATCCGTAAAGGGAGAGTGTCTCCCTCGCGGCTCTGTTAAGCCTGCAGGGGCTGATGGGAAATTCGGCTCTGTTAAGCCTGCAGGGGCAGATGGGAAATTTCCCATCAGCCCCTGCGGGCTTAACAGAGCTGCGAGGGAGATGTTCTCCCTTTGCGGCTCTGAAAGCCGTCGCAGAGAGGCTCAGCCAGGCAGGGAGGGCTCAGCCAGGCAGAGGGGGCCTGCGGGACACTCGATTCTGCCGCTGCGGCAGCAACCAGCTTTTTTTTTTTTTTTTTTCCCCTGGGCCGAGGGGGGTTAGGACTGTTAATGGGCTGTGGGCTGATGGGAGGGGGGGTAGGACTGGTAATGTGCTATGGAGGGGGTTAGGACGAGGTGGGCTGATGGGGTTAGGACTAGTAATGGGCTATGGGGAGGGCTAGGACTGGAAATGGGCTGATGGGGGGGGTTAGGACTGGAGGTGGGCTGATGGGGTTAGGACTGGTAATGGGCTGTGGACTGATGGGGGGGTTAGAACTGGTAATGGGCTATGGGGGGCTAAGTCTGGAAATGGGGCGATGGGGGGTTAGGACTGGTAATGGGCTATGGGGAGGGCTAGGACTGGAAATTGGCTGATGGGGGTTAGGACTGGAGGTGGGCTGATGGGGTTAGGACTGGTAATGGGCTGTGGACTGATGGGGGGGTTAGAACTGGTAATGGGCTATGGGGGCTATGTCTTGAAATGGGGCGATTGGGGGTTAGGACTGGTAATGGGCTATGGGGGGCTAGGACTGGAAATGGACTATGGGGGGTTTAGGACTGGTAATGGGCTATGGGGGGCTAGGACAGGAAATGGACTGATGGGGAGGGGTTAGCACTTGAGGTGGGCTGATGGGGTTAGGACTGGCAATGGGCTGTGAGCTGATGGGGGGGTTAGGACTGGTAATGGGCTATGGGGGGCTAAGACTGGAAATGGGCTGATGGGGGGTTAGGACTGGTAATGGACTATGGGGGGGCTTAAACTGAAAATGGGGTGATGGGGGGTTAGGACTGGAAGTGGGTTGATGGGTGGCTAGGACTGGTAATGGGTTGCGGGGTTGCTAGGACTGGAAATGGGCTGACTGGAAGGGGAGGCTTGACCTGCAAATAGCTGATGGGGACGAAAACATGGAATGGAATGGAATGGAAATGGGCTGAGTGGAAGGGGGGGCTTGAACTGCAAATAGCTGATGGGGAGGGGGGCTTGGAATGGAAATGGGCTGTGAGGGGAGGGAGCTAGGACTGGAAATGGGCTGAGTGGGGGGAGCTAGGACAGGAAATGGGCTGATGGAGCAGCTTGGATAGGACTGGAAATGGGCTGTTGGGGGGAGCTTAGATTGGAAATGGGCTGTGGTGGGGCTTGGATTGAAATGGACTCATGGAGGGGCTAGAACTGGAAGTATGCTCATGGGGGGCTTAGATTGGAATTGGGCTGAGTGGAGGGGAGCTAGGATTTGACATGGGCTGTTGGTGGGTCTAGGAAATGATGAGAAATGGGCTGATGGGGGCTGGGATTGGAAATGAGCTGATGGAGGGACTTGGATAGGACTGGAAATGGATGGGGGAACTAGGACTGGAAATGGGTTGATGGGGGGCTGGGACTGGTAATGGGCTGATGCAGGGACTAGAAAGGAACGGATGCTGGGTGAGGCTGGAACTAGAAGGGAGCTGATGTTGGGGGAGGATTAGAATGGGATGGGGCTGGGAGAGTGAAATGGAGAAGGGAAAATATTTTGTGTGGGAGTGATGAAAAATCTACAATTGGCTGGGTATTGGGAGAATAAGTGGGGATTGAGGATGGGGGTAAAATTTTAGTGGATGAAATAGGAATGAGGAAAGAGCAAAAGGAGAAAGATTAGTATGTTAAAGCAGATGTAAAGAGAGATAATGGAAAAAAACTAGAAGAGAGAAGAGAGGACAAATGGACAGCAGATGATGAAGAGTTAGCAGAAGACACGAAAAAAACAGAAGAAAGTGGCTGGAGCATTTGCAACTGAAAAAAAAAGTACAAAAGGTAGAAAGATCTCTTTATTTTGAATTTATTAACTGGAATATGCCAGCTCTGGAAAATGTGCATCATTAACGTCTGCGCATTGTTTAGTACAAGAGGAAATTTATTTATAGTTTTATTTCTACAGTGTTGTTGTACATTCCAAGTTTGGCTTTTGGGGTTCCCAGTTTAATTATTGTCTTCCTGTTTCTAAATTGTGATTCCTTGTTTGGTGATGGTCTATGTTCTGCATGTGTAACTGAGCTGAGGTATTCTGTTTATGTAATTCCTATTTGGCATTGCCACTTGTTCTCTTTCCCCAGTAGGTCATGTATTGTTATTCTCTGAAATGTATTGGTTTAATATTTGCAGTGTTGCCTTTTGATAGGTTGGGTTTGGTGCTTTATGAGTCCTGGTAGTGCTGTTATGATACGTTGGGTTTGCTATGGGTTCTAAATGGGCAGCATTTGTAGTAGTTCCTAATGTGCCTGGCAGTTGGCACTGGATTATAGCAATTTAGAAATCTTTTAGTCTTTCTTTATCCATACATTCATTAAGAGACACGTTTACTAAAAGTTAGTGTATGATAACATTATGCAAACATTTCGGCAAATGAGGCCACTTATGCAAATGAGGCCCCGCACCGAGTCTCCGCACATGGCCCTGCACCCCTCTTGGGCCGCCCCTGCCTCCAAGAGACTATAAGGTAGCTTAAAAAAAATAGGATTCAATTAGAAGACAGTGAATGAAAAGAAAAAAAAAAGATAAAAGGTTGCCTAATACCTAGAATGGCAATTTGTTCCTCTATTACTGTAATTACAACATCAAGAGTAAGGGAGCATGAGTGAGAGATGTGCAGAGTGAAGGATCTGTTTAGTTCTTAGGTTCCAAAATGTCTTCAGGAGTGAAGATGAAATATAAATACACACAAACAGAAAAGCTCATCATTGGTTCTACTTGAACATTTCAGAATCATACTGAAATATCATCATAAGAACTGTGTTTCCAGTATGACTTTAGGAGTTTGTTCAAAATGTAATAAAAGATTCCCAAAATGAAAATCATATACAGTTGTGGTCAACATTATTGGCACCCTTGCAATTCAAGCCTTTAATGTCCAATATCTCTTAAAAAAAAGTGGCCAGTGAAATGATTTTGGACTATCAATGCATACATATTTGACACACAAAACATCAAACAAAACAAGACCAATTTTAAAAAAAGGAAATAGAAGGGAATAGTATAAAAACTGGGACATTGCCAGGACATGATTATTGGCACCCTTATATGTGATTCAAATCAATTTGAACAGAAGAACCATATCCCCACTACAGTAACATTAGATACACCTGTGATCAACTGTCAGAACTCACATTACTTGAATCAACCAAAAAATGATGGCTCCAATGTTTAGAATGGTCACATTCACTCCATTCCATTTTCACAATGGTGAAGACAGGAGAGCTGCCTGAGACCATCAGAAAAGCCATTATCACCAAACATCAAACTTCAAAGGGATACAAGGCCATCTTCAAAGACCTTGGGATTCCTGTGTCTACAGTTCACAATGTTATTAAGAAGTTTTCTGCTCATAGAACTGTCAAGAACCTCTCTGGAAGTAGAGGGAAGAGGAAAATTAATCCGAGAAGTCTTCGAAGATTAGTGCAAACTGTTGGAAAAACACCACATGCAACATCCAAAGAGCTTAAGGCTTACCTAGAGCAATCTCGACTGATGGTTTCAACCCGCACCATATGCCATGTACTAAACAAATAAGGACTTCGTGGGTGAAAGCCAAGGACGATCCCACTGCTCAAAGATGGACATAAAGACATGCCTGATCTTTGCCCATACTCAACCTTGAGAAACCATAATCCTAAGGAGATTGGGGAGGAGATTGCTTCTGGCCCTGGAAGAAAAATAGGGGCTAGGGCTACAAATGGGCTGATGTAGGGGGATGGAAGAATAGGACTGGAAGAGAGTGGATGCTGAGAGTGTCTGCCAGGGGAAGGAGGGGACAGGAAAGGAGCTAACATTGGGGGGCGGGGAGGTGGGGCAGGAAGGGAGCTGACAGGGGGGGGAGGTGGGGGCTGGAAGGGACCTGAGATGGGGGGAAGGAGGGGGCTGGAAGGGAGCTATAACCTGGGGAAGGTACTGAAGGGGGACTGGAAGGGAGTTGACACTTGGGGGGTGGGACTGATAGGTGGCTGGGTAGGCTGGGTAATGAGGAGGAGGTTGGAAGGGAGGGGGCACTGGGGCTGGATGGGAGCTGACATGTGGGGATGACACTGGAAGGGGGGGGGGTGGACAGAGGGTAGGGTGACTGGAAGGGAGCTGACGGAAGAGGGGTGGCACTGAGAGTGGAAGTGAGCTGATACCTGCGATGGTATTTGGACTAGAAGGGGCTGGACAGTGTTGAAGGGGGGGGGGGACTGGAAGGGAATGGACACCAGAGGCAGTCCTGGGAATGCAAAGTGGTTGACACTGTAAAGTACTGGGAGGGAAGGACTGAAAAGGAGGCTGATACTGGAGAGGGTTACTGGGACTGGAAATAGGCTGATGGAAGAAAATGAAGAAAACAAAAGAAGAGATAAGAAATGGCAAATGGACCATAGACCAGAGAGCTAAGAGAAGACAGGAAAGCAGAAGCCTCAGATCAGGACCAGCATGATCAGAGAATAAAATGGTCAGACAACAAAGATAGAAAAAATAATTTTATTTTAATTTTAGTGATGGGACTTTGTGCTACCTTTATATTTTACATAGCATGGGGAACCAAATCTCTTACTTATCTGATGTTGCACTGCATGTGGAGTTTGGCTTCTTGAGGTTTCAGTTTAATTTTTGTCTACATATTTTTATTTTAGGTTGTAGTCACTTATTCTGTACTTGGTGAGGGTCTGGGTTCTGAGTGTGTGACTGAGGCCAGGTGTTCTGTTAACATGGAATTTGTACATAGGGATCTATACTGTACTGTAGTAATTTGACTTCAGCTTTCAAATAGGTGTATGGATGTTCTAGGGCTTGCTGCAGTATTTATAATGCTTCTTTTTCAGGGTAGGTCCCTTGTATGAGTTTTGGAAGTTTATGCTGGTATGGTATGGTATATTTGTCCTTGTAGATCTTAGGTGACTTCTGTAGGGTTTTATATTAGTTCCCAGTATGCCTGGTACTGAAGAATGTTTGTTTGCAAGATGACCAGAATCAGATTTTTTAAAAATATATTTAGTTCTGTGAGTGAATGTCCTACTTCTGCTCTGCACCCATTGTCAAGGGAGAGGTTTCTGTGGATGCAGAATATATATTCAAAAAGAAAAAGTGAGAACCATAATACAGTTTATAACAGAATAAAATGAGCTATAATTTGGTCTTATAAACTGTGCTGTGGTTCTCATTTTTTTCTTTTAGTTCCTTTGTGTGTGAGCATCTTGCATTTCGTTTGTTTTTTTGCGGAATATATATTTATATGAACACCCTGCTGGTCCAGTGCGCAGTTTCAGGAGTTATGGTGGGGTTGCTGAGCCCTTCTTGGTATTTATATTGGAGAGAGAGGTGTTGTGTTGGGGTCACAAAGTCCCTCTTGTTTTTCAGATGGTGGGAAGTGCTGTTTTGGGGTACCAAGTCACTCTTGTTTTTTGGAAGTGGAAGAAGCTGCATGGATGCTATTGAGCCCCTCTTCTTTGGCATATTTAGCAGCATGTTTCATAGGCCCTGCACTGATAACATATGAACATAAGAAATTCCATACTGGGTCAGACTAAGATCCATCAAACCCAGTATCCTGTTTCCAACAGTGGCAATCCAGAGCACAAGTACCTGGCAGGTTCCTAAAAAGGCACACAGGTTCCACAATGCTTGTCCCAGGGCAAGCAGTGGATTTCCCAGGTCCTCCTTAATAATAGTTTATGGACCTTTTCTCCAGGAACTTGTCCAAACCTTTTATAAACCCAGTTATACTAACAGCTTTTACTGAATCCTCTGGTAGCTAATTCTAGAGTTTGATTACGCAGGGCCATAAGCTAACTGCAGGGAGGCAGTTACTTCCCCCTGCAGTTACCGCATTTCAACATGGCAAAACAGCTGCCGGTGCAACTAAGGCCACCCACAGAGGTGCATTAGTTGCACTCACGCTACTTGCGCTGAGCCATTATGATAGTTTCTGCTGACAATGCAGATGCCTGTGTGTGAGAGTTCTTTCTCTCACCTCACTCTGTAGCAAAGTATAATTTTGGGAAAGAAATCCTGTAAACCTAACAATAATGGGTAAAAACATTTTTTTTTACTACATATGTCTGTTTTTAGTTTGTACTAATATATTCCCTACTTGGTGAAGATCTATTTCTGTTCTGCATATGTGTGACTGAGTCTACATGTTCTGTTAGCATTGAGTTTCTATGCAGGGAGCTGTAGTAATCTGACTTGTTCAGTTTTCTGAATAGGAATATGGATGTTCTAGGGGCTACTGCAGTATTTATGGTGCTGCCCTTTTCAGGGTACACTCCATGTTGTGTGAATTTTGGATGTTAGTGTTGTTATGGAATAGTAGATTTGCTTTATGGGTCCTGTACTTTGGGTTCTTTGTGAGGCCAACTGTAGGGTATTGGTTTGGGGGGAGGGATACTAGAATATGTATTGTTTTTGAGATTTGTAGTTTTTATTTATTTATTTAACAATTTTTCTATACCGCCTTATCTTAAAATCAAGACAATTTACATTGTAACTTCAATTTTACAGAGAACTTGCAAGAAAAACAATTAAACATGTATCCCATTACAGAATAACTTTCTTAGCCAACAAAGTGAGGGGGTAAACTGAGAGTGCTAAAGTTTAACTTATGTACAATGTAACGTATATGAAATTGGTCATATGGGGTGGGCATGTGATCCGAGTGATGCTGTGGAGTTAGGGGTGTTCATTGAAGTGCTCGATGAAGAGAAGGGTCTTGAGCTGTTTTGCATTCTTTATGTTGCCAGACTGAAATTTAAAATATTTTTTCAGTTCAGATTCAAGGAAATTTCAAATTTTAAGGGAATGTCTCAATTTAATTTTTTTTAGTAGCCTGATAGCTTCACCGCTGCTGAATTCCGGACTTTTCCAGCTGTAGCACAATCCAATCCAGCGTTTGAATTCATGGCTACCAGTATTAGTTTCTCATTTTATATCTTCCCTCCTCATCAATAGCAAAATAAATCTGATGTGCAGATACTTATAATGGTTTGGGGGGTGGGGGGCTGTGTAAGTGACTTTTCATTAATCAAATTTAATGTTTTATTATTATGTTTGTTTTATTGTAACATCTGTTATATTAACACTAGAAGCCCCAAAGTGCGTCAATTGACGCAAATGCCATCTTCGAAGTTGTGTACCAGTGCCACTGCTAGAACCATGTCAGTCATGTTCCATGACTTTGTTAGCAAGGTCAAGATGTTCAAATATGTGCATTGAAAATTAATGACAGATGCACCACCTAGCGGGAAAATTAATTTATACCTAGAAACCCCAAAGTACGTCAATTGACGCACTCAATTGTCTTGGATGCGTCCATTGACATACTTTGGGGCTTCTAGGTATAAATTCATGTTCCCACCCACTAGGTGGTACATCTCAATCACTGTTTACAGTTTTACTCCGACATTACAAACAATAAACACACGATGAGGTCATGTAATGACATCACATACTGCACGTATTTAACAAATAAGTAACTTCACATTAATTCACATCTGCATTTCATGCTAAACGCAGTCGCTGTGATAATGCGTCAACTGACGCACTTTGGGGTTTCTAGGTAAAATTCCTTTTGGGGCTTCTAGTGTTAAATTGCAAGTGTATGTTTAGAAGCCACCTAGAATTTTAGATGAGTGGCATATACATTTAAAACTAAAGTATACTAAATGTATGCACATGCTGCCGCAATGAGTTTCCGCACATGGCCCTGCATCACTGGGAGACAGAGGAAAGTAGAAAACTCAGATTGGGACCTACATGATCAGGGAATAAAACTGTCAGACAACAAAGTTAGAAGAGAACTTTATTTTCAATTTAATGATCAGACTTGGTGCTATTTTTATATTTTAAACAATACATGGAAATGCATCTCTTTCTATTTCTCTGGTATTGCATTGTATGCAGAATCTGGCTTCTTAGGGCTGCAGTTTAATTTTTATCAACATGTGTTTATTTTTATGTTATGGTCACTTATTCTGTATTTGGTGAGGGTCTGTGTTATGAGTGTATGACCAAGGCCAGGTGTTCTGTTAACATGACGTTTGTATGTAGGATCTGTACTATAGTAATCTGAATTGGTCAGCTTTTCAAATAGGTGTTTGGATATTCCAGGGCCCACTGTAGTATTTACGGTGATGCTTTTTTTGGATGGGCTCCTTATGTGAGTTTTGGAAGTTGGTGCTGATTTGGTATGGTATGCTAGATTTGCTCTATAGATACTCAGTGACTTTGTTGTAGGGTTTTGATACTGGATAATGTTTGTTGTTGTCGTTAGTGAGATGATCAAAATCAGATTTTTTTTTTAAGATATTGAGTTCTGTGGGTGAATTTCCTGATTCTGCTCTGCACCCACTGTTGAAGGGGGTTCTGTGGATGCAAAATATATGTTCAAAAAGAAAAAGCAAGAACCATAACATGTTTTATTAAGAACAAAATAAAAATGAGTTCTAATTTAGTTTTATAAACTGTGCTGTGGCTCTCGCTCTCTTTTAGTTCCTTGGTGTGCAAACATCTTGCATTTCCTCTATATAATCTAATCGGCTTTTTGGTTTGGTTCAGTCCCTGACTGGAGTTTTGAGAAAGCCCCGCCCCCTCTATGGGAGTGGGACACCATCTCATCCTTCGCCTCAGACAACAGATTGCCTTGAGCCGCCCCTTTCCCTTTCCTCTTCTCATACCTTCTCCTGCTATATCAGGAGGCTAGGCAGGCTGTACAACAACATTGCAGATGCAACTTGAATTCCTGCAAATCTGGGGCCGATGTAGGGCTGATGCAGAATCACCTTGCTGCTGCTGCATGTCGGTGTAATTCCCCCTTCCTTCCTCTAGGATGGGACCTGAAAATCGCCTCGACACATACAGCTAGAAGTGAAACGGTGCTTGTGTTACTAACTCCCTGGGGGTCAGACTCACTGATACAGCCCATCTTCCCTTGCTGCTCTTGTAGCAATTTCACGTTTAGACCTGTGTGGTTGATATCAGGGTCCTCTTGGTCCTAATGCTGCTTCCTCTGCCACTGCTCTCAGGAGACTGTCCCTGGTTTCGCCAGTCTTCTTGGTGGTGCAGTCAATCCCAAGACCTGCCACCTGATGCTTAACTCTGTCTGTACTACTTAGGGATGGAGCCTCTGGAGGAGGCTGCCAACAGTCACCTTTTCAGCTAGCCTCATTTTGGGCCCTGTTGATATCAGTCATTCTCTCTGGTAATTGCTCTGCTGCCATGTATATAGCATGAATAGTTCACAGTGGTGCAGATGGGCTGCCAACCTGAAGAGAGGCATCTTAAAATTCTTGTTTTATCGGCAGAAAGTTTTTGACTGTATCGGCTAATTTGGTTTTTCTGGAGGCCTAAAAATTAAGTCTGCACAAATTGTTTGTGCAGACATACCTATGAATAAGCACACATAGAACTGACCATGTGCATTTTTAACTTTCTGCGCACATTCCACACGTATGCAGAAACAGATGAATAAGAAGAACAAACATGAAAAAAGCCAAAAAATCAGGACATATTTGCTTAAAATGAACCTTAAAGAAACATTTTATAAAAGTCTTTTGTGTGTTACCAGTCAACTGTGGTCGCCCTTTCAGAATCAATGACTCAAGAAAGCCGAATTTATGGTGATCAATGACATTTACATAGTATATACAGAATGCATAATGACTGTCTTTTGGGTGGCAGGTTTATTGTCACTACGCACTTGTGAGAAAAGGAGTTTGGCTTTTGGACCTGTGAACTCATCTTCTCTTTCATGACCAGTGAAAATAAACCAGTCAATATTAAGCCGCAGTGGTCGGCTTTCTTTTTTTTTTTTTTATAGAGCAGCTGCTGCAGCTGAAAGTGTTCTGTGTATTCAGCACTGGTATTGGATCGTTTATCTGGTTAGCCCCTTCGGACAGCCTTTTCTTGTCCTAAGCTCTGAGAATACCCATGAGTATAGTGGTACTGAAAATCACTGCGCCAACCCTGCTCTACTCATAGACTGCCCCGGTACTATCTGGATAGTGCCAAGGTGATCAAACAGAATATATAGTGCATATTCAATAATTTTCTCACTGGTTTCTCTTTCTTTCTTTCTATATATATAGATAGATGGGATATAGATAGATGTGTGTGTGTACTTCTAGTTTTACATCTGTAGACTTGCCATGTCTCTGGCATTGGGCAGTCAGGAGACCATCTCCTGCTCTTTCACACAAAAGTGTAGTTACTCACCTGTTCTCCGTGAATAGCAGGAATAAGTCTTCACGTATGGGTGACATCACTGACTGTGTCCCGCATGGGAACGCTGCCCAGCTTCCAAAAGAAGCTTCTGGCAGGCATAACATGCATTCGCACCCGCCTTCCCTACCTGCCGCGGTGCCATCTTCTCAAGTCTAATAACATAGCAGAAGCAAAAAAAGGCAATTCTTCAGGGAGGTGGGAAGGTTGTGAGGACTTATTCCTGATGTTCATGGAGAACACCTGCTACAGGTGAGTAACTATGCTTTCTCTGTGAACAAGCAGAAAGTCCTCACATATGGGACGCCCAAGCTATAGGCTACTGGAACCCAAGGACATCAACAGCCCAACAGGGACAACTAAACTGGAGAAGCCAGGAAGAACAGTAGGGTAGTCCCATGAGGGTCTGATTCAGCATCCTCAGCAGACATCGACCTGAGGGATTATAGTAGGTAGTTTGGACAGACAGAAGGGCTGGTGGGCAAGAGTTGATTCTAAAACTCAAAGAGATGCCGAAGCATGGCCTGGCCAAAGTTGCTGTCCCATTGGGAATCCCTATCCATACAGTAATGGACTAGAAAGGTATGGACTGAAGACCATTCAGAAGCCTTGCAGATCTTCTCTGAGGAAAAAGGATGGAGATTGGCCACCGACACAGCCATAGCACAGACATTGTGGGCCATGACATGGCCCTCAAATCTCAACCTAGCCTAGGAATAAGCATGAGCAATGCAGTCCGCTAGCCAAAGGGATAGCACGTGCTCCGAGACGGTCACTCCCAGCTTACTGGGGTCAAAGGAAACAAACAGTTGGGTGGACTGGGGGTGCGCCTTCATGCGCTCCAGGTAGAAGGCTGGAGCCGGCTTGTAATCTAAGGTATGCAAAGCCGCCTCACCCCAGTTGGCATGAGGCTGGGAAAAGAAAGTCTGTAAGACTATCGACTAGTTAAGGTGGAATGTGGAGATCACCTTTGTCAGAAAGCAAAGGTGCATGAAACCTGGTATAAGGCGGCTAAGCCATCAAGGCCTGGAGCTCACTGATGCTTTGGGCCGACGTGACTGCCACAGAAAGAAGACCTTCCAGGACAGGAATTTCAGAGGACATGAGTCCAGTGGCTCAAACAGTGCCTGCATCAGCTGGTCAAGTACCACGTTGAGATCCCAAGCCATCTTAGGGGCTTGAGCAGAGGCTTTGAGAGGAGCAGGCCCCACATTAAGTGAGTCATGAAAGGTTGGACCGGAAAGAGCTTTCCTCCTATGCCGCGATGGTGCGCCCCTATCGCACTGAGGTGAATGCGCAGCAAATTTGACTTCAGGTCCTAGTCCGAGAGGTGCAGGAGGTACTCCGGAAGCTGGTTCACAAACACAAAAGAAGGGGTCCAGGCTCTACCCGCACACTAGGTGGCAAACCTCCACCACATTTTTTTTAAATTATAGCTTTTGCAAAATACAAAATAAAATAAAGCAGCAAGGACACACTGAATATTAACACATCATCATATACAACATAAACCAACATAAGAATCACCTATGCATACATTCAGCAGCAGCCCACATCACGGGAAGAAAGAAAACCAATTTAGGTATTCAAATTACAAAGGTAAATATAGCTGCGCCTAGTTGTTCTGTACATAGTTGCTTTTTGTACATAGTTATTATGTTCCTCTGTTTATGAAACCTGTTGAATGTAAACCTGTTTAATGTATACCCAGCTGTTCATTGTAAGCACCGATCAATATTTGGTAAGTGTAGTTTCTGTTCATTGTAAACCGCGCTGATGTCGAATAGTGCGGTATAAAAGAAACTGTAAATAAATAAAATAAAATAAAATAAATAAATAAATAACAGAGTCAAGGGAAGAAACTCCCCGATTAAGCCAAGTGCTAAATATCATTAGGACCCTAACTTGGGTGTTTTGTCTTGAAAAAATGCTTCCAACTGAGAAGATTCAAAACAGGAAAATGTGTTCCCATGCCATGCAACTACACATCTGCATGGGAAGAGAAGAAAAAAACGTCACACCAATTCCAAGAACTTTAGGGCCAGGAATTGCTTCCTGCAAAGTTGAGTTTTCTGTGAAACATCTGGGAACATATTCAACGTCTTCCCACAGAAAAGATGATCTTTAAACTTAAAGAACAACTTTAAAATTTTAAGCTTATCTGCAGTGGACAAAAACATAACCAACAATGTAGCTCTCTTCTGTATGTTACCAAAGGAATCCTCGAGAAAGCCAGTCAAATCCTGACTAACATTCGGGGATAATACATCTAGGGCCTCAACTCCACTAACAGCTGTCCGCTGCGTGACTGGCAAATAAAAACACTTTTGGATAGCAACCTCATCAAGAATCAATAATGCTTCTTTGAAATACTAAGCCAAAAGTATCTGAGTGGACAGGAGATGAATAATAGGAAAATTTAGAAAACAAATTATTAGCCCTAGTCGGATTCTCCATCATTTCCAATTTATAATTTATAGAAAGGGAATCTTTAATTGCTGATGCACTGGTCTGCTGCAGCAACTGCATTTGACCTTCCATTTTAGACAACAAACCATCATTATGGGAAAATCTATCATCTATCTTTTGGAACTTTTGAGCTATTTGCTGAGTAAATACACAAAGAGAGGATATTGTGCTAGAAAACCTAGTGTCCATTTTAGATAATGCAACCAAAATATCTTTCATAGTAATGTCCTGCAAAGGTTCCATCACAGTCTGTACTTCCTCCTGTAAAACCACTGAATTTGGAACCAAACCAGGGTAACAGAAGACCAACAGACAAGGTAGAAGAAGGTAATTCAGGATATGGAAAAGGTGGAAGAGTCCGTTCTACTGAGCTGAATGATACTCCTTCAGCCGAGAGTGATTGTCCCACTCCAACCAAGAAATGCTTATACAAAGGGCTCACTGTTTTCCCTAGAGCCTGGGCAGTCTGATTATTCTTTATCTTCCATTTTCCTATCAAGCATCAATATAAGATAACCAATACAATGAATCTAAAGCAAGTACCTGCGACGATGATGGTCAACTCTCCAAACCTCCCAAACCATCGAACTCTGATGGAACACAGAAGGGGCACCAAAGGGGCATGTACTAGCCCTTTGGGCCATGGCCCAAAGGGCCTCTAGAGCAGCTTAAGAGCAGGCCATGGCCTCCACGGCCTGATATCACAGAGAGGAAGGGGTGGCTAGAACCATGCCTGCAGAGCACTCACCCCAGCTGGCAATTCTCCCCTCTCGCGGTAGGAGCAACAAACAGAAGAAAAGCCCGATGACAGGTAGCTGTCTTCATCTCCACCACTTTAGCGTGTAGGTCTTGCACAGTGAGTCCTTGCAGGATGGCAGAAGGATGTTCATAACGCCCTCAGGAAGATTGAGCTCTGAGAAGACTACTCACTCACTATCCATGAGGGCCAACGAGAGGACATTGGGGTGCAGCAAGGTTCTTCTCTCCTGTGAGATGAGGTCTGGGGCAGAGCCCAGATGAAGAGGCTCCCTCAGCAAGAGCTGCAGCAGTAGTGGGAACCACGGCTGTTGAGGCCAAAAAGGAGCAATGACAATCATTCAACCCCTGCTGGCCTGGAGCTTCAGAAGGGTTTTCATGAATGGTATCAAGGAGTATGCATACAGCAGGCCCTCCCCACAGTGGAGGAGGAAGACATCTGAGGCCAGGTGGTTGCAGGCCAGTCTCAGGGAGCAGAACTGGGCCACCTGGGCATTGTGTACTGTGGCAAAGAAATCCACCACAGGAGTACTCCATTCCTGAAAGATCTAGTTCACCATCATCCTGTTGAAGGTTCACTCGTGTGGCTGAAGGACTCAGCTGAGATGGTCTGCTAGGCTGTTGAGCTCACCAGGCAGGAAAGATGCTCAGAGCTCCCTGCCATGGAGAGGGCAAACCTCCAGAACTGAATTGCCTTATAGCAGAGAAGGTACAAGACTAAGATCCAATGCTTGTTCATGTAGAACATCACCATCTGGTTGTCTGTTTGAATCAGGACTACCTAATTGGCCTGGTGCAGAAGGCATTGGTAATTGTCCGAAGCTTGAGGAAACTGATCTGGAGCTATCTCTCCTGCTTGGACCACAGGCCCTGCATGCACAGGCCATTAAGGTGAGCCCCCAACTGATCTTGAATGCATCCATTGAGAGGCCTTTGAGCAAGCTCTCTGGCTTGAGCCACCAGTCAAGGGACTGCACCAGAGGCACGGTGACCACCTCTCTGTCCTGGAGGCAGCCCTTTGCTTGCTCCCATTGCATACTTAAGGTCCATTGGGCCTGCCACATAAATAAATGGGCCTGAGAGGTGACATGCACCATGGTGGACACATGGCCAAGGACATACAACAGCTCTCAGACTGAAGTGCAGCTGTGGCACTGCATCATACCCACCACTGCCACCAGCTGCTGTATGCAGTCTTCTGGCAGAAAGACTTGTGCCAGAGCGGTATCGAGGAGGGCTCCAATGAACTCCAGCTGCTGCGTGGGCAGGAGATGGAACTTCAACTAGTTGATCACGAAGCCCAACCACTCGAATACCTGAATGTTGAGTGCGGCAGTCTGCTGGATGCCATCTGGCATGGACCTCTGATGAAGAAACTGGTCACTTCCGGAGTGAACAACAATCCCACAACTAGAAAAAAATCACTCCACGACACACTAGACAGGAGATAGCCATCAGAACCAGTGTCAATTCCAATCTCCCTTCTGATGGACCTGCCTCGGCGGGCAGGGCATGGCTCTCCAGAAAAGGCAAAGCCTGGAATCGCTGCCAAGTGAGCTTCGAGGGCTCAAAAGGCATTTTTCCAAAACTGCCACCTGCGAGGGAGCCAATGTTGCAGCCATGGTCACCGGTGTCCACACCTTGGGTGCGGAGTCCATGATGACTGGTGAATCGGGAGACAACCGGCTGCCCTTTTGGGCAATGGGGGTTGACTCCTCCATTCTGGAGGTCAATTCCTCCTGCCAGGAAATCTTGGCTGGCTGTTCCTAGCCATCACTCTATACATTGATGGGATCTTAGAGAGTCTCCTCTCACCACTCAGGCCCCCTGGCTCTGACTGGGCACGGAGCTCCTGTCCTTTGGATGCTTCAGCAGAAACCTTGGAAGGCACCGACATCAGGGTCGAGGCCGAGGATGCTGAATCCAATGAACCAAAGAGGGACTCCTCCTGTTTTTCTCATCTCTTCAGTACCTGTCGCGTCATCTGCAGACAGAGATTGCAGGCCACGGGCTGATGATCGGGTCCAAGACAATTTAAGCACCAGTTGTGGAGGTTGGTGTCCAAGATTGTCCTGCCATCTTTTGGTCACAAAGAGGCACACACACTCACAAAACAGCAAGGAGAAGAACAAGGAGTAAGGTGTAAAAGAAGTTCTTTATTGAAAGAAGCCTTGACACAACTGTTTTGACAAGCACCTTCATCAGGAGGAACCTCAAAAAGAATACATCCATTAATAAAATCAATAAATAATAAAACCATCAAATACAATTACATTGCAGCTAAAAAAGTACAATGAAACTTCAATTAAGAGACATTCAAATAAATAAACCAAAATGAAAAAGCTAAAAAAGTTCTCGTTGGACCGTAAGTTAGAAACCTTAATGCCAACTAAACGGCATAAGCAAATGAGTATCACAATGTAACTGGCATCCAAAATCATGAATAAGATCAAGAACATGGCAAGTGAACAATGTAAAGAGGGGACATACATCAAAACCAAAAAAAGTGTATATGGATAAAAGCAAATTAAGAGGTTAGAAATAACAACTAGTAAAACCAACCCAGTGTGTGTTACAGACAGCCTTGAACACATGTGGGACTAACACAGATGATCATAGAGGGAAGCAACAAGGAGGAGAGAGTTTTATTATTGCAATACAACCAGGCTATATATTATAAATCAAGGGAGGAAGAGGAAGAGGGGGAATGACCACAAACCCACTGAGGACTTACAGAAGTATAATAAGGGCTTCGTAAATCAAAATTGTCAATTATGGGCACCTGGAGACCATTCGTTTATATCTGTACACAAATAAGGAAGAAGTAAAAAACAAAACACTATTTGTTGTATAATGAGACTAATGTGGAAGAGGAGGCACTTGTTAATGAGAGACCACTACAATTTAGGCACATGAAGGCCTATTCCAATCTGTACGTCTCAGGACTCTGTGCGGCCCAGTTCCTAGCTCCCATGGGATCAGAATTGCATCTAAGCCTGTACATGCAGGCCAGAACCTGATTCCGGTCAGCCTGCACATACAGACTCCTGCCCAGCAAACTCAGTCAGGTTCTTGAATGGAGCTGCAGCGCCATGGTGTTCGTTTGCCATGGTACCGCCGACTTTCTTCATTCCCCGCAGCCCGACCCCAGATCTGGCCTCCTATGGCCAAGGTTGGGCTGCGGGAAATCTCCTGCACCCTGTCCAGCCTTTGCCGCTGCCTTGACCTGCCGTCCACCGACATCTAGGGGAACTTATTCCACCTCAGAGATGGAATAAGTTCCCCGTCTAATCTGCCGGCCCCAGTCGTACAGGGCCAACTTCAGAATCGGCCCTGTACGTCTGGGGCTGCGGACCTCCCACTCCCTGCCCTAACTCCACCTCCACTCCACCCCTTCGCTGCCCCCATCTAGCCTCCCCATACAAACCTGTTCACATGGGGAGGCTTAGTTGGGGATGGCAAGGGGGACAAATAGCGGGGATGGACGTCTCACTTGCTGTCCCCCTCGATCAACAAACCATTAAGGCAAAATGTAACAAAAATGAACTCTTCAAATAAAAACCAAAGTAAAACCAAAACCAAAGTAAAAATAATAAAACAAAAGCAGACAGGTTATATATCTGAAAAGTTTAAAAAGGGGGCCAAAGTAAAGAATTGAAAGAATGGGCATAGAGATGCAACCAATGGGGACATTAACAGTCAATGGGAACCAGATTGCTGCTTGTTAAAAATTAACACTACCAGACTGCTGGGACAACAAAATTAAAAACAAAAGAAGGGAGGCAAAAGAACCCCAGTCTATAAGAACACATACACAAAACTTAATAAATAACAAAAACAGGAACCTGTGTCAATGAGTGTGCATATGGAAAAGCAGTCAAAAGGGAATCACTATGGAGGAACTGCATCAGCATTCATAAAGATGCAAATAGTCCTTTAAACCAGTTTAGACCCATCAAAAAAAGTGAACATAAGTGTAAAAACTGTATTGGCTCAATCAAAAATGATGAGTTTTATTGATCTTTTTATTCAAAGGGTTCATTTCTTTGTTACATTTTACTTTAATGGTTTATCGATTATTTTCGGGTTTTTACACTGGTGTCATTTTATTCTTGATATTCTTAACATGTTTTTAAGATGATTTTGGTTTTGGGCATCTTTTATGTATTTATGGTATGATTTAAAGTTCAATTTCATTTTTATCTCAACTTGCAGTTTTGATTTGTCCCCTTTGAGGCCAATTCCATCCTGCACGTCCTGCCCCTGTATGGCCAGGCAGAATCAAGGCATGGAGCGATAGCACCCAATTTTGATCTCGTGGGGGCTAGACATGTCCGCGGGACCAGAATCGGTTCTACCAGCCTGGATGTGCACGCCAGGCCCCAACTGTGATCGGCCGCATGCCCAGGCACATACCCGGCTAACTCAGCCATGCTCCTGAATGGAACCACAGTGCCATGGCATCCGGTCGCCATGGCAATGCAGCTCCATTCAGGAGCTGCGATCACCGGCGAACACACAGAGCTGTTTCTCCCTGCAACTTGACCCCCGATCGGGCCTTCCAAGGCCAGAGTTGGGCTACGGGGGTACCTCCTGCGTCCCCTCACCTGCTGCTCCAGGTCCCATGCTGCCATCCCCCACAGTCCAGGGGGACTTATGAAGGCCCCGGACACACAGGGCCGACCTCGGAATCAGCCCTATACTTCCGTGGTCATGGCCTGCCCACTCCCGCCCTCGCTCCACCTCCAGACCGCCCGCTCCTGCCCCCGTCTAAGGCTCCCCATACAACAGCACTGTTCATATGGGGAGCCTTTGCGCAGGGGGATGAACAGCAGGGATGTACATCCAGGCAGGGCATACATCCCCGCTAAATCGCAATGGTCTTTCATTAACAAGTGCTTACTCTCTCACTCTAGTCTCATTATACAACAAATGGTGATTTGTTTTTCACTTCCTCCTTATATGTGCACAGATACAAGTGAATGGTCTCCAGGTGGTCGTGATTGACAATTTTGATTTACGAAGCTCTTATTATATTTAAGTCCTCTGTGAGTTTGTGGTCATTCCCCCTCTTCCTCCCTTGATTTACAATATACAGTCAAACCTCGGTTTTCATTTGCCCCGGTTTTCATACGTTTCGGTTTTCAACGTCTTTTCTGACTGAGATTTTGTCCCGGTTTTCATGCATTGCTTCGGTTTTCAACGTCTTTTGACTGAGATTTTGTCCCGGTAGCAGGGAAGAAAAGCTGTCAACGTAAGCAGGAGATGTTGCATGAATGTGGGAGGCAGTTCTTTCTCTTGCAGGGTACGTCTGAAGCTATATCATTAAGATTTTCTGCCATTCTGAAGCATTGAGCAGATAATGTAAAGGTATTTTAATGGACTGAATTCAATGTGATTCGGAAGAGAGCTGGGCACAGCAGCTTGTCAGGGGTGGCTAAGGCCAGATGTTAACATACTGTACTGTACAGTACTGTACTTAGCTTGCTTTCAGTGATGTTAAATGTTCATTTATCCATTTCATTAGTCATTTATATTTATTTCTCATTGTTTTCTGTATGTAAAAATATAGTTATTCTCTATAAAATGTATTTTTTGTGAATATTTTTGGGTGTCTGGAACGGATTAATTGGATTTACATTATTTCTTATGGGAAATATTGCTTCAGTTTTCATACGTTTCGGTTTTAGTCAGACTTTTTCGAACGGATTAATCATGAAAACCGAGGTTTGACTGTATAGCCTGGTTATATTACAGTAATAAAACACTCTCCTTCTTGTTGCTTCCTCCTGTGATCATCTGTGTTAGTTCCTAGTTCCATACATGTGCTCGAGGCTATCTGCAAGATACCCTGGTTTGGTTTTATTAGTTATTTATTAACTCTTAATTTGCCTTTTATACATATACACTTTGTTTGGTTTTGTGGTATGTCCCCCCTTTACATTGTTCACGTGCCATGTTTTTAATTTTATTCATGATTTTGGATGCCAGTTATATTGCAATACTCATCTGCTTATGCCGTTTAGTTGGTATTAGTGTTTCCAGTTTATGGTTCAACGAGCACATTTTTGGCTTTTTCATTGTAGTTTATTTATTTGAATGTTTTTAATTGAAGTTTTATTGTATGTTTTTAGCTGTGATATAATTGTATTTGATTGTTTTATTGTTTATTGATTTTATTAATGGATGCACACTTCTTTTTGAGGTTCCCCCTGATAAAGGCGCTTGCCGAAATACGGCCGTGTCAGAGCTTCTTTTAATAAGGAACTTCTTTTACACCTCACTCCTTGCTGTTCTCCCTGCCACACTTGGTGCATTTTTTGAAGCCACTGGCTGGTTTAGACATATCGAAAAATACCACTGTGACCAAAATAAACTCAATAGCTTCCGTGGGTAGGAAAAATTCCAAAAGGGGACAAAAGCCCCTCATAAGTCAGAAGAAAACCTAAGTTGGTATACTGATCAAGCCAACGACAGGCGTCAAGGAAAGCAGGAAAAAAATGGCCTACGAGGGCCAAGAAAGAAAACGTTTTCTATATAGAGGAAAAAAGAAGATTGGAGAAGATGGTGGCACAGCAGGCGGGAAAGGTAGGCGCACATGCACAATGTGCCTCGCAAAAATTTCCTTTGGAAGTTGGGGAGCATTCCCGTGTGGGGCTCCATCGCTGGCGTCACCCATACATGAGGGCTTCCTTCCTATTTGTTCACGGAGAAAGCAAAAAACAATGCAGGAGACTTGGGAAGCAGAAGAAATGTCAGTCAGTGGAGGCACACTGTACTTCAAATGCATAAGTAGTGCAATGGATGACTATTGCATAGCAGTTCAGTTTCTTCTCTGCTATAACACGATTGCAAACATCTCCAAATCTCCTGTGGCCAACACTCTGCTGACGTGATCTCATGAGATTAACAGGAAGGAAGAACTGTCCATAACAGCTTAAATTGCTTGTGCTGTTGTGCTGGCAGAGAAGAAACTGATCAGTAGGCTTGCATGGTTTGGACAGTGAGGGGTGATGTATAAGCTACTCAGGGGAGGGAGAGACAGGCTATGGTGGGGGTAGGGTCAGCATTAGGTGACAAATGGGACAATTGCCTTGGCCCCATGCCACAGAGAACTGCAAGCCTGCCTCGGTCTGAAGGAGGAATTGAAGATGGGCTTTGATGTCTCCTTCTCAGTTCCTGCCCTGGGCCCTGTCCATGTTCAACACCATGCTAAGTGGGGTGGTGGCACGTATAGGGCAGATGGCATATGCTGAAAAATTATTTGCACAAAAATGACTCCTTTGCATCTCAGTATCTATATAGGGACCTTTCTGCCTGGCTGACCTATGCATATATAAAGCTTTAAGGCTGCATAGTGTTCATGTTCTCTAGCTGGGATGCAGATATGCATTCGTAAGTGCACATTCAATTCATGTGGGCACCTAAAATTACAAGTGTAGGCAAATCACTTTCAAGCACATGCAATTCATTTGCATTCTTAAAAAAGTTCTAGCATGCAGGCAATGCACACCTGAAGGATGAATATTTGAAATGGACAGGAAAAAATGTTCAAAAGTCAGGAAAAGCTTCATTTTTAATAAGCACAAACTGAACATTTTGCTGGCCGTGTATACCTCTAGTACTCTTCCTTAAAAATGATGATACTCAGAAATCATCTTGAAAAGTCAACTGCATGAGAAAGAAAGCCCATTTTTTTCATATTTCCATATTTTTTTGAAGATCTAGGGTTTTTTTTTGTTCTGTCCTATAAACAAATGGGTCCTGACTCACTGTGTACAACTGACATTAGGTTGAAACAAGGAGAATTTAGTCAAATAAAAGTGTCTGATTATCATGTTTATTGCTATTTGCTCTGGTTTTATAGATATAGTAGAATATAAATGATTTTAATAAATCAATTTTGTTAATGTACAGAGGCAAAATGGCCCTCTAAATACTAAATACGATATCTGAGATGATTCCATATTTTACATAGCTAAAAATTCACAGCTTTCAGACCAGAAACATTTGTGTGACGAATTTTCACTTGAAAAGTCACAATAGAAAAAAATATTTGCAAATAGGAAGGTCTTTGTTTCAGGACGTTCTTGGTGCCATTAAGCATAGGCATTTTTTCCATTGTTTGAAAAAACTGACCGATGGTCCTCAAAGGTGAATAAAGGAGTTACACTCTGCACATCCCAAATACTTATAGAGTGACTGCATATGCCGTCGCTTAGGTGTGAGGTTCATTGTCACGGTATTTCTAAAATTAACCTGGAAATTGCCTCTGAGAAAAACAGAAGGAAGGAGGACCTGGTATCATAGAAATTATTTATACATAGACATTGCGGCCTACTTAACAGCATCATCAAATTCAAGAAGACAAAAAGTGCTGAAACATGCAAGCAAATGTCCAGAACGTTTCGTCATTAAATCCGGACAAACATTCTGACCAAAGACGGAATGAGTGTGAATCCACCAGCACATATAAGTAAGGAAGTAACAAAATTAGCAAAACAAGAGAAAAAAAATCTTCAATGAATTAGATCAGCAAACAAGGAAAAACAAGTAGCAAATACACAACTATACTGGGAAATACAAAGCGTTATTCCAGCAACCATTTGTCGATCAAAACCAGACAGATGAATGGTTAAGGAAAGATGAACTGAAACTGAAGGATGAGAGATTGATACTTGCAGCCCAGACAGGGGTTTTTGGATGAGACAGTTTACAGCAAGCATAGAAAAAAAAAGCAGAAAATCAGTCATATGTAGATTCTGCATGAAAGAATTGGAAACAGTTACTCATCTCATAAAAGCACTGGGATCATAACCCTAGGAGTATTACAGAGCATGAAGAGGTTATGATCACCTGGGATATTCCTATTCGAATGGATAAGAAGCGGGATACAGGGAAACCCGACAGAATGGTAACACAGAAAAACACCAGAACAGCAGTGATAATAGAGGTGTCAGTTCCAAGTGACTATTCTGAGAATTGTGTGGAGAGAAAAGATCCTCAGGTACCAAGAAATACAGTCAGAGACCAAGGAAAGGTGCAGAACTATTTCCCATCATAATGGGAGCTACAGGCCTGATTAAGAGGCATTTCCATTTACACCTGATCTCCTTGTTTCTTTACCTCCCCCCCCCCCTTGTTTTATCCCTGTCTACACCTTCTGTGTTGTCTTCTTGACTAGATTGTAAGCTCTGAAGAGCAGGGACTGTCTCTTACATGTCTGTGCAGCACTGCGTACGACTTGTAGCGCTATACAAATACTTGGTAGCAGGGCCGGATTTACCTTGAGTGAGGCCCTACGCCAACAAAAATTGTGGGCCCCCAGAAAAAATAAAAACGAGATCAACTTACCAAAACAGAAATGGCAATAGATGTATAGAATTGCCTGACATAAAGAGGCAATAGGGACAAAATCAGCATCGGAATTCAAGAAATACATTAAAAAAGACATATTCCAGTTAATAAATTCAAAATAAAAAGTATTTTTCTACCTTCTGTTTGGGCATTTTTTCAGTTGCAATTGCTCCAGTAACTTTCTTCTGGTTTCTTCGTGTCTTCTGCGAGCTATTCATTTGTCCTTTCTTCTCTTTTAGATGTTTTCCATTCTCTCTCTATTTCTGCTTTAACATACTGATTGTTTCCCTTTTGCTCTTTCCCCCAATTCTTTCCTTATTCCTTTATCATCCATTTAAATTTCACCCTTTCATTTTCAAGCCCCTCTTACTCTCCCAATACCCAGCCCATCATAGACTTTTCTTCCACACAAAATATTTTTCCCCTCTCCATTCTCATTCCCCATCCATTCTAGTCCTCCCCCAAAATCAGTTCCCTTATAGTTCTAGACCCACCCAGCATCCACTTCCTTCTAGTCCCATTCTCCCATGCCCCACATCAGCCCATTTCCAGTCCTATTCCAGCTCTTCATAAGCCCATTTCCAGTGCTAGCCTTCACATCACAGGCCATTTCCAGTCCTAGCCACCCCCATCACAGCCTATTTCCAGTCCTAGCCCCCACCATCACATCCCATTTGCAGTCCGAGTCCCCCTGCACCATCACAGCCCATTTGCAGTCCTACTTTCCCCCCCCCCACCATCACAGCCCATTTGCAGTCCAAGTTCCCCCTCCCCCCAAAGCCCTTTTCCAGTCCAGGTCCCCCCCCATCACAACCCATTTCCAGTCCAAGTCCCCCCCCCCATAGCCCTTTTCCGGTCCAAGTCCCCCTCCCCATAACAACCCATTTCCAGTACATTTCCCCCCCCCCATAGCCCTTTTCCAGTTCAGGTCCCCCCCCATCACAGCCCATTTCTTTCCAGTCCAAGTCCCCCCCCCCCATAGCCCTTTTCCTGTCCAGGTCCCCCCCTTCACAAACCATTTCCAGTCCAAGTCGTCCCCCCCCATAGCCCTTTTACAGTTGATGTCCCCCCCCCATCCCAGCCCATTTCTTTCCTGTCCAAGTCCCCCCCCTAGCCCTTTTCCGGTTCAGGTCCCCCCCCCCCACTCACAGCCCATGCAGTCCTTGGCCCCCCCAACCAGCACCGCGGCTGTCTGAGAGGCTTCAGAGGGAGCCGGGTAAGCTCGCGCGAGGCCCCGGCTCCCTCTGTACAGCCGCCAGCGTGAAGAGCCTTTTCCTTCACGCTGGCAGCTGTATCTGTGAAGCCGCGAATGCTGGGAAAGGTTAAAGGGCATTGCCTTTAACCTTTCCCAGCAATCGCGGCTTTACAGATACAGCCACCAGCGTGAAGGAAAAGGCTCTTCACGCTGGCGGCTGTACAGAGGGAGCCGGGGCCTCGCGCGAGCTTACCCTGCTCCCTCTGAAGCCCTGCGGTGTGTGGGCCGGCCCCGGGTGGGCCCTTGCCAGCTGTGGGCCCTACGCCATGGCGTACATGGCATATAGGTAAATCCGGCCCTGCTTGGTAGTAGTAGTAGTAGTAGTAAGTTGCCTATACACACTGGTGTAAATTCTGCCCATGCAGCCCTTGCAATGTAGGGGGGCCCGGGCAGAAGGGGGGCCCACACAGCAACAGCAGCAGCAGCAGCGCAGCAGACTTACTTTATCATGTTGCCGCACTGCTTCGTTCCTGTAAGTTTGCTGCGGGCCCTGCGGCTGTTCTTCACTGGGTCGAAGTTTTGCGATAACATCCACATCATGAGATTTCGGCCTGGTGGGGAACAGCTGCCAGACTCGTGGCGAACTTGCTCGTGGAGCAGTGCAGCAAGCATGAAAAAGTGGGGCCGCACGCGGACGCGCAGCACCATTGCATCAATGGTGGGGCCCTCAGTAAAAGTTTGCTTGGGGCCCCCTCATATTTACTTATACCACTGCCTACACATGAAATATCTTAACTCCAGTAGGAAAGTTTCTTTGGCATGATGCAAGTAAAACAGCAGAGAAACTGAGATCATGCTCCATATAACCTGGTTTAGAAATGAGGTTCATTACTGTCATGGTGTGCACAAAACTAACCCATTTGGAGACATTACCCCCCAAAAAGCAGTATCTTTAGCTAATACCTGCAGGCCCATAGGAAAAATGTGAGGTGTAGGCTACAGCCAGCACATAATAGCTCAGACTCTGCAAAATGTGGGAGACTTGGATGCAGAGGCTTAGCTGTCCAGACTATAAAATCTGAAAAAAAGAATTCTAAGGGCCCGGTTCTGGGACATGGGTTGCGGGGCTGTATGTCCTGGTGGGACATGCAGACCCGCAAGGCGTCCAGGCCCGATTCTCCCTCCGGCTTTCCCCATACGTCCTTAGCATCAGGATGGGGAGAGCCAATGGGGGGCAGAAGGGGGCAAGATAAGGGTGGAGTAGGGGTGAGCCAGCCTGGCAGAACATACAGGTGGATTCAGGTCACGGTCCTGTACGTCCTGCGGGGCCTATGGGGATGCCCTGCTTATTCCACATTTGAGGCCAGGTGCGGGGGAGTTCCCGCCACCAGATCCAGGCCATGGCAGTCCAGCCTTGGGTCGAGTGGCAGGGAAAAGGGGGGCCAAGGATGCGGCAGTCAGGGGCACCTGTGGGGAGGATGTCCCTGCAGGCGGCAAGATGTCCACCAGGAAGCAAACAGCACACTGTCACGCAGATAAGCGCAGAAAACAGTACAAAGACGAGGGCAGTATTGGGAACACACAATGTTTATTGGTCCTTATGTAATAAAAGGGGGACGAACCCAACACAGGCCGTGTTTCATATGATACTTCTTCAGGGGTGAGGCACACCAAAAATTATAAAAACATCATAATAATATATTAAAAATTACATATAAATAAATAAAAATTAAAACAATATTAAAAACATAGATAAAAGAATGATTAAGATATGTGAACTGCAAACTGAACACAAAATAATAACATGAAACTAATAGAAAACCTTTTAGAAAACTTTGTATATTACCACATGATAAAAGGATAATAATGATAAATGTAGGAATAAAAACAATGAAACACAATAAAAAGTATTCAAAATGATAGACAGAAAGTAATGTTAAATCATAAACGCTGTATGACACAGTTGTGTGTGTGATCTAAGAACATGTAGATTATAAACAACATAAAATTATAAAAACTGAAAGTCATAAAAATGAATGAATGATAATTATAATAAACCATATATGAGTAATATCCTAATATATCCATAAATACCAAAAAGGGAGAAATCCAAAGGATGGGGATTAAAATAAATAATTAAAAGTGAAACGATGAAAAAAAAATATATAAAAAAATTAATAACTTATAACACAAGAGAGCAGGAGTGAATAAGAAACAGTTACCTGAGGACCGTAGAGATAACTGCCAACTGATAAATGAGGTCACTAAGACCCTAAGTTATATTCCATTCCCGCAGTCCAGAATCAGGTCCAAATGGGCCTATCTTGCTTGGGCTCCATGTTTATTAACATGGAAATGATGGCAGATTAAGACCAAAATGCTCCCTCTAGTATGTCCAGTTAAGATTTGCCCATATTGATTGGAAGCGTGTATAAATTAGGGATGTGCATTAATGAGCATGCATTTGGTTCATTTGGGCACCTTAAAATTTAAAATACATGCAAACTGCTTATATGCACATATACCTACAAATTAATATGCATGCAATCAACCTGCATTCCTCAAAAGGTTCTAGCACAAATACAGGGGGTTATTTTAGAAACTCTATTAGTACTTTGAATATTTGAAAATGGGCATAGAGAGGTTCAAGCACAGAGACGTCTTCAGAGCTATTTTAGAAGCCAGGTCTATGGACACTCCCAGTGTGAGCATGTCCAAGTCTGAACAGGGGTGTGGCGGAGGTGTGGCTGAGGTGTTCCCAAGAATTTGAACATCTGTCTGATCTCAGAAACATCCTGGACGTCTGGAGTCACATCTAAGGTTATACCTGCTCCAGGAATTAACAGGCATCTGAAAAGTGATTGGTTAGACAAATGTCTGGAGGGTATGGAGAATGGGGATTTATGTTTTTGTTTTTCTACACCACTGAATATCCCCTTATCCTAGTTTGCATGATGGACATCCCCACCCCATGCTTTCCTAAGAAAGATGTCTATGTGGCCGCCAGCATGGACATCCATATCAGGAACATGCATGTTACTAAGATCGGTTGGAGGTATACACATCCCAGCACTTTCTCCTATATGGAGATAGTCCATAAGCCATTATTAAAGAGGACCTGGGAAATCAACTGCTTGCCCCGGGACAAGCGTTGTGGAACCTATATACCTTTTTGGAAACCTGCTGGGTACTTGAAACCTGGATTGACCACTGTTGGAAACAGGATACTGGGCTTGATGGACCTTGGTCTGACCCAGTATGGCAGTTCTTATGTTCTTATGTTACCCTGCAAAGGTTACAATTGATTCCTGCTCATGTAGCATTTAGTAACCTTGGTTGGCTGCACTGATTCTGTGACCTTCAGACCCAGATTTAGGCATAAACAACATAGGTAACATAGACTAAGGTAACACATTTTGAAGCATCAAAAACACATGCATATTTTAGGGCCATGCATGTGGTGCTTCAAAGGTATACAATGTGGTACTATGGCCTTCCTTGGTTCCTCTATTGGTTCTCCAAACTTTGGATTCTCTGGCCCTTCCCCCTCTATCCTGCACTCTGGGATCTGCTGACTAGTCTTATCTTTGTGCGTCAAAATCTGGACATCTTAAACTTTGCCCACCAGGTTGAGGTAAATCGGGATGCCGTTTACTTGAAAAATTCATCGGTATATCCAAGGGTAAAGAAAATGATAATGAAAGGGGGATGATACTGCCCTCTTGCCTCTGTTCTCCAGCACAACCCTGGCATGGTGAACTGGGCAGGGACCTGTCCTTCTTACCTTTATCAACGGCATAACATATACCCATTCACAGAATACCACTTATCCTTTGTATTTTATTAGCTCTACAACTGTCATATGAATATCAACATGACCGTGAAAGCAGGTTTTCAGAAAAAGAAATGAACCGATAGGTAATGCTGGTGAAAGGCAAATATATTTTATCGCACACTGATTAATTAATATGTTACATGATATGCAATTATTTAATAAGTTATAAATATTCTTTTACAAAAGTAGAAAAAGACTGGCTTCACCTTTGGTGTGTGACCTCTGCTAATTAAGAAATATATCCTTGTTCTCTAGAATCGTTAAAGCAGACAAGATAGCAGGTGGGCCACAAAGCAAAAATAATTACTTTGAAACTGATGAACCCAGTTTAGACAAAACCGACATCAGGACTGCAGAGATCTTTCATGGCTAAAATTCTAAGACAGGCCTATGTTTCTCCTTGTTGCTTTTCGTAAAAATGCTTTGTCAAATGCTTAAAATCAATAGCAGGAAATAATTCTAATGAGTACTAATTGTTAACAAATTGGCTTTACATCTTACCAGTTTCTCTGTAACACCAAGGCAGAGCAGTAAGTAGATCAACAATTATCTGCTGCTTATGTCCTCTCCTCTTGGGAAGTAATAAGCCGATTTTCTGGGCGTTAATTTTACCTAACTGGCTGGATGAAAGCCAGGCAGAGACCCTAGTGAAAACAGAATCATTCTGGACACTGCACATTCACAAAGAGCAGGACCACTCTGCAAATTGCAAAACAAGATAGTTCCACACCATACAAGGATGAAGTCTGGCTTTGTGTAATACAGCTGAAATGCAACAAGGATGGGCCAAAGAAGGCCTTAGTGGTTGCTATTCATACAGATATAGTACCAGTTTTAAACCCATCTTCATTTATTCTCAGTCTCTATCACCCCTGTCTAGGCTTTTTATATAGTTTGAGTTTGAGAAGACCTTGGTTTTCTACTTCTACCCTAAATCTCCTTTGTGAAAAAAACAGCCTTTTTTTTGCAGAGATCTGCAAGTTTTAGGCAAACCACAGGAGGAGGGGGGCAAGTACACTCCACCACACATCTGATGGCGATGCGCACCCCCATCAACCCTACCTACTACATATAGCACTGCAACACAACACGAAAATTAAAAAAGAAATACCCACTCACCCGCAAAATATAAAATGTGCCCTCATAAACGCACGATCTATACGAAAGAAATGGCCAGTCATACACGACATGATTTCCCTCCATCGCCTAGACATACCCTTCATAACTGAGACATGGCTCTCAGATGATGACAATGTCCTCCTCAACCAGCTACTACCCAACAACTTTTCAATACACACATGCCACAGGAGCGGTAAACGAGGTGGAGGTGCACTTGCTATCACAAAAACTGACCTCCATTTCCACTTGAGCCATGCAACCAACACACCTTCCATAGATGCAATCACAATTATCAACAAACACTGCTCCATCAACCTGATATAGAGGGCCCCATCTACAGACTCCGACTCCCTTGCAACAAGAATTGATCTCGCATCCAACTCACAACACCCAAACACACCAAGCTCGAGGAATTAGGATACACACAGCTGATCCACGAGCCCACCCATGTGAAAGGTTGTACACTGGACCTTGTTTTTGCCCCACAGAATACAGGCAACACAATAAACACTACTATACTCTCCACCACTGCAGTCCCCTGGTCCAACCACAGGTTAATCATTTTTCAAATATTACCACAAGATAAACCCCAGAACAATGCCAATAAGTCCAACAGTACCACAAAAGCAGCACCACGTAAGTTCCAGGCCTTTGACAAAGACTCGATCCTGGACCAAACTCGCTCACTCCTCGACTTGACATCGATCGACCCTGATGAGCTGGTATCTGCCTGGAATGAAAAGTTCAATTCTATTGCTCTGCGACCACCAGCAAACAATTCAACTAAAAAAAGAACCTCTGCAGCCTGGTACTCCGCTGAACTTAGAGCGTCATTAACCTGCCTAAGAAAAATGGAAAGACGCTGGCGCAGAACCCACTCCACGGATGATCTAAAAGCATACAATGTGCAACTGGAAAAACACCGCCAAGCAATATCCGAGAGCATAAAAAGATTCCACACAGACGCACTAAAGCGGTCCCTAAACAAATCACACGACCTGTTCACCATGGTAAAGAACCTAGCAAAAGAGCCAGCCCTGAGCAACCTAGTCTGATCCACCCTCAAGTCTTCGCTGACTTCTTACAAACGGAGCTGTGCCAGACCAATAAGTTCACTGCTCCCAACACTCCAATCAAACCAGGATCACTAGCACCACTGTACACTTTTTCCAAGCCATCTAATAAGCAAATTGAAGATATAATCGCCGGAATCAACACAACCACTGCACAAACCGACCCTTGCCCGGTGTTCTGGATAAAAGAGTTACGAACGACCGTCAGCCCGTTTCTGTCCAAGCTAATGGACTGCTCCTTCACAAATGGGACCTTTCCCCAATCCCTCAAACGTACCTCAATCAGGCCACTGCTAAAGAACAGTAAGCTTGACCCTAAGAAGCCAGACGCATATAGGCCGATATCAAGCATCCCACTCTTGGCGAAAATCATCGAAAAAGAAGTTCAAACACAAATCCAAGAGCACATTGATGCTTCCGCCCCACTCGATTCATGTCAGCATGGCTTTAGAGCTGCACACGGAGTGGAGACTCTCCTCACCATCCTCTTCAGTACCATAATAACAGGAATTGATAACATACGTCAGGGATATGTGCTCATCTTCTTAGACATTGCAGCCGCGTTTGACTCAGTCTGCCATGATCTCCTCCTACACCGCCTTCAGGAGAAGGGGATATGTGACTCCGCACTTAAATGGTGCAAGTCGTATCTCTCCGATAGGAGAAACAACATCAGAACCTTTCCACCAGAGTCAAGGAGTCCCGCAAGGATCATCTCTCTCTGCACTCATGTTTAATATATATATGCAACCTATCTGCAAGATCATCCGGTCCTTCAAGGTGAACTGTCTGTTGTACGCCGACGATGTTCTCCTATATATGCCATTCACTACTGAGAACCCTGACCTTTCCCCACTGACAGACTGTTTCAATGCAGTATCCAGTTGGCTCCAAATGCAAAATCTTTGGATACAACATAAGAAAACCGAAGTCCTTTTCATCACAAGGAACCCAAATTTCATCGCACCACCTTACTTAAAGGTCCAAAGTGCAGAACCTCTAACCAAACCCTCCATCAGATACCTGGGAGTCACACTTGACCAGCGACTAGACATGAAGACCCATATAAGCAATGTAGCAAGAGCTGTATACCATAAAATCCGATCCCTCAGACACCTACGCTCCCTACTGGAACCAGTTGACTTCCGGACAGTATATCAAGCCCTGGTCTTACCACATCTTGACTATGCCAATGCAATACTCCAGGGTCTCCCACAATCCACTCTACTTCCATTACAGCTAACAATGAACTCAGCAGCATGAGTTCTCCAGGGCGCTTCCAGGAGGGAACACATAACACCCATCCTGAAACAATTACACTGGCTCCCTATAAAAGGCAGGATCACATTCAAGACAATATTAATGACCTTCAAGATCATAAACAGACTCGCCCCATCTTCCTTATCTGATCTTATAGTGATAACCCCCCCTAATAGATCTAGAAGATCTCATGCCGCCAACAAACTAGTAGTCCCAAAAGTAACGACCAAGTGTTGCCAGAGCAAAACGAACGGGGCTTTTAAGCTCGCCGCACCTAAATGCTGGAACACCCTTCCACACAGTATCCGTGAAATCACCAATCTAACCCAGTTTAGAAAAACCGTGAAACATTACCTCTTCCTCCTACATTACCCGGATGACAGCACCACTGATCACTCACCATCTAGCTAGGCAAATCTATGCAAATGTCCAATCAATTCGCATTGTACAGATGTAAATAGTTACCCCTGTTTTTTTCCAAGTTCCTATTCCTGTTAATTGTAAACACAAATCAAGTCGTTTGAAATGTGTATGTAAAATGTTCCATGTAAACCGCACTGATGGAAAATAGCGCGGTATATAAGAGAATGTAAATAAATAATAAATAGGCTACATCTTTGAAGGATGTGCAGTGAAAAGAACAAATTCTCAGATGTGTAAATTCTGAATCTTGAAAATCAGATGAAGGAATTAGATAACATTCAATTGAGAATGCAGTTGTGGTCAACATTATTGACACCCTTGCATTTTAGGTATGTTGTGTAAAGTATCTTGAGAAATAATTGGAAATATTCCAACTGTATGTCATCATAATATTTTAACAGTATGTTCAAAGGTATACAACAAATAAAAATATGTCTGTGCAACTTAGATGTAGTAATTTCTGAGAAAAGAAACAAAATATGACCTGGACAGGATTAATGGCACCCTTCACTAATATTTGGTTGCACAACCCTTGGCAGTGATGACAGCCTCCAGACACTTCTTGTATCCATTTAGAAGTTCCATGCAGCTTCTGGTAGTTTCTCCCACTCTTCAACTGCAATTTCAACTCATGAATGTTTCCAGGATTCCTTTTACCAATGGCAGATTTCAGCTCTTTCCAAAGATTCTTAATTGGACTGAGATCAGGACTCATTGCTGGCCAGTTTAGAACAGTCCATTTTTTCCCCTTTTTAACCATTCTTTGTACTTTTGGACATATGTTTTGGGTCATTGTTCTGCTGGAGGACCCATGACCTTTGACCTAGACATAACTGTCAGATTAGGCAGCACATTTTGCTTCAAAATACCTGGGCAGCCCCCAAGGCAGCAGATTTCTGTGAGCGGCAGGCCATGTGCATCAGCACACATGGTCTGCTGCACCCTCCCCCCCACACACACATGCTGAGCCATGCCGCTCTTCCTCCCCACTTCTGCTGAGCCATGCCATGCTGCTGCCCCCCATTTCTGCTGAGTCTGGCAGCAGGGGTGGGGGAGGCTATGCTCAGGGACAGCTCTTGTGCTTCGGTACACATGGCCTGCTGCAACTAAATCCCCAAAGTTATGTTGGAGGGGGGTCAGACATGGCAGGCCCTGTGTGCCAAAGCATATGGCCTGCCGAGACAAGCTGCGCTCTCCCTCAACCCTATCGACAGAATTGGTAATAGCGTGGCACAGCACAGGGAGTGCCACTCAGCGCAGGGGAAGGGTGGCATGGCCATGGTTTCTGCCTAAGGCAGCAGGAACCTTTGGGCCGGCCATGCTTGGTAGTCCTCTGACTTCATGATTCCTTTAATACATTCCAGACCTCCAGTTCCTGAGGCAGCAAAACAGCCCCCCAACATTATGGAACCTCTACCATATTTAACTGTAGGAAGACCGCTTTTTTCCTTATAAGCTTCATTTCTTAACCTGTAAATGTATCGCTGGTCTGCATTGCCAAAGAGCTCCAGTTTGGTTTCATCTGTCCACAGAACATTTTCCCAGAAGGATTGTGGTTTTTCAAGGCAGTTTTGAGTAAAGATCAGGTGTGCCTTTTTATGTCTGTCTTTGAGCAGTGGGGTCCTCCTTGGCCTTCATCCATGAAGTCTTTCTTTGTTTGGTGTGTGGTGTTTGGTGTGGGTTGAAACCACCCCTCCAGATTGCTCCAGGTCAGCCTTAAGCTCTTTGAATGTTGTATGTGGTGTTTTTCCAACAGTTCACACTAACCTTCGAAGACTTCTTGGATTAATTTTCTTCTTCCCACCACATCCTGGGAGGTTCCTGACAATTCCATTAGCAAAAATCCTCTTAACACTGCGAACCATAGACACAGGAATACCAAGGTCTTTGGAGATGGCCTTGTATACCTTTGAAGTTTGATGTTAGGTGATAATAGCTTTTCTGACAGTCTCAGGCAGCGCTCTTGTCTTCACCATTGTGAGATCATCATTCATTGGTTGATTCAAGTCATGTGAACATTGAGAATTTATCACAGGTGTGTCTAATTTTACTACAGTGGGAATGTAGTTCTTCTATTCAAACTGATTTGAATTGTTTCTAAGAGTGCCAATAATCATGTCCTGACAATGTCCCAGTTTTATAATATTTACTTTTTTAATTGGTCTTGTTTTATTTGATTCTTTTAGGTGTCCCCTATATGTGCATATATAGTCCATAACCATTTCACTGGCTACTTTTATTTTGGGATATATTGGACATTAAGGGGCTGAACTGCAAGGGTGCCAATAATGTTAACTACAACAGTAACTTACAATGAGAGGTAGTTCATCATAGCCATTCACTTATTCAGAAGATCTACCCAGGATCCTATAGGACAGGCAGCAAAGATAAAAATGAAAGCTGTTATTGCTTACCGGATGTATCTTGTGATCAACTATTTTTCTTTCAAAACTTTACATTGTGCATCTTGACATGGAATATTTTGCCAGAGAGTAAAAACCTCAGATAGAGGCTAAGAGGAATAGACCATTTACTTTATAGACGAGAAATTTATTACAAAAGAAAGCGTTTGTTTGTTTTTTAGCAGACACACTGGACAAAGATTCAGAGGTTAACAACGTGAAAATGCAGTCTATTTTTCTGCATTTTCATTGCTGGCCCTGGGTTCTTTGGTTTCCTATGCAAACCATAACACTGACCTTTTTGTTTATTTATCAAGTGCCTGCCCTTTGCCCATTTAAACCGGAAAGGCTTTAACTTCAGTTTCTGTACTTGTCTAATGGGCAGAGGCTGAGAAGATGTATTTTGAAAGCAGATTCCATTTTCAAGTTTCAGTATTTTATATAAAAATAACATAACTACTAATCATCCCAGTTTGGCTTTACTGTCACTTGCACTACTAACCTGGCTGCATTAGCATCTGCAATTAAGCTAATGATGTATTATAAAACTGATCGGAGTAATAAATTGGAAACCTGGAGATAAGGATTCAAATCCTGCTTTTTTTCATTCACCCATTGTGACCTAGAACAAGCCATTTTATCTCCAGCTACCTCAGGCACCCACATAAATTGTAATTTTTTGGGAGCAGAGACTTATACTGGTACCCATATGCAGTTTGCTTTTGTTTAGGCTCAATCCTCGGGAACTATCAGCAAATCCCTGTACTTCCATGCAGTGCTTCCCCCACCGCAACAATATCCACCTCTTGTTTTCTTACTTCCTAATGCTTCTGTTACCACCCGTTGCCACCATTCATCTTCCCTGCCTCACCTGCCTATTCCCAGCTCTTCAACACTCTGCCCTCCCACCAGAGGTGTACAGGCACTACAGAGAGGGCTTAGATGGAGGAATGTTACACTGTGGGCAGGACTGTGAGCTGATATATACTCACATTCCCCATGGCAGCCACCCCCCCCCCTTCAACTCCCGAATTCCATTGAAAACAGGAAATCTAAGTTGGCAGCAGGAAACAGCCATCGGGACTATGATTATTGGCTCAAAATCCTATGCACCTTCCTGCCATCTCTTCTCCAAAGTACCCACATCCCTTGCTGACTCAAGAAAACCAGTTAAAATTTACAAGCTTCTGAGTGCTATTCAGGAAAATTGCTTACGGTGCTATGGAAAGTAAAAATAATTTTAGCAAATTTAAATGAATGTGGATTCCCTTTGAATGTATTATACAAACTACTCTGCTTAAAAGAATAGCTTTTCAAAATTTCCACTCGGTCCTTCGTATAAATGCAAAGTGATTTCTGCGGTCAGAACATTCAGGCTTTTATACAAAATTGTGTTTGGTTCCAGTGATGTTCTCAGAAACCAAATATTAGATTACATCCTTTTATGAAGTTGAATTCCATGAGTATGCCTGAGGTTTTAAAATAAAGGGTAGGAAACAAGGTTCCTCCATCAGCAAACTTGATCACAAAAAAGAACAATCAAATTGACTTGTTCTGTGTAATCCAATAGTCTTACGTGAATTATTCAACATTCAACATGATTGTCAAGTTTACTAGGCTCATCTTCGATGCAGTGTCAGAGCATAAACTACAAAGGCTTGTTAAGGGTTTAGAAACAAACAAACAAACAAAAAAAAAAACCTCATAACAATGTCAGCACTACAGAGAATAAAAGGAAAGGGCACTGTCAGCAAGGCACATTTAATTATGCCATGAATCCAGTAATCACTTTCAGAATTAGATGCTATGCTGAATTTGTTTGAGTGGTGATCATTAAAAGCTTACTCCAATGTTCCTTTGTAATAAAGCGGAGATGTCCTCGAATCCTCGGCAGCCCATTATTTGATTGCTAACTGTTGAGAGCCTTAGATGTACCAGGAATACAATTCTGTTCTTGCAAGTCAAGCTATGTGTCACTCCTTTACAGTAAAACTCCTGGAAAGCTGAATACCTAACTGCTAGAGAAATCTGGCTTAACACTAATGATCTGGCAAGATTATAGTTTAAGGTAACGCTTCCTTATCACAGCTTGGATCTCCCTGTCAAACACCGACTGCTCTCTGGTTTCATTCAAAATTAAAATTTGAACATATGTTAATTATTATATTTTGAGGGGAAGGGGAGCCATTAACTACAAAGCAAATGAACTACATTGATTTCCTTGTAATCAGCAGGGTGCTTTGTAAAACTTTAATAGTTACCCATCATCTCTTTCCCACCTCTCCCAACAAAGCTCTCACAACAACAAAGGTTTACTTTATAGAGTACTTGGATTTTCTAAAGGATGAAAGCACTGCCAATGCACCTGCTTTCCAGAAGATGATTAGGTAAAAATCCCAGTGTAGTCCAATCAACCTAGCTTCAGTTACTTTACCGTCTGCTGTATTAGAAAATAAAGGTTATTAAATGTATCATCCTCTTAAGGCTGGCTAGTGTTTGGTTACTCTGCCAGCTGTCGGAGAGGTACTTAGGTCTCTTGTACACTCACCCAGCTCATTGTCTGGGTAGAGCCCATGTCCCAACATATTCCATTGACTTGCGGACTGGATCCAGCACCAGCTGTTATACCATTGTATAAGTACTTAAAAGGATTACAGCACACTAAACCACAAGCTTGGCAGCGGATATTGTTATCATCAAACCAGCACTGTGTAGCATTTCTCTCAAAGACTATTATTATCATCACCAGGTTGGAATTCAAGAACTCAAGCAGAAGAAAAGAAAATCACTTCTTTCGAACCCACAGAGTCCAAATGAACTCCGAGTGACGCTCTTTTCCTTGTTTATAACTTCCTGCAAAATTCAAACATGCTAGTATACCAAATCCTATTTTAACACAGAGCAGGTTTACAGAATAACCCGAATTCCGTGTTTCCCACCAGCAAAGGAAAGTTGACCAATTGTCAGCTAATGAGAGGGGAGGGGAGACAGAGGGACAAATAGAGTCAGTGAATTTGTAGATCACATCTCACTGGGTTTAGTGGCTTGGTTGGTGTGCTGACACATTGACATCAGATGTCAGTGGGTGCAAGGATGCTTGCACCTCAAGCTGACCACACAAGATCCTCTATTTCGTTTGCTCACTTGGTCACTGCTATGTCTACTCAATGTCATTGCAATATATCAACCGCTTCCTTTGTGTGCCAATTTGCCCTTCAAAGAAGATTGATGTAAAATTGTTTTGTTTTCCAGGTCTGCCTTTCTCTATGAACTTTGATGAATGATGGAGCCATGTTCTAATATATAATATAAGACAAAGAACAGTGGTTTAAATGACACCAAACTAAATACATTACACTCGCTGATCTTATCAATAAAAACGGTCATTTCGCAGTTTATTTTATATCATAATATTACAGTAATATTGCAAACTATAGGTTAATTGGAATCTTTGTACCCTTAGTAAAGCATATGTCATGAGTGGGATCAAGTACTTTGTAGCAGATTAGATTGTTGAGCAGTACAATAGGCCCTTTTTACCACACCCATTTGCAGCAATATGTATTTGTCTAACTGCTCAAAATTCTCTAAACCCAAACGTTAACTGCAGGAATAGACTTATCATCAAATTCAACCCTAAAGGAGATTTATATCCATTTTGTAAGTTTCAGCTCTTAATTCCATCCAGGAGTCGTCTCAATGTTCTGGTGGCTTAGTGCCCCTCTTACCAGCCCTGGTCCGGAGTTCAAAATAGTAACAAGTAAGGAGTCTCCTCCTAAGCACAAACCTCTCAACAATCCCCACACCTTCCATAAAAAAAACTCAGTTTCAGGGAAATCCTGATCAAAGCCCCAACTCACCTCAAAATGTCAGGTCCAAAAGAGAGCAGGAGCACCCCACTCACTGCTACCCTGGCACCACCATGCAGCAAAATGGCAGTGCCCGACCAACTAGCGGTAAGCTGCAATGTGTCATTAGCAGCCGATCTACCCTATTGACTTGGTACTTCATCCCGGTCCCTTCTGAGGCTCAAATATTTAATGTCAGTAGCCTTGACCCTCATGTCTCCCCCACAAGCCCAGTGACACCCCATGTGAAAAAATGAAGTTGAGCCCCTGGAGTTTTCCTGGTTCCCCTCTCCCAACTCATCCCACAGTCCCTTTTGGGCAAGGGATAGAAGATAGAGGAGCAAGGATTCTCACAGCCCACATTTATTCTTTAAAGAAGCAGCGTTTCCCTTGGAAGGACGGGTCTCGAGGGGGCTCATGAGTTTCCTACTTTAAGCTTTAGACTAAGTGGAGGGGAAATTAGTGGGCAGGATACTAGTCCATCAAGGATTTGAAACCTTCAAAAGGCCAACGGCCCTTTTATCTAAAACTTCCACCAATGCAAACTGGCTCAGGGTCCTGGGGCATGCAAAAAGAAAATTATAGCTGAATGAGCTGTAGTTAAGTTTTTTTGTGATAAAGGGGCCAACATAACACTTTTTGCAAACTTCTGCTTAAAGGCTAGATTTACTATGCACTGCCGCGTTAGCATCCTCTGACACCATTCATGTGTGCTATTAATAAAATGGGACCAGTGGTACAAAATACATGAATTATTGCTTGCTGATACTTATGAATACAGTAACATCTTTCAGTAAGTCTAGTCCTTAACGAGTTGCTTTGCATAATTTTGATCACAGCAGCTCATTAATGCAGAATTGATATAAACTTTGGCATCTAGCAGATTATGTGCTAAGGTTTACTACTGCAAAGCCCATTTTTGTGACTTCACTTTGCAAAAATGACTTTTATACTGAAAATAGAACAAAAGACTGAACATCTGGCATTTTTGCATATTTGTGGGCGTTCTGCCTTTTTCCATTTGAAGCCCACTTTTGTGCAGTGACTTTACATTAGTACCTCAGCCTCGAAGGGTAAAAAGTGCTCACTATTACCACTTCGTATCAAGTAATAACTAACAGACATTTGTTTACATGCAACATCAATTTAAAAGGTATAAAGTAATGTTATTATAACAGAAAATAAAGAGTTAAGTTTGCTTCAGTTATGGTCAGTGTGATGGATGGTGATGCCTGTTCTTGACCTCCTTCCAATCTGGATCAAAGAAGAAAGTGCTGCCCACATATCAGGTCTGTTCTTTCACTTTATCCCTCTCTCTCTTTCTCTTGTTCCTAAAGCTTGTTCTGTTCCCACTTTTAGTTTTCCCCATCGAACACTCTTCCTATAGCCTCCTTCCCTCCTTCCCTAGTTCTTGTTGTTCATTCTCACACCTTTCTCAACTGATTACTCACTTTCACCTCCCAGGCTCCCAGATTTCTGCTAGCTCATGGCTTCAGATAGCTCTTAGTCACTATACCTGTACTCCTGTACTTCCCAATGACTGTCACAAGATCACAGGAATATGGGTACCTGTAAAGCTCAAACATCTTGAGAACTGTGCCGAGTTGTAAGTTACCTATCAAATGCACAATCAAATCCTAAAGAAGACCTTGGAATAACTGGCAAGGTGAGTGATCAAATCGAGAAAGATCCAGAGGAATTCTATGTTAATTCATTTATAGTTTAATTGAAATTTCAAGAAAACAGAGTGGCATCACCAAACATTATTTAAAAGTGGAAAAGAAAGCTCATTAAACCTGTTCCAACATCAAGAAAATGGAAGTCAAAACTCATAACATCATGACCATGATAACAACCAAGGTAAGCACACCCTCTGACTTACTCTCATCCTGGCACTGCAAGCCTCATCTGGATATGATAAAGTATTTAAGAAGATAAGAAAATTCATGTTGAGCTATACCAAGGTCCATCAAGCCATGTATCCCACCTACAACAGTGGCTAGTCTAGATTGAAAGTATCTGGCAGATCCCAAAAAGTAGATCTATTTCTTACAGCTGATTTTCAGGGATGGCTCTCCCAAGTCTACCTGGCTAATAATTTTTATGGACCTAGTTTAGTTTAATTTAGTTCAGTTTATTCAAGTGTTTGCTTGACCATCTTACAATAGGTTAGAACGAGGCGGTTTACAACAAAATAAAGTAATAAAAAAGAAAAGATAAATATAAAAAGAAAATAGGAAAGCAAAGAATAAAAGACAAAGATAATGACTGGTGACAATTGCCTGCTGCCACTGAGTAACTAAACACTGGACACTCTATCAAAAGTCTCTTCAAAATAATACGTTTTTAACCCTGCTCTAAAACAAAGCAATCTCAATATTCATTGGATAGTGCCACTGAATATCCCTTACAAACCCCAGAAAAAATACCTGGTTAAAACCGTGGCAGTTTGTAGGTAGATTGACGATGATCCTGGTCGCTTTCCTGTCAGTGGTGATATTCAGCCGCTAACCGGAGAGCTAAACCGGTTAAAGTTAAAACAGGTCAATGGCTGTTCTAACTTTAACCGGTTTCCACCATCTGGTTAGTGGCTAAATATCACTGCTGACTGAATAGTGACAGCGCTGTTAGGGAAAAACATATTTAGTGCCGGACCCCAGCTGAGTTTTGAAGCTGAATATCATGTTTAGATAAAACGGCAGCAGCAAGGCATTTTAAAAGTGTCTAGCCGCTGCCGCTGAATATTGGCCGCAAAGTGTTTTATTTATTGCAGGTAAGAGACAGAATTTGTTTAAAAAAATAATTTGCTTATGCGATTTTAAACTAGGGGAAAAGTAAAATAGAGGGGTTTTTTTGTCACAAGACATCTGTACATATTCAAAGCACACATCTAGACATGCTTCAAAATCACATTTACAGCATACAATGTCTGTCAGTCCTAATTCAAGGCCCCAAATTATGTGACCTATTAGGAAGAGTAGTTTAATCTCTTCTGACCACAAACTACTGTTGTATGGCTAGGGAAGAAGTCATAGTAAATTTGACTGTATGCGCCTGAAATGACTTTTATTTGTTTACCAAGCAAGCTGAATCGGTTTCATTTTCATTCAGTTTCTGTAAAGGACATTGGGATTAAAAGGTATCTGCTTCAAGCAATGATAAGAAAATCCTTACGATAAATCCTTCAATAGGGGACAAGCCTGTCAAGATCTTGATTATCAAAACAAATGAACAGACAGTAAAATGTGACACATGCGGCAAGTGCTTTACATGATAAATGAGCTTTTGTAGAGCTGATAGCCATAACTAAACTGGTTGTTAAAACTGTAAAGGAAAACCATGATTCCCCCTCTCCCTCACCAAAATCATTAAATCCAAAGCTTTTGAAACAGAGAAAAGAAATTGATTTCTAGGCAAATACAACAACATTTCTTATGGTTAAACCCTATCCGCATATGACAGACACACTTTGTAGCCGTGCACTAATCGGCAAACGTCAATACGTTATTGCCAGCAGGAACATCTTGCTAGGCCAACCTACCATATGCCATTCATTTGATTCTGAATGTTATCATTTGGTTCAATTGTAGAAGTCCTTCTGTGATTTTTGAAGGGCTTAGTTCCTCAAGCAGCCACATCTGTGCTATGCTGAGCCATACACAACTTGAAAGGCTGTGCCACTTGTTAAATTGATTATTTTTTCATTCTCTTTGCTATAGAAGTCATTCTGATCAATGTTATTTCACACCTCCCAGTATAGGTTTTATTGATCTACCTGACCAAAAAAATAGATTCATCAAAGTATCACAGGGGAAGTAAATATATCACGTACAGCGTGTAAAAATAGTCATTTTGTAACTTCCTTTTTCTTTATTTTCCCTTATCTGAAAGGTAGGTATGTTGGTGAATGTCTGATAAGAGCACAAAATTAGTGGGAATTACATACTTTTGGAAACTAGTCCTTAAAGTAATGTTGGATATTTAACACACATTTAGGGGGTAACAGAGAAACACAGGTGCTCCTTGTGGTGTTGGGCAAGCCACTTAACCCTCCATTGCCCATGTTCCCTGTAAAATAGTTATCTCCAAGTTATAATGCCCTGTTAAGTGTAACTTCAGTTTGTTCAATGTAAACCGCCTTGATATCATGAAAGGCGGTATATAAGAAATTTTAAATAAAAATAAACAGAGAAAATGATGGCAGATAAAGATCATTCGGTCAAGTCTGCCCATCCAATAAGATCCTCTATATTGTACCATGCTTTTTTTGAATTCAGATGTTGACTACAGCAAGGCTTTGGCTGCGTGAACCATGAGAATGAGCCACATTAAGAAGCAAGGGGATACCAGAACACCGGATCGTTCCCTTGCACAACCTTTACATTGAACAAGAAACAACAGTTCAAACGGAACAAGGAGAAACAGAATGGTTTAAAATCAGCAAAGGTGTACACCAAGGCTACATACTTTCACCCTACCTATTTACTTTATATGCAGAACAAATATTTATTTTTTTAGTTATTTATTTAACAGTTTTTATATACTGTCTTTCTTCGATTCAAGACGGTTTACAGTGAACATAACGTAACAGTGTGTCTCATCTGTTTTACAGTTTACAAATAATCAGAGAAGCAGGATTGAATGATGAAAACCGAGGTGTAAAGATTGGTGGAAGGCTCATCAACAACCTTCACTATGCTGATACCACATTACTGGCTGAAAGTGAAGATGACCTGAAACATTTGCTTTTCAAGATCAAGGAACATAGTCTTAAAATGGGCCTGCACCTTAATGTAAAGAAGACAAAGATCATGACAACTGGCAAAATCAATAAGTTCATCGTTGATGGAGAAGAAATGGAAATAGTGGACAACTTTAACCTACTTAGATCAACTATCAATAAAGAAGCAATAAGCAGTCAAGAAATCAGACGACACATTGCTCTTGGCAGAATGGCTATGAAGGATCTAGACAAGATTCTCAAGAACAGAGATGTCTCTCTCCATACAAAGATTCGACTTGTTCAAGCTAGGGTATTTCAATAACATCATATGGATGCGAAAGTTGAACAGTGAAAAAGATAGACAGGAAGAAAATTGATGCCTTTAAATTATGATGCTGGCGATGACTACTGTGTATACAATGGACTGACCGAAGAACAAACCAGTCAGTAGTAGAGGAGATCATACCTAAGCTTTCTTTAGAAGCTCAGATGACAAAGCTTAGACTTTCATATTTTGAACACATCATGCAAAGAGATCATTAGAGGAAGGCATCATGCTTGGCAAGGTAGAAGGTCAATGCAAAAGACGAAGGCCAGCAATGAGATGGATTGCTAGAATAACAGCAGCAAAGGGTGAAGGTCTGTCAACAATAAGCCACCTGACTGAAGACCAAACACAATTTAGGACAACTATCCAGAGGGTCGCCATGAGTTGACACCGACTCAACAGCACTTAACAATAATTCTTGTCTCCACCACCTCCACTGGGAGCCAGGTCCATGTGTAAAGAAATATTTCCTCAGACTATTGATCCTTAATCCTATGACCTTGATCCTATGACCCCTCATTCCAAAGCTTCCTTCAACATGCATAGTGACCTCCTGTGCATTCATAGCACAGAAGTATTTAAAATCTATATCATATCTCTCCTCTTCCGCCTTTCCTTCATAGTATATACATTAAGATTATTCAGTCTATCCTCATATGCCTTATGACGAACACCTCTGGGCCAACTCCATTTTATACCTTTTGAAAGTGTACACAGTACTCCAAACGAGGTCTTACCAGACTCGTATACAAAGGCACTATTATCCCCTTTTTCCCGCTGGCCATTCCTCTCCCTCTGCACTCAAGCATCTTTCTGTCTTTTGCTGTCACGGTTTCTACGTGTTTAGCCATTCTAAATTCATCCAATAAATCATCCCCAGGTTTCGCTCTTCTTTCAGGCACTGAAGTGCTTCATCCCCTATATTGTACCCCTCCCCTGAGTTTTTGCATTTTTTAGCCTTAAAACTTAGCTGCCAAATTCTTGACTATTTTTCAAGCTTTGCTAGATCCTTTCTCATGTTATCCACACCTTCCAGGGTGTTTGACCCATTGCAGATTTTGGCATCATCTACAAAGAGGCAAATCTTTCCTGACAGCCCGTCCTCAGTATCGTTTATAAAGATGTTCAAAAGAACAAAAAAACCAAGGATCAATCCCTTCAGCACACTATTGGTAAAGCCTTTATTTTCAGAGTGAACTCCATTTACTACTACCCTGTCTCTTCTCACTCAACCAGTTTCTTGCCCAGTCATTCACTTCAGGGTCCATCCCAAGGGCACTCAGTTCATGTACAACTTGCTAATGCAGAACGGTGTCAAAGGCCTTGCTAAAATCTAACTATACCACATATGGTGCACTACTGATCCACTTCTCTGGTCACCCAGATAAAGAAATCAGATTTGTCTGCCTACCACTAGTAAAGCCTTACTGTCTTGGATCCTGTAATCCCTTGGATTCCAGAAACCGCATCATCCTCTGCTTAGCAGTAATCCCATAAATGTATACACCACAGACTTCAGACTAACTGGTCTATAGTTATTAACCTCCTCCTTACTTCCACCTTTATAGACAGAAACCACATTGGCTCATCTCCAGAATCACTATCGACACCAAAGAAGCATTGAAAAGATCAGCCAGTGGAACTGCCAGTACTTCCCTAAGTTCCTTCAATGACCTCAGGTGAATCCTATCTGGCCCCATCGCCTTTTCCACTTTTAGTTTAGTTTGGTCCTCACAAGCATAGTCTTCTGAAAATAGTGATAGTTCTACCTCACTTTCAATTCTGTCTGTGTTTGTTTTCTGAAGTCCCATTCCCAGTTCTTCATCTGTGATCACACCACAGAAGTATTTGTTAAGCAAATCTACTTTATCCTCATTGGCCTCTACGTATTCCTCTCCTTCACCCTTGAGTCTCACAGTGCCATCTTTGTACTTTCTCCTGTCACTAAAATATCTAAAAAAGATTCTTGCCCCATATTTTACTGTATCGACTATTTTTTCTTCCAGAAGCATTCCTTATTACTCTACCAACATATTTTTCCTTCTCTAGATATTTTTGTTTATCTTTCTTTTTTAGTGATCTCTTATCAGAGCCATGACCAACCTTGCGCAATTTAGGAAGGCACCAAAGCACCATCTCTTTCTTCAACACTATTCACAGCCTAGTGACATACACAAACCAGTATGCCCTCCCACTCATCAAGACGACCCAACCAGCACACAGATGGATTGTTAATGTAACCAGATCCTCAACGACAACCAATCAACATATAAATAATTCAGATCTGAAATGATCATATCAGTGATGCAATTACTCTACTGTATATAGTTACCCCGGTTGAATTCCAAGTTGTAATTCCTGTTCATTGTAAGTTCAATGTATGCTCAGTCATCATTGTACAGTTTTAATGTTATCTGTAAACCGCGCTTATTCTAAAAGGTGCAGTATAGAAAAGATTTTAAATAAATAAATAAATAAATAATGAAGGCTAACCTCTTTTTTCCTTATCTCTTCAGCTACTTTTTTGGAAAACCATAGTTGCCTCCTTTCTCTCTTACTTTTATTTACTTTCCTAACAAAGAGGTTCATTGCCTTTAAAATATCTCCGTGTCCATTGTTGTTCTACTTCCTCCAAATGTTCCCATCCATCTGACTCCTTGAGGTATTCCCATTTTTGCAAAGTTAGTTTGCCTTACGTTTAGGACTCCTGCTTGTGAATGAACCATCACCACCTGTGTCCTAATGCTGAAGCTCACCATCCAATGATCACTGCACATCAAATGATTACCCACTACAAAATCAGATACACGTTCCCCATTTGTAAGCACCAAGTCCGGTGTCACCCTCTCCCATGTAGGTTCTGTTACCAGTTGCCAAAACAGCTCTCCCTGTAGAGAATCCAGTATCTCCCTTCTAGAAGACACGAGAGCAGGGATATCCCAATCAACATCTGGCAAATTGAAATCTCCTACCAATAACATTTACCCTTTCATAGTAATATTGTAAATGCCTTCAATTAAATATCTATGTCTTCTGCCTGTGAGGGAGGCCTGTGTATTGCAGCAATGTAAATAGATTTCCCATTCCTTCTTCCTACAGTGCCTCTTCCTTCACTCATAAGTCATGCACTTCTGTGACTTTAACATTATTTTTTACATATAGTGCCACTAATAGCTATGGCTCCATATTGGTTTATTTGTACCATGTCTCTGTGACTGCTACTATATCTAAATCAGCCTCTCCCTTTGTAGTTTCTAAATCTGGAACTTTATTACACATAATATAGGCATTAGTATACACAGCTGTCCAGTTGTTCCCTTTTTGTCCTTTTCTATATTATTTGTAAATGTTTTCCTTACCTGAGGGTGTGTTTGCCCATCCCCAATGATCCTAGCTTAAAGCTCTCCTCAGTAGATTAGCCAGTCCGTTGTGGAAGACACTTCTCCCCTTCTTCAATAGGTAGATGCCATCTCTGCTCAATACCCCTCGAAAAATCATGCCATGAACCATAGTAATTTTATAAAGTCCTTCGGTACACATATGCACCTAAATGACCTTATAAAATGTCAACTGGCATAAAAATATGCATTTTGGCCTAAAGGTGTGTACTTTATCATAGGCAAAGCCAGGAGAGCTATCTGGGTAGAACATGGGCAGAGTTTTCATGTGTACAGATAGATTTTATATATACATCTTACAGTACATACAGAAAGTACCCATGAAAGCGTACACCTACTCGTAAGCAGGTGTAAGTGATCATGCACACATTCAAGGGGCACTCTCTGCCACACATACTTGTCTTTATAAAATATAAGCAAGTGCCTACTTGTCTTTATAAAATTCTGTCTATATAGGCACTCTATAAGCACCTATGCCGTTCTATCATAAAATACCCCTCTAAGGAACCTATTACCATATTTCATGCACATAACATGCGTGTTTATACACATTTTTGCAGTAAACACCCCACGCATTATATGCATGCACAGTACACGTTATACACATAATTATCAACACAACACGAAAAAACAATTCAGAGTCGTTTTTAACTTTTTTATAACTTCTTTGTTTCTGAAATGCTGAATTTCAATGAGACTAAATGTGAGAAAATGAAACTAAATTAGACTAGGCCATTTCCAGTTCAATCGTCATCATCATCTGACTCCTTGAACCATTTTGCTTTGGGTCCATGACATGCGCATTTTCAGGAGTTCATATTCTCGAGCTCCTTTTTCTCCTTTCTCCATTCACAATGGACGTCTCTCCAACCTTGAACTCTCTCGCTGCCGCTCTGTTGCTTGTTTCTTCCGCTCTCACAATGACTACGATTGAATCAGCAGTGTAGGATTTGCATTTCATTCCTGGAATGGTCAGCAGCAAAAAGGGCATGCGCATTATTATACGTGTGGGCGCATTATCCAAAAATTCTTAAACAGAATGGTGTCAGCTCCATGCGTTAAACGCGTGAGCACATTATATGCATGGGCGCATTATCGCATGAAAACACAGTAATGAATCTGTGCCATGGTTTTGCACCTAACGTGTTAACAGCAGACATTAAGATGCATGAAGTGGAAACTGGGTGCTTTTAGGTGTTTAATGCAGCAAGTAGTTCACGTTAACAGTGCAGCACTGTTAACAGGCACTAAAAACCACACTGAACACCTAACGCAGTTTAGTAAATACGCCCCTAAGTATTAAAAAAGGAGACGGTGTGTGTTCTCTATAACACAAAGGCAAATTCTAAGATCTTCCATCTTTTGGCAGGTGAGAGAAAATACCAGTTACAGACAAATGCCAGAAGGAAAAAACACTGGGCCTACCCAATAAATAATAAATGCATCTATATCTATATAACGCCTTCCTTCGACTTCAGACAAGCTAAGCATCAGAATCCCCATAAGAAATAATGAAAACTGCTCATATGTGCAACAGAGGGTGCTGAAAAGGAACAGGCATAGCCCCTTACTGCATTTCTGTAATAACTTGAATAAATTTATTCAAAACAAACAACCAGTTGCACAAAACATAAATTCTATCTAACACTGATAATATATACTAGCATCTGAACAGAGAGCTGCAATGGTAAGGGAACACTTCAATCTACATGACAATGCTGAAACATGTCTTGTGGGTATATTTCATGAAAATGTAGCACCACATCCTTAGGGCTTTATTCCGGGTACCGTGAATCAGCTGCTGCCCATCCCAGTACTAAGCCAATCTTGGAGATGTTATTGGTGGCAAAAGGTTCAGAGGAGCAACCAAGTAACGACTATAGCAAACAGTGTAATTTTGTAACAGACCACTTACCTTGGGTGGACTACGTAAGTTACATCAATTTTCAAAGGGAAAAGTATGTATACATTTTCCCTTTGAATATTATACCCAAGCCAAACTATGCACACACACACATTTCCATAGGTATATATTATAAACCAATTTTCTGAGAAAATTTAAGCACAGATGGGGCAAAATTATCTAGGGAGAGGCACCAAGTGACGAGTAAGTTCCTGTCTATTCGTGTTCCATCACGTTCATTAAGATCAAAAACGGATGTATTGTTAACATATCCTACCAAGGCCCAATGCAGTATTGGGAAGAAAACAGTAAAGGAAAGTGCACCCATTCATTGGAATAAACTTCCAAAAGAACTGAGATTACAAAAGAATTATAGGGCCTTCAAACAAACAAGTAAAGATCTGGCCTTTTAAATAAAATAATGTTAATATTTCTTATAAGATTATTGGCATGCTAGTTAGGACTATGAGGCATTGGTATGTATTCTGACTGCATATTATGATATGCAGTTTTATGATGATTATTTTCCACTTTGAATTTAAAAAACAGCTAAAAGTAATCATATTAAAGTAAATGTTTACTGAAGCGTGGCAATCATTAGTGCACATTTTAGCATGTGCTAATTATTACCGAAGCCCTTGGTAAAAGTTACCACATACTAAAATAAGCCAGTGTAGTAAAAATCCCATGCTAACTGCTTAGTGCGTGGAAGGGTAGACACCAGGGCTGGCCCGTACATCATGCGAGAATGTTGTTCGCACAGGGTCCCACGCGAACTTCATTCTCACATGGTGTTCTCTGCAATGCCGGCTTCAGGAGGAGCCGGGGAGGCCGGCCCGAAGCCCCGTCTCACTTCTGCACAGCTGCCAGCGTGAAGAGAGGCATTTTTCCTCAGGCTGGCAGCTGTGTTCTCGTGAAGCATGCGAGTGCCGGGAAATGCCCTTTAACCTTTCCTCATGAACAAAAATCGACCATTAAAGTCCCATCAAATTTTAAACTCTTTTTGTCGGAGTATACCGAGGGAGGAATGACACACATATACATCCACACCAGCCGGTAAGCTCCTTTTATTCGTGAATAGGTTCACCTCATTGAATCTACATTACACACGTCACTTATCTGAAACTGGTCGCCTTAAAATCACAGTTAAAGTGCAATTGTCCACACCGTTGCCACTCTTCAGAAAATTTCACACAAGGTGCACGTTTCAGGAACCAGTCCCTGTCTCAAGTGCTTTCACCAGCCATGTTCATGTGCAACTGTGCCAAAACGCTGTCCCGCAGCTTATATAAGGACTCCATTTGAACCTAATTGGCTGAACCGTTTCACTTCAAAGGAGAACCTGCCAATGAAAACAGGGAATACCCCACTCTCAGGGGAATCCCATTGGCAGGTTTCTCCTTTGAAGTGAAGTAATTTCTACCCTGGTACCACAATGTCCCATTTATTACATTCTTTCCATCGGGTCCTACCTACCCCTTCAATGTGTGCCATATATTCTAACTACCCCATCTTCTTTTTTAGACTTCCAGTCTTTGTATACAGACATTTCAAAGTATGTTTTTATTTGCAGTCACTACCTGGTTATCAGTTGATAGGGGTAAACCGCAATATTTCGGTTCTCGCTACTCTTTATTTAATAGCATCTGGGCTACTTTTGCCTTTATTGCAACCTCTCTATCCTGATGCCCTAACTTCTCTGTTTGTATTGTACCCTCCGAAGATACTTTACTCCGAACCATGCACCCCTGAACAACTGTCAGCTTTCTCTCAGATTATAGCTTAAAAGCTGCTCTGTCTCCTTTTCAAATATTAGTCCCAGCAGCCTGATTCCACTCCAGTTAAGGTAGAGCCTGTCTTTTTTGTAATACAGACTACCTTTTTTCCCCCAGAAAGTTGCCCAGTTCATAGCAAAATTTAAATTCCCCATCCCTACACCATCATTTCTATGCATTGAGACTCCAGAGTACCGCCTGCCTCTTGAGTCCTATGCGTGGAATGGGTAGCAGTTTTGAGAAGCTACCTGAGAGGTTTTGAATATCAAATTTCTACCTGAAAGCCTGTATTTTGCTTCCATAAATTTCTTCCTATACTTTTTTTTTCTTTTTGAAGCCTACAGCACCTGGTATTCCCGTCAGAGGGCTTATTATAATAAGTAATAATCAATAATTATTATTCATCATTATTGATAATACAAAACATATATTTAATACAGTACACATTCAATATCGATAAGGGTTGCAAAAACGACAAATATGCCAACACAAGTAATACAGGTAGTTACCAAATCCGCTTAACATATCAGCCTGCCTAAATAGAACTTACGTTCCAAGGAAGACCAAATACCTATATGATTAACAAGGCCATTTAACACAGCAACCTATCTAAATTCAAACTTATATTCCAACAGAATAAACAGCTATATCATCTGTTATAGATTCCTATAGCCAAGACGACAACAATTCAGAAAGTTCTGGTTCAAAAAACATGAAACACTGTTGTTGATATATAACAATACATTTACAAGGAAAAGGTAAAAAGCAAGGTACACATAACCAAAACCTTTGGTTTCAATAATTTGCATCTCCCAAGTAATGTCAGGTAAATTCTTATAATATGACCCAAATATTTCTCATTATGCTTTGAATGAAACAATAAAATACCTAATCACTGCTTCCTAAAGTTCTGAATATTAACTAAATTTTCTCTTCCACAATCTTTTTTTTACAATGAATTAGAATCAAAATCAGAGACCTTACCCTCAGGAAGAGTAGTGAGTTGGGGAACAAGATTCTGTGAGACAAAAAGTTCATTAATATATTAGAATCTCCAACTCTGGAGCTCTGCACTGCTCTCAATGAACATTCCTCACAGCTCTCTCTCAGTGCCTCCCCCCCCCCCCCATGACCTTACCAGGGGTAAGGTCTTCCACATAGGAACACTCCATCCACAGCCAAACTCAAATCCTTGTCAGAAAGAGAACTGAATAGCTGAAATCTCCTTGGTGTAGAGGTATGTGAAAAAGTTTTTTCCACTCCAGGTAACCGGTGTGTATGGAAGGCACCTTGGAATGTTGCACAACTTTAGGGCTGAGGGGTCATGCCACCGCGAGGAGACAGAGAAACTACAGCAATAACATCTCCTAGGGACCTATTATCCCCAAAAGCCTCCTTTCTGATAAGAAAAGGAAAAATGGAAGACTGGGGAATCTCAACAAATAGTGAAAGAGATTTCTCCTTCCTTTTTGTCATTTTAGCACAAGAAACCACACAAAATTTAGAGAAGGAAAGAAATAGCCTCCTCATGCTTAGACAACGTGAAAGAAGCTATCAAGTGGCAGCCATCTTGTTCCCCCCATACTTTCATATGTTGTTTGTACCCACATGGAATAAGACAGCTGTATTCTCCCCAGCACTACCTACAATGGTATCTACGTAACATATGAAGTCTGCAACCTTCATACCAGGTACCAAGTTAACAAGTGATCTTCACATCCACTAGACACTCAGCCATATATATGCCTAATGAATGAATCATCAACTACAATGACCATTCTAATCCTTTATTCCTGGACACACACCACTGGTGACACATCCTCAGTATGAGAGAATACTGCAAAGCCAGGATGATCACTTCCTGCCAGATCAAAATGATGCTCTCCTTCCAGGTGACCTTTCTCATCCTTGGCAGCACAGTGGTTGCTAAACTGGACATGGGGCTTCTTTACTATGTCTCTTCTAAATCTCTCAGTCTACTTCAGCTCCTCCAAGTATGCTACTCTACTCTCCAAAGATTGGACTCATTCTCTGAGAACCAGAAGCTCTTTGCACAGAGTACACACACACACACACACACATATATACAACCTCTCACCAACTAGGAGATAATCATACATGTGGCACTCGGTGCAAACGACTGCATAGCCTCATCACACTGCTGGACTACAGTTTGCAACTTAGTATTGGTGAGTTGTTTAGTTATTTAAAGTTGTGAAAGGAGCAGTGATACTTAAACTGATGTAAAATCCCTTGAAATTATTAGGCATACTTTATGCTATTTATTTTGTATATGCTTCAAGTTGAACTGAGAGAATGAATCTATTGTTAAAGATTAATCACGTGCTGATGAAAATCCCCAATTATGCTTTGTGACAAAGTGTGTCCTTCCTATCCCCTTAGTTGGCTTAAGAGCCTATAAATCGAAGATTGAGCCCAGGGTAGGTGAAAGTTAGAGGGTGAAGGTGGGTCAGAATTGGACACTAAGGGCACTTTTACTAAAGTATGCTAAGCAGTTAACACATCTTTTTGCATGTGGTAATTGTGCACATAGGCCCATGGTTACTGATGCCATGAGGTTATGAGAATTACTGTTTGCTGATCTGTGTGCACATTGGGTGTGGTGAATGGGTGGGTTAGGACAGAGAGTGGGCGTGGAGAGCTCATCGCAGTTAACATGGAAGGACATATCACTTGCTGTCAATGTTGTAATTAGCATAGGTGCAACTAATGACAACTCAATAGATGGAATTGGGTGCACCCACGGTAATTATACCGTGTGTTAGGGTATGCATCCATGTGCTAACTGCCAGGAACATGCTGGCTATGCCCCCAATAGTTATCACAGAAGGTTTGCACTTAACACATGTTAGTTTTAGTGTTAAATGTGTGTTACGTGCAAAAACCTAACTCACTTTAGTAAACGGGCCCCTAACATAAAGCTTTGCTACTAGGCTAGGAGGGAGAAGTGGCCTAGTGGTTGGGACAAGTTACACAGGCCAGAGGACAAGGGGTTCAAATCCTGCTAGAGGACAGCAACCTTGGGCTGGAAGATCTGGGGTTTCCAGTCCCACAGGTGCTCCTTGTGGCCTTGGGCAAGCCACTTAATCCTCCATCACCTCAGGTACAAAAACATAGATGGTGAGCCCTTCAGAGACAAGGGAAATATATGTATACAGTACCTGAATGTACACTGCTTTGACTTGTAGAAAAACAGCATATACGCCTAGTTAAATAAATAAAATAACAAAGAATTTCAAATAGACGTAGAATTTATCAGTTTAACCCAAACCTTCCTTTCTTCAAGTTTTAAGACAATTTTCCTGCAAATAATTACACATGCAGATTTCTTAGCATTGGAAAGCCTTATTTCTCTGTTGAGACATGTATTGAAGTCCAAACCCCATTCCCACTCTACCCTGGGAATGTTTCTGCTGACTGCATGTAAAAGTAATCGCAAAATGTCATTGAACACATACTTTACCCGCATATACGGAGGACAGTCATGTAATCCATTTTTTTTTTACCTTTTTGTTATAGAGAAATACATCTTATTTTGCTCAGCTATGGACCAAAATCATCTTGAAATAAAATTACATAAATACCAATGAGAGGAAAACTTCCTTATGCTCATTACATTTTCATATTATATCAGCATTAGTCATGAAATAAACAGATTTTTGTATAACATTTTGGAAATGCCCCACAAGTCTATAAGAACTATTGGCTTGTTCAACTTTAGGATTTTTTGGTTTTGTGTTATTTTTAATTTTTATTTTGTAATTCCAATTATATTTTCAAAACATAAAGGGCCCGATATTCGAAAGGCATTGACATGGCTTACAGCCCAGTAAACCATGTAAATGCCTTAAATGGGGATATTCAACAGCAATTACACGGGTAGTGCCATTGACTATCCCCTCCTAACTCCCCTACGCACTCTGATGCCATCCAGTTAGTATCGGGGTGTATAGGGGGCGTTCTGGGGTAGAGCAGAGGGGGTGACAAGTGCTAACCGGGCAGCAGCAAATATTGCGTGCTGCCTGGTTAGCGATCTGCGCCTTAAAGATAGGCGAGTAAAACCCTTACCTATCTTTAAGGCACAGAAGTTAACCGGGCAGCAGGCAATATCGCTGCTGCCCGGTTAGCTACTGTGGCTTTCAACATGTGCAGCGATGCTCGTATACTCAATGCCGGTGCCGCATATGACCCCAGCATTGAATATCAGGGGCTAAGGGTCGGCAGGCAGGGATATGCGCCATAGGGGCGCATAGCATGCCCAAGTCAATATCGGGCCCAAAGAAAATACAGGGCACTATAAGTAGGCATCAGCATAGGCACGCTTTTATAAAGACAAGTAGGTATCTACTTTTCTTTATAAAATGCCAGTGTAAGTGGTATAACTTTCCAGGCACGGACATTTATACCAATCCTAGAGCTGGTGTAATTGACCGTGTCTATATTTTTCAAGTACACATGCAAATTATAGTATTTTGTAATCTATGCGCATACTTGTATGCTCAGCCGATGCTCTTCCCAACCTCCACCCCTGTACACACCTACCAACAAAGTACACCCCATCATGTAGACGTGCATACGTTTGCACCTATGGCATTTTATGAGAGGCAATTCACGTGTATATGAAGCTATATATGCATATAAATACCGAAGTAGGCACATACTTTACTGCTTAAAGTACACATCCCCTTATTAATGTACTCCCTTTGCGTCTATTAGGAAAGTGCTTCATAAACATGACCCATCAAATTCCTTTACCATCCATACAACTGACAAACTAGGTCATCTCATGAACTGGATGACTATTACAGTTTTAACGTCACGAGATGTTAAGTTCCTCAAGTCAGTATCAAATAGTGAAGGAAGTCGGCGCTAGGTCATTGGCATTTAGTGCGGCAATAGGATTGGGCTCTAGGACATGCCCGTCATCTTTTTCACGCTTGTTGTCTTCTCTCCCCCTTCCTTCTAACTTCACTTTGCTTTTTCACATCCTCTACTTTACTTTCCTATGTTCGAAGTCTTTTATGTTTGCTCTATTTTTATTTTATTTGTATGCTGCTTTGTTGTCCCATTGAAAGACAGTTAATACAGTTCTTAAATAAAACGATGAAGACTTTGCTATTAAGCATTTGGACTTTCTGATTCTTGATGACCATATGCTACATCTCAGCTGATGTTTTGTTGCTTAGCCCTCTGAAAATGTCCGTGAAATAAAGCAAGCAACTGTGCGGTCTTCAGGACTATCTAAATTGCTCTAGCAAGAATGTTAACAGCCCATTCCACTTGAAGAGGTGACATTGAGATTTTAAACCTGGAAAGAATGGAATCGTATTGTTTATTTGAGAAGTGTATAAAAATATGACCCTCATGTACTCAGTTTGACCTCAGGGTAGAGGTCAAGAGATGCTAGGTGACCTTTCCATTTCTAATGCTAATGCACATATGATCATTGTTCGTTCGTCGCTTTATGACCAGAACACTTATTTTATTTACAAGACTACCCTAGTGACAGAACACGATAACGATCAATTAACATACAATCCCAATCTTAAAAGCTGACTGAGAAGATAAATAACTTGCCCTATTTAAGCTATATTATGTGTGCCACTTAGAATGCCCATATTCCAGAACTTTAATGGAAAACAAGACCCAAAAAAGAGAAATTCTTTTTAAAGAAACTTTGAAGTGCGTCTCTGCAACAGTTTACAAAACTAAAACCTTTAGGTCAATTTCAAGGTTGTTCCCTGGCTTAATTTAATAGCCAGTAAATACTTCTAAATGTGTTTTTTTAGGGGGGGGGGGGTATGCTTCTTCCAGGAGCTCGCATCAGTGAATAACGCCATCCTAAAGTGTGACTTCAGTTCCTGGACGAATCACACTGGGGTTTCCATTCTGTTGTAGTTATGGCTTCAGTCAAAGAAAATTTAACACATTTCTTAAAGAAGTGATTCACTAAGAATTTGTCTCCTGGTTAAGACTGACAGTAAATCTTGGCTGAATCATGCCCTTAATGATAGTAAATAACTCCTTAAAATCCTTTCTTGGGTACTGCCAGGGCCGCTTTTATCTGTGGGCGAAAGGGGGCAGCTGCCCCAGGCGCCAGTACAACGGGGACCCAGCTGCCCTGCTGAAAACAGGTAAAAGCAGCCCTGTTCCTCCCATCAGTTTCCTCAGGCCACTTACGCTTTAGTGAACAGAACGACCTCCTGCTTCTGGTCCATTCACTAAAGTGCAAGAAGCCTGCAGAAGCAGAAGGGAGGGACAGGGCTGCTGACCAATGTTCCCGCTAAGCAGCTTGAAGCTGCACAGAAGTCCTCAGCTGGCATTCTTGCTGGTGCGGGGAGGTGCAACACGATGCAAAGCAGAGGCAATTCCCAAGGGATAGGCAGGCCTGGGCAGACCTGTCTACACTGCGCAGTCCTAAATGCAGCTGTGTTGCACATCCCACACCTTCAAGAATGCTGGCAAAGACTCTTGCGCAGCTTCAAGCTGCTTAGCGGGAACATTGCCATTGACAGGGGGCTTATAGATGGAGAGGGGACCATGAACGAGGAGGGGGCCCTACTCGAAGGGGGGGGGGGCATTTTGGAAAGTTTGCCCAGGGCCCTGGAAGAGATTGAAGCAGCCATAGCTACTGCAAGCAGTAACAACAAAAGGAATAAAGAAACCTAAGGGAATGTTTAATAAAGTGTGATGAGATTTTGTGTACATTGTGCGTTGGGAGAAAAAACAAATGTGTGGTAAGGACAAAGGCTGTGTGCTAACTGTTGGGCACGTGGTCAAAAAATGCTTTGTAGTTAGTGCACAGGGTACAGACTTGCTGCAAGGGCCCGCATTACATGCACAACAGATAGCGTGTATACACCTGTGCTATTTGCCAAAGCATGTAATGTGGGCCACAGCTACTGCCCCATCCAGTGTGGGAAAAAAAAACACGATTGAACCCTACTGGAGATTACCCTAAGGTTCAGATCTGCCATGTTGAACCCAGGTGGCAATAGGGCAGGTGTGGAGGATGAGTACTCCTGCCCCATCCACTAAATGACCAGAGACTCCCTGGCTAAGTCCCAGGGGTGGAAGGAGGTTGGGACTTAGCCAGGGAGTTACTGTGTTACTGTGGGAGAGGGGCTTAGCCAGGGAGTTACTGTGTTACTGTGTTACTGTGGGAGAGGGGCTTGGTGATTGGGAGTCTTTGATTCAGAGGGATCTTGGTTGGGAGGGGGGCTTTGATCTGGAAGCATGCTTGTCACAGAGGGCTTGACTTGGGGGGGGGGGTTATTACGGAGGCATGACTTGGGGGAGTGGGTGATACAAGTGGGGGGTTGGCACTGCTTTAATTTTATGGGCAGGAGTCAAGCTACCTGACTGCCAATAGCATGGCTGCACTTGACTGATAGCACACGATGAAGTACCAAGCCCTAGTTGTCAATGCTGGCCACACCCTATATCCAACCATAACCTGCCCTGATCCCGCCTGAACCTGTGCTAAGTGGATAGGAGGCTAATTTTATAATTAGGGACCTACTTGTATGTATGTGTGAGAATAAGTGCCTAAAAAGGGTGGGCTGATATTCAGCAGTGGCAGCTAGCTAGCTGTTACCACTGAACTAAAGACCGGATAGGGCCACATCTGGGCATCGGCATCGACTTATCTGGGTTGGATAGATAGTAGAGAAGCTAAGAGGGCAGCTGTGATATTCAGCCGTTACCCGGTTAGCTTCTGCGGCGAATGCTAGGCCATCCTTTCAGCTGCCTAAGTTTCACTACTTAGCGTTTAGTGGGCAGTGGCTCAATCTTGCTGCTGCCCAGTTATTCCTGGGTACCATCTCTGCTCTGCCCCCGGAATGACCCAATGCTAGTATCGGGGCATTCAGCAGCATCATCTGCAGATATTCACAGACACTAACTGCGTTAGCACTGCTGAATATCTCGGTTAGCACGCTTAACACCGTTAGCAGGTCTGCTGTGTTAAGCGTGTTGAATATCCCCTCCCCAGTATTTTATTCACTTATGCATGTATTAAGCAAATAAATGGCCTCCTATAGAGCTGCACCCAGTGTAAAAGCACGCATGTTAATTTCACGGGGTGAACTTTCCTTGTGGGTATGTTCTTATACAGGGCTTTTTCACTGCCTACTAAAATTGACCTACTGCCCTCATGTATTAATGAAGGAGCCCTGCATATGAGTACCAGCACTTTTTTTGCTTGGAAAAATGCACCGTTCCTATATTCTTATGTTCCTTAGCTCATTTTTAATATATTTTTTTTCCCTTCTTGAACATATTTACAATAAAAATCTCTCTTTCTAGTGCTAAAGCAGTTCTGCTGTTTCTCTTATGGATGACTATCAGAGGCAGTGGGGAAATCTACCGTCCAATAATGAGAAGAACTCATCTCTTGCTCCACCCACTTGAAGATTTGCATTTAATTTGTTTGGTGTCCTTTTCAATGGCGCTTTACAATAACAATAGAAACGTTGGGAAAGCATGCAGGGCATAGCTCATGGAATTCTTTCCAAACCTTCTGTGTGCGCATCTCTTTCTACTATGTTTCTGTTCTGTACAAGTCCATATCTCTATTTTGTGCATATGTGTCTATTCATGGGCTGGAACATGTATGTGTGTTTGTACATATGTGCATGTTTGTTTGCCACTGCATGTCTGCTTGCATGTGTGTGCATTTATGCTTCCATCTATGTGTCTATGCATGCATGGATATGTGTGTGTGTGTGCACACACATGCGTGCACATTTATATCTACGCTGTTTCTCTGTGTCTGTGATCAGGAGAGAACTGTCTGACACATGCATTTCCGTAATGGCTATTTTGCTGTGAATCAGTGTTTGTATGCTGCAGCTATTACAGCTTTTCCTATAGAAATGCATTGAGGCATTTTGATTTTTTGGCGGTGGAGTAAGGGCTTCGTTTCTCTGCCATCTCCCATCACATGCAGAATTTTAACTTGTACATTAAGGAAACCTCCCCCAGCTCCCCACCTGCTTGCCTGTGATTAGAACAGCATTCCAGGGCTCCGCCCCCACGTCCTTGCCATTGGCTGGATCCTACTCACACTCTGCTGCTAGTTACACCGGAAGCAGAAAGGACAGGCTCACTCCACGGCCAGCATAAGTGTTTCAGCCTCCCTAGGCAGGGCCACCATGCCGCCGCCAACCCACACTGCACTCCCCCGGTATACTATACCACTCTGCCTCTGGCATCCAGTCCACTACCACTACTATTAATCATTTATATAACGTTACAAGGTGTATTCAGCACTGTACAGACATATAAAGACAATCTCTGCTCTTCAAAAACCTGCAAAAATCAGTCAATAACTTTCACAGTAGAAATAACAACAAAGAATATGAAATATATATGTGAATAATTTAAAATGCACTACATCACAGCCTGGAAATGATTAGGAGTTTCTGCAAGTGTACGTGCATGTCTGTATTGTGTATTCTCTGTGTGTACTGTGCTTGTGCTGTGTCTGTTGGCAGAGTAGCTGGAGATGGAGCATTTCCAGGTTGGTGGAGCATTTGGGTGGAAGAGTAAGATGCAGGAGGAGGGCAATCTTGGGGGTGGTGTAGTTTTAGGGTGGTGGGGCAGTCAGGGCCATACCAAGGGCTGGGTGAATGGTGCGGCTGCACAGGGTGCAAGCACAGAAGGGGAGCTGATGTCATCACAGGGCTTCCAAGCAGCTCATAAAGAGTGAGTTCTTAAATGTGGCTGCGTGGAGGAGGGGCACCAGATTCATTAGTCACACAGGGAGCACGTTTAGCCTGGTACGGTCCTGGGGGCAGTTGATGGGGTTGTTTTGGAGGTGGGACAGTTGGCAAGGTAGTGGGAGCATTGTGGGCTGGTAGATGTTTGGAGTGGGAGCAGTTTGCAATATGATGTGACAATTGGGGTAGTAATTGGGGTGGGGCAGTGTGCAGGGTGGTGGGTCAGTTGTGGGGAGTATTTTTTATGGGTGCAGTTTGCGGGGTGGTAGGGCAATGATGAGGGAGTAATATGTCGTGGTAAGGCAGTGTGCGGCGGAGTTGTGAGGAAGTACTTTTTGGGGTGGAGCAATGTGCGGAGTGCTGGGGCAGTTGTGAAGAGGAAGGTGGGAGCAGTTTCGGGGGTCAGGTGAGTAGAGAAGAGGGAGAAAGGAGGAATTCTGTAACTGCTGTTTTCCCCTGTATGTAGGTTCTGTGCTACAGGAACGGGAAATCTTTCTTCCGTAGAAATGCTTTGGACTATTTTCCTTTGGGAGGGGAGGGGGGCTTTTTTTCTCTGGAACTCTTGGTCCAGTTTGACCCATTTTCGAACTTAATGTGTCTTTTTAGCAGTTCTTCCCAAATGCCAAGTTTCATTCCAAATTTGCTCCCAGACAGAGAGAGTCTCAATCCCTTTTGTATAATCCTTTCCAAATTCCAATTCAACAGAATAAAAATTGGATGTGTGCTGAAGCCCAGCCAAATCCTTTCTTCCCCCACTGGTAGAGATTTTATCATACCCCACTCACTTATTCCCTTTTCCCGTCCAGCTTTTAGCTGAAACAATCTAAACTGTAGAATGAGGATGGCATCGAAAAAACTAAAGGGCACTTCTGCATAACACCTGGCTTCCTTGCACCGTGCGCCACATTGAAGCTGTTTTATGATTGTTAACAAAACTGTTATGACTAAGCTGTGAAAACGAATCCGTCTATAATCTTTGCTCCATTCCAAACAAACATGTTCTTGCTCTCCCAAACTGGCACCGGTATCAGAACAAATAGACACAAATCTAAACTGTGCGCAGGCAGCAACACGCCTGCCCTTTCAACAAACTGTCTCAGAGGATAGCCATTGATTTCCTAGTTATTATGAACATGAAATTATTGAATGACAGGTGATAGAGTGCTGGGTCCTGCAAGTATATTCCCAAATGAGTTATCTAGCTGGTGTTGTCATAGCAACCATGCGGGTTGATGGAGCTTAATATAAAAAAAGCCCTCTCTTTACTCAACATTCAGCTTTAAAACAGCTTTCTGCGTCTTACCTTGTAGCCTTCTCAATGGCAGGTGTGGGAATTCTGCTTGGCAAATGAAAGGGAAATTTTACACCTCTAACTGTCCTGTATGAAGTTCACTTCAGGAGGTCGATTCCAAAATCTTAACAAGAGGATGAGTTGCTATGGGGTCAATATGCTTCCCATTAGGGAGCTCTGTCCCTGGCTGGACATTGTGTTATTAACCGAGACAGTGTTAATCCATATAAAATAAATTAATAGATCTGACAGCTTTGGGCCCGTAGGGAACGTAGGTTCTGCATCACAACACACAACTGATTAAACCAGGGGGAACAAAGCTCTCACAAAGCAACCCCTGCTAAAGGTTAGATCATTTCTTACCAACAGGGCACACAGGTTGCATGGAGTTCATGACCTTCTATTCAAGTCTCTTTGTTGAGATTGTAATAATTTTCTACAAGTTTGATTTAAATCAGCAGTCCTTGTTTCTCACTGGGTGAATCACATTTTAAAGAAATTAGGAGGCTGTGTGGAGAATGAGAAATAAGTGCCTTTCTCCGTGCCTTAAAAAAAATAGGCCTGGAAACCAAAATTCAACCTCCAGTTACAAAGGGATATGTTTACTAAAGTGGGCTAATTATTAACACGCGGTTTACCACACACTAAGCACACTGCAGTAACTCTTAAACCGTATGCTAAAATTGCAACCATGGTACAAGTCCTTCGCTAACCATTTAATGGGGGTTGGGGCACTGACACGTCAGTTCAGGGATGGAATGTGCACACTGCGGTTAGTGTGGGATTCTTTAAAGCATCTTAACCGGCAATGTTGCACTTAGCACAGCTGCACTTACTGCCACCTCAGTGGATGGTGGTAAGTGAACCCATGTTAATCGCGGCAGACAGCACAGCATGGGGGAAGGGCCTAACCCGCGCTAACTCCTCTTCTGTTTGCCAAACCACATGGGGAGATGACAAACGCCTCCGGGATTGGCTCTTGCATTTCAGGACATAGCCATTTTGAATGGTGTCTAGCACCCAGTGATCCTTGGTGACCCAGGCCCACTTCTGAAAGAAAAGGTGAAGCCTGCCTCCAACTGGAAGCATCTGGGAATGAGACCCTAAACCTTCACTCTGGTGGAATCTTCGGTAATTGGTCAGAGTTATTGGGTGCTTTTGTTAGTTTTTTGACAATCTGAAAGAGTTCCCGAGGTTTGTTTATGGATGTGTTTATGATTTTCGTGTGGTAGGTTTTTTTTGCTTTGTCGGTCTCGTAGTGGTACGTGTTGAGTTCATATAGGTATTTCGTTTTGTCACTGTCGTCTTTGGTTTTTCTCCATTTTCTTTCAGTTCTTCTGAGTTTTGTTTTTAGCTTTCGGAGACTGGGAGTAAACCATCTGGCCTTTGTGGAAGGAGGTCCGGTGATGGCTTTGTTTGTCGATGCTTCGGACGCTGTGGAGATCGTGGTGTTCCAGTTGTGTATTAGGTCATTGATGTTACTGGAGTTTGTTTGTAGTTTAGGTAGAGTTTGTGCTAAGAAGTCCACTTTGTTAAATGTTTTAAATCTTCTTGTGTGGTGTCCATCTTCCTTGTTGGTCATATGTTGGCTCTTACATGGAAAAGAGATGGCTGAGGGGGTATATGATAGAGGTCTATAAATTAATGAATGGCGTGGAACGGGTAAATGTAGATTGGTTGTTTACACCATCAAAATGTAGAAATACTAGGGGGCATGTAATGAAGCTACAATGTAACCCATTTAAGACTAATAAGAGAAAATATTCTTTTACTCAATGCATAATCAATACTACATCTTCCGGTAATAATTCATTACTGGAAGATGTAGTAAAAGTTGTTAGTGTAGCTGGATTTAAAGAAGCTTTGGACATGTTCCTGGAGGAAAAGTCTATAAACCATTATTAAAGAGGACCCGGGAAATCCACTGCTTACCCTGGGATGAGCATTGTGGAACCTGTGTGCCTTTTTGGGAACCTGCCAGGTACTTGCGACCTGGATTGGCCACTGTCGGAAACAGGATACTGGACTCGATGGACCTTGGTCTGATCCAGTATGGCATGTCTTGTGTTCTTATTTCTATGAGACATCAGAACCAAAATCCAAGTCCAAGTCTTGGATAGAGTCGAGCTGATCCACATCTTTAGAATGCAACCTCCATCTAGGTCATTCAGATGGAGGCACTCGAGCCAGGCTTCTATACTCTGGCTCTCCTTCATGTGACTGAGCTCGAGGGAATATAGAGGCTGCACAGTCAGAGTTTCTGTGCCAAAATGACCAGGCTTGCTGCAGAAAGGAAAATAATTCCAGGAAGGACAAACCCAGATTCCAGGAGCTCCCCTTCCCGAGAATGACTCCCAACAACAGGAGACATAGCTGCAACCAAACCTTTTGAATAAGGGGAGCAGCCTGAAGCATGGTCACCAGAACCTACAGCTGACTTACCATTCTTACCCACAGTGCCATCCATTGCCTTCAGCATGGTGGCAACACTGGGCCAGCAGAATCCCCTCAGTATGAGAAGAAAGACGAGCCTCCAGAGATGAGTCAGAGGCTGCCATGCAAGAAGAGCAGATTCCGGAATCCAGTGATGAGGCACTTCACTTGTCACAGGTCAAACAATACTTGCACATGCTAAGGCCACGTAGGTATGATAGAGCATGTTAATGAAACATGCATAATCGATGCCTGGGCAGGAATACGTGTTGGAGCTGCTCAGGTAGTACGCGTGCTAGGACCGCTCAACCATAAGGTGTGCAAGATAGAAAACGCTAACAGCATATGTTAGAAAAGAGTGGAAATCCCCGATGCTGCGCCAGCAATCACCCACGGTCCATCCCAACTTATGCCCCAAAACAGACAAATTCAGGAGCCCCAACAAAGACAATGATGAGGCCAAGCCTTGGTACGCACCCTCTGGGAGCCCCAGGAGAAACCATGCCAGGTTTGTTCACATTCAGATATATACCTGCTCCGACACGAATAGGGGAAAAAAGTGCTCCTTTTGCCTTTCCCTTTAAGGGAGGGAGTATGGGGGAAATCTGCCACTTCACTAATGGTTTACTTCCCTCTTTTAATTGCAATGAGGGAAAAACAGTCACCTCTGCAGATAATTTGCAGCATCTATATGCTAGATTTGCAAAATGGCAAAGATGCAAATATAAGTGCCATCATTTGCACGCCAGTTGTAAACTTACATGTAGAAGTTTCCATGCTTCTGATGTCAATTTTTCCCAACTGTATGTTCCTGCGTTTCCTTCTGTGATAGAAACTGCATGTCCACAGGAAGGGGAAGAGATATATCAATTTTACATCGGACTTACCTGCACCCGCTCTCTCCTCTAAAATTGATATAAATCTGCAGACATTTTCACATGGACGTTACTGTAACCACAAAAACAGCCAGGCTGGTGCAAGAATATGAGACGCCCTGTGTGAACCTCATTCCTTGCGCCCCTGCTCCCTTTGCTATGGCTACCACCCTTCTTGAGACCTGTAACAATGGCAATTACTTCAAACAGTGCTTACCTAAACCTCTGATGCTGCGGGGTATTTGTGCTTTCGTCCCCTCTGATATATGATGCTTTAAAGAAGCTTTGGACATGTTCCTGGAGGAAAAGTCTATAAACCATTATAGATGGTTTATAGGTGGGGAATAAAAGAGTGCCTCAGGGATCTATGCTGAGAACACTGCTTTTTAACATATTTATACATTATTTATTTATTGTTATTTAACAGTTTTTTATACTGCTTTATCATTTCAATCAAAATGCTTTACATTGTAACTTAAACTTGGGTAAATGTACATTAAACAGGGACATTGATAACTTGGATTTCTCTGAGCAATGGAGGGTTAAGTGACTTGCCCAAGGCCACAAAGAGTGCTAGAGGGAAGTGAACCCTGGTCTCTGGGTTCCCAAGCCAGTGCTCTAACCACTAGGCTACTCCTCCACTTGGAAATGGGAACAGTAAGTGAGATGATCACATTTGATAAATCACAAGAGGATTGTGAGAAACTGTAAGAGGAACTTGTAAGACTGGGCATCCAAATGGCAGGTAAAATTTATTGTGGACAAGTGCAAAGTGATACTGATGTACATGGGGAAGGCTATCCGAACTATGCAAGATTCCAGGTTAGGACTACCTCACCCCACCTCTGGCAATGATATGGAAAAGGATTTAGGTGTCACTGCAAACACTATGTTGAAATCCTCTGCTTAGTGTCTGGTGGCAGCCAAGAATATTAGAAATTACTAGGAAATGAGCAGAGAATAAAACAAAGGATAATATCATGTCTCTTTATCGCTCCATGGTGCAACCACACTGAGTATTGTATGCAATTCTGGTTACTGCTCCTCAAAAAGGAAATTATGTAATTAGAAAAGATACCGAAGAGGGTGACCAAAATGATGAAGAGGATGGAACAACTCCTCTATCTGGAAAGGCTCTACATTTTAGAAAAGAGACAGTGTGTGTTAGCAAGTCAATGCTGACTCCTGGTGACCCAACAGCTCCTAGACTCTCTTGGCAAGGTGTGACCAGAAGTAGATTGCCAAGCCCTTCCTCCAAGGCAATGGAGGGTAAAGTGACTTGCCTAAGGCCACAAAAAGTGCCAGTGGGAACTGAACCCTCGTCTCTTGGTTAAAAGACCATTGACGTTCTTGGATGAAAGATCCATAAGCCATTATTGTGTTGGATTTGAGGGAAATCTACTGCTTTTCTTGTGAGATAAGCAGCATTGAATCTGCTACTTTATCAGATCCTTCCAAGTACATTTGGCCTTGATTGGCCATTGTTGGATGCATGATACTGGGTTTGATGGACCTTTGGTTTGACACAGTATGGAAGTTCTTATATTTACTATCTCTCCATGGCCTCCTTAATCCACTCCCCCCATCCCACCTCTGGCAATGATATGGGCTTGGCTTGCCCTCTTCAGTGGGGGCCTGTGAGTCAGTTCATGAACTCTGAGACCTTTAGATGGTCTGTCCTTTTCATATGGGCTTCTGATTACCAGAGAATCCTGTACAAGGGATTCTGCAGTCACAGGTCTTTGTACGTACACACTCGCTCACAGGACTTGCACAGATTACTGCCCAATGCTAGGGTGGCCCTACTGAGGAGGATAGCAATAGCAGGCCCAGATGGTGGTATGGAACATGATAACACGCTAGCATCTATCAAAATTTTGCACCAATGGCAGCTGCCAATGTTGCTTGTACCTAATTCAGGTCTGGCTGACATGGTACTCTAAGGCAGTGGTCCTCAACCCAGTCCTATGGGGCCCACCGGCCAGTCAGGTTTTCGGGATATCCCTAATGACTATGCATGCGATATATATGCATTAGAGATATCCTGCCAACCTGACTGGTTTGTGGCCCTCCAGGGCTGGATTTGGAGACCCCTGCCTTACACCTCTGTCATTTAAGATCGTGAGTGGGCAAGGTACAGATGTCCTAGACATCGAAAGGGTATATAGAATATGTCACATTCCTCCTCGATTCTCACCACCACCAAAAAGTTGTCTAATAGACAATTTTTTGGTGGTGGTGAGAAGTGAGGAGGACTGTGACAAATTCTATCTAACCTTTTTGATGTCTTGGACATCTGCACCTTGTCCACTCACAATTTTAAATGACAGAGGTGTAAGGCAGGGGTCTCCAGATCCAGCCCTGGAGGGCCACAAACCAGTCAGGTTGGCAGGATATCTCTAATGCATATATATCTCATGCATAGTCATTAGGGATATCCCGAAAATCTGACTGGCCGGTGGGCCCCATAGGACTGGGTTGGGGACCACTGCTCTAAGGCAACTCATAAATTACTAAGTGGAATCTCCTGAAACCACTCACAATCGCTAAATTGTCCACAAGCAAACCATTGAGGAGTCACTCAGGAAAACATTCCATGGCAATGCCATTACTGGCAAAGTCTAATAAGACCAGTTAGCAAAAAACTGGATTAAGCATTTTTGGTTTACCCTGTCAGTTTCCAAAGAATTCGGGAGTAAACGCTAAATGAAAACAGACCTGAAGACTTATGTTTTTGAGACCACTTTTCAGAATCTCCTGTAGCCCTTGGCTATCAATCAATGAAATCTTCCAACCGTTGATGACCCTCTCAGTTTTGAAGCATCAGGCTGATCTGCTCCTTTTTTTTAATATATTTTTTTTATTATGGCATTGCTTTCCCTTTACCTCTGTTTTATTGCTTTTATATTGCTAAATGTTCTGCTGGTTAAAATGAAGGGCAGTATAATAAAACTATTTGTAAACTAAGGGGACCTTTAACTAAAGTGCACTAAGTAGTTAGTGTTTTACTGTGCAGTAGCCATTAGCAACCAGCATGGTAAAAACCTCACATTAAGGGGCCCTTTTACTAAAGGGCATTAGGGTATTGCACCAAACACACCAACAATGTTGAAACTATGGTGCGTTAGATGCAACAACACTGCGTTAACAATCGGGGGTGGGGAAAGCATTTCCTCGGCAATTAAATGTGGAGCCCTGTCCCTTAGCGTATGGTACATCAGAGCAGGTTCACTTATAACTACCTACTGAGATGGCATTAGGTGATCCCCAGCTAGAGCACGGTATGAACGCTGCCCTACCAGCACAAAGCACACCATGCCAAATCTTCGCCCCTACCCCACCCACTCGTTACTCTAATATGAGTTATACAGCGTGGGAATAGCCCCGCACTAGCTGGCAAGGCACATCCCAAAGCGCATTCAGGGCGTACCAGAAAACGAACGCGTTGTAAGCTAACGTTCTTTAGGAAAAGACCTCCCTAACAGTTTAACGCTTGAAGGGGTGGGGCCTAGGTGGGCTATGGGCAGTGAGTGGGCGTGGACTACACATTACGGTTAGTGCCTGGTATTAATGCAGGCTGTCAATTTTGCAGTTAGCAGAGTTGCATATAAAGGCACCTCAAGAGGAGGTGTCAAGTGTACCTGCACAAATTGCAAATGAACTTAATGCATATTAACACACTTTTTTATGTGGTAAGTGCAGGGCGCATTCTGGCCATGACCCCCAACAGTTACTGCAGGGTTTTTGCACTTCTCGAGCATTGGGTTTCACAGTATGGGCAAAAACCTACCACACTTTAGTAAAAAGGCCCCCAAATATCCCATTCCCCCTCCCGCTTCCTACCCATGGCAATTAAAATACCAGAAAAGTCACAAAGTGCTACAACCATCAGGACCAAAAAACAGGCCGTCCTCTCCCCTCCATCTATTCTCAGCTGTTTGTACTAGTCTACACTCTGCATGCTGTTGCTAATTAAGAATTTACCAAAGGGAAGAAAAATGCTTTAATTATAGCCACAGCATACAGAAGGAAATATGTACCAATTAAAAGGAAATAGTTTTAAAATTAAGAGTCCAATCAATGGAAACTAATTTAAAATGCCTTTTTGAGGACGGCCTAGTAGCTCAGCAGCAGTGCTATGTGCTGCTATGCAGAGGAATCTGTTTCATTCCTGAACCAGGGCTCCATTCCTCAGGCTAGTCAGGAGTGGGGATGCTGTAGAAGCACTTCTCACAACCCTTGGGAAGGGAAAGCCTTGGCCATCATTCAAGAGCAATACCTTCTGGTAGATTCAGAGACCATGTACATATTCACTTTCATGTGTGGCTAGTTATCCTCATCAGGAATAGATGATAAATATGGACCTGAGATTAATTAATCCTGAGGTGAACAAAGTCCATTAACCGTATTAGATATAGTTGTATTACTACAAGTATCCCCAACAAGCTTAAGTAAACAAACAACTTACATACCTAAACAGAATCTTAAAACCAAGATGCAGACAGCAGTCCAGCAGCAAGATAGGGGGCTTTCCAGTCTTTTGTACTGAATGGCATACGTATGATTTTCTCCCAGTTGGTGAGGGTTCTTACGTGTGCACTAGGTGTGAGGAGCTCTTTGCTCTCAGGGAATGATTCTGATCTCTGGAAGATAGAGTAACAGACTTGGAGGGCATAAGGAAGACAGAGAGATATATGCTTGAAAACTACAAGCCAGTTAGTTTAACCTCTGTGGTGAGTACATTATTGGAAATGCTGCTAAAAGAGAAAATAGTGAGGTTTCTAGAGTTGAATGGATTACCAGATCCAAGATAGGATGGATTCACCAGAGGCAGGTCTTGCCAGACAAATCTAATTTCTTTGACTGGGTGACCAGGGAGTTGCACCAAGAGAGAGCCCTAGATGAGGTGTACTTAGATTTCAGTAAAGCCTTTGACACCGTTCCTCACAGACCAGGAGACACACAGTGAAGCTACTAATTAGCTACTATGTAGTATATTTACGTAAGATTAATCAGAGAAAATATTTATTTATTTATTTATTTAATGGTATTTTATATACCGCCTTATCCTTCAATCAAAGCGGTCACAACACAAGTGGGGGATACATTTAACACGTGGGGAGTTTGAGACACATACACTAATACTTACAGGGAACATGGGCAATGGAGGGTTAAGTGGCTTGCCCAAGACCACAAGGAGCATCTGTGGGACTAGAAACCCCAGTCCTTCCGGCCCAAGGTTGCTGTCCTCTAGTGGGATTTGAACCGCCGACCTTCCGGCCTGAAGTACCTTGTCCCAACCACTAGGCTACTCCTCCCTCTTTGCTTTCATTCAACGCATTATCATGCTCTGGAATTCTTTGCCGAAAGATGCAGTAAAAGCTGTTAATATAACTGGGTTTAAAAAAAGCTTGGAGAAGCTCCTGGAGGAAAAGTTCATAAACCATTACTAAAATGGACTGGGGGAAATCCCCAGGGTAAGCAGCATGGAATCTGTCTACCTTTTGAGATCCTGTTAGGTACTTGCCCACTGCTGGAAACAGGATACTTAATGGCATGTTTATCAAACTGTGTTAGCTGTAAACACGGCACATAGCCCATGCTATCATGTTACATTGTCAGCTAACATGGGCAAAATGCAGATGGTGCAGCAATTTTCCACATTAGGGCATTTTGCATGTTGGATGAGGGGGAGATGGGAGTGCGACCGTGAGAAGGCATGATGGCAGGAGACAGCCAGTGTGCATGCTTGCTACCCAAATCACCAATAGCACGGCTGCAGATAATGGCACATTTTGAGAAGGTAAGTGCAGCTGAGCGCTGCGTGGCTACTGCCGATTGGCAGCCACTACATCTCACCCTCTATCGTCCCCCCCCCCGGGTCCCCCATGGGTAAATGGTGCTGTGCCGCAGATTGAAAGATCCATGGCAGCAGCACTTGTCTTGGCACCCTCCCCCCCCCCCTCAGAACCTCAACCTCCCAGTACCCAACCCCTAGGGTTATGTTATTCAGGGAGCTTTCAGGATCCCCCTCCTCCTCTCCCAGAATCAAACATCCTCGTTAGCCAGAGGGTCCCCCCCCCCCCCAGATCCTCTCTCAGACTTAACAGGGCCAGTCCCTGCTGGTCCAGCGGTATATGGGGCAGGAGCGGTCCACCCTCTGCTCCTGCCTCCATCTCTGGTGCTCAGCATAATGGCGCTGGTCTCACAGTGCTGTCCCCTAGCGATAAGACCTTGACATTTTGTGGTGGAAAGATATCAAAACAGTGATAAAATAAAATCAGCTTTAACCCAATAAAGTTTCACTTTCAGCATTCATAGCAAGTTGAATTCTAGACTACTTAACACCACAGTCTAAAGGCTACCCACAAACCAAATAAGTCTGGGGTAAAATTTCTTCAAAATACAAATTGGTTTACTAAGAGAAACAGGTCAGGTAGGCAACAATTACTCGGTTCTCAGCATAAGAGTTTATAGAGCAGTATAAAATCAGTGATTCATTGAATGTTTCATCGAGTTGAGAACAGATGAAAGAGCCCCTGTCTAGGAAATTGGCAGCACATCATTGATTATCTAATACGTTAGCAAGCCCTTTGTCTAATAAGAAGTTTGCATTATCATAGTCAAAGAGAATATATTTTAAACCTCCCAAGACTGCCCTAAATTTTACAAGACAGAAAATAGCAACTTCACAGTGAGATTTCAAAAACCCTCAAAAAAGAATTATAAATCTTTAATGCTTTGGTTGTGTTGCTCCTGAGAGATCCTGGATCATATGAACTGTATAATTTTTTAACTACAAAATGGCTTTTGTTAACCAAGTATTGCACAAGGCTTTTATAAAATGAATCGTAAAGAGAAATGAACAGTTCCATCAAGCAATTTTAAATACAAGATTGAAGTTTTGAGAAATAACATTCAGATTACCACAGACATTTTATTTCCTTCTATAAGCAGTGCTGGCTCTACCACGAGGTGAGCTAGGGCACTGGCCCTCTGAGGGCTTCCATTGCCATCACTCTCATGTCTCTTTGGGGCCGGCAGACGTGGCAATAGGCCCTCAAACCGGAACACAGTGTTTACTAAAACTCCAGGGGCTGCATCGCGGTTTCCTTAATTCCCCTTTGAAACCACAAGTGGCATCGGAGGGGAGGGCGCAAATGGAATATTCTGACCTAGAGGAAACCATGAAGTAGTGCCGGAATGTTAGCAAGCACTACATCACAGTTTGGGGTATATTGCTGCTGCTGGCCCCAGAGAGGGACGACAATGGTGGAAATGAGGGTGGGGGCCCATGGGGGGCCGGCGGGATGGAGAGCCTGTTTAGGGTGCCTCCAATCCTTGCGCCAGCTGTCTATAAGCAAACCTCTATCAGGTCTTAAAAGGTGATGGAATTCATCCAAGGCAGTAACAAGAGGGGCAAAAAGACTCTCTGAAGTAGATCCTGGGAAATTCTGTTCTAAGTCTTCCAGCACACCCACTGGGCAAATATTTTGAGCACTTAGTATCTTAAAAAAAACCTTTCATTCTAGACTGGTGGTTCTCAACCTAGGACACAACCACCAGTCTGGTTTTCAGGATATCCGCAATGAATAGCAAGAGACCAGTTATGAGTAAAATGTGAACCAAAGGGTAATTTTATTAAGACAAACCGCTATGAGTCTCAAAACCCGGCACAGCTGTGTTTCGGCACTAACTTTTGTCAGGGGTATGGGCCTCTGTACATACAAGATACATAAAAAAATAAAATGAATCGTACTTATTAAAAACCAATAGAGAAGGAAATAAAATAAAATTACATATACAATGAATCATACATAAAACAATACAAGGAAGGCATCCTAAACATAAAACTAGTATAAAAATAAAACATCACATATAAAAAACATAATTTCCTTAAAACATATAAACGATTATAAAAATCAAGTATAATAAAATCATGAAAAGCATTATAAAAAAACAAACAGGAGACATCCTAGAACCACAGTCTGTGAAAATAAATAAACCATAAAGCTACAAGAACACAATAAGCATAAAGTGAATAAAATAAAAGGTATTTATGACAAACAAACATTTATTGTATACATAGGATGATTCAAGGAAAAATAAAGGGTTTTCAAAGAATGTTTGGAATGAGCAGATTCTATTGTGAACTTCAAATCAAAATGACGATAAGTAGAAGGAAGCACATGTGATAGACAAGGGAGCATATTATATCGCAAATAAAATTATTACCAGAGAAATCTCCCATCTCAATGTATCAGCAGGAACAAATATAACTTGTAGAGTCCAATAGTATGAGTCACTGAAATGTGAACCAAAAAGATATTACGCAACTTATATCTAAGCATTAAACAGAGATTATCATCAAAAAGCAAAAAGGCCAAAATTCTAGTTTATGTTAGAACATTGTCCTATAAAATATGGGTTTTATTGGAAGATCATGCTTCATACTAATAAATGGGTCGAGGGCCATGAAAAAATATAAACATACTCAGCTATATAATAATGAGCACTAAGGTGATCATATACAGGGCATTAAAACGGGGTATACTAAAACTTTGCAGTCTAAATAAAACTTTAAAACTCCATGCAGAGAGAAATAACCCAAGTGGCAGAAGAACTTACCTCCTTGATTCAGCGTGAAAGCATAGTTACTCATCTGTAACAGGTGATCTCTGGGAACAGCAGGAATTAAGTCTTCACATATGGGTATCATCGGTACCGACAGAGCCTGCGTGGGAACGCTCTCCAGCGTCCAATAGGAAAGCTTTTGGGAGCATCCCACAGCGCCTGCGTGCTGCCTTCCCACCTTCCCAACTCTCCCTCTTCAGTTGAGTTTATAGCTGAGACAAAAGGAGAGAAATAGAAAAAGAGAGATATAGATAGAGACAACTCACACGGGAGGTGGGTGGGTTGTGAAGACTTACTTCCTGCTGTTCCCAGAGATCACCTGTTACAGGTGAGTATCTACGCTACCTCCAGGAACAAGCAGGAATGCAGTCTTCACATATGGGGACTCCCCAGCTGAGCAATGCCAGCGGGATGACCCCAGCAAACTGCAAACCCAGGGTGAGATGGGTCATGCTTCCTCCCATGGATCTCTGGCATCGAAACCCAGGATGGCAGGTAGGAGTTGTACGATTCTTTTTAACATCTTTGTTAGTGATATAGCGGAAGGGCTGTCGGGTAAGGTTTGTCTCTTTGTGGATGATACCATAATCTGCAATAGAGTAGATACCCAGGAAGGTCTAGATAACATGACTGCCGGAAGTAGTGCCGGATCTAGCTAAGCTTGAAGTAGTGCCGGAATGTTAGCAAGCTTGAAGAATGGTCTAGAATTTGGCAGCTGGGATTTAATGTTAAAAAATGTAAGGTCATGCATTTGGGCTGCAGCAATCCAAGGGAGCAATGTAGTATAGGGGGTGAAGTACTTTTGTCCACTAAAGAAGAGCGGGACCTGGGCGTGGTTGTGTCTGATAATCTTAAAGTAGCTAAACAGGTAGAAAAGGTGACGGCAAAAGCTAGAAGGATGTTTGTGTGCATACGGAGAGGAATGGCTAGCAGAAAAAAGGAGGTGATAATGCCTCTGTATAAGTCTTTGGTGCGACCTCATTTGGAGTATAGTGTGCAATTCTGGAGACCGCACCTTCAAAAGGATGTGAACAGGATGGAGTCGGTGCAGAGGGTGGCTACTAAAATGATTAGTGGTCTTCATTATAAAGAATATGAGGACAGACTTAAGGATCTTAATATGTACACCTTAGAGGAAAGGCGGGATAGAGGTGATATGATTATGATGTTTAAATACCTCCATGGCATAAATGTTCAGGGAGAGAGCCTTTGTCAATTGAACGCAAGTTCTGCTACAAGGGGACATGGGATGAGGGTGAAGGGAGCTAGATTCAGGAGTGATATGCGGAAATATTTTTTTACGGAAAGAGTAGTGGATCCGTGGAATAGTCTCCCAGTGGAGGTGGTAGAGATGAGGACAGTAACTGAATTCAAAAAAGCATGGGACAAACACAGAGGATCTCTAAAGGTAAAAAGGGGACTGTTGTAGTTGCTGATATGGAAGGACAGACTAGATAGGCCATGTGGTCTTTTTCTGTCGTCATATTTCTATGTTTCTAAGTCTGACAGAGATGCTGGAGAACAGCCTGGCCAAACGAGGCATCCTGACGGGAGTCCTTGTCTAAGCAATACTAGGCTGTAAAGGTATTCACCAAAGCCCAAGTGGCCGCGCTACAGATGTCGCAATGGACACAGAACGAAGATTAGCCATACAGGCTGCCATTGCTCTCACATTGTGAGCTGTGACATGGCCTTCGAGAGAAAGTCCCTTACTCTCATATGCAAAGGATATGCAATCTGCAATCCACCTAGAGAGACTTCTTTTGGAAACTGGAAGTCCCAAATGACTAAGAACATAAGATATGCCATACTGGGTCAGAACAAGGTCCATCAAGCCCAGTATCCTGTTTCCAACAGTGGCCAATCTAGGTCATACGTACCTAGCAGTTTCCCCTAAAGACACAGGTTCCACAACGCTTGTACTGGGTCAAGCATTGATATTCTGGGTCCCTTCTTAATAATGGTTTATGGACCTTTCCTCCAGGAACTTGTCCAAACCTTTTTTAAACCCAGCTACACTAACAGCCTTTACACTACATCCTCCGGTAATAAATTCCAGAGTTTGATTACACGTTGAGTGAAAAAATATTTTCTTTTATTAGTCTTAAATAGTTTACCCTGTAGCTTCATTGCATGTCCCCTAGTCTTTCTATATTCTGATAACGTAAACAATCGATCTACGTTTACCCGTTCCACTCCGTTCATTAATTTATAGACTTTAATCATATCTCCCGTCAGCCGTCTCTTTTCCAGGTTAAAGAGCCCTAACCTTTTTAGCCTTTCTTCATAGGAGTATCCTTCCATCCCCTTTACCATTTTGGTGGCTCTTCTCTGAACCTTTTCTAATATTGTTATATCCTTTTTAAGACACAGCAACCAGAATTGCACACAATATTCAAGGTGCGGTCTCACCATGGAACGATATAGAGGCATTATAATATCTTTTGTTTTATTTTCCATTCCTTTCCTTATGATACCTAGCATTCTATTTGCTCTCTTGGTCGCTGCTGCACATTTGGCCAAGGGTTTTAACATGTTATCCACAATGATGCCTAAATCTTTTTCCTGGGTGGTGGTTCCTAATGTGAAACCTTGCATCGTGTAACCATAGTTTGGGTTGTTCTTCCCTAGGTGCATAACTTTGCACTTGTCCACATTAAATTTCATTTGCCATTTTGATGCCCAGTCTTCCAATTTATCAAGATCCTCTTGCAATTTTCCACAATCCTCTTGGGTTTTAACAACTTTAAATAGTTTTGTGTCATCTGTAAATTTGATAACCTCACTCGTTATTCCACTTTCCAGGTCATTTATGAATATGTCAAAAAGCAGCGGACCCAGCACAGATCCCTGGGGTACACCACTATTCACCTTTCCCCATTGGGAAAATTGGCCATTTAGCCCTACCCTCTGCTTTCTATCTTTTAACCAGTTCCTGATCCACAGTAGTATACTGCCTCCTATCCCATGACTCTTTAGTTTTGCCAAAAGTCTCTGATGAGGGACCTTGTCAAAGGCTTTCTGAAAGTCCAGATACACTATATCAACCGACTCACCTTTATCTACCTGTTTATTCACACCTTCAAAAAAACATAACAGATTAGTAAGACAAGATCTTCCTTGTCTAAAGCCATGTTGGCTGTCTCCCATTAGGCCAGGGCCGGATTTAGCTATACGCCATGTACGCCATGGCGTAGGGCCCACAGCTGCAAAGGGCCCACAAAAATTGAACTAGTTAGGCTTTTTTTTTTTAATAAAATAAAAAAAAACCTGCTGGCTGCCGCCGCGGGGCCCCTCTGCTGCCGCGGCAGCATGGACTGACCCGCGGGGGCCCCCTCTGTAAGCTCGGTCCCTCCCTCCGTGCCTCCGTGTCTCCCTCCATGCAGGCTGTTAGAGACGCGAAGGCAGACTGTCTCCTTCTGCCTTCCCGTCTCTGTTAAGCCCGCAGGGGCTGATGGGAAATTTCCCATCAGCCCCTGCGGGCTTAACAGAGACGCGAAGGAGACAGTCTGCCTTCGCGTCTCTCACAGCCTGCACGGAGGGAGACACGGTGGCACGGAGGGAGGGACCGAGCTTACAGAGGGGGCCCCCGCGGGTCAGTCCATGCTGCCGCGGCAGCAGAGGGGGCCCCGCGGCGGCAGCCAGCAGGTTTTTTTTTTAAATTAAATTTTACTTTAGGCCGGGGGAGGGGGAGGGGGTAGGACTGGTAATTGGGGGGGCTGGGACTGGGGCTGGAAATGGGTTGGGACTGGGACTGGAAATGGGCTGGGACTGGGACTGGAAATGGGTTGGGGGGGATTAAGGCTGGAGGTGGGCTGATGAGGTTAGGACTGGTAATGGGCTGTGGGCTGTTGGGGGGGGGTTAGAACTGGTAATGGGCTTTGGGGGGGTTAAGACTGGTAATGGGCTGTGGGCTGATGGGGGCTGTCTGGTAATGGGCTATGGGGGGGGCTAGGACTGGAAATGGGCTGGGGGGGTTAAGACTGGAGGTGGGCTGATGGGGTTAGGACTGGTAATGGGCTGTTGGTGGGGGTTAGAACAGGTAATTGGGAATGGGGGCTTAAGACTGGTAATGGGCGGTGGGCTGATGGGGGCTGTCTGGTAATGGGCTATGGGCGGGCTAGGACTGGAAATGGGCTGGGGGGTGAATACTGGAGGTGGGCGGATGGGGTTAGGACTGATAATGGGCTGGTGGGGGGTTTAGAACTGGTAATGGGCTTTGGGGGGGGGGTTAAGACTGGTAATGGGCTGTGGGCTGATGGGGGCTGTCTGGTAATGGGCTATGGGGGGGGTTAGGACTGGAAATGGGCTGGGGGGGTTAAGACTGGAGGTGGGCTGATGGGGTTAGGACTGGTAATGGGCTGTGGGCTGATGGGCTGATGGGGGGGGGTTAGGACTGGCAATGGGCTATGGGGGGCTGACTGGAAATGGGTTGATGGGGTTAGGACTGGAAGTGGGCTGATGGGGGGTTAGGACTGGTAATGGGTTATAGGGGGGGGTTAAACTGAAAATGGGGTGATGGGGGGTTAGGACTGGTATTGGGTTGGGGGGCTGCTAGGACTGGAAATGGGCTGATGGGTGGCTAGGACTGGAAATGGGCTGATGCAGGGACTAGAAGGGAATGGATGCTGGGTGAGGCTGGAACTAGAAGGGAGCTGATGTTGGGGGAGGATTAGAATGGGATGGGGCTGGAAGAGTAAAATGGAGAAGGGAAAAATATTTTGTGTGGGAGGGATAAAAAAATCTACAATTGGCCGGGTATTGGGAGAGTAAGTGGGGATTGAGGATGGAGGGGTAAAATTTGAGTGGATGAAATAGGAATGAGGAAAGAGCAAAAGGAGAAAGATTAGTATGTTAAAGCAGATGTAGAGAGAGAATGGAAAAAAACTAGAAGAGAGAAGAAAGGACAAATGGACAGCAGACGATGGAGAGTTAGCAGAAGACATGAAGAAACCAGAAGAAAGTGGCTGGAGCAATTGCAGCTGAAAAAAATGCACAAAAGGTAGAAAAATATCTCTTTATTTTGAATTTATTAATTGGAATATGTCAGCTCTGGTAAATGTGCATCATTAACGTCTGCGCTTTGTTTAGTACAAGAGCAAATTAATGTATAGTTTTATTTCTACAGTGTTGTACATTCCAAGTTTGGCTTTTGGGATTCCCAGTTTAATTATTGTCTTCCTGTTTCTAAAATGTGATTACTTGTTTGGTGATGGTCTATGTTCTGCATGTGTAGCTGAGCTGAGGTGTTCTGTTTATATAATTCCTATTTGACATTGCCACTTGTTCTCTTTCCCCAGTAGGTCATGTATTGTTGTTCTCTGAAATGTATTGGTTTAATATTTGCAGTGTTGCCTTTTGATTGGTAGAGTATGGTGCTTTGTGAGTCCTGGTAGTGCTGTTAGGATACGGCGGGTTTGCTATGGGTTCTAAATGGGCAGTGTTTGTAGTAGTTCCTAATGTGTCTGGCAGTTGGCACTGGATTATAGTACTGTAGAAATCTTTTAGTCTTTCTTTATCCATACACTCATTAAGAGGCACGTTTACTAAAAGTTAGTATATGGTAACATTATGCAAATATTTATGCAAATGAGGCCCCTTATGCAAATGAGGCCCACACCCCCCTTGGGCCGCCCCTGCTGGGGGCCCACAATTTTTGTTGGCATAGGGCCTCACTCAAGGTAAATCCGGCCCTGCATTAGGCCATGACTATCCACATGCTGAGTAATTTTATTCTTTATGATGGTTTCTACCATTTTCCCGGTACTGACGTCAGGCTCACCGGTCTGTAGTTTCCCGGATCACCCCTGGAACCCTTTTTAAAAATTGGTGTTACATTGGCGATCCTCCAATCTTCAGGTATCTTTTTATCTTTATCTTTTATCTTTATTAAAACATTTGATAAACCACTATGGCCAAGCCATTAAGCGGTGTACAATAAAATAAAATAAAAGTCAACACTGCAAAAGTAAAGAAAAGAACGCCATAAAATAGTAGGAAAGCAAAGAGTCAGAGACAGAAAGAAGAGACTAAAAACAAAAGACAATACGAGATAAAATTATTAAAAAACACTACAAAGACCAAGCACAATATCACAAATAAAGACAAAAAGTACAGACAAAATGACAAGGACAGCATATCTTAGGGATGGGAATCAGAGGGAAGGTCAAAGGCTTGTTTAAACAGGTGAGTTTTGAGTAGTGACTTGAAATGCGGGTAAGAAGGTTCTAGGCGGAGGGAGGATGGTAAAGTATTCCATAAAAGAGGACCCAAAAAGAAAAAAGCCGAGTGTCGAGTCTGCTCCAGGTGTGCTCGCGAAGGAGCAGGCAGGGCTAGGCAATTGGCGTGAAGGGACCGAAGCTGGCGGTAGGGAGTGTGAAGGGAAATAAGACCAGCCAGATATGCAGGTTCACCCGTGTAAATAGCACGGTGAATTAAGATAAGAAATTTATAGTGATAACGAAAACGAAGGGGTAACCAGTGTAAACGAAGAAGAAGAGGGGTAATATGATCATAGCGGTGGGTGAAAGTAATGAGCCGAGCAGCAGTGTTCTGAACGGACTGGAGTCTTTGAAGCTGGTACTCGGGAAGGTTTGCTAAAAAGACGTCGCAATAGTCTAGTCTACTGATGACTAGAGCCAGCACCAAGGTGACAAGTGAATCAAATGGCAAAAACGAACGGACAGCCCTGATCTGACGCAAAGATAGAAAAGAACGACGGACGAGGGAGGAGATGTGTAAGTGGAAAGAAAGAGAGGAATCAAGAATAACACCCAGATAACGAAAGGAGGAAACCAGAGGAATAGGAATAGAATCAATCAGAGGAACAATATCCGGACAGAAGCCACTTAGGGATACCCACATTGCGGTGGACTTAGCAGGGTTTAGATGAAGGAAATTCTGGGAGAGCCAGGAAGCGATATGTGAGAGACAGTCATTAAATGGAGAAATATCCGAAATAAGTGGAGAAACGTGATAAAGAAGAATGATGTCATCCGCATAGATGTAAGGAGACACAGGAAATTGTTGGATTAATAGGGGCAACGGAGCAAGAAAGATATTAAACAGTAACGGAGAGAGGACAGAACCCTGTGGCACACCACAGGAGAGTGGAAACGGAGAAGAGGAATGACCATTCGAGTGAACAGTGAATGAGCGAGACGAAAGAAAAGAGTATTAGAAAAGAAAAGAGTATTAGAGATGATTTTAATGATAGTTCACAGATTACTAATAGCAGGTCTGCACTCTCATATTTCAGTTCTTTCAACACCCTTGGATGTATATCATCCAGCCCAGGTGATTTGCTACTCTTCAGTTTATCTAATAGTTGTAATGCATCTTCCCGATGTATCGATATTTCCTTCAATTCTTCCGCACCTTCAAACACCACTTCAGTCATGGGTAACATCCCTACATCTTCCTCAGTAAAGACAGAAGCAAAAAATTCATTCAGTCTCTCCGCTATCTCCTTGTTGCCTCTTAGTGCCCCTTTAACCCCTCTATCATCTAATGCACCAACTGACTCTCTCACAGGTTTTTTGCTACGAATGTACTTGAAAAGTCTTTATTACGCATTTTTGCTTCCGCAGCAAGCTTCTTTCAAATTCTCTCTTTGCCTGCCTTATCAATGCCTTGTATTTAACTTGCCAGTGCTTGTGCTGTTTCCAGTTTTCGTCATTTGGCTCTTTTTTCCATTTCCTGAAAGATGCTTTTTTGGCAACAACAGCCTCTCTGACCTCCCCTTTAAACCATGCTGGCAGTTTTTTTGGACTTCCTTCCACTTTTTTAAAGCGTGGAATACAGCTGGTCTGGGCTTCCAAGATAGTATTTTTAAACAACACCCAAGCTTCATGTAAGTCTTTAACCTTTGCAACTGCTCCTTTTAATTTTTTCTTAACTATTTTCCTCATTTTATTATAATCTCCCTTTCAAAAGTTAAAGTTTAGTACTGTGGATTTCCTTACCATCCCTCCTCCACTAATTAAATCAAACACGATCATGCTATGATCACTATTGCCAAGTGGCCCCAACACCCTTATCTCTTGCACCAGATCTGGTGTTCCACTAAGGACTATGTCCAATATGGCTTCCCCTCTGGTTGTTTCAAGCACAAGGAAGAGCAGAACTGCTCTTGCTGGGTCAATCAGGAAAACACAAGGAGCAAGAGACGTGCGATGGTCACAGGATACTTTTATTGATAAACCCCAATGCATTTCGGCGAACGCCTTCCTCGGGGGGAATACAGTATGGCACACCGTAGTGCGATACACGTGTTGAGTAATCCTGTGCTTTATTTATATGACTTTAAAATCGATACCGGAGTAATTGAAATCACCCGTTTCTTGAGGAGAGGAGGGAAAGGGGAGATATGATTCAGACCTTTAAATACTTAAAGAGTATTAATGAACAAACAAACCTCTTCCAAAGATGGAAAAGCTGTTAAACTAGAGGGCATAACATGAAGCTGCAGGGGGGTAAACTGAGAATAATGTCAGGAAATACTTTTTCACTGAAAGGGTGGTGGATGCTTGAAATGCTCTCCTGATGGAAGTGATGGGGGCAAATACAGTGACAGAATTCAAACTGGCATGGGACAGACACAGTGGACCCCTTTATAGCAACAAGAGAACATCAAAATAACCATAACCATCTCTTATATCTCAACAAATAGGGGTGACCTACATGGAGTGGTGGGTACACCCCTAAACAAAGGCATGGGGAAGGGTGACCTACAAAGAGCAGCAAGTGCACCTACTCTTGCCGCTTTGCTGGGCAGACTAGATGGACCATACTGGTCTTTATCTGTTGTCATATACTATGTTACTATGTATATTTATATACTGGCTTTATGTTTAGGATGCCTTCCTTGTATTGTTTTATGTATGATTCTTTGTTTACGTAATTTTTTTAATTTTATTTCTTTCTATATTTTTTTTTAGCAAGTATGATTAATTTTATTTATTTATGTGTCTTATATGTACAGACGGGAACAGCAAGGAGCACAGCAAACCTGCAGTGCTCAGTAGCAACAAGAAAAAGCAGGACCCACACCATAGGGACAACTACCATTATTCAGTATCCAATGAGGTCAGCCATACACGTGTTTTGGCATGGGTTTTCATCAGGTGCTTGAGACTTCAATGCCTGTTGCCTTTTCAAAAGTGGCCAGGAAAAGAGGTGAGAAGACCGAGATGATCAGCATATTGGTAAAGTGGTGCTTAATAATAGCAGGATGGTCCCCCACTGACCCGGTCTCTATCGTAGAGATCCAATCTAGAGTTTACTCAACGACAGAGACCGGATCAGTGGGGGACCATCCTGCTTTTATTACGCACCGGTTCGCCAGTGTGCTGATCGTCTCTGCCTTATCATCTCTCTTCTTGGCCACTTGGGAAAAGGCAATAGGCACTGAGGTCTCAAGCTCCTGATAAAGGCATATGCCGAAACACGTATAGGACCTCAGATATTGAATAAAGGTAGTTGCCCTATCCATAGTGTAGCATGAGTCCTTTTTCTTGCTGTTATATATACAGAGGCCCATACCCCTGAGGAAAGTTAGTGCCAAAACATGGCTATGTCAGGTTTTGAGGTCCATAGCAGTTTGTCTTAATAAAATTACCCTTTGGTTCACCCTTTGCTCCTGACTGGCCTCTTGGTATTCCCTTGCAAGTGTGGTTCTGCTTTCTGATTGGACTTCTATCTGCAATGAATATACATGAGATATATATTTTCATAGAGAAGGTGGTTTTATAAAGTTATGCATAGTTAACATACATTTCAATATGCCTGCTTTACGTCTATTTTCAAGTCAAGTGCGCATGTACTTGATGTTATGAAATACTAGCATAAGCACGAAAGAACGTGTGTACATGTAGGCGCTAGCGCTTACACCAACTCAAGAGCTGGTATAAATATTAGCATGTACTTTCAACACATACGCATGTAAATTATGGAATCTTACAATCTGTGCGTGTAAGTGCAGACTCCATCCAAACTCTACACCTGTGCATGCTCACATTGAATGCACATGCCATGACAATTATGCAAGTACTTTTATACTAGCCAATATGTTCTAGGAAATCATTTACACTTGTGCAAGCCCCCATTTTCTAGTACAGGGGCAGGGATAGGTAAATTTTCAAATGCATTTACGCATCTACCTTCTCTATTGTCCCTCCTACGGAATTTTGAATGTTTTTACCTGTACGTCCCAGGAGTCACCTAAATGGCCTATCTAAAATGTGCTTTCATGTCACTATGTAGGGCTTTTATAGCAAATCAGAGAAAATATATTTTTAGTCAACACATAATTAAGCTCTGGAATGTGTTGCCAGATGATGCGGTAAAAGCAATTAGCATAGATAGGTTTAAAAAGGCTTAGACAAATTCCTGGAGGAAAAGTCCATAAACTGCTATAAAAGTAGACATTGGAAAACATAGTAACATAGTAAATGATGGCAGATAAAGACCAGTGTGGTCCATCTAGTCTTACCAGCAATATGGCAGGAGTAGGTGCACCCCTTCCCATGTCTTTTAGGGAATAGGTGCACCCCTACCCATGTCTTTGCTTAGTGGTGAACCCACCAGGAGCAGGTGCACCCCTCCCCATGTCTTCACCCCTCCCCATATCTTTAAGCCTCCCCATATCTTTGTTTCTTTGTTTAGGGGTGAACCCACCGCTCCTCCCCCCATCACCTCATGTAGGACACCCCTATTTGTTGAGAAATTAGATGGTTACGTTTATTTTGATTTAATCTTGTTGCTGTAAAGTGATCCACTGTGTTTGTCCCAGGCCACTTTGAATTCCGTCACTGTGTTTGCCCCCACCACCTCCATCGGGAGGGCATTCCAAGCATCCACTACCCTTTCAGTAAAAAAGTATTTCCTGACATTGCCTTTCAATTTACAACCTTGCAGCTTCATGTCATGCCCTCTAGTTTTACAGCTTCCCCGTCTCTCGAAGAGGTTTGTTTGTTCATTATTTCTCTTTAAGTATTTAAAGGTCTGAATCAAATCTCCCCTATCTCTCCTCTCCTCCAAAGTGTACATATTTACGTCTTCAAGTCTCTCCTCATAAGGCTTCTGACGCAGGTTCCAAATCATTTTGGTCGCCTTCCTCTTAACAACTTTCATTCTTTTTATATCCTTTGCAAGATACGGTCTCCAAAACAGAACACAGTATTCCAAGTGAGGCCTCACCAGAGACTTATACAGTGGCACTAGTACCCCTTCCTTTCTGCTGGTAATTCCTCTTCGAATGCAGCCCAACATCCTCCTGGCTTTAGCCACCACCTTGTCACACTGTTTTGCCACTTTGAGATCTACAGAAATAATCACACCGAGGTCTTTCTCCTGCTCCATGCACACCAACTTCTCGCCCCCTATCGTGTACATTTCCTTTGGATTTCTGCTACCCAAGTGCATGACACTGCACTTCTTCGCATTAAATCTCAATTGCCAAGCATCAAACCATTCCTCCAGCTTTTGCAGATCCCTCCTCATGTTAAGCACTCCCTCGGGGGAGTCCACTCTGTTACAAATTTTCGTGTCATCTGTAAAAAGACAGACTTTTCCATTCAGTCCTTCAGCAATATCGCTCACAAATACATTGAACAGTGCCGGGCCCAGGACCGAACCCTGAGGCACCCCACTAATCACCTCCCTTTCATCCGAGAGCTCCATTTACCATCACCTTCTGTCGTCTGTCAGTCAACCAGTTTCTGATCCAGTTTACCACCTTGGGACCCATCCCAAAACTACTGAGTTTATTGATAAGCCTCCTATGAGGGACAGTATCAAAGGCTTTGCTGAAATCCAGGTAGATGACATCCATCGCGTGTCCTTGATCCAGTTCTCTGGTCACCCAGTCAAAGAACTCAATCAGATATGTCCGGCAAGATTGTCCCTTGGTAAAACCATGTTGCCTTGGATCCTGTAACCCTCTGGTTTTGAGAAAGTTCACTATTCGCTCTTTCAGGAGCGTCTCCATTACTTTTCCCACCACCGAGGTAAGGCTCACGGGCCTGTAGTTTGACACTTCTTCCCTGTCACCACTTTTGTGAAGAGGTACGACGTCAGCCATTCTCTAGTCCTGAGGAACCTCTCCTGTTTTCAAGGATCTGTTGAAAACATCCTTTAATGGCCCTGCAAGAACCTCTCTGAGCTCTTTCAGTCACTGCTTATCCTGGGGGGAGAATAGGGTGGAATCTATCTCGTTTTGAGATCCTGCCAGGTACTTGTGACCTGGATTGGCCAGTGCTGGAAACAAGATATTGGACTAGATGCACCATTGGTCTGACGGAGTATGGTAGTTTCTTATGTTCACACCCATTGGCATCAAGGATTGGCCGAGGCTCAGTTAAAATGGGTCACTGGGAAACAGTAAACCCTTTACAGCAACCTGAAGGCTAATCTGTCTTCTTCCTATCAAGGTTCTTAGAAGCAGAATCTTTATTTTTTGCTTCAGTCTTCCGGTTCTAATTTTTTTTACTAGTTCCTCCATTCTGGCTCCAGTTCCCTGCCTGCAGTACCATCTTGTTCCTAGTTCTTGCTACTTGCCAGATGAATCCAAACTTGCAGCATTGTCTGGATCAATTTCTGCTCCAGTTCTTGCAACCTGCAATTTTCAGGTTTGTGCCACTGTCTACCCAAATGCAAACTCTGACTCCAGTTCTGCTCCATTCCTCACCACCTACAAGCTCCAGATTGAGCCTCAGTCTACCAAGTGCAGTTCTTGACTCCTGTACTAGGCTGTATGCTGTATCTGAGCTCTAATGCTCTATAAATACCTTAAGGGTGGTAACCTGATCTCTGTGGAGGAACTAAGGATTACTAGGGGGAATCCTCAGGGTTGACTGGGGCAGGGCCATTGCAAGAGTATTGGGGGCTCTTGGTGTACCTTCAGACATGACTTCACCGCACCAAAGATTTTGATAACAAAACTCAATCATCATGATCAATGAAACACCACGCTCCCACGAAAATCCTGCAGAAATGCATAATTGGACATCATACTTTAAATAATTAAACTTTGCTTTGAATATATGTGTGTGCCCATGCTCCCTGCAGGACAAAGAACGTGCCTATGTGGCTGTTATCATCTCGTAATTTTCTGTCTGCTTCTGCTCTTTCTCGCTCCTCAGAGACAACCAACTTGTCTTGTCGAATGTTTGGGCCGGCTTTTAGTGGGTTAAGGCACATCAGGGCAACTGGAGTGGTATGCAAACAACTGTTTGCCCCATGTGCTAAAATATCAAGTACAGAGTTGTCAAGTTACCCAGTTCCAGGAGAGAGAGTTTTTGGTCAGTCCTGGATTTGAATGCCGATCCCACAGCAATGTGGTTTTTGTAGCCCTTGATACTGCCCATTGAAATCGATGTTTTGGTTCCTTCATGCATCAGGCTACGATTATCAGAAATCCTGGACTGTTCTCAACCCCCTCCCTCTCTCCCCCCTACGCACACATAACCGGATAACTTGAAAGCTCTACCAGTTACAGCAGTGCTTTCACTAAACAGAAGCAACTTTTTCCTTTTTGGAATACATCCTTCTATTTTCACCAAGGGCTCTTTTATGCAACCTAAATTTCTTTATGCAGTTTCTTGATAACTGGGTACTCATGTCATAATAGAACAATTTTCCAATAAGCCCTGACAGCAAATGCATTACTTAAAGTGACTGTAAACCATAAGAATGGAGAGGACAGAGGGAAAAAACATAAGATGGAATTTCAAATTGGAGCAACAATGTAGTGAAATAACTTTTAACGTGACCAAGATACTTTTTATCGATCCAGAAGATCTGATGTTCATGATATTTTCTGAAACTTCCATTCTAAACATTGTTTACAGCATATGTGCGTTAACATTGTACTTTTAGCCCACAGCAACAGTATAAAAGGCAGGTAGGAGCACACAGGCTGGGTTTGCAGAGTCTGTCACCTTATTTTTCAGTCGTACAAAACTGTAGATGTTTTAGGGTTTTCAGTGGTCCCAGAAAAAAGCAGAAAGACAGCATGTATGAGAAAAAACCCCAAGATCTTAATTTCTAGTACTACCTTCCGACCAAAGTCATATCCTTAATGTTATCATATGAGTGATGTGTATCATTTAAGAAGCATTACTCAGCCGTGGATGACTCCAAGGTATCATCAGGAGAAAAAGAATGCCCAATTACGAGTTTTGTGGATCATTCCCTTACTGCCCAATAAAATGTTGCTGATATTGGCTTATCCAAAATGCATTTCAGGGACTAGGAGCACAGATAATGACCATTATAAAACTACTCTATGGTTCTGTCAAATATGCATTAACGGCACAAAAGGGACTGGAAATCTCTTACAAAACTGCCGATTCAGTTGATAAGAGAAAACAAAGAAAATATGTTGTGTATCCTGTCTGATTCTTTTTTTTATGGAAGGGCATTCCAAAATCTCACCATGTTTGAAGAGAGTTTATTTTATTTATTTACATTCTCTTATATACCATGCTATTCTGCATCAGTGCGGTTTACATTGAACAAACTGAAATTACATTGAACAGGGTATTCTAACTTGGAGATAACTAACTATTTTACAGGGAACATGGGCTATGGAGGGTTAAGTGGCTTGCCCAAGACCACACAGAGCACCTGTGGGACTAGAAACCCCAGTCCTTCCAGCCCAAGGTTGCTGTCCTCTAGTGGGATTTGAACCCCCAACCTTCTGGCCTGAAGTACCTTGCCCCAACCACTAGGCTACTCCTCCACTCACTTATTGCATTACAGTTTGGTATACGCATAGAACGGTTCAGGAAAATGGTGCTAAAACGACAAAAGCCCTAAAAGCAAATGGGAAGCTTTTTTCATTTCTTTCTAATATCAAATTTCCTCAAGCTATACTAACCTTCACTCTTCCACACCTTCAGAAAACACTCACACTGCAAGATTCTCGACTAGCATAAGTTTCGCCTGGAAGAAAAGCATGCACTACCTGCAGCGCTGTCTTTTCCCAAGGTTTCTGCCTTTGGAGTCCTGGGAACTTCTGCTGTTGAGGTATGGCAAGTTAGATACATATGTGCTCTGTCTTTTGCAAGACAATGGGCTATGTTTACTAAGGTGCAAGCAGATAGCGTGTAATTGTGCTGCCAAATTTGTTTGGAGGGCTGCGCTAATTTTGAGGGCATGTGCATCCATCCCTCTGCCGATAGCACAATGCCAACGCAAGTGCCGTGCTAACCGGCATGTACGAGTATCTGCAGCAACAGGCCTGCACCCAAAATGCGCCGTCAACACCCATGTTACACCCCTAGCCTGCCCAACCGCCACCCAATCGCACATGAATCAGTTCACATGAGATGCTTAGTGCGGAGCCCCACGCTGTTTGTATAGTGTCCTTAGCACATAAAGCCCCAAGCTAGCACACTTTAGTAAACATGCCCCATTGTGTTTCTTAATAACATGCCTTTTAATGGAGGAGATTTGTGTCGCTGAGATAGTAGGATCTGAATATTCTTTTTTGCATGGGGAGTTAAGTAAGGGGGGAGTGTTCCAGTTCTGCCCTCCATGAATCATTAGGGGTGTATCTCATTTAATTTAGTTTCCTGTGTTGTTTAGTTTGATTTGCTTTTCTTTCTTTTTTTTTCGTTTCAGGGGCATTGTCTTGGATTGTGTGTCCTGTTGATGACACAGGGAAAAAAACCCTCAAAATGTCATGGTTTTTTTCTGTCATTTCACGTTGAAAACAACATGAAGCAACATAGGAAATGACATTTTCATTTCCCATGTCATTTCAAAGGAATGCAGATATGCTATCTGTTCTTTTCTGTGATCGCTACAGTCTCAAAATAACTACAACTTTTGTACAAATGAAAAATAAGGTAACAGAGAACCTTCCTCTCTATGGGAAAAGAGAGGCCTCCAGTCTTTCTCCAATGGACTTTCCTGTCAAAATTTAAATTTCCCGCCTCAATCTCACTAATCCGGTTTGAGGCTTACTATATAAAAGAACAGACATCTACTGCTTAACCACTTCACCCTGAAGAAAGCCGCAGTATGGTGGCTGAAATGCCGGTTCCAGTACGAAGACGCAGCATGACCCGGAAAACTGCAAAGATCATAACAACGTCTGGGTTAATGATAGACTTCACTTCCATCTATGAAAATAATATTCATAGTACCAATAATATGGGGAGGGTAGTAACAGACCGGAGAAATAGCAGCCATTCAAATTAAGGGTCTCCAGATGAGATTTTGGAAGAAGCCCTCAGTGTGTGGGACGGGGGGTGGGGCACCTCAGGAGATCGGCAAAGAGCTGCAAGTAGGCCCTAATCTTCCTTGAGACTCCTGCGGTGCAGGAGCTGATTGGGTGAAAATTATATCACTGGGCCAGGGGGTTCTTGATTGAATATAGAGTTTTTGGAGCATTTTCTTGTGGCATCTGTAGGGCTAGAGTTACTATCATGTTTCTATGCTGTAGTGTGATTGCTTTGCTGATTTCCTTGCCTCTCTGCCGTTCCAGGCTCAATACCTCAAAGCCCGCCCTCCTGAAAAATGTCACGTGGCCGCGGTCTGAAATGTATTCCCCAGCAGCACGATGACTGTTTAAACAAGCTGCCTGCAGTATTCTGCGCCATGGGCTTGTGCAGGACATGCTCCTTGGGCAAGCTCCTTGGGGCGACTCTGGCGGCAGAGGACTTATCTCCTTATCTAGGTGCCTCATTTCCTTCGGTGGCTTCTCTACCATCCGGTGAGCATATCACTGCTTGGGTGCTGATTTTGTCAACATTGTTCACTCTTTGTCACCTATTATGTCTTATTTCAGTGCACTGGGGCTGGTGTCCCCCTGCTCGCTCTACCTTCTCATCCTGTCCTGTCCTTCCCCTCTCACTTACAATAATCATATCCTTTGCCTTCGCCCCACATTGCCCCCCGCCCCTCAACACTGCTCGCAACCTCGCCTCAGCTGCTCTTCTGCTTCGCCCTTGCGAATTGTCGTTCCCTCAGCTCCAAAACCCTATTAGTGCATTTCCTCATTGCCCAGCACTCACTCAATATCCTTTTTGTCACTGAGACATGGTTGAAGGAAGGGGAAGACCCTCCCCTCAGCCGTCGTCTTCCCCCAGTTACTCAGCCTTTGACACCCCTTGCCAAGGAAAGTCCAGAGGTGGAGTCATGGCCCTGTTCTGGTCCTCTTTACCACTAATTCAGATCCACTCAGCCATTCTTCACTACCCTGAATCCCTACTCCTCTGCTGGCATACTTCTTCACCTATCTATTTTCTTATTATCTAATCCCTCCCATCTATCCGTCCCCCTCTCTGAGACGCTCTTATTCTTACCATCTCAGAGGCCTCTCTCCAATTTCCCCATCTGGTGCTCATGGGGGACTTCAATGTCCATTTCCACTCACCTGTGACCATGCCTTTATTACTCTTTCTCAAGACCTCGCATTTACTCAACACATGTTCTCCCCCAAACACATGGCTGGCCACACACTCGATCTTCTTATCACCTCCTCAGATTTCTCTCTCATTCCAACCTCTATTCTCACTTACTCCCTACCATGGACTGACCATTTCTGTATCACGTTCCAGCTTCCTGTCACCTCTCCGGCCACTGCCGATCTATCTCCTAATGCAGTTTCTACTCGTCTTTCTCACCATATTATTGTTTCCACTCTTGCAAACTTCCCATCCTCAGACACTGTACTGCCATCCAATTTCTCTTCTTTCTCCATGGATGAGTAGGTCTCTATCTGGACCTCAGGTCTGTCCTGAGCCCTTGATCGTCTGGCTCCCCTGTGTCCCCACCCGCTTCGTGCTCCTTCACATCACCCCTGGTATCATCATGGTCTGTGACTATCTCCACCGTGCTGAGTATTTCTGGTACAAACATTGTACCCGAAACCCTCCTTCACTTTCAGTCCTGCCATCAACACTACCACTCCCTTGTTCATCAGGCAAAACAATCCTACTATTCTAATCTCATTTCCACTTCTTCAAACCACTCCCATCAGCTTTATTTGGTACTGAAATTCCTCTCCAATACCCACCCTCTTCCATCTAGTCCTGTCTCCTCCTCTCCTAGCCCTAAAACAATTGCCTCTTTCAGCAGTAAGATCCAGGATCTCTGTCTGACCTTCTCAGCTTGTCCCCCTCTGCTCACTGCCCTCCCCCCTTCCCCTCCTCTCCTGCCCAATCTTTCCCACTGCTGGTCCACCTTTCAGCTAATCACCACTACCAAACTTTCCAAGCTGCTCTCCACTTCATACAAAACTACCTGCCCCTCTGATCCCACTCCCTCTGCCTGGTTACCAGAACCCTCTTCTCACACCTCTTCCGGCAATACTCACTATCATAAACACAAGTCTTGCCTTTGGGAACTTTCCCACCACTTGGAAACATGTACTAATTCATCCGTTTCTTAAGAAACCTTCTTTCAACCCTACTGTACCAGCATATTATCGTCATGTATCCAATTTGCCGTTCATATCTAAGCTTCTTGAAAAATTTGTGTTCTCCCAACTCTCCCGTCACCTCGAGTCCACTCACTTTCTGCACCCCTATCAATCCAGTTTCAGACCTGGTCACAGCATAGAAACAATCCTACTTTCTTTCATCAATGAGCTTCATATCTCTCATGATAATGGTAATGTTAGCCTCGCTGTCTCACTTGATCTTTCTTCCACTTTTGACCTGGTCGACCACTATACTTTTCTGTCTCATCTGTGGGAAGCTGATATCCACAGTCTGGTCCTCCACTGGTTCCACCCATTTCTCTCTCTCAGGTCTTTCTCTGATGTATCTGGCACCACTTTGTCTGATCCTACCCCCCTACACTGTGGTATCTCTCAAAGCTCTGTGCTTGCCCTTCTCCACTTTAATGTTATCTTGGCCCCCCTGTCTCTGCTGATACAGCAGTTCGGACTTTCAGCCTACTACTTTGCGAACTCCCCCATCCCTGATTTGCACCCTCTGAATGCCTGTTTAACCCAGATTTCCAACTGGCTTGCCACTAATTTCCTTCAGCTCAAGCCCTCTAAATCATCTGCTATATGGTTCTCTTAGTGGTTTCTGTCCCTTCCTGGCCCCCTCTATCTCTGGCGCCCCAATTCCCCTGGCCTCACCCATTCACTGCCTTCGTGTGACACTTGACTCTGCTTTGTCTTTTCAAGAACATCTATTCTCATTCGCCAATGTTTTTTCATCTCCATTAGATTTGGTCCATTCACCCATTTCTAACTGCCCTCACTCATCACTCTCCTGCTGACCTTAGTTGCATCACGCATCGATTATTGTAATGTCATCTTTGCAGGCCTTCCCCTCTATCAGCCTTGCTCCCTCCAGCTATTGCAGAACACCGCTGCGAGGATAATCTCTCATGCATCGCGTCATGAACATATTACCCCATTTGATCGGCTTCCGATCAAATTTTGCATCTGTTACAAAATACCCAATTTGATACATAAAGCCGTTCACACCCACCCCCAGCAATATTTGGCTGCCTCCCTCTGTTTCCACAGCCCTCCCGCAGTCTGTGCTCCATTCACCTTAGTCGCCTTCATCTTCCCTCCGTTTTACAAGCGCATTTAGACTCTATCCACAGCTCTGCTTTTTTCTATCTGGGCCCATCCCTCTGGGACTCCCTGCCTACTGACATCCGCTTAGAACCCTCATTTCAAAAATTCAGATCCCTTCTCAAAATGCACCTTTTCCAATCGGCCTATGACCTTCCATCCTCTCACTGGCTCCGCTCTTCTTGCCTGTCCTCCTTCTCTACCTCTGTGTGACTGTACTACTGTCCTGTCAACCACTGCAGTTCTTTTCCATTTCTCAGCCTTGCCGTTGTTATTTTTATAATTTTAAACCATCCTGGTGTCACGAAGGGCAGTATATAAAGTGCCATAATAAAGATAAAGATAACTTGCACATTTATGCTGTTAACACACGTTATTATCACAAGTCCCATTTGATGCAAAGGACTTAGTTACTAATAACATGAGAATGGTGTTCACATGTGCTAATATGGTAGTGGATGTTAGTAACTCAGGGCCCGATATTGCATTGGGCAGGACCGAGCACCATAGCCACGTAGCTCTGCCTTCCGACCCCTTAACCCTGGATTTTCACTTCCACGGTGACGGAAGTAAAAATCCGGGGTTTGCCGCACAGCTGGAAAGCTGCCAAGCCTAACAGGGCAGAAGTAACTTTGGATGCTGCCTGGTTAGCCCTGGTACCTTAAAGATAGGCAAGGGATTTTCCTCACCTATCTTTAAGACACAGAATGCTAACCAGGCAGCATCCAAAATCACAGCTATCCAGTTAGCACCATTCTCCGCCTCCACTCCACCCTGGAACGCCCCAACACGCCCTGATACTAACCAGATAGCATTGGGGTGCGTAGGGGACTTAATCAGGGATTTTCAAAGGCACTAGCCATGTAGGTGCCTTTGAAAATCCACGATTAAGGCATTTACATGATTAACATGGGCTGTTAACCGTGCAAATGTCTTAGAAAATTGGGCCCTCAAGCTTTAAGTATCAGGCCAAGATATGTATAAATGAGGATGCGCTTAACTTCTTGCTCATTTATGAAAGATTTGAATTTATGTTAGAAGGTTCTTCCTTATGTCTGGAAAATCATAGCTTTTGTCTTTTCCAGGTTCACCTGTACAGCTTATGATTTACAGAAAATCTAGAAAGATTTTCAGCCTTGGGCTGAAATTTAATGACTCAGATCCAATGGTTGCCTCAATCCCCAAACCAATAGTCCCTACAGTACTATCATTAGAAAGTCAAGCTGCGAAAAAAAGGTGCTTATTTGGCAGCCTGACCCCTTAGCAGTCGTACCATGAAACTACTGATAGGGGACTGAGATGGCCATTTTAAGGTGGCCACGGCAGAAGCATAACTGTTGCCCCCTCCCTACTACCCACTAGGGAGATTCCCTGCTGTACGCTGCTGCTGTGGCCAGGAAATACCACAGATCAGTGACTCATGCAGTAAAATAGCGCATATTACTGCAGCTTGGTAACAGTCCTTGTATAATAGAAGATACTATGTAGACCTTCCCTGAGTGACTTGCTGTGCGTCACGTTAGAGAATTTTCAAACCTTATGTTTTAGGATTTTACATTCGTTATCAAGCAGCGCATTCCAGATGTGCTATGTTTGGCTGCATTTCCTCTTCCTGATTTTTTTAAAGTTAGTGATTCCCTTGTTGCTCTGTGGAAAACTGCATTGAAGTCTCTTGTTCATTGGCTTCTGTCTTATGAGGTCCGTATCAGATCCCATTATAGCCGCAGTCAGAATGAGTTAGCTCCAGTCAAATAATCTGGCTCAAAACCTGTTCCAGCTCTTCGGTAGCTAAAGATTTCATATTGCTTTATGTAAATATATCCACTGGTACTGCAGCTGTGGCTAAAAATTAAATGACTCATCCTTTAGAAAACTGTTAAATTAGTAAAGCCACTTGCCTAAGTACATAAGCATTTTATTTTCACAATTATAAAATTCACTGCATGAACCCCAGAGTAGATTCAACTCTTTATAGCCTGCACTGCTGTAATTTAGTCTGATCATCATGCAATTCAGTAAGCGATTCCACAAGTAAGAATAGACCTCTAAAGTATTCTTCCTGGTATCCAAGGGTGCATACTGGCAAATAAAGGATATTCTAGGCTGCTATCAGCTGTGCTATTGTAGATTAAAGAAAGACATTTTACAAAGGCAGCCTTTCAATGTTTTTTTTCCCCCTTTTTGAAATTGCAAAACATATTATGAAAGAAATATGTCAGTAGAGGCTTCTATAACCCATTTTCTACATAGCTAGTTCCTCTCTGTTCCAAGAGGATGCTGCTCATATATTCAGAAATTGAAAAGTTTCGGAAGGCAAGGACACAGAGAAGATCATATGCAGTTAAACTTCAATGAGAATCACAAAATGATAAGCTGCTGATATTGGAGGCAATTTTATAAGGGATTTTTTTCAAACATATATCCCAGTGTACGTGTGCAGAAGGCCTCATAAAACTACCTCAAAGGTAAAAGGTATTAAGGGTGTTCAGGCAAAAAATTTCATTTTACTTTGGGTTGTTTTTTTTTTTTTTAAACTTTTATTTTCATTTTACAACAAGCAAAAAGAAACAACACACCAAAGGAAACAAATATAAGCACACAATAAGGAAAAAGCAACCCCAATTACCCCCCACCCCATGCTTCTTCTCTAAGCTGATAAGTATCATCATATAAGCGCTTACAAACAGCAGTAATTGTACATCAGAACAAACAGAAATAATATCTGCGATACAGAATAATCATGTGACAGAGATTTACACAGATTTAAACAGTCAGATGAGAGCATTTAGCAGTTTGAACATAGTCGTTGAGCATCTTCCATTTAGACAAGTGGCGGGGGGTCTGAGCGGAAGAAGCTAGCATACGAGGTATTTGCTCATATTTACTGTAGAGACAGACATGATTCCACCATTCATTGGGACTCAGATGGGAGCTATTTTTCCAGTATTTCGTAATTAGGGAAATAGCTATGCCCAGCATAAAGTCTAAAAGGAAGTAAGCCGATTTGGGAAGAGAGGGAATCCCCGCAGCTGAGCGGAGTCCCACTATCTTCCAAGAGAGGGGCTCGTGAAAGTGCAAAATAGATTGAATACGACCCCATCCACATTCGGAGCATAAATACAAATGCACGTGAATTCACTATCTCCAACCTTAAGGTGTGCACGGGCCCATCTACCCTCCTTATCAGAGCTAGTATCCATTACAGTAGCTTGCAAAGACTTCTTAACCAAGATGGCTACCCCACACCGTTTGGAAACGGCGGGAGAGTAGGCAGCCACCATGTAAGGCTTAGCATTAAGTTTCAGTGTTTCAGCGGAGTTTAAATGCGTTTCCTGAAGAAACACTAAATCAGCATGCTCATGATTAAGATAGCTAAGGATTTTCTTTCTTTTGATTGGACTATTGATGCCTTTTACGTTCAGTGATAAGATCTTACATAAGGCCATTCAGAAGGGTTAAAAATTTTGAGAAAGAACATGATAACGCACATAATTTCACAATGTCACTCATATTAACTGTATATGGCTGTACACATGACATGATAGAAAATAAGCTAATGAAAAACAATGAAGCGCCCCATATAAAAAAATAAGCACCGAAGTGCATTAGAGAAGAAGCAGAACCCCAGAAATTACTGGCGACCATATGTCTGCGGGGAGAAACCCCAGAGAAGGCCTAAATTGAAACATATAACCTGTATAGCTGTTCCGAATCCAACCGAGGTGCACATCATGGAGGGATAGGAGACCAAGAAAGTTATATATAGAAAGAAAGAAAAGTCCAGGCAGTCTCTGTTCCAGGCTGTGATCACCGCGTCGGGCCATTCAAAATGGCGGGCAGATCCGGTGGATTACAGATCCAAGTTGTTGGATTAGCGCATCTGGTCTGCCTCTTTAGAATCTAAAAATGTTGCTAGTAGATCAGGATCTTCGAAGGTTCTAGTTTGGTTATGGAGAGTCACTCTGAGCTTCGCTGGATACAATAGGCCAAAGCGAGCCTGTAGCTGTTGAAGTCTAGGGCGAAAAGCAAGGAGTCTCTTCCGACGGTCAACTGTGGGCTTTGCCAAGTCAGGGAAGAAGGAGACTTTATGACTTTCAAACTCCAGATGATGATTCGCCCGGGCAGCATTTAGAATTTGCTCAACTTGCTGATATCGCAGTAATCGAAAGATGATAGGCCGGGGGGTCGTCCGATTGAGCGCCATGTTGGTAGGAACACGATGTGCTCGGTCAATTTCCAGATCTCTGTGAAAAGTGATCTTCAGCAAGGAGGGAAGAGTTTTGACCAGGAATTCTCTTATATCTCCTGCTTCCGCCCCCTCCGGTACTCCAATGAGCCTTACATTGTTGCGACGGGCTCGATTATTGCTATCCTCTAACTCTTTTTGAAGATTCTGTATCTGACGCTCAGCCTTGTCCAGTTTCACCAAGCGCACCGCGTGCGAGTCGAGGACCCCCGCCATGTTGTCCTGCCGTAGCGAAAGACCTTCAAGCCGGTCCTGAAGCATACCGAAATCTTCTCGCATGGCTCGGAGCGCTTCTCCGTTGGACTGTACCAGTTCCTTCACACCGCGTATTTCCTCCAAGATCTCCTGTTGCATTTCGGGGTTTTCCCGAAGTGGAACTGTCTTTTGTGGGGAAGACAACTCTGTTTTGGAGCGTTTTCCGTGTGAAGAAGAGGGAGACCCGAAGTCTAAGCGCGCTGGTTTGTGGGCCGCCATCCCCCCCGAGGTACCCCGGTAAGTTCGGAACAAAATATTAAGTTTATGTAGGTATTAAGTCAGGATTCTGAGTAGGCCTCTCGGGAGCTTCAGCGCGAAGCGTCTAACCCGCTGGACATCAGGCTCCGCCCCCCCATTTTACTTTGGTTTTAATAGCATACAGTTTTTATTTTGTTTCGTATTATTTCTGTTTTCTTTTATCAGTGCGCACTATCCCTTAATAGTTGAGCAACAGTGCGCACCATGGGTAAATTGAGCTAATTGCCTCTAATGAGCCCTATTGCTCAATAGTGCACACTATTAAGTGATAGTGTGCACTATTAACAGAAAACAGGAAATGACGAAAATTTGAGCATTTCCGTTTCATTTTCGTTTGAAAACAAGAAAATAAAATGGAAAATATTGTTGACATTTCCTCTTTTACATCAAACAAATGTACATTTCTGAAAAATACAAGTGGCATAATTAGGTGCTTTCTTGTATTCAACTTTAGAGAAGGTGTGTTCGGGGGAGGGGTTTGGACGGAGCGCTGTCAAGTTGCGATTTAGGGCTGTATTTTATAAAATTAGAACATAGGCATGTCCTGTGTGTCCTAGTAGTCTCAACAGTTCCTGAGCAGGTATCAATGTCTGCAACTTCAATCTAGCTCTTATTTCTGCAGGATTTGTGCTAGGATTTTATAAATCACATAATCACCTAGGTGTCTTTATAAAATAGGCTAAAAATAAGCAAATACATAGCCTTCACACATAGGCAACCTTTATAGAATTACCCTCATGTACATTTTGCAATATTTTTTTATTAACAGTAATATATTGAGGAAGGGTATATTCAAATACTGCTCTGGTATGAATTAAGTGGTTTGATGTATGTTGCAAGCATGGTATGTGAGTGTATGCTGGTAAAGAATTTGATACTTCCAACACATAGGGGCATCTTTACTAAGCGGCAGTAACAGTGTGGAGTTTAAAGGGCTCCAAGGGGGCTATTTTAGAAGCCCTATTCATGTTTTAGATGTCTGACAATGGGCATAGAGACGTTGAAAGCATGGAGACATCTCTGTGCCATTTTGGAAGGCAGTTTCAAAGACTTCCCAGGCACAAGAACGTCCAGAATGGAACGAGAGCATGATGCCGGCATGTGCAGGGCATTCCCAAGAATCTAGACTTCCTCACCCAATCTCGGACCTGCTCTTCACATTCCGAGCTCTGTCAAAGTTTATACCTGCTCTAGGCATGAATAAGCATTGCAAAAGTGCTTGTTTTGTCAACCAAACTTACGGAGGTCGTACAGATGGAGGTATACTCGCATCCCCTATATTTTCCATGTTGACAATGAACACAGACAGGAAATGAGGGCTCATGTTTTCATTTTGCCATTCCAATGGACCTTCCTGTAAGATGGACGTCCCTGCCCCACATTTACATAACAGGGATGCCTATGCAGACGCAGATGTGGATGTCCAGTTAGTGGCATCTATGTTTCTAAAATCAGGCCAAAACATAGACATCCCCAGTGTCTTTCTACACATTTTACCCTGATGCCCTAGTTACAGTTGGATGCCCTTTCTAAAATGCCACTTCAAGTGTACCACAGTAAGTGCTATCACATTCCAAATATTGCAGGAGCACTAAAAATCCCATACCAACTGCATTGCGCAGGATGGGATGTAGACTGTGTGAGTCTATGCGAGAGTTACAGTTAGCTCGGGCATCTTTAACTCCTCAATGGATGGTAAATGCACCTCAGTAGTCACGGCAACCTGCTTAGAGCAGGAGTGGTTGTAACCCACGCCAGCTAGATGAGGACATGCTAGAAATGCCTCCATATGTTAGCGTGGGTCCAGCAGCACCCTCATGGTACGTTTTAGGGCTAAACGCATGGTAAGCTACTGCATTTTAGTAAATATGCCCCATATCCTCAGTAGGTAGGTGTCCTTTACTGTCTACAGATTTTACACAAAGGTATTACAGGATAGGTGTAGGATATGTCTGTGACTAGTGGAAGGGTTGGTATTTGAAGTACTACTAAAAATACTGAACAATGAAAAATATCACCACTTTTTCTTGTTCACAAAGACAGTGCAAAATCTTCACACAGTCCTATGTGCTTCAACCTTGCTCTCCAGCAGGAGCTAACCCACCTCTGGGCACACCCAGCCAGTCTGGGTTTTAGGGTATCCACTTGAGATAGATTTGCTTGCTCCTTGTCCATTGACTGCCTTATTTGATAGCCTGAGGCCTAGCATTACTACTGAGATTTATTTATTTAAAAAAACATTCATATTCCGCACTAAAACCTAGGTGGATAACATAAAACATACATAAAAGTTACACCAAATACAGTAACACACATAACGTACTCATGCCTGAGAAACTCCTAAACCTGCTAGCTTACCAATGCTCAAGGAATCAGACACCATCCGCAATAAAAAAAAATCATGCAGATGGTTGGAAAAGCTTGTCGAAATAAATGCGCCTTCAGTTTTTTTTCAAAACACCAAAATATCTGAAATGCAATGCAGTTCGGCAGGCAAAGCATTTCAAACAACCATCGAGAAAATCCAGTTACAGAATACTTAAAAAATGAATCTGCCGAAATGATAGGACATCTTACAACAATGTCTCCTGTGAGCATAAAGCACGAGGAGGGAGAAATATCTGCAAGGAGGCCAACAAACTGAATGGAGCTTGATGGTTAAGAGATTTCAGTACCAACATGATGACCTTATATAAAATTCAAAATTTAATTGGTAACCAATGTAATTTACATAAATCCGCAGAAATATGATCAAACTGTCACTGCAAAGACCGAATAGCTTATGAAGGAAGCCCATGAAACAAACTATTACAATAGTCGTGGCAACAAAACCAGAGCTCAGACTACAATATGCAAGTTCTCAGCTGACAAAGATAGTTTAAGTTTGTGAAGTAAATGTAGCTTAAAGAAAGCACCCGTATGTGAGTCTGCATGTTCAACTGGGCGTCAAGTACTTCATAGCTCATTATTACTTAGCTCAAGTTACAGTTAAAAAAACCTACATTAAGCTGTGTGGTTGGAAAATAATGCATAACTAATGGCCACTATCTGGATAAATCTGATTACTACAGTTAAATATCGGCCTCGTAGATTTTTCTAGGACACTATCAGTGCCAGCCTTTAGGAGTACCTCTGTTTTTAACATCTTTGGCCAGAACATGTTCAATAGAATTTGCAGATCTATAAAAACTGAATTATTTTATAGTTAGTTTAATTATAGTTTATTAAAATTTGATATACCGCCCTTCGGAAACGTCAGAGCTGTTTTATAGAAAACAGAAAACAGGAAGGAACTCCATTAAAATCATTGTTCAGGTAAAAGCTAAATTTTAACCCCATTATAGATAATGTTTTGCTAACCTATCACCATAAACTAAATCCATCAAAAGAGAAAATGAGATGTAAGAATGAAAAGACATTAAAATAGGGGGGAGGGTGATAGTTCTGACATGGCTAGGAATATAAACCTGACTTCAGTATTCCCTTCTGTAGAGGAAGTAAGTAAGTAATCTTGAACTTCCATGCAATGAAAGAAAATTAGGTCCCAACTGGATTAGTACATAGTCATTTTTTCCTGCATTGATGAGTACCACCCCCCTCCCCCCGCACACACACATCGGCTTTTCTGGTTGTGTTGCCAGTGCAGCGACTTTCACAGTTCAGTTGACCCAGCAGATATTTCTGACTTAAAATGCTATGGCAACTTTAATGCTATTTCATTTCCTTTATTCCCCTGAAGTATTTTGCTACTGAACGGCATTTAATATGATCTGGAGCAGACACTACCCCAGGGCTTTCTCATCATCATCACTTGTTTGTTTTGACCTTGACATTTATTCAATTAGAACCAATTTGCCAATCATACCCAGCCCTTCTTATAGTGAGTCTCTCTGTGCCATCTTCTCTAGCTTCATTCCGCCAAAACCGAGGCTTTTAAAGTCTTCCTCCTGAAACATCTGTAGACTTTAGCAAATAAAAAGAATCACATCCCACACTAAAAACATAGTTTAGAGGCTCTCTGCATCTTGTGAAAATATATAAATCCTCTTTTCATTTGTTTGTAGCCCAGCCCCGGTTCAGAAGTGCTTAATATATTGTACAACTCCTTTCGAAACGCGTGGTCTTCTTCATCCCTTTCCTAATACGCAATCTCATGACATCATCAACAGCTGTAGTGAAATGGAAGAAACACACCGAGTATGTTCTAGCTATGGGACGACGGGCAGTTTGAACTAAGAGTAAGTAATTCCAATTAGCTCTCTACTCTTTAGCCGCCATACTGTTTCATTTAAATATGTTTAAATGATCTTAAAGGATCTACTGTGCTGATTTATGTATTGTAAACCGCTCTGACTACCACTGAAGAGCGGTCAAGCAAATGAAATAAACATAAATATAAACATAAACATCTTCAGTGAATTAATGTAGAAAAAGACTAGAAAGCTACAGATATACATTTCTATTTTCAGGTAGAAACCCCCCACTCATAATTAGAATGAAATGAAGGCGAATCCTTTCTAGGACTTAAGGCGGACTCATGTAAACAGAGATGAGAACAAAATGTCTCATCCTTTTGTAGAATTTGATGTACCTTTATTGTCTTAGCAGCAGTACTGCATGAAGATGGATCTCGTCACAAACATATACTTGCTTCTTACTAGCCTGCAAATGTGAAGTGGCATTTTAAAAGAATCTGGGACATCCAGATCAGAATGTCCAAAAATTGGGGGGTGGGGGGAATGGCAGCAGTGAAGGGAGGCACGTAGAAGTGCCTTCTGAAATCGCTCTATCTCCACCCGAAAAATGAACGTCCTTGGAACCGGTTATGGAGATGGGCCCCATGTAGACTGCAAGACCGGGTACATGCACAAACTGTACAGAACAGGATACTTGGACGTGCCAGCAAAGGTATTACAGAAGTGTGTGTGTGGGGGGGGGGGGGGTGTGTGTGACTATGTTATGAGACTTGAATGTACCAGCTTGCCATTACAGATACTGGAGGAGGCGGGCCGGTAATATTTTTACATGCATGTTTCTTTGGCCAGGAAGTATTAACTGTGCCAATGAAAGTAGGGTTGCCAACTTTTTGGAAATGAAAAACCCACCCCCTGTGGGCTAGCCATACTCCGCCCATGCCCACCCCCAACCCGCCCTTGCCCTGCTCTCTGTCCTGCCCCTGCCCCGCTCCCTGACCCCAAAATATAATTGCAGAAATGGCAATGTTCAAACCGAACAAGCAAGATTGCTATACATCTTAAAAAGAAGTTCCATATGAACAGAATACACAGCATTGGTTGTACACACACACACACACACACACACACACACAATGCAGATAGGCCTTTATCAATAAATGAGCACAATATAAAGAGAAAAATTAAACTAAAATCTCACAAAGCCAGACGCTGCATGTAGTGCAACGCAGGAGAAGTAGAAATGCATTTCCTCCATAGTGTATAAAATAAAAGACAGCAGATGTCAGGAATGGCATTTGGAGGGATGCAACCTGGCAATTGCCCTGGACCCACAAGCCAGAGAGGACCTCAGATCTGTCTGAGACTGAAAAAGGCACAGCTTGCTAGTGGGCGTTAGGCAATGCACTGTGTGCCTTTGAGTCAATGCCCACTCCGGGCAACCCATCAGCTCTGGGTTTTCTTGGCAGTGTGACCAGAAGTAGATTGCCAGGCTTTTCTCAGAGGTAATGGACAGTTAAGTGACTTGCCCAAGGCTACAAGGAATGGTAGTGGGAATTGAACACTGGTCTCTTGGTTACCATCAGTGTTCTAACCACTAGGCTAATCCTCTAGTTCCAGCCCTGCCCAGTATCAGACTCCATGTTTGGCGAAGCTGTTCATAAAATGCTGCCAGAATTGTGTGCCTCGCAACCTCAGTTCTGGTCTACACGCGAAAGCACATCTTAGAAAGGCCATGTAGGTGCAATCTGGGGCATCCAAGCCAAAATGTAGGAAATTCAATGGGAGGGGCAGCAGTGAAGGTGGGCACGTGCAAGTGTTTTGTATCATTGGCCTATCTCTGTTAGAAAAGACGTGGAGACATGCAGAATTCCACCCCAGTCAGGTGTAAGTTTCGAGGCTATTTCAGAAATATACACGTGTCCAAAATGGATGGCTGTAGGCCTGTCAAAAAAAAGATGTGTCCATGATGGTATTCCACATACATGTCCTAGCCCACCATTTTGCTAATGGCGATGTGTAGTGGCTAGGAAAAGGCACTTCTACTCACTGGCATGCTTTTATGAAGAAGTGTACATTTTTGGAAGAGTGAAAGGCAGTGGTGTTCGCAGCCCTACCATCACCTGAGGCAGGCACCTCCCCCACACACTGCCGTCAGCCCCTCACCTCAGGCTGGTCCCATGACGCAGCATAGCAAACTTTCAATTAAGTTGGGTTGCCATGGTGCCTCAAGCTCCAGGGGCTGGCTGCTCTTCTCTCCCGGCATCTGGGCTGACGTTTCCTACATTTTATTTTTTGTAGGCCATATAAGTCCTTTATTTTTTCCTGGCAAATATCTCATGGATACCTATTTTTACACCTGCTATTTGGGATTTTAGCACTATTTGCACTCCATGTGCAAAAGTGAAATTGGAGAAATCAATCCTTTAATGATACCCCTATGCCTTAAACCTAAAAGCTCCCAAGTTATTCACCTTTTTCTTGGAATCTGCCGTTTTCTCTCCTCAAACAGTTTTCTCTCCTTGTTCTATTGGAACTGTTGTTTCTTGATCAATGTCAAGGTTCTGCATGAGGAACACTTTTCTGGAAATGCTGCACACATTGGAGACATAAGAGATCTGCCAGCTCCACGGCACCCTCAGTGAAACCTCAGCCTTTTGCACCCCCCTCCCCATCCCAAGATTTTGATAAGCTCAGTAATCATGATCACAGGAACACCATCTCTCCCATAACAATCCTGTAAAAATGCATAATTTGGCAACACATTTTTTTAGCATGAAATTCTGTAAATACGTATGCGTGAGCGCACGGTCCCTTCAGGTAAAAGAAGGTGCTGTTGGTTATTTGCGTTAGTTGGGCTATCAGGATCTATTGTCTTGATTTGTCTGTTGCTGTTTTTTGCTGCCCCTCTGAAACCGATGCCCTAGCTGACTGTCTAATCTTGACTAATGGTTGGGCCGTCCCTGGGAGTTTAACACGGTTCAGTGGAGGAACACCTCAAGTTTCTTAAAGCAGAATTCACTTCCTGATTACCATGCCACTTCACTAACAATAAGAAAGGAGTGCACAATCTGTATCACGTCCTTCACATTGAGAGGGAAGGATTTGTCAAGAACATCAAGTACCATTCACAAAACCACTCCTGTGAAGTTGTTCATCTTGGAAGAGAACCAAATAATTCATGCTTTTAGAAAATTGCTGATGACAGCTTTTCAGTCTGCTTCAGATCTTCCCTCGGCAGTGATTTGTACTTTCATATGCTATGCATTGAGAAATTTATAGCTGCTGGGCACTGACAGAGCGCCTCCATCCCTGACCTTTGCAAGGAAAACTCTCTGTTCGCAGATATTTTTCTGTTTTAGTTCTATATTTATTACCTTTGGGATACTTACTAAAAGCATATATTTCTTACAAAGAAAAAGAAGCTGACAATGAATTATTATCCAGTATTAATCGTGCATGCAATAATTATAATATTAAGAATAATTGTTATTATCAGGATTTGTATAGTGCTAGCAGATTACACAGCACTTCAAAGGAACATATAGTGCCTCCTGAAGCTTATAATTTCATAACACAGACAGGAAACACTGACAAGATATAAGAATTTTAAGCCAATTGCAAGGGGCAAGCCTCATGAGAGTCTCTGTAGGAAAGCAGTTTGTAGGCAAGGAAAGGAAGTCTTGTGCAGTACAGATGTGCATCGATGAGCACGCAATCAGTTTGTTAGGGGAGTATTCTATAAAGGGCACGTGGGTAAAGGACTTAAGCGTGTGAATGAGCACTTAACGCACACGCTTCAGGCAGTCATTCTTCTGTGAATGCGCGCATATGTCCCATTCTGTGTACTTTTGGCACAGGGGCAGAGTTTGGATGGAGTGTAGACAGGGGCCTAAATTTATGCAAGTAAGTTATATAATCTAATAACGTAAGTGTGTTTTCTCCAAATCTATGCGCAGGCATTTATACCTGCTCCAGAGTAGGCCTAACTGCTATGCCTAGGTTTAGGCACAGCGATAAGCCTCTTTTCTATAAGGTAAAGGACATTATTTTATAGAATAGACCCCGACATATAGGTACATAAGAACATAAGAACATAAGATATGCCATACTGGGTCAGACCAAGGTCCATCAAGCCCAGTATCCTGTTTCCAGCAGTGGCCAATCTAGGTCATACGTACCTAGCAGTATCCCCAAGAGACACAGGTTCCACAATGCTTGTATTGGGTCAAGCATTGATATCCTGGGTCCCTTTTTAATAATGGTTTATGGACCTTTCCTCCAGGAACTTGTCCAAACCTTTTTTAAACCCAGCTACACTAACAGCTCTTACTACATCCTCCGGTAACAAATTCCAGAGTTTGATTATACGTTGAGTGAAAAAATATTTTCTCTTATTTGTCTTAAATAGTTTACCTTGTAGCTTCATTACATGTCCCCTAGTCTTTCTATATTCTGATAGCGTAAACAATCGATCTACGTTTACCCGTTCCACTCCATTCATTAATTTATAGACTACTATCATATCTCCCCTCAGCCGTCTCTTTTCCAGGTTGAAGAGCCCTAACCTTTGTAGCCTCTCTTCATAGGAGTAGCCTTCCATCCCCTTTACCATTTTGGTGGCGCATCTCTGTACCTTTTCTAATAATGCTATATCCTTTTTAAGATATGGCGACCAGAATTGCACACAGTATTCAAGGTGCGGTCGTACCATGGAACGATACAGAGGCATTATAATATCCTTTGTTTTATTTTCCATTCCTTTCCTTATGATACCTAGCATTCTATTTGCTTTCTTGGCCGCTGCTGCACACTGGGCAGAGGGTTTTAACATGTTATCCACGATGACTCCTAAATCTTTTTCCTGGGTGGTGGTTCCCAATGTGGAACCTTGCATCGTGTAACCATAGTGTGGGTTGTTCTTTCCTAGGTGCATAACTTTGCACTTATCCACATTAAATTTCATCTGCCATTTTGATGCCCAATCTTCCAATTTATCCAGATCCTCCTGCAGTTTTCCACAGTCCTCTTGGGTTTTAACAACTTTAAACAGTTTTGTATCGTCTGCAAATTTGATAACCTAACTCGTTATTCCCTTTTCCAGGTCATTTATGAATATGTCAAAAAGTAGCGGACCCAGTACAGGGTCCTGGGGTACTCCACTATTCACCTTTTTCCATTGGGAAAATTGGCCATTTAGCCCTACCCTCTGCTTTCTATCTTTTAACCTTTTCCTGATCCACAATAGTACACTGCCTCCTATCCCATGACTTTTTAGTTTTGCCAAAAGTAGGTGCGGCTAACTGCGGGAAGTATATCGAATTAGCCTCTTAAAGTGTAATCTAATCGCTTAGATGCATGTAAGCAGTCTCAAAAAGTCCTATTGTGCATGCAACGTGTGCCTAAAGAATGAATATGTGAAATAAACTTAAAAAATAGGCCCAAAAATTCAGGAAAATGTGTTTTAAACAAGCATGAATGGAACTTGTTTTTAGTTGTGCACATCCCTAATATACAGGGTACAAAATGTTTACGTTTTAAATGTGGCCTTAAAGAGGTGGTGTTTTCAGGCTGGAATTGAATCTGCCCAGAGAGGGAGTGCAGTGTTCAAGAAGAATCTTTCAGGCATTTGATAAGCAAGCCGGAAGACAGTCAACTCAGGAGCACAGAGGGGAAGCAAATGAAGCTTTGTTTGTTGTTTGGTCTGGAGGGGGAGACTGGATAGGCCAAATGATCTTTATCTACAGTCATTTTTCTCTGTTTCTGTGGTGTCAGGTTCAGGAAGAAGGAAAGTCAGGAGTCCGAAAGGGGGAGGAAGGAAGAAGAGGATTTCACAGGGGATCTCACTATCTCTCCAGGTAGGTGTTAACGGATGGAGTGTGCCTCAAAGAATATAAAGAAGTGGGATTGAGAAGGAAGGAGAGGTTGCAACCTACAAGAGGCAGAAAGAAGGAGTGCCGCACCACCACCGTAGCCTTCTGAATGAGGTGTGAGCGGGAGGCAACTGAGGAAGGTGGGAGAGCCAGCGCTCAGTTAGTGCCCAAAGTCAGAAGGAAAGTGAGATAAAGAGAATGGGAATATAAGCAGACTGGGCAATCAACGGGGGGAAAGGAAAAGTGAAGGAGGAGAGGAGTATTGTGGAAGGGCCTCTCAGAAAAGTAGAATGTTTCCTTAGTAATAGGTGCTTCATAGATATCGCTGCTGCTTTTGACTCCGTTAACCACAACACTCTGCTACAAAGACTTCGAGATACAGGAATAAATGGTACAGTACTAGATTGACTTGTCTCATACCTATCACACAGTAATCAGCAAGTGAGAACTAAAAAACATACAGGCCTGACCTTTTACCCAACAACAGGGTGTTCCACAAGGCTCGGCCCTCTCAGCACTGCTATTCAATATTTACATTTAACCAATATGCAACATCATAAAGCAACACAACATTCGTTACAGGATATACACGGATGATATTACGGTTTTCACCCCCATAAACACCAGGCAACCGGATTACTCACAAATCACTGCATGCCTCGAAACAATGACAAATTGGCTCAAAGGACATAACCTATCCATAAGCTTCAAAAAAACTGAATTGCTACATATCACCAGGAATACTATGTTCTCTTCACCGGATGCAATAAAGATCCTAGACTACATCCTAACTAACAAATAAGAAGTCAAATACCTCGGAGTTACCTTGGACCAGCAACTCTTCTTCCAAACTCACATAAAAAGAACAACCAGAACAGTTTACCTCAAACTTAGAACAATACACAAACTCAAACTACTACACAGTGACAGTGACTTTCAAACAGTATTTCAAGCCATAGTAATACCCATAATAGATTATTGCAACATAATCTAACAAGGCCTTCCTAGGAGAACAATACTCCCCCTGCAATTGGTGCAAAATACTGCAGCAAGACTTATTACCGGAACAGCAAAAAACAACCATATAACCCTAACATTCCACCAACTGCACTGGCTTACGGTACACTCCAAATACAAGAACCTAACAATAATCTTCAAAATGATCAACAACCTATCCCCTCCGATCCTTCAATCAATGATCAAGAAAATACATCAGACCAGAACAAGAAGAACAGTGGATAACAACATTTTAGAAATCCCAACAAGCATCAGAACAGCAAAACAATCCATTTGCAAGACAGCCTTCTCCTTATACGCTCCCCAGCTTTGGAATGACCTATCTGCCTCAATGCAAGCAATTAAATACTTAACAGGCTATAGGAAAGCTATGAAGACCCACCTCTTTATGCAATATTATGGTCCCACCCCATAAGAATACCAATCAATATATCTGATTGAAGAATGACCATTAAATTATGGAAATATGGACCTACCCCTTGAACATTACCCGTTTCAACCTCCTGGACTACTACCTCAGCAAATATGTAAAAGTTAACTACACAACCTATACCACACCCATGCAAATGTACATAGTTTATAATTGTTAAAAATACCCGTTATATCTCAGTTAATTCTCCAAGTTGTATGCCCTGTTCTATGTGAACACTGGTTTGCTGTGATGTTCTCTGTAAAACGCCTTGAAGTAAAGAGAAGGCGGTATAGAAAACCTGTTAAATAAAATAAATTTTCTAACAATCTTCAAATGCTTTTCATACGTGTAAAACAGGCAGGAAAACTGCAGAAGTCCCAGATCTACCAGAAATTAGGAATAATCATCTTATGGTGTTGTTAAGTGCTGTCGAGTCAGTATCGACTCATGGTGACCCTCTGGATAGTTGTCCTAAACTGTGTTCGGTCTTCAGTCAGGCGGCTCATTGTTGACAGAGTGGCACCCATAGCTGCTGTTATTGTATCGATCCAACTGATTGCTGGCCTCTCTCTTTTGAACTGACCTTCTACCTTGCCAAACATGATGTCTTTCTCTAATAATCTCTCTCTTTGCATGATGTGGCCAAAGTATGAAAGTTGAAGTCTTGTCATCTAAGCTTCTAAAGAAAGCTTAGGTTTGATCTCCTCTAGTACCGATTGGTTTGTTTTTCGGGCAGTCCATAGTATACACAATATTCATCACCAGCACCATAATTCAAAGGCATCGATTTTCTTCCTATCTTTTTCACTGTTCAACTTTCGCATCCATATGATGCTGTTGAAAATACCATGGCTTGAATGAGTCAAATCTTTGTATGGCGAGAGAATCTCTGCTCTTGAGAATCTTGTCTAGATATTTCATAGCCATTCTGCCAAGAGTAATGTGTCGAAGGATTTCTTGACTGCTTGCTGTTTCTTTATTGATAGATAGTTGATCCAAGTCGGTTAAAGTTGTTCACTATTTCAATTTATTCTCCATCAATGATGAACTTATTAATTTTGCCAGTTGTCTGGATCTTTATCTTCTTTACATTAAGGTACAGGCCCATTTTAAAACTATGTTCCTTGATCTTGAAAAGGAAATGTTTCAGATTGTCTTCACTTTCAGACAGTGAAGTGGTATCATCAGCATAATGAAGGTGGTTGAGTCTTCCACCAATCTTCACACCTTGGTTGTCTTCAGTCAGTCCTGCTTCTCTGATGATTTGTTCTGCATACAAATTAAACAGGTAGGGGAAAGTATGCAGCCTTGTATACCTGTTTCTCCTTGTTCCATTCAAACTGTTGCTTCTTACACATAATTGGCAATGATTGTGATGAAAACTTTGTCCTGATTGCTGGGAGGGGGTGATTTTCTCATTGACATGAAGACGTTTTTACTAGGGGACTGTGCAGCTAAAGTATACGATCCAATTAGTTAAATTAGTTACATGAAGAATGTAGCACTGCTTCCTTCTATCTCCCCAAAATAAAAAAATTAAAACCAACGAAAGAGGCTTTTTTTTTTTTAAAGTAAGTGCCATGCCTGCAAGCAAATTTCCAAAGAACTACCACATATTTCACAATTGCAAACTAAGTGGATAGACCATTCACCAGGACTTTGTACTTTACAGTGTGTGCTGCTAAATGCCCCGATGCTAAGTTGCTAGCGTCAGGACATTCCACGGGTGGAGTGGGGGCGACACCGTAGGTTTACCAGGCAGTGACAATATTTAGCTGCTGCCCAGTTAACCTTAACCGGCTCAAGTCAGGACAGCTGAATGTTATCTGGTTTGCAATCCGGTCAGTGGTTGAATATTTCTGTTGACTGGATTGTGAAATCACAATCAAGGGAACCCGGATATTTAATCCCAATGCCTGAATATGGTCCTGGCCTTGAATATCTGGGGTGACATTAAAGTGATGATAGCCAGCCGCTTTAAGTGTGCTGGTCACTGCCACTGAAAATGCTCCTGTTTATTCTTAACATGGAAATACCCGAACTTTGAAACTTAAAAACATATTGGGCATGACATTCAAAAGCACATATATGTCAGTAGCGGATGCTGATTCCGTAAGGGCGTTTTAGTCATAGCCAGTAAGCAGCTATCCTAATAAAGTTATCCATTTAAAATCAGAGCTAGTTTGGGGGTGTTCTGGGAAAGGGGCTAAAAGTTATATAGAAAACACGAAAATTCAGCTGGCCTCCATCTAACTTTTGCACTCAGGTCTGAATGCAAAAACAATTTTAAACAGACAAGTTATGTGATCTGTCCACTAGACACCATAAACCAGGAGCAGACTATAGCCAACCAAAATAGCAATAGCAGGGAAGGGCTGTAGTATAGTAACAAGACCGAAGTGGAGATCAGTCACAGAGCTTCATTCATTTTGTACTTGACAAGAGACGAGATGCCAGAACTCGTCAAAGGTACCCCTAATTGTATGTGTAATTGCCTCATGGGATGTACTGCCATAATCTTCTTGAGACAGTTATCTATGAGGATATTGTTTGCTTCCAATGAAACCATAGGATCACTCTTGTAGTAATACTAGCCATAGCAAATGACATAGTAACACAGTAAATAAATGATGGAAGATAAACACTAACATGGCCCATCTAGTCTGCCCAGCAAGGTGACTAGAGTTGTACGCACCACTACTTACAGGCTACCCCCACTCTATGCCTTTTGATTAGAGTTGGACTCACCATTCTGTGCAGGTTACTCCCCTCTATGCCTTTGGTTAGGGTTGACCTGTATTCTATAAAGGGTAACCCCCTCTATGCCATTTAGGGTTATACTTACTGCTCCATGCAGGCTACCCCCCCCCCCCGATGCCTTTGCTTAGGGATGCATCCACCTTTCTGTGTAGGTTAGCCCCCTCTATTTCTTTTTTAGGTTTGTACCCCCGGGGGAGGGGGAGCGGAAGCACGAATGGCACCATGGCGCCAGTATAGAAGATAACTCCAGCACCATGGTGCCTTGCTGCACGTTTCAGAGAGGAGCAGCAGAGGCAGCAATGGGTGTGGGGGCAGGAACAGGGTCACTGTTACCTATGGGCAGCAGGGCACCCATTGCGCAAGGGCCCTTTTGCACATAGGTAGAAGCAGCCCTGAATTTGAGACTCTATGATATTTCCATCGTCTCTGAAACAACCAATCCTTGAGCACTGAGAAGCATGATTCTGCTAGCCTATAGAGCAACACGCTGATCCACTGGGCCTTCCACTGATGGAAAGGGTGAGAAGGATATACCCTGCCCTTGCCTAAGTCACAAAATAAGGGAAAGAAAGCAGAATGCTGATGAAGCCCTGTCTAGCAGTGATCAGTGGTCTGACTATCTTGAATGCAGACGTTTTCCAAATAAGTTTTTCTAAAAATAGTGGATGGCATTAGAGGTTATAAAAGAAATATGGAGCTACAGGGCCGGATTAATTTGATGATTGCCCCTAGGCACTCTGCCCTCCCTCCTCTATGAACCTGCTGCCAGTTGGGGGATGGTGGCAAAAAACCCATGCTAGATCCCAGTGCAAAAGCTCTACCGCAGGATTTCCTAAGGCAAGTTTAGTGCAGAGGTTTTGCTCAGCAAATGAGCTGTGTGCAAAAAGTCTGCACTAAACAAGGATAACAAGCCGGGCACATGGGCACAGGAATCTGCATTAGTAGTACCTATATCTGCACACTAAAAAAAAAAATTGGCTTGCTTGTACTGGAAGGCTATCTGGCTCATAAACAGCAATATTATTATGCACTGAGGTTATACTCAGAATAAACTAGACCTATGAGCTAACCCTTTCCTTAGAATTCACATTAAAGTTGCTGATATTCAGCAGTGGCCAGCACAGTTAGGGGTATGTCTACTAACATGCAATAGCTGTCTTCGTGGTGCTAATGCCGGGAACGTTGTACCACAAAGACAGCTATAGAATCTCTATGGATTGAAATTCCATGTAAAAAAGGGAAGGCGATGGCAGTGGGGGTGTACTATCGACCGCCTGGCCAGAATGAACAAATGGATGATGAAATGCTCAAAGAAATCAAGAAAGCTAACAAAAGTTACAGCACAGTAATAATAACGGGTGATTTCAATTACCCAGCATCGACTGGGTCAGTGTCACGGCAGGACATGCTAGGGAGATAAAGTTCCTAAATGAAATAAATGACTGCTTCTTGGAGCAGCTGGTTCCTTATCATACCTAGCAAATAGAATGCTAGGTATGATAAGGAAAGGAATGGAAAATAAAACAAAAGATATGCCTCTATATCGTTCCATGGTGAGACCGCACCTTGAATATTGTGTGCAATTCTGGTCGCCGTATCTTAAAAAGGATATAGCGATTTTAGAAAAGGTACAGAGAAGAGCCACCAAAATAGTAAATGGGATGGAAGGATACTCCTATGAAGAAAGGCTAAAAAGGTTAGGGCTCTTTAACCTGGAAAAGAGACGGCTGAGGGGAGATATGATAGAAGTCTATAAATTAATGAACGGAGTGGAACGGGTAAACGTAGATCGATTGTTTACGTTATCAGAATATAGAAAGACTAGGGGACATGCAATGAAGCTACAGGGTAAACTATTTAAGACTAATAAAAGAAAATATTTTTTCACTCAACGTGTAATCAAACTCTGGAATTTGTTACCGGAGGATGTAGTAAAGGCTGTTAGTGTAGCTGGGTTTAAAAAAGGTTTGGACAAGTTCCTGGAGGAAAGGTCCATAAACCATTATTAAAAAGTGACCGAAGATATCAATGCTTGACCCAGTACAAGCATTGTGGAACTTGTGTCTCTTGGGGAAACTGCTAGGTACATATGACCTAGATTGGCCACTGTTGGAAACAGAATACTGGGCTTGATGGACCTTGGTCTGACCCAGTATGGCATATCTTATATTCTTATGTTCTTATGTTCATGAACCGACCAGAGGGGAAGCCATATTGCACCTAGTCCTTAGTGGAACACCAGATCTGGTGCAAGAGATAAAGGTGTTGGGGCCACTTGGCAATAGTGATCATAGCATGATCGTGTTTGATTTAATTAGTGGAGGAGGGATAGTAAGGAAATCCACAGTACTGCCTTTTAACTTTCGAAAGGGAGACTATGATAAAATGAAGAAAATAGTTAAGAAAAAACTAAAAGGAGCAGTTGCAAAGGTTAAAGACTTACATCAAGCTTTGGTGTTGTTGAAAAATACTGTCTTGGAAGCCCAGACCAGCTGTATTCCATGCTTCAAGAAAAGTGGAAGGAAGTCCAAAAAACCGCCAGCATGGTTTAAAGGTGAGGTCAGAGAGGCTGTTGTTGCCAAAAAAGCATCTTTCAGGAAATGGAAAAAAGCGCCAAACGAAACCTGGAAACAGCACAAGCACTGGCAAGTTAAATGCAAGGCATTGATAAGGCAGGCAAAGGGAGAATTTGAGAAGAAGCTTGCTGCAGAAGCAAAAACACGTAATAAAGACTTTTTCAAGTACATTTGTAGCAAAAAACCTGTGAGAGAGTCAGTTGGTCCATTAGATAATAGAGGGGTTAAAGGGGCACTAAGAAGCGACAAGGCGAGAGCGGACAGACTGAATGAATTCTTTGCTTCAGTCTTTACTGAGGAAGATGTAGAGATGTTACCCATGACTGAAGTGGTATTTAAAGGTGTGGAAGAATTGAAGGAAATATTGATACATCGGGAAGAAGTATTACAGCTATTAGATAAACTGAAGAGTAGCAAATCACCTGGGCCGGATGATATACATCCAAGGGTGTTCAAAGAACTGAAATATGAGATTGCAGACCTGCTATTAGCAATCTGTGAACTATCATTAAAATCATCTGTAATATCTGAAGATTGGAGGATGGCCAATGTAACGCCAATTTTTAAAAAGGGTTCCAGGGGTGATCCGGGAAACTACAGACCGGTGAGCCTGACGTCAGAACCAGGAAAAATGGTAGAAAACATCATAAAGAATAAAATTGCTGAACATGTAGATAGTCATGGCTTAATGAGAGACAGCCAACATAGCTTTAGACAAGGAAGATCTTGTCTTACTAATCTGTTATGTTTTTTTCAAGGTGTGAATAAACAGGTAGACAAAGGTGAGTCAGTTGATATAGTGTATTTGGACTTTCAGAAAGCCTTTGACAAGGTCCCTCATCAGAGACTTTTGGCAAAACTAAAGAGTCATGGGATAGGAGGCAGTGTACTATTGTGGATCAGCAAATGGTTAAAAGATAGAAAGCAGAGGGTATGGCAAAATGGCCAATTTTCCCAATGGAGAAAGGTGGTGTACCCCAGGGATCTGTGCTGGGTCCGCTGCTTTTTGACATATTCATAAATGACCTGGAAAAGGGAATAACGAGTGAGGTTATCAAATTTGCAGATGACACAAAACTATTTAAAGCTGTTAAAACACAAGAGGATTGTGGAAAATTGCAAGAGGATCTTGATAAATTGGAAGACTGTGCATCAAAATTGCAGATGAAATTTAATGTGGACAAGTGCAAAGTTATGCAACTAGGGAAGAACAACCCAAACTATGGTTACACGATGCAAGGTTCCACATTAGGAACCATCACCCAGGAAAAAGATTTAGGCGTCATTGTGGATAACATGTTAAAACCCTCAGCCCAGTGTGCAGCAGCAGCCAAGAGAGCAAATAGAATGTTAGGTATCATAAGGAAAGGAATGGAAAATAAAACAAAAGATATTATAATGCCTCTGTATCTTTTCATGGTGAGACCGCACCATGAATATTGTGTGCAATTCTGGTCACCGTATCTTAAAAAAGGATATAGCATTATTAAAAAAGGTTCAGAGAAGAGCCACCAAAATGGTAAAGGGGATGGAAGGATAGTCCTATGAAGAAAGGTTAAAAAGGTTAGGGCTCTTTAACCTGGAAAAGAGACGGCTGAGGGGAGTTATGATAGAAGTCTATAAATTAATGAACGGAGTGGAATGGGTAAACATAGATCGATTGTTTACGTTATCACAATATAGAAAGACTAGGGGACATGCAATGAAGCTACAGAGTAAACTATTTAAGACTAATAAAAGAAAATATTTTTTCACTCAACGTGTAATCAAACTCTGGAATTTGTTACCGGAGGATGTAGTAAAGGCTGTTAGTGTAGTTGGGTTTAAAAAAGGTTTGGACAAGTTCCTGGAGGAAAGGTCCATAAACCATTATTAAGAAGGGACCCAGGATATCAATGCTTGACCCAATACAAGCATTGTGGAACCTGTGTCTTTTGGAGAAACTGCTAGGTACGTATGACCTAGATTGGCCACTGTTGGAAACAGGATACTGGGCTTGATGGACCTTGGTCTGACCCAGTATGGCATATCTTATGTTCTTATGTTCTTAAGGGTGAAATGCAGATACTACAGGCCTTTTTCCATGATAACTGTAATTTCACGTGATGCTTGCTCGAATGGGTGGATGTGGGCAGAGAATGGGCATTTCAGTTCTGTGCAGTTACCGTGGGCGTTGACATCGCGTGGTAGATGCACGTTCTGCAAGTTTTATGGATTCAGCTATCACTACCTCAGTGGGTAGCATTAATTGCATTCATGATGCTGCCTCCTCCCCCCTCTCGGATCCCTGTATTTTCTCCGTGGTATCTGTAGGTGAAAGTCTGGAAATGCCCCCTGCAGATACCATGGGACTTTTGGTGTTAGCTGCAAAAGCCTAATACACATTAGTAGACATACCCCTTGAAGAGGTTGACCATTGCTGCTTTAAATTAAGACTGTTAGCAGGTCTTCTGCACATGTCTCTTCATCAATACGGAATAGCTAATTGCTTCATTACCTTGCATTGAAATGGATTCAAATGCGCTACGCGCTGCCATAAGATCAGCCATTTGCACACTGATTACGCCCGCATTGTATCCCTTCTTGCATTTTGCACCCACATTAGTGCAGAAAATCGTGTGCATACACTGTGCCTCTGCCCGCGCTAATGGAAGCACACTTGCTGCATCGAGCCCTGAGGGGGGCAGGGGGGAAGGTGCTGGCTCCACCTTCCTAGAGCCTGTTCTCTCACCTGCACTTGGTCCTGAGGCAACAGCAGCAGCAGAAAACTGATTTTAAAGATGCAGTGGAGGCTGCAGTATGGAAGGCCTTGCACTCCAGACAGACGCTATAGCGTTCCGCCCCCTCCTCTTGCACATGTGGGAGAAGAGGGCAGGGACTGTAGGGCCTATGGAGAGCATGAGGGCTTACATGTCCCTGCCTGTGCAGAACCTTTAATCTGCATTTGCCATTGCTGCGCCGACGCTGACCCAGATTGAAGATTATCAGCAATGGCAACGCTCCAGTGCCTCTCTGAACCTGGCACCTATGCCTAAATCTGGGCCCGTGGAACGAAAAGGAATAAAATAAAACAATGAAATTGACTCCATCTAGTTCTTCTCTTTCCTTTCTTCCTTTAAAGATGGCATAAAAGTTCTTACTATTTTCTGAAGCAAGATTTCTTAAAATTGTTTAATGGATAGAATCTCTATTTTCTTATTTATAATGAAAAATGAAAACACAACCTAAACAAATAGATAATCCCTAGTGATAGCAAGTTCACTTTACGGCCAAGGGTGTTTCCAGATAAAGGTATCCAGGGACAAAACGGGGCAAATTAAAAGGCCTATTTGCCAAAATGCATTAAAACCCATGAGTATGCACAGTTTTTGTGGGCGGGGGAGGTGTGTAACGGATGGTATACAGTTGGAAAAAAGGGGATTTTTGGTGTAAATGGGAGGACTGTGATGAAGAAAAGCAGTGCTCATTTGGGGCTTCAGGCCCATTTTGGTGGGGGTCGGGACACTGAGAATAACAGCAGGTGTATTAAGTCTCAAGGGATCTCTTGAGGTGTAGTTATCTAGGATGGCTTAATATGGATCATGATATTTATTGTGATCCATGTTAAGCCTTTTGCATACTAAAAAGCTGCTTTGCATGCATTTTAATATGACACAGCTAATTAATTTAACATGCTTAGTAGCAGAATTTATTATGTAGAAAGCAAATGCACTAATTTCTGAAAGCCACACTATTTGAAAAGAGGTATATAAGCATTGCTAAATAAATAAATAGTGTGCAATAATGTACTTGAAATCAGGACTTAACTCATATTAGGCAGTTTAACACACCCTAGTAAACATACCCTAAGTATGGAGTGGGATGGTCAGGATATCCGAAGTGGCTACACATGAAATATATTTGCATTTATTATAGACATTATATATGTTCAATGTCATGCCTCAGAAACAAAGTTAAGTCACAAAACAATTCATCAGTAAAATACAAACACTATTAAAACAATAAAATGACAATCACATATACCCCATAAAAAAAAACATTCCATCCTCTCCAAATTCCTACATCTTCCTCATCAGCAAAATCAGGGACACACAGAGTTATGGGTTAGCCATTTGCAAGAGGTTTCCACATTTTAGAAATTTGAATGGGTTGTATATGCATGTCCACAGAATAGGAAACAAAGACATGTGCTCTGCCTTATCACATAACGCAGCTGTGGATCTAGAACATAAGAACATAAGATATGCCATACTGGTTCAGACCAAGGTCCATCAAGCCCAGTATCCTGTTTCCAACAGTGGCCAATCTAGGTCATATGTACTTAGCAGTTTCCCCAAAAGACACAGGTTCCTCAAGGCTTGCATCGGATTAAGCAGTAATATCTCGGGTCCCTTTTAATAATGGTTTATGGACCTTTCCTCCAGGAACTTGTCCAAACCTTTTTTAAACCCAGCTACACTAAACAGCTTGCACATCGCTGCCTTCCATTTTACAAATGGGGATGTGTTACTGCAGAGGTGCCTGAAGAAATGTGTGTCTTTATCCTGTCGGGTATCTCTGAAGGAGTGAAAAGTATCGATGGAGTGAACAAGTATTTTCCGCCTCATCATACTGGGGTTACATTGCTGAAACGAGCATCTTTATGAATCCTGTTCATACGCTGGAACAGGAATAGCCACGCATGTGACAAATGGCAACAGCAGATGCGACATGCTGGTCGAAAATCGTGTGTGCACATGTATTGTTTTTATAGGCGTACCTTTGCCACGCCCCCAGGCATGCTCAGGGCCCATTTAGATGTGATTGTGCCTATACATGTATCTTCAGGCTTCCTAAAATGGCTCCAGGGATGTCGTCGTGGTTTGCATGCTTGCATGCCTGTTTTCAGACATCTAAATCATGAATTGTTGTTGTTAAGTGCCGTCGAGTCGGAGTCGACTCATGGTGACCCTCTGGATAGCTATTTATTTATTTATTTAGTAAACATTTATATACCGCTACTTCCAGCGATCAGAAGCGGTTTGATTATAATTTTGGGATTTGTCAAAAATCAAGACAGAAAAGTTGGGGCATAGATAGAGAGAAGAGGGGTAATACACAGCACACATAGTAGGGTCTAAATATAGACCTTAATGTACTAACATACATTTACAAAAGAGATTATCCTTCATTCCCTGAAACTAATGTCTTTACCGTTCTATAGAAAGAGAATATATTGTCATCTTCTCATAAATCAGAAGGCGATCTATTCCAGGCGGCTGGGCCATAGAACAAAAAGCACCTGTCCTAGTAGACATGAACTGTACTAATGTTGGCAGAGGGACCATCAACAACACCTTATGTGCCGAATGCAGAGAGTGAGTAGAATAATACATTAAAATCAAAGCTCTCAACTAGGAGGGACAAACACCCTGATGGGCTCAACACCTGCCGAAGAACTTTAAAGCACACCCCCTGGTACCATTGCAGTGCCTTTAAGGGGGTAATTGTATAAGGAAGTGCCTACTTTCAGTAAGAGAACAGACAACTAAAATGGACTTCTTTAGTCATTTGACTGCCTAAAACTAGGTGTCCCTTTATAAAATGACTCCCCATATATGGAGTGATATGATGAAAGTACCAGGACCAAGTTACTGGCCTGACTGCTGAGTTATGAACCAGCTATAACTTAAGCAGACTATATTGTGGCAAACCAATGTAAACTATATTATAGTAGCCCAGTCTTGAAAGCATATGGTCCTGGACCACTGTCTGAAAATCTTCCTATACCAAATTAAACAAAAGCCTACATAACAACTGCAACTTACAATCGGTAGATTTAACAACCCCAGCAATATGAGTGGTTGTTACTAATGTACCATCCAGTACCGTCCTCAAATAATGAAGGTGGTTCTTCAATAACCAGCCCCTATTGTTAGCAACTTGTAAAACTGGGCCAAACCCCCATGAATGCCATTTTAGTTAAAGAGGGCATGCTGTTTTTCAGCCATACTGTGACCAACTCTTAGCAACTATGGAGCATCTCTGATACCTTCGCTTTGACATTCTCTACAGGGATCACTAACAAAATGTCATCAGCATAAATATGGACAAAATCCATAACTTTGCCCTGGGTTGCAAATAGATATTAAAAAGAACCCTGGGGGACTCCTGAAACCAGGGCCAACTTGATCACTAGATGAAGTAGGAGCCCGCCTAGGACAACACAATTTAGAGAGCAGCATCAGGGCAGTAGCTGGGTTTAAAAAAGAATGAGCAGCTGGCAAGAGACCATGAGTACCCATGTAGCTCAGGTCTGCTGCATTCTGCCCCCTATAAATTGGGGCGTTTGGAGGGTAGGATGTGGCCAACCTTGAGCATGAACATAAGAACATAAGATATGCCTTTACTACATCCTCCGGAAACAAATTCCAGAGTTTGATTATACATTGAGTGAAAAAATATTTTCTTTTATTAGTCTTATAGTTTACCCTGTAGCTTCATTGCATGTTCCCTAGTCTTTCTATATTCTGATAACGTAAACAATCGATCTATGTTTACCCGTTCCACTCTGTTCATTAATTTATAGACTTCTATCATATCTCCCCTGAGCCGTCTCTTTTCCAGGTTAAAGAGCCCTAACCTTTTTAACCTTTCTTCATAGGAGTATCCTTCCATCTCCTTTACCATTTTGGTGGCTCTTCTCTGAACCTTTTCTAATAACGCTATATCCTTTTTAAGATACGGCAACCACAATTGCCGACAATATTCAAGGTGTGGTCTCACCATGGAACGATATAGAGACATTATAATATCTTTTGTTTTATTTTCCATTCCTTTCCTTATGATACCTAGCATTCTATTTGCTCTTTTGGCCGCCGCTGCACACTGGGCTGTGGGTTTTAACATGTTATCCACAATGACGCCTAAATCGTTTTCCTGGGTGGTGGTTCCTAATGTGGAACCGTGCATCGTTTAACCATAGTTTGGGTTGTTCTTTCCTAGTTGCATAACTTTGCACTTGTCCACATTAAATTTCATCTGCCACTTGGATACCCAGTCTTCCAATTTATCAAGATCCTCTTGCAATTTTCCACAATCCTCTTGTGTTTTAACAACTTTAAATAGTTTTGTGTCATCTGAAAATTTGATAACCTCACTCGTTATTCCCTTTTCCAGGTCATTTATGAATATGTCAAAAAGCAGCGGACCCAGCACAGATCCCTAGGGTACACCACTATTCACCTTTCTCCATTGGGAAAATTGGCCATTTAGCCCGGCCCTCTGCTTTCTATCTTTTAACCAGTTCTTGATCCACAATAGTGCACTGCCTCCTATCCCATGACTCTTTAGTTTTGCAAAAAGTCTCTGATGAGGGACCTTGTCAAAGGCTTTCTGAAAGTCCAGATACACTATATCAACCGACTCACCTTTGTCCACCTGTTTATTCACACCTTCAAAAAAACATAACAGATTAGTAAGACAAGATCTTCCTTGTCTAAAGCCATATTGGCTGTCTCCCATTAGGCCATGACTATCTACATGCTGAGTAATTTTGTTCTTTATGATGGTTACTACCATTTTCCCCAGTATTGACGTCAGGCTCACCTGTCTGTAGTTTCCCGGATCAACCCTGGAATCCTTTTTAAAAATTGGCATTACATTGGCGATCCTCCAATCTTCAGGTATTACAGATGATTTTAATGAAAATTCAAAGATTACTAATAGCAGGTCTGCAATCTCATATTTCAGTTCTTTCAACACCCTTGGATGTATACCAAGTGATTTGCTACTCTTCAGTTTATCTAATAGTTGTAATACATCTTCCCGATGAATCAATATTTCCTTCAATTCTTCCACACCTTTAAATACCACTTCAGTCATGGGTAACATCCCTACATCTTCCTCAGTAAAGACTGAAGCAAAGAATTCATTCAGTCTCTCCGATATCACCTTTTCGCCTCTTAGTGCCCCTTTAACCCCTCTATCATTTAATGGACCAACTGACTCTCTCACAGGTTTTATGCTACGAATGTACTTGAAAAAGTCTTTATTTCGCGTTTTTGCTTCCGCAGCAAGCTTCTTCTCAAATTCTCCCTTTGCCTGCCTTATCAATGCCTTGCATTTGACTTGCCAGTGCTTGTGCTGTTTCCAGGTTTCGTCGTTTGGCTTTTTTTTCCATTTCCTGAAAGGTGCTTTTTTGGCAACAACAGCCTCTCTGACCTCACCTTTAAACCATGCTGGCAGTTTTTTGGACTTCCTTCCTCTTGTCTTAAAGCATGGAATACAGCTGGTCTGGGCTTCCAAGATAGTATTTTTCAACAACACCCAAGCTTGATGTAAGTCTTTAACCTTTGCAACTGCTCCTTTTAGGTTTTTCTTAACTATTTTCCTCATTTTATGATAGTTTCCCTTTGGAAAGTTAAAATGTAGTACTGTGGATTTCCTTACTATCCCTCCTCCACTAATTAAATCAAATGCGATCATGCTATGATTACTATTGCCAAGTGGCCCCAACACCCTTTTCTCTTGCACTAGATCTGGTGTTCCACTAAGGGCTAGGTCTAGTATGGCTTCCCCTCTGGTCGGTTTATGAACCAGCTGCTCCATGCAGCAGTCAGTTATTTCATCTAGGAACTTTATCTCTCTAGCATGTCCAGCTGTGACACTGACCCAGTAGATACCAGGGTAATTGAAATTACCAATTATTACTACTGCGCTGTAACGTTTGTTAGCTTCCTTGTTTTCTTTGAGCATTTCATCATCCATTTCTTCATTCTGGCCAGGTACACCCCCACTGCCATCGCCTTCCCCTTTTTACATGGAATTTCACTCCATAGAGATTCTAAAGCAAATTTTGTTTCCTGCAAAACTTTAATCCTTTCTGACTCAATGCCCTCTCTAACAGAGATCGCAACCCCTCCACCAATTTGATCAGCTCTATCATTACGATATAAATATGGTGGCCAAGAGAGCAAATAGAATGCTAGGTATGATAAGGAAAGGAATGGAAAATAAAACAAAAGATATTATAATGCCTCTATATCGTTCCATGGTGAGACCGCACCTTGAATATTGTGTGCAATTCTGGTCGCCATATCTTAAAAAGGATATAGCGATTTTAGAAAAGGTTCAGAGAAGAGCCACCAAAATGGTAAAGGGGATGGAAGGATACTCCTATGAAGAAAGGCAAAAAAGGTTAGGGCTCTTTAACCTGGAAAAGAGACGGCTGAGGGGAGATATGATAGAAGTCTATAAATTAATGAACGTAGTGGAACGGGTAAACGTAGATCGATTGTTTACCTTATCAGAATATAGAAAGACTAGGGGACATGCAATGAAGCTACAGGGTAAACTATAAGACTAATAAAAGAAAATATTTTTTCACTCAACGTGTAATCAAACTCTGGAATTTGTTACCGGAGGATGTAGTAAAGGCTGTTAGTGTAGCTGGGTTTAAAAAAGGTTTGGACAAGTTCCTGGAGGAAAGGTCCATAAACCATTATTAAGAAGGGACCCAGGATATCAATGCTTGACCCAGTACAAGCATTGTGGAACCTGTGTCTTTTGGGGAAACTGTTAGGTACTTGTGACCTAGATTGGCCACTGTTGGAAACAGGATACTGGACTTGATGGACCTTGGTCTGACCCAGTATGGCATATCTTATGTTCTTATGATATAGTTTGTACCCAGGTATCAGTGTCCCACTGGTTGTCCTCCTCCCACCATGTCTCTGATATTCCAATCATATCTAACCTCTCATTTAGTGCCATACATCAAAACCAGAACACCCAGCTTCGCACCCTACTGTCTCGTCCAGCCCACGGCAGAACTACCAGACAAGCCTCCAGCAATTCCCTTACAGTCCCCCACAAAAGAACTAAATGCTCACAACGGACCTGCAGCCGAGCCTTTGAACTTTATGCTCCATCCTTATGGAATTCCCTACCAAGCTGCCTCAGAAACAATGCCGACCTACTATCCTTCAGAAAACAACTAAAAACCAGCCTTTTCCAGGAATACTTCATCACGACTCCCACCAAAAAGCGCACTAACCACTGATCTCGCCAACCATGAACCTCTGAATCAAAGCTATCTATCCTGTCTATGTACAATGTCTGTCCCATGTCCAAAGTCTGTCCTATGTCAAAATCATCAATGTTGCCTCCTCGGTGATGGCCCCGCCCTATACTTAATTTCCCCACCCCTCTACGTAACGCCGCTTTGACCCAGTGAAAAGCGGGATATAAATACAGCTAAATAAATAAATAAATAAATATATTCTAACTCTCTCATCTTATTTTTTAGACTTCTAGCATTTGCATACAAGCATTTTAGAGACTGTATTTTATTCATATTAATCTGGCTATTGGTAGGCATGGGTAATTTGGGATCTTTAAGCTCTGTCTGCTCCATACTCGAGGGCATTTGGGCTACTTTACTCTTTTTTGGAACCTCTCTGCTTTTGGTAGTATTCTTCAAGGATAAATTCTTACAAACCATGCGCTCTTGGGCGACTGTCGGCTTTCCCCTATTATCTAGTTTAAAAGCTGCTCTATCTCCTTTTTAAAGGTTAATGCCAGCAGCCTGGTTCCATCCCGGTTAAGGTGAAGCCCATCCCTTCGGAAGAGCCCCTCCTTTCCCCAGAATATTCCCCAGTTCCTAAGAAATCCAAAACCCTCATCTCTGCACCATTGTCTCATCCACGCATTGAGACTCCGGAGCTCTGCCTGCCTTTTGGGTCCTGCGTGTGGAACGGGAAGCATTTCGGAGAACGCTACCCTGGAAGTTCTGGATTTCAACTTCCTACCTAAAAGCCTAAATTTAGCCTCCAGAACCTCCCTACCACATTTTCCTATGTCATTGGTACCGACATGTACCAAGACAGCAGACTCCTCCGCAGCACTATCTAAGACCTTATCTAGGTGGCACGTGAGGTCCGCTACCTTCGCACCAGGCAGGCATGCTACCAGGCGATCCTCATGTCCACCAGCCACCCAGCTATCTACATGCCTAATGATCGAATCACCAACTATAACGGCTGTCCTAGCCCTTCCCTCATGGGCACATGGCCCTGGAGAAACTTCCTCGGTGCGAGAGGGTTTTACATCACCTGGAGGACAGGTCCTAGTTACAGGATCACTTCCTGCCACACCAGGGTGATGCTTTCCTGTCACGTGACTTCTTTCCTCCATGGCAACAGGGATGCTGCCAGACTGGAGGTGGGACTTCAGGACTATATCACTGTAGGTCTCGTCTATGTACCTCTCTGTCTTTCTTATGTCTTCCAAATCTGCTACTCTAGCCTCTAGAGAACAGACTCCTTCCCTGAGAGCAAAGAGCTCCTTGCACCTAGTGCACACGTAAGAACTCTCACAAACTGGGAGAAAATCATACATGTGACACTCAATGCAAAAGACTGGAAAGCCCCCATCTTGCTGCTGGACTGCTGTCTGCATCTTAGTTTTAAGCTTGTTGTTTAGATCTTTAAGTTCTTTACTTATTAATGGTTGCTATCAATATTTATACTAATAAAACTGTACCTAATATGTTTAATATACCTTGTTCACCTGAAGTTTAATCAATCTCAGGTCCTTAGTGTATGACTGATTTGGATAATGAGCTTCACCTGAGAGCACCTCCTTTCCTTTAAGATGTGTAAGTACCTATAAAGCTACAATTATCCCAGGGGACGGAGGGAGGGAAATAACTTAAAAGAGGGCTGCTACACAGTACCCTGTCCTGTGCTGCTGAGGTAAGCTGTGACCAACTTCCTGGGTGATTAACAGTCCTTGTTTGGATAGAAGGAGTCTTTCAAAATGGCCTTTTGACCTGCCACCTGGTGTTAACACCTATTAAAAAAGTTTTACAGGTCTCTTGCCCCCTAGGTAGAAGGCCTCTTTGTAAAGGTCTCTAGAAGACTTTATTTGTTGTTCAAAGAGTACTGACCCTGTTTTGCCTTTTATGCTAAGTTATATTCTGATTTGATTTAAATTACAGCTCTTTGCTGCTGCTAGGCTGTGACTTATTATGAAATTTAAACTACAAGCTCTCTGCGTGAGTGGATGCTGTACTGACTCTCCAGGCCGAAGTGGTGCAGTAGCAGTGAATGTCATGGGGTGATATTTGGATACATTGAGGGGAGGGGAGGGAGGAGGGAAGAGTTGATGCTGGATACCTCGGGGGAAGGAGGGAAGGGGAGATGGACACTTTGGGGGAGAACCTTGAGCCACACCAATGAGGGAGGGTGCATGGTTGAAGGCTTACCTAAGGAGTCAGATACCCTTGGGCCGGCCCTGCCTGAAGCCATATTAATCTATGATGAGCTCTCTCCTCTCCACTGAACTTGTTCTACCTGGTCTTGAAGGTATGATCTAAACCAAGCAAGCATCAAACCCAGGGCGCATTTCTCACTTGGTACAGTCCTGATGGAACCAACATATCCCACAGCCTGCAAATGTCATAAAAGGATGTTATGGCGTTGAACGCAGAGGAGATCATGATATCTCAAGGTATGAAAGCCCATGATACAACCTATCAAGAAGAGAGACCAAGGCAGTCTCAGTACTAAAGACTTGTTGGAAACCTGACTGTATTTCAGATCAATATTCAGGGCCAAATCTCCATACAGTGGCAGCCGCTCTTTGGATTTGGCACTGGCTGGCACTATCCATGGATGCTCAGCAGCACTATATGGATGATGCGGGTGAATATCCTTACAGACCACCTTGGCATCATCCAGATAGTGCCAAGGCAGTGTGTAGGAAGAGCAAAAGCAAAGCAACAAATAATCAAGGGAGCAGTGATATTCAGACCACTCTTGTCTTATCACTTGTAATCACCAGATTGGATTACTGCAACGCTATCTATGCAGGCCTCCCCTCCTCTCAGCTACGCCGTCTTCAACTTGTCCAAAATGCCGCCGCCCGTCTCGTCACCTGTTCCCCCGCCCGTTCACATATCAAATTATTAACGCGGGGCACTGTGCTGGACGCAGGTGGGGTGGGGACAGATGTCCCCCTGAATTTAGCATAGTTTGCCATGTTAAAACTGCTACAGGGAGCTACTGCCATTCACTGGGCTGTGGTAGTTGCTCCCTGCCAGCACCAGCAGCATGGATTTTCAAGGCCCACACTAGCAGCACAGCAGTAGGAATGCCCATGTCCCACTCCGTCACCGTCCAGATGCGTGCTGCAGGTTTTTTAGAAAGGCTCCATGCTACTTTTTATGTGCCAAATATACACCCAGGTAGTATTCCTTTAGTAAACGTGCCCCAACATGTGCACCTTCTAATAAACTTACTCCCAATATGTGCTATTGCAGAATTATGCAACTCAACTCATTTGCAGGATTTTTGTACATGTGAAGCCTTATTCTGCCCATATCCCCCTCTCCCCGTCCTGATGCTTAGGATGTACAGGCAGAGCCAGAGGGGGAATCGGGCCCAGCGGCTTGCGGAGCTGCACATCCTGCAACCCACATCCCAGAATCGGGCCCTTAGTCTCAAAACTTAAATCTGTCAATTTGAAAACGTAATTGAATTTATTTGAATACATTTGAAATAAATTTGAATTAATTTAGAAATGGATATTTAATTACGCTTGATGTTAGCAGTCTAATAGATGGCACAGCTACTAATGTTAAAAAAGGACAATTCATCAACAGCAAAATAATGGCATTCTGACATGAGTTACACTAGACAACAAACAGGGTTCTTAATGTCATGTAAATATCTACAACTTAGCTGTATTTTATAAATAATACATGAACCAGAGAATTAAAGGCTTTCTTTAATCCTATTTTTTTACTCAATGAGTTTACCGAAGGGACGGCTTTGTAGAATGAAAAAGCCTGCTTAACCATTCAGGAGACTAGTTTCAATAGCCTGTGTAGATGCAAAGTATGTATACATTTTCAGGGAATTTTGTAAGTGACCGGTGCACGTAGAGCGGCTTTTTATAAGATTAGTTAGATACTCAAAAAATTGACTGCAGGCAAACAGATAAAAGTAGGTGCTCAGAAAACAAAGCACCTATTTCTCTGCAATATACACAAAGGTGTTCCTGGCGGCAAAGGATGAGTGGAATGCAGACAGGCACTATGGGGTCTATTCAGAACCACGAATAGAGGTTAGTCTGCCTTTTATGTCCCCATCAAGCCTCCGCAAACAAACAGGGAGTTTGTATGGGGAAGCTAGACAGGGGCGGGAAAGGGATGGCACAGAGGTGGAGACAGGGCAGGCTGTGGGAGTCTGCGGCCCTGGAAGTACAGGGCTAATTCTGATGTCAGCCCTGTACGTATGGGGACGGCAGAGTAGATGGGGAACTTATTCCACCTCTGAGGTGGAATAAGTTCCCTTAGATGAGAGGGGACGGCAGGCCCAGGGAGCATCAAAGGGTGGAGGGGGCACAGGAGATTCCCTGCAGCCTGACCCTAGCCTTGGGAGGCCGGATTGGGGGTCGGGCTGCGGGGAATGAATTAAGTTTTTGGCGGCTGTGGATCGCGGTCCCCATGGCACTGTGACTCCATTTAAAAGCCCCGCTGATCCACTACGCCCAGGGAAGTTATTCCACCTCAGAGGTGGAATAACTTCCCCGTACACGTCTCTGGCCCTGGACGTACAGGGCCGACATTAGAATGCTCTTTCCAAATTCCCAAAATAGTTTATTTTGATATCTTTCTTTTCTGTTTTCTTCATATCTTCACAGTTTTTGCACTTCTGCTGCTACTTTTAACGTAGTGTTGCCTTGTTGAGATATAATATACAGTAGATTTTATACACGTGAAGGTACTCAGCAATACTTGTATCCTCTTTGCCCTAAGCGATTTACAGCAATTCACCAAATGCTGCTAGTGAATTCATTATTTTATTTTGTTTTATGTAAACTGCTGTGATGCTTCTGGTGATAGGTGATCTATAAAATAAAATAATGAATTGCTGTAAAGTATTTTATATGCAAATATGCACCGATTTCTAATGGGTCAAACATACACAATTACACCTGTGCCAGGGAAGTCTAAACTTGTACAGGAGTTTGCAGGCAGGGTTCTTTATAAAGGCATTTGGCCACGTGTTTTTCCTTTACATAACAGGCGCAGCATAATCGCTTATGTTCCTTTCCTGCCTAGGCATCCTGTTATAAAATTACTAGTCCTATACGCATATTTTGTAGCTACCAAAGTGGTTGTTCTTTTAAAGTTAGCTCATCTAACGTGTGTGTGTGTTCAGAGAGGATAACTGTATAACAGGTTGCTTAGTTATTTGGGCAGGACGTCGCATGGGTTTACATCTATTTTATAAAGACACATAGGCATTTGCTAGCACAGATCCTGCAGAAATAGTGCCTACACTGAAGGCTCAGACATTTAACTCTACTGGGAAGAAGGCATAAAAGTACACGTGTACGCATGCATTTTATAAAATACACATGGAATTGTGACTCCGCCTGTGCTCTGCCACAGATCGTGTCTAATCTAAAGTCATGCACAAGTACTGTGTGCACTTTTATGCCTGGCATGATATTTCATGAGATCTTTCACATGTTGAAAAGATTTATAAAAGTACCTTGAAGGAGCTCACATACATTGTATCTGTTATTTGTGTAGGCAGCTGATTAGGGTGAAACAGCGCACACATACTTTCAAAAATTTAATGCATGCATGCTAAGTGTTTTTGCTGACCTAAACAGACCCCTGGAAATGCCTGCTTTTAAAGCAAATATGTATGCTAAAAAAGCCTGAATGTACTTTTAGGGGCATGTTTACTAAAAAGTGTGCCTGTAGTGATTGGCTGGGTCATGAAATCAGGGGGTGTATCTGTACGACCCCCTGCAGTTTGTGTATTGCTAACATGTGGCACTACAGAACCCGTCACGCCAGTGTACTTAACACCACCCGCTGAGGTGGCATGGCGTTAAGTGCACCTGCACTAATGGCAGCAATCACAATGTGCACCTTTAATGCCTGTGCTAACCACGATGCACCATCAATACCACATTCTGCCCTCAACCTGCCCTCTCACCACCCAATGGCATGCTAACTTGTTAATAAGTGCAGGACCCAGTGCTAACCTTTAGCATAGCGCACTTACTGTACACTAAACCCTGCACTAATGGTTAGCAGAGTTAAGCAAACATGCCCCTTAGTATCAACAATACAGCATTTTAGGGAATCCAGTTAGAAACATAGAAATATAACAGCAGAAAAAGACCATATGGCCTAACTAGTCTGCACTTCCATATCAAATACTATAGTACCTTATTTTCCTTTAGAGATCTTCTGTGTTTGTCTTTTGCTTTTTTGAATTCAGATACGGTCCTCGTCTCTACTACCTCCACTGGGAGACTGTTCCACGCATCTACCAATCAATTAAAAAAACCCTCACACACACATCCATGGCACATAATGCACCCCCCCCCCCTATTTTTTTTTTTAAATTATTGGCATTATAAACCTGAACAGATTGTAATGGGATAAAAATAAAGTGATCATCCAAAACCTTTAAAGGACAAAACAACCCACTGATAATACAGTTTTTTGGTGTACTCGGGTTGGGTGAGCTTTTTATTGAATGTACTTTTAACCAGCTTTGCCCCGTTTGCTGGATTATATCAAGCTCTACTAAATAAATTGTAAGATAGTGATTTTTAGCCAAGCTAATTTAATTGGGTAAATAGCTATTTATTTGAGTAGATAGATGTTTTTGAAAATTATTCTCTCTGGGCATTGCATTTCTATTGGGAGACAGAGTAGAGATAAGTTTACAAGAGGTCACCTATGTGGGAAGGCCATGTGGGCAACTATTTTTAGAAGATTTTCTAAAAACACATAGCTACCTATGCCTCTTTATAAAATACTAGTGGTTAACTGTAATTGGACTTAAGACACAAACATTTGCACCTACTCTATAAAGGCTAGCTTGTAAAGTACATATATACCCATGTATTTTATAAAATATCCTCATAATCGCAATTTTGCCTCAGAACATGCTTATACGCGGGTCGCAAAAAGAGAGTCCCTTCTTGAACTTTTATGTCCGTAATCCCTGAGGCAATTTTATAAAAACCATTTTTACACGTGAAAAAAACATTTTAAAAATTACTTCCGGCATGTATAATGTATAATATTCAAGGTCACTACACTCCTTGCATTAGATGAGAAGGACAGAGATGAGAATAGAGATTGTTGCATCCTTCCATTTTATAAAGCAAGGCTGTTAAAACCATAAATACAGAAGCTGCTTCATGTAGTGAGCAGTTACATATTTTATTTGACATACAAGTTCTATCAAAGTCCTAAAGGCAGTTGACCATGCCCCGTTAAAGAGCAGGAGTCATTTGCTAGCAGTAGAGCTCTAGTTGCTGTGAAAGGCCATGTTAGACTCAAGCTTCTGAACAGCCCTCAGCTTTATTTCATCTTATTTTACAAATATAACATTGTTCTTCTCTTGATATAGACAGTGCAATTTGCAATTTGGTAGGCATGTGCATTGCGGGCTTGTTTGAGCATTTGTTTGTGTGCCTAAGAATTAAGCGTGTATGCAGATTGCTTGTGCGTGCATTAATTCATAGGGGTATGCACCCGCAAGCAATTTGTATGTGTAGTAGGTAAGCGATTACGAAGAATACAAAATAAAAAAGGTTAATTTTCAGTTTAAATGAATTTTTTTTTACCCTGCCCATACCTAGTACATTAAAAATCAGATGTGGAGGCGGGCGAGGTCGGATAGATTTATGAGCCAGTGGGGAGTACTGTGGCGTGTCCTTTGGGAAGGGAGAGGGGGGAAGCCGTGGCAAGGGGGGGGTGGGAGCGGTGTTAGGAGGGGGAGGGGGGTTCCATAGCAATGGTGAGTAGAGGGGGGGTGGGGCTATGGGAGGGGGAGGTAGGGTGGGGGGAGGGGGAGGGAGGGGGAGGGGATGAATGGTGGGGGGGTTTAATGGCACTGAGGTTATTAAAACATAAAGGGGGTTAACTATTGCTAAGTTGTTCAGAGCGGAGCGTCTGTTTTAGATATGTGGTGAAGGGGAACTTGTTTTGTTTTTGAGGGTTGGGGAAATGTATGGGTGTGTTTTGGGGATGTGGCCACAGATTAGTGGTGTGTTTATGGTTGTTTGGAAAAACTAAAACTAAAAATCAGATGTGGCTGCTTTTTTTCTTTTCAAAATATCTACATTGTTGTCTGCAAATGTTAGGCATATAACATTATATACAAGTTTATCTATGAACCCCTTACAATTGAATCCTCCTTCTCATTAAACCTGATTGGACTGTCTCTAAACAGGTCAAAATATATTTCTATATAATATGAGAAAAAAATGGTCCACATTTGTTTGGATTTCAAGTTTAATTGGAACTTGTTGTTCCTGAGATTAAAGTGTCACGATCCTTTATTCATTATTATCCAGGGCCTATCCTCTCTTCCTGTTCATAATATTTTATCCTAGACATTTGACAGTCCTCATTCTTGAGTCACATGTCTCGGTTCCCTCTGGAGTCTGGTACATAAGTATCTTAAGTCTAGCCATTAGGAGTCACTGTTATACAACAGATGGGACATCCTTCCCCTCACCCCAATCAACCCTGTCTCTGAACAGCCACAGCCCTGGCATGCTTAAGGTGCAAATGCTGAGCACTGGAATCAAACCCAGGTCTCTTGCATGACAGCATTGAGCACTGTCCTTAAGGCATCAGGCCAGTTGAAGGCTATTCTCCTGAGATTCCTTATCTACATGGTTAATGAATTTTGCCACATGGAAAGAGTAAGATGAACTTGAAGATCTATTATGTTGAGAACCTTCCTCCGTGATATTCAATATTGGCACAATAATATTGAAATTTGCTTTGCACAATTCTCCAGTTATCTACAGTAAATGCAGGGCTTTTTCCAAGGGGGTACACAATGGTATGGACTACCGGCACCTTTTGTTCCTTATGTATTATTTATTTATTTGGTCTTATATACCGCGCTATTTATAATTCAATGTGGTTTACAAGGAACAAGAACGGAAATTACATAGAACAAGTTTGGAGAACAACAAAAATACATAGTACAGGTTTAGAGAATAACAATCACCTCAGGTTAATAATATAACAATTTATAAATTAGGTTGGGAATAAACTTGAGTCGTAATAGGTAAACTATATATATTATTAGTGTTGGGCACTTTATATACCTTCAGCTTCATAGGATGGCTTGAGGGTCTGGCTATGGATTTGGTTAAGTGCAGTGTTCTAGTTAAAACAGATGCGTCTTTAGAAGTTTTCTGAAAGTAGTAGGTCAGAGATGGCACGGATTAGGGGGGGGGGAGGGTTCCAGAGAGGTGGTGCATATAATTTGAATGCTCGGCTGTTCGCAAACTGGGAACTTTTTCTTATTAAATGTAGGGACTGAGAGAGTGTTTGCCATGGTAGATCTTCTTACTCTTTTGTCAAGTGTCCATTGTAGAATATCATTAAGCGCAGTAGCAGAGAGGTTATGTAGTATTTTGAATGTTATTATGAGAGTCTTATACTTGAGACGGCTAACAATGGGGAGCTAGTGTAGGTGTTTCAGGATAGGGGTGACATGTTCTTATCTTGAGGCTTAAACTGGTGTTCGTGCTGCCATATTCATAGCCATTTGAAGGGGGTGAATTGCATAATCTGGGAGACCATGGAGAATGATATTTGCATAATCGAAATGCGGGGTGATTAACGCTTGGAATATTGTACGGAAGTCAGCAGCTTCAAGTAGGGGATGTAGTTGATGAAGGGTCCATAAGTTTAGGTATATTTATTTATTTTATTTATAGTCTTTTCTATACCGCGCTATTCAGCATCAGCGCGGTTTACAATAAACAATGAAATCACACATTTCCAATAGTACTTTGTGTTTACAGATGAACAGGACATATAACTTGGCTAACAGGGGTAACTATATACAATTCACAACATGGTCATGTGCTCATTTTGGTTTCAGTCAAGGGAGATTTGGGTGGTTTCAGCAGTTGGTGCTGAACTTCTATTGGTTTCCGGGTAATGCAGGAGGAAGAGGTAGTGTTTCAAGGCCTTCCTGAATTGGAATATGTCTGGGATTGCTCGGATGTTGTGGGGGAGGTTATTCCAGATCATTGGTGCATAGAATTTGTAGGCCCTGCTAGATGTTGACTTGGTGCATTGAGTTATTGATCTTGGGACTATCAAGGTGTTTTGTGCTACTGACCTTCTGTCCCTGTTGTGGGGTGTCGTCTGGATTAGCTCTGCTAGCGATGCTGACGAGAGCCATTTGGTGGCTTTGAAGGTGAGTAGCAAGGTCTTAAATGTAAGTCTACCTTGTATCGGGAGCCAGTGGAGTTGTTTCAGAATGGGTGAGACATGGTCTTTCCTGGATGCTCCGTGTAGTACTCTTGCTGCGGCGTTCATTGCCATTTGCAGTGGGTTCAAAGTGGTTTGGGGGGTCCTTGCAGTATTGCGTTTGCATAATCGAAATGCGGGATGATTAGTGCCTGATAGATGGTCCTGAAATCGTCTGGCTCCAGCAGGGATCGCAGGTATCTAAGGGATCTAATTTTATGATATACTGCCCTTACAGTGTTACTTATGTGCGCCTTCATATCCAAGTTCTGGTCTAATGTGACGCCGAGGTACCTGATAGCGGGTTTGATCTGGAGGTCTGCTTCCTTCACTTTTAGTACTGCCGGCGCAGTGAAGTTACGGTTCCTTGTAATGAACATAACCTCCGTCTTCTTGTGTTGAATCCGGAGGTTTTGGGATTGTAGCCAATTGGATATTTCGTTTATGCAGCTTGTTATTGGTGTGAGGTCGGGGTTCTCTGTTGCAAAAGGCGTGTATAACAGCACATCATCTGCGTATATCATGCAGTTAACGTTGAAAGACCGGATCAGGTTGCAGAAAGGCTGCATGTATATATTGAACAGCAGGGCGGAGAGGGAGGATCCTTGTGGGACACCTTGGCTTTGGTGGAATGGATCTGATGATGTGTCTCTGGATCGTACCTGCTGCCATCTACCAGCAGGGCCGAGAGGTAGGACCTGCACCACTTGAGTGCTTTACCGGAGATTCCTTTCTCTTTGAGGCGTTCTAGGAGGCGCTCATGGCTCACGGAATCAAACGCCGCAGCGATGTCAAGGAAGACAAGGACAAACCCTTGGCGGATATTGTCGATGCCTGCTATTATGCTGCTGAAGAGTGTGGTGAGAAGGGTTTCAACCCCGTGGGCTTCTCTAAATCCGTGTTGGCATGGATCCAGTGGTGCGTTGGAATCAATGTGATCTTGTATTTGTCTCTGAACTTCCTTTTCCATTATTTTTGCTAGCATCGGTATGCTTGATATCGGTCTGTAGGATTCCGGCTTCTGTTGGTCGAGTTTGTTGTTTTTTAGTAAAGGTCTTATTGATGTGTGTTTGAGGGTGCGTGGGAAAGCCCCTGTTGTGAACGATTGTTCCATGAGTCTGGATATGACGGGACTGAGTTCAGTCCGTAGTTCTTTGACCCAGAAAGCCGGGCATGGATCAGATTGTGCAGTGGTCGTGTTGATGGCCGCTATGGTGTCTTCGATGCGTTGTTTGGGTGGTGTCGTGAAGGTAGTGAGTGGTGTTTGATTGCAAGGCTGAAGGATAGTGCTGGGCGCAGGGTTGTTGTTTATCTGACAGAGTTTGGTTTGTAGATAGTCAGCATATGTTTGAGGATGGATTCCGTTTGCTTGTTCTGAAGCAGGTTCCGTTGTGAGTCGTCTAACGAGGGCAAACAGGTCACGAGGTTTGTTCAGGGATCTCTTTAATGTGTCAGCGCGGTAACGTCTCATGGCTTCTGTCACTGCGGTACGATGCGCTGTGAGTTGTAAGTTGTATGCACTTTGGTCTACTTCTGAGCGTGAGCGGCGCCATCGTCCTCAAGTTTGCTCTGGTAATGTTGCTCTGGTAATGTTGTTTATGTGCCTCTCCATTGCTCTGGTAATGTTGTTTATGTGCCTCTCCATTGTCTCCATTGCCTCTCCATTGCTCTGGTAATGTTGTTTATGTGCCTCTCCATTGTCAAATGTTGGTCTACTCTAGGGTGATCCCTAGGTATTGGACTTCTTGCTTAGTGTTTAGCTCAGCATCTTTCACTGGTAAGGTGGGAGGGGGTATGAATAAAGGGTCCTTAGTGATGAAGAGAACCTCGCATTTCCTGCAATTTACTCTTAGGTTGTGTAGTTTCAGCCAGACAGATACTGGATTAAAGCAGTCTATGATTCTAGAGTAGTTTGGACTGATTGTAGAGAAGGGAGTATAGAGCAACACATCGTCTGCATAAATGTGGTAGAGTATATTGAATGATTTGATAATGGAGAAAATAGGCTGAATGTAAATGTTAAACAGTAGGACCGATAAGGAGGAGCCCTGTGGCACGTCTTGTGTTTGTACATAACTGGATGAACATTGCATACCTATGCGTATTGTTTGCTATGGATCTGACAAGTATGATCTACACCAGTCTAAGGCTAAGTTAATGCCTTTTGACTGTAGCTGGGAAAGGAGGAGGTAGTGAGACACTGTATTGAAGGCAGATGCAATATCAAGAAAGAGAAGGATAAATCCTTGTTTGGGTTTATTCAGGACTAAAACTAGTTTGTTTATCGGGGTGACAATCAGTGTCTCGACAACATGCTGTAGGCAAAATCCATGTTGGTTGTTGCCTAGTGGATAAAGGGCATCTATGTGATCTTGAATTTGCTGCTGTACAATCTTCTCTGTTATCTTGGCCAGGAAGGGCAGGCTTGATATGGGTCTGTAGGAATTTACATCAGCATGATCTAATTTAGGACTCTTGAGAAGGGGTCTGATGGATGCAGCTTTTAGAGGGGCTGGAAACAAGCATCTGGAAAAGGAGAGCTTTATAAAGTGGCGGATATAAGTACTTAGTTCAGATCGTGCTGCTTTGATCCAAAAGGATGGACATGTATCTGCTGGAGAGGTGGAAGTGTTGAGTCTACTTATGATGACCTCTATTTGTTCTGCTGAATAAGGGTGGAAAATGCTTAGTATAGGGCTGGTGGAGCCATCAGTAAGTGGAACGGAGGTCGCTGATATATGGTTAATAGCACTATTGATAGTGTGAACAGAGGTGCTGGCTGTAGGGATGATGATAGAGTTTGGATGAATGGCTAAAGAAAGAGGGACGACTGGTGGAGTCATAGCAGTATTGTGAGGGTTAGTAGCCATATTAGCTTTGTTCTTGAAGAAATTAGTGAAGACGTGAGTGTGGTGTGTTTTCAGTATATTTCTTTGTAGTGTCTTTTATTAGAGACTGAGTGATTCTGAAAAGATTGTGGGGTCTGTTGATAGCATGTTTAAGGGTGTTGGTGTGATGTTCCCTTTTTCTCAAATTAATTGCATTGCAATGCTTTTGTAAGGTCTTCATGTAGATAGCCTAGTCAAGTTGAAGTATAGATTGACACCATTTTCGCTCTAGTTTCCTGAGCTGCTGCAGGGACTCTCTCAAGTCAGCTGTGTACCAGATCACAGCTCTGTTTCATTTATTGTCTTTCGACTGATGTGGTAGGAGTGCAGCTTTACTTAAGGTGGAGTTCTATGTATGAATTCATTCAAGTAGGTCAGAGGTGTTAGTTTTGAGATTGTGTGTAGAGTATCTTCTAGAAATTCTTCTTTGATGAATGGCTGAAAACAGCGAGGATGAGGCAGAGTATGATTTGCAGAAGGCAGTGGATCAATTGAGGAACAGGGAATGTTGAAAAATATGGCCTTGTGGTCAGACCAAGGTACTGGTATGATTTGTAGTTGATGCAGATCGCTGACAGACTGAGTAGAAGAAGGAGAGAAGATGAGGTCCAGCGTATTACCTCTGGTGTGGGTAGAGGCCTATATTTGTTGATGAAAGCCTAAAGAAGTCATAGCATCAAGAAAGGCTGAGGCTTGCTTCACTGAGAGTGCGGGGAGATTGAAGCCTCCTAGTATCCAGAGAGGCTTTTTCTTTGTGGAGTATTTGCAAGCCATGTTGAGGACAATGGAGAAGTCATCAGCACATGTGGAGGGGGCACGGTAGAACAGGGCTGTTGAAAGATGATCATTCGAGATCATGATGGCATCCAGGGTGTCTGAATTATGTAAGGTATGACACTGAAGTTGGAGATAATCTTTGGCTATGATAAGGACACCTCCACCTCTTTTATTAGATCTTGGACAGTTGAAAAGAGCATAATTGGAGAGCTTTAGTTGGTTTGTATTGACTTAATCCACATCAGTTAACCATGATTCAATTATGAATAACATATCTTATGTTCAATTATGAATAACTTATGGGATTCTACACAGTCTATAATTTGTTTCGGATGGATCATGTATTGACGGGCATGCAGGCTAGGTATTGTTTATCCAGGGGCTTCCATCCACGACCTTTTTCTGGAGGTTGACATACAATATGGATTAGGTGAGCGCGGCAAGTCGTACAATATATTTTCATATCGAAGTGTGGAACTCCTTGCCATCTCTGGCCATAGCTACGTATGATGGGTATCAGGCTCTGTTGTTCGGAATGAGGGTCTGTAAGAAGTGTGGGATGAGCTATGATGAGTATAAGTAGGAGAACGGTAATTATGTCTGCCATTCTATTCATGCTTAGAAGCGTTGTAAGGGAGGAGAAAGCACCTAGTGGGATTTAGATAAGAATACTAAATGCAATAGGGGGGGTTAAATGGACTCTAGGTTCTGAGCCGGGTGTTTCACTGTGTGAATTAAATGTGGTAGCTGGTACCTCTGTCTTAAACTAGTGACTAGGGAACAATGTGGTAGCTGGAGTTGGTACAAAGTTGCAGAACTGTTAATGAAAGAGTCCTGCATATGACTACTGGCACCTTTTTTGCTAGGGAAAATGCTTGCATTTCTGGAGATGCTCTACTTGTAGTACTTTTTTCATGCTGTTAAAAAAGTTCTCCAACTGAATCTGTAGATATTTATCTTACTCCCACAGATACGTAACTCTGAGCATAACCTTTTGCAAACACTGAGCTCCACAGAAAATAGAAACTTATTGGCAGATTAGCAGTATAAAGGAAATTCACTTCAACCATACCTCTTACTTTGCTTTAGCAAGGCCATTTTTAACTAGTGTGTCTTTACTTAAACAGACCTATCAGCTGATTCTTTTAACCTTCATGCATTCTATTTGTGCTTCAAAAGAGACCAACAATCTAGCTTTTAAACCATTATTGAATCACTGTGGAAAAATAAGTAAAATCAATGAGGAGAGAAGCAATAGTTCCAAATACATCCTTATGTCTGAGAGCACAAAAGCAAACGTATTAATCACCACACTAGAAATCTACAATTAAAGCTGTGCAACTGGAAGGCAATACTGTTTTTAGCTATGAATGTCCACATGCATTACGTTCAGCCCAAGAAAAAAAGGTTTTGCACGTCCTCGATGCTCTCCGCCAGATTCCAATCTACGCAACTGCCTTTTACTTTTCATGACACTTGCTCTCTGGAACTCTTTCCCTCCATCTTCGCATTGAACTTTCTTATAAAAGTCTTTCGTGCAGACCTGAAGACCCACCTCTTCTGGCTTACCTTCAGGTGGTCAGGCTAGGGAGCAGCATACTGAAACCCTTATACTTTTTCCTTCCTAAGTTCTGTCCTGTCTACCAAATGTCTCTATTTTCTAAAGGCGGTAAATGAAGATTGAAATAAAAATGAAGACAACGAAACATCCCATATCTGACTAGCAAACAAAAATCTCTACAGAGATATTTCCTGCTCTCCAAGGTTTACTTAATCACACTGGATCAGACATGTAATATCATCCTCATTTATAAGGAAATGTACTTTTAGGTACTGCTATGCCTCATAAAGTAAACCTATACAATAAAATGATAATTTCAAAGAACGATAATGATTCATATTTTTTAGCCCTTCTCTGATGGTCTCATAAATGTTTTTCCATAAAATAGAAAAACTTTTTCCCTAAGTGACTGTGATAATGAACTTGAGTAGTCTTTGTAGGAATATTCGTGTTTTGTGTGCTAAGATCTTTATTGAGGTGTCATAAAGTAAAACAGCATCTTCTCTATATCACAGCTCTCCCCGTAAAAAAAAGACAGCAATCATGGCCTCACAAGCATACTTCACTAAGTTTATGGAACTAAATTATCATCAGGTTCCTTTCATTTTTTTTAATGGCCACATCTTTTAAATGTGCCATGGGGGCCTTCAACGTTAACTTTCTGTTGAAAGAAGCAAAATGTGAGGCATATCAAATCGCGTTTTTCAAAGACATCCTGTGCCAAATTTCAGAACTTCTCTTCTGCGCCTTTTCCCTATAGCTGGCCTATGAGCAGTTTTGGGGTAGGGAGTGGGGGGCTATTATTGCTTCTAATACGTCATAGCGTTCAAAGATCAGGAAAACTGCAGCTGAAAAAGAATTTGCTTTTTCATCGTGTTTTTAATGATAATGACAAATCTGTTCCTTCAGAGTTTCCATGTATTTTTATCTTGTTGATAATCTCTACCTTGCATCTAAGGACCTACAATGCAAAGACAGCAAAGATGTCAATGTTTATGCAGTTAGCTTTAGAATTACTTGCATGATTCTTTTTTTAATAAATAGAGGGGCGCCTAATGGATAACTTTTGCCTGGTGTTTAGTCAAAAGTTATTGGTTTAGAATAGAGATGTGCTTTCATTTCAAAACAAAAGCGGCAATCGTGCCCACTACTGAACAAGTGTACACTGTTCGCAAGCACATGCGACTGAGCACACGGTTGTGCAATAGCGTGCACTATTGTAAAAGATAAAATCTTTTGGCCTTCACATCCCTAGTTTAGAATCGGAAGAGATCAGACGTGGTCAAGAGTAGGGCTTCAACTTAAGCCCCACCTTGAAACTCCTCTGGCAATTTTCAGCTTAAATAGATTTGTAGCTGTCCAGCTGAACTATTGCCCCCCAAAATTATCATCTTTGATCAGGAAAAGTTGGTTAAATACAATGGGCCTGATATTCAAATGCATTTACATAGACCTGTAACCCGTGTAAATGCTGTTTAGAGGGATATTCGGTGGCACTAACTCGGTTAGCACCATTGAATATCTCCATGTAACCACCGCTACAAGCCCCGATGCTAACCATGTAGCATTGGGCGTGTCGTTGGCGTTCCCGAGCAGAGCAGAGGCGGTACTCATCGCTAACCAGGCAGCAGTGATATCGAACCGCTACCCGGTTTGCAACCTGCAGGTAAAGATAGGCGTGGGAAAAGCTGGCTTAACTTTACCCGTGGGAGCTAACTGGGCAGCGGCTCAATATCGATGCTGCCCAGTTATCTTCTGCGCCATCTGTGGCTATGTGGTAAACCCAGATATTCAATGCCGTTGGCTGGATATGGTCCTGGCACTGAATATCCTGGTTAAGTCTTCAGCGGCAACAGCTAGGCTCAGCTGGTTCTCAGAGGCACAGAGAGGTAGGAAGACTTCCTCAAGATCACACAAAGATTCAATAGCAGAGAGAAGTGTTACTCTCGTATTTCAGGATTCTTGAATTACATACTTAGGGACATGTTTACTAAATTGTGATAATGGTTTTGCACCTATTGCACCTTAAGTGTAAACTTAAGGTGCAGTAAGTGCAAAGTGTATGTGGTAAATGCAGGAGACATTGACAGCATCTGCCCTGCACTTACTGCAAAGGGCAGACACTTACCGCAGAGGCTCGCATTACATGCTTCGGAGTTATCTGCCAATGTCATGTAACATGGGCTCTGGCACAATAACGTTTTTAAAAATTCTGCTGTCACAACAGCAAACCTCAACCCCTGCCCCCCAGAGCAAGCTTACCTGGACAGTAGCCCCCTTCTCAGACCCCCCTGTTCCACTCCTTCTCAACAGGTAGCCTCGATGCAAGTCCCCCCATTCAAAACCCCTCCAATCAGCACCCCCTACTCCCCTGGACAGTATCCCTAATGTTCAGCCCCACAAGATCTCAAGATTAACCCCCCAACAGGTCCCCCCAAACAGAAGCCCCTCTCCAACAGGTCCCTCCTGAGGAGCAGATGCCCCCCTTAGGTCAACTCCTGGACCTCCCACACCCTCCAACCTCCCCTCCTCAGCCCTTACACTTAGTGATCCCTGATAGTCTAATGGACCTGGGTAAGAACGGTCCACCTATACTCCCAGCCCAGAAATGCCAGGCTTCAAAATGACAGCTATGACCACTAACGGTAGTCTTGTAGTAGAGGTTAATCTGCTATATGAGGGCACTATCGACAGACTTGACAACTATCAGGGGGTAATGTACAGCATGATATCTGTAAGATCAGGCCAGCCTGATCTCCACCCAGAACCTGCCCAGTTCCCACCCAATATGGGTCTTTTATTGCATGGAAGCTGTTTGCGTGGGTCATGCTACGGCTTATCACGCTTTAAACCCTACGCTAACTGCTTACCGCACTATAGTAAACATGTCCCTTACTGTTCTGATCACTAAACCACTCCTCATTTCCAAAGTAAAAACTGTTACCTCAACAGCTGAATTGAGCTAAAGAACTTTTAATGCAGGAATACAAGCAGAGTTGTTTTTGCTATATTATGTTTTAGAGATGCTGAGAGGCCAAATAAAACCAAAGAACACTTTTCTCTGCAATAAAACTGCAATAAAACTTCTGTATGTGCTATATTTCACGGGCAAAAAATTACTTCAATATATAAGCCATAAAATATAATGAAAACAGAACAATACAATACTACACTATAACTCCAACAGAGTCTGTGTACCCTGTAATTCTGAGCATATCACACTTCATTTTATATTACACACAGGGGTTAAAAGTATTGAATGACTGGACTTCAACATTTGAAGTTGGACAAAGACTGAATTAAAAAACTGATCAAAATCATCTATAGATTTTTTTAACTCAAACCTGGAATTTTCTAATGTATTTTGTTTTGTCTTATGGAATCCCTCTGCAATTAAGGATCATGTTTATTTATGTGACTTATTTCCATATGTCTTCAAAAAAGTTGGAGAACATTTTTCATACTTGGATATATAATGCTATGCCACAGCATATAAGACGACCCCTTGACCTTACTCCTTCTTAAATGATACGTGTCAAATATGACCTAACTTGACAAGTGTACAGTTTTTTCCAAGTGCCTATAGCAGATTGTTAGCAATTCATCTTATCTCCTTTCCTGCGCACACAAGTGATTGCCTCTTTAATACATCAGTGGGAAGCGCAGTACTGACCAAGGAAAATGAGGAAGAAACCAGGAAACCACCTAAGCATAAGGGATATGTACATAGATTTGTATATCAAAGAACATGGCAACTGCAGTGCCAGATATACATCATAGATGCTTGCTATCCTTATGGAATAGTGAAAGGCATAGAGCGTTACAGGAATTGTCAGCTGTGAACATAAGAACATAGGAATATAAGATTTGCCATATTGGGTCAGACCAATGGTCTATCAAACTCAGTATCATGTTTCCAAAAGTGGCCAATTGAGGTCATAAGTACCTGCCAGGTTTCCAAAAGGTAGATAGATTCCATGTTGCTTATCTCAGGGGTAAGAGTGGATTTCCCCAGTCCACTTTAATAATAGTAGTTTATGGACTTTCCTTCCAGTAGGAAGGCAAAAACTGGCTCTTTTCCTGATTGATCACCCAGCCGAGGCTTTTCAAAAACGGTACCACTCAGGACATCACCCAAGACGCTTCTGACAGGGAACAGGCTCGGATGAGCCAGTTATCCAGATAGGGATGGACACATATCCCTTTGAATCACTGCCATCAAGCTGGTACATACCCCCAGTTTTAGCATAGCTGCCAGCACGGCACATTGGCTCTTCAGCAAGGAATCGATTTTGCTGTACAGAACATCCTTGGAGAATGTCCTTGGGCAGTGGAGAGCCCGAAAGGAAGGGCGGTGAATTGATAGTGAGGACCAAGCATGGCAAAATGCAGGTACTTCTGCTGATTTGCCTGGATTGGGATATGAAAATATGCCTCAGCCAGATCCAGTGAAGCAGAGAATTCCCCTTGGTGCACTGCTTGAATCATGCAGCACAAGGTTTCCATCCGAAAATGCAGGATGAGCAAGTGCTCATTGACGACGTGCTCCGCGAAAGGACTGAGAATGGGCCCAAGGCCCTGAAGCAGAGGGGAAGAAAGTGTTGTTTTTTCTTTGAGGTTGGTAGTAACAATAGTCCCGAGACCTCTACAAAGCCAGCTAGCGTTCTCTTGGTAGATGGGTGAAGGCTGACGAGAAAGGGCACTAGCCTGTTTCACAGGCCCCCCCAGACCTGTCTTCCCGGGAGGCAGTAAGATTTTGTTTTGCCTAGATCATTCACCAGCTTCTCCAAATTGGTTCTAACCAGGTATTTCTCCTTAAGGCCAGCACAGCCAACCCAGCTTTGAAGGATGAGTCTGCCGCCCAGTACTGAAGCCAAATCCAACACCATGACAAAGTCGACAGGGCACCATCCCTGGCCGCCAAACGTACCAGGTCATACATGGCATCAGAAAAGAAGGCCGCAGCCAAATCCAAGAGGGAAGAAGTATCATCAGGTGGTAGAGACTGAATTCACAGGAGCAGGGCTCGAGACGTCAAACTGGTACATACCCCCAGCTGTAGAATAGCTGCCACCACTACACACTGGCTCTTCAGCAAGGAATCGATTTTACAGTCCAGAACATCCTTTTAAAACTGATCTGCCTTTCACGGGAATGGTGATCCACCTGGTAACCTCTGTGACTTGTGCATTTACCTTGGGAATGTCAAACCACTCACCGCGCTCCTCTTCCGGGAGAGCATAAATCTTCTTTTATAGACCCTTAACCCTTTGGGCAGGTAGTTGGGTGAGTCCCACTCAGAGTGGATCGTATTTTTGATCACCTCCAGAAACGGGAAGACAGTAGTGGATTTCCATACCCCTTGAAGAAGCAGGTATACCTTCAGCTCCTGCTCCGTGCCGGAAGCATCTGTCAAGTTCAAGGCAAACGAGATCCTGGAAATCACTGCTGCCAGCCCCTCCTTCTGGAACAGGCAAATCACGCCAGCCTCTGCATAGTCTTCTGAAAGTGAGAATATGTTCTCATTCACATCAGAGCCCAATACTGATTCATCTGGGTCTGAGGCATAGTCGGATAACTCTCTACTGTTCATAGTAACATAGTAAGTGACGGCAGATAAAGACCAGCATGGTCTATCTAGTCTGCCCAGCAAGATGGCAAGAATGGGTGCACCTGTCGCTCTGTGCAAGCCACCCCTCCCCATGTCTACTTTCAGCCTGTCTGGCATAAGACTACATCTGGGGGCAACTATAGGCCACAAGGTCTGAATTTCCATGCCAGAAGGACCAGGCCTGTTGCAAAAAAGGAAAAGAATTCCAGGGAGGATAATCCAGATTCTGGAAGCTCTCCTTTTGGAAAAGGCTCCCCTACACCAGGGGGCATAGCTGCCACAAACTCCCTCCAGGATGAATAGTAGCTCACAGCACGGTCATCAGAGCCTCCGTCCGGCTGAACATCCTTACCTTAGCGCCATCCTGCACCTTCTGCCCTGAGGCAGTTAAAGGTGGACTAACTGTGTCTCACAGTTGAGAGGGGGAAAGGCATGCTCTTCAGGGGTGACTCAGAAGTTGCCATTCAAGAGCACGCACTAAGACTGCGTCAACCTGCAAGCATGCATTAACTGCACTTTTATGTAATGCACGTTAAGACACTAGGGAAGGAGAGCATGTTGGAGCTGCTTGGGCAGAATGTGTGTTAGGACTGCACGACCCCCAGGTACACAATAGGCAAAAATATTACTAACGCATACAGAATACAGCAGCACCAACAGTCACTAGCAGTCCACCCCAAATTGCTTCCCTCAGAGACAGAACCAGGATCCTCCAAAAAGTACAATGACAAGGTCAAGTCTTGTTACTCATCTCCTGAGAGCCCCAGGCATAGGATCCGTCAGGCTCAGCTCTACTAGCATGAAACTGCTTCATTGGCTGCGTTTATTTTAAAAGCACTGTTTGAAAGGTGGCTGGCAGAGCCTTCTGCAATCTTCGGAAGAGAGCAGGAGAGAATGGAGGGGGGGGGGGCGGGAGGGCTGAGGTTATGTGAGGCTGCCATATTCTTCCACATTCTTCCAAATCCTTCCAAGCTGTGGCTGCTGAACAGGTCCTTATCATGATAAGGGCATGGAGCTGAACCAATTTTCCCTCCTCCTATGGCTACTGAAAAGACTGCAGTCTAGTGGAGCCTCCCACATCGTGCTCAAGTGAGAGAGTCACCCCCTTAGGGCTTGAGGTGGTCATTCATGGGCATTCGCTCAATCTCTTTTCCTCTAAATCCTCAGAATTTCTTCAGAGAGGAGAAAATCCATCCACCATATGCTGGAAACAAAGAAATACTGAGGGACCTCTGGTGGCTGAAGTGGAGAGAGGCATGAGAGCGATGACATTGAAACCTGGGCTTTTCATTGGTTCTTTGTCTCCACCAATCTGCTGGTAGGAGAACACAACCCACTTGTCTGGACTGGTCTAGGATGATATTGAAAAATATTTTCTACGATTAGTCTTAAATGTGCTATTTTGTAGCTTCATTGCATGCTCTGTAGTCGTTATACTTTTTCAAGGATTAAGCTACTGATTCATGTTTATTCTTCTTTGCTCATTATATCTCCCCTCAGTTGTCTCTTCTCCAGGCTGAAGAGCCCTAACCTTTTATGTCTTTCATAACGGTAGCCTTCAATCCCCTTTATCATTTTGGTCACCCTTCTCTGTAACTTTTTACAATGCCACTATATCTTTTTATAGATGCGGCAACCAGAACTACATGCAATATTCAAGGTGCTATCACACCATGGAGTGATTCAGAGTCATTATGACACCCTCTGTTTTATTCTCTATTCCTTTCCTTATAATTCCTAGCATTCTATTAGCTTTCTTGGCTGCTGCTGCATATTGAACAGAGGATTTCAAAGTATTATCCACGATAACACCTAGATCCTTTTCCTGGGTGGTGACACCTAATGTGGAACCTTGCATTGTGTAGCCTAAGTTGGGTTATTTTTCCCTAAGTGCATAACTTTGCACTTGTCAACATTAAATTTCGTCTTTCATTTGCATGCCCAGTCTCCCAATTTCTCAAGGTCCTCGTGAGATTTAATAACTTTGAATAATTTTGTATCACCTGCAAATCTTATCACTCATAGTCCCCATTTCCAGGTCATTTTATAAATCTGTTAAAATATAGCGGGCCCAGAACAGATCCCTGGGGTACTCGACTGTTTACCTTTCTCCATGGATAAATTGACCATTTTGCCCTACTCTGTTTGTTGTTGTTTTTTAACCAGTTCCCAATCTACAAAAGACAAACATCTCTCATAAGGGATCTTGTCAATGGCTTTCTGGAAATCCAGATACACCAAATCCACCCACTCACAGACTGGTGAGGCAAGACTTCCCTTGGTTAAATCCATGTTGGCTTTGTTCCATTAAACCATGACTATCTATATGTTCATTCATTTTTTTCCTTATAATGGTGTCCACCATTTTCCATGGTACTGACATTAGGCTCACAGGTATGTAGTTTTCCAGATCACTCCTGAAAAATCTTTAAAAAAATTGGTGTTATGTTGGCCATTCTCCAATCTTCAGGTACTATAGACAATTTTAATGATAATTTACAAATTACTAATAGCAGGTTGGCAGTTTCAGTTTTGAATCCCTTCAGCACCCTGGGATATAGAGTATAACATACTGTCCAGGTGATATGCAACTCTTTAGTTTGTTAAATTTCTCTATTATATCTTCCATATTCACCGAGATCTGTTTCATTTCATTATCTTTAAATATCATTTCTGGCAGGGGTATTATCTCTGTCTTTTTCAGTAAAGACCAAAGCAAAGAACTCATTAGGGACATGTTTACTATAGGGCGTGCCATTAGGATGCATTCAAGCTGTAAAACTAGCAGCCCAGTCTAACATGTGTGTCCCTTCCCATTATTGTTAGCATGTTTGTAACATGCCACACTGCACTAACTGGCATGGGTGTGCACTTACCCCACCCCTTGAGGTAGCGTTAAGTGCACCAGCACTAACAGCAATGTTCACAGTTAGCATGTACCCATAAAGCACACGCTAACTGTGATGCACCTGGTTAGCATAGTTTTTCTCCGCAGGGCTCCATGCTAACAGAATGGTGTGCTTAGTGCCATGCAAATCCCACGCTAATGGTTTGCGCAGTTTAGTAAATGTGCCCCTTAGTATTTCTGCTATGGCTAGTCTCTTAGCTATGGCCTTATCCTCCCTTAGTGCCCCTTTTACTCCTTTATCATCTAGTGGACCAGCTGACTCCCTCACAGATGTTTCCCTCAAATGTACCTGAAAAAGGTTTTATTATAAGATTTTACTTCCATGGCAAGCTTCTTTTCAATTTCTCTCTTTGCCTGCCTTATCAGTACTTTGCATTGACCTTGCCAGTCTTTACTATATGCTATTTCCTGTTTTCTTCATTTGAATCTTATTTCCATTTTTTAAAAGCTGTTTTTCTGAGACTCTCTCATTTCACCTTTAAACCACGTTGGCAGTTGTTTGGCCTTCTTTCATCTTTTTTCACAAATGAAATACATCAGGTCTGGACTTCCAAGGTGGTATTTTTAAATGATGTCCAGGCCTTATGTAAACTCTTAACCTTTGCAGCAGTTCCTTTTAGTTATTTCTTAACCATTTCCCTCATTTTATCATAGTCTGCCTTTTGTAGGTTAAGTGAAAGCATGGTAGATTTCCTTGCTGTTCTTCCTACAGTTATTAAATCAAACTTTATCATGTTATGATCACTACTGCCAAGTGGTACCAACATGATGTCCTCTCATACCAAATCCTGTGTTCTATTAAGGACTAGGTCTAAAATATCTCCCCCTTGTACCAGTTCCTGAACCAGCTGCTCCAAGAAACAGTCATTTATTTCCTCGGTCTTCCTATAATAATTATTGGGAAGACGATCACTGTTGGTTAACACAAAAGCAAGTAAAATAAGAAACTTGTTTAAAATGGAACAGACCCTAGTCTGATTGCATGATGGCCATTCAGTTTCCGTGGGTTCAAACATGTTTCAGCCAGGTCCTGTGTAAATATCCTTCCTCAGGTACTTTCTGTTTCAGGATCTGTTCCCATATTCCAATACACAAGTGTCCTGGCTGTTAATGAGCTTGCTTCTGCAAATTGTACTCCTTTCTAACTGCATTCTTTTTGGATTTTCTTTTCAGTCTGCAAAGCCCCAAGTTGGCATCCCCGTGAGATTTGAGAAGGCCTTGTTTTTATGATACATGATGGCCCTACAATACCGAAAGAGGGAAACATAAGGTCACAAGGGCCATGAGCGACCCTTAACAATGCCTCTGCAAGCATTTTAAGCAATTACCAAATGTTGAACTTTTGTAAAAGATAGGCGTATTGCAATGGGGGCAAGTAACAGATGGTAGCTGTGTGATGTCATTATGTATTGCTGTGCTGCCATTTTTTTTATTGAAAATGACTATATGCAGCTGTTGATAATCTACTGAAGAAGGACTTGTTCAAATGCTATATTTAGACTATGTAATTACTCTCATCATTGATGGAATAATGAGCCACCCAACTTAATTGGTCCTATTTTTAAAATATTTTTTCAATGGATAGAAAAACATTTTAAGATGGTCTCCAGCTGGACTGACATTGAGCGTGTCTCCAGTTTAATCAGTGAGGCATGTGGTTGATTTCAGATTCCACACTTCTGGTATTATGTGAGAGGAACACCAAGTGTATATCTCAGCATTAATCATTAACAATATTAGATTTTATTTTTAGTTTTTCCAGTCCTTTGTTAAAATTGATGACCCTATTTTACAAGAATATGGTCAACAGAAAGCAGCTAGCTACTACTCACCTACCCTGACTTCAAATGACCAGAAAGAAAATAGCTTGCAAAAGTGAAACTAGAAGTGAACGTCACCAGACATTACAATAAAGTATACAATGCTGTACTTTCATAACAAAAATGGTTTTTGATCGGCTAAGTTCTTGGGCTTTTAGCATGCACTTACTGATATAAAGAATATGTATTACAAAAAGGTTTAAGGGTCTGCTTTTAATTGGTTTTTGCTACTAAGTTTAATAATACTACTGTTTCTTTTCTATTATTTTAACACGGTTTACAGAAGGAGAAAGGGAAAATTGCACTAGATCAGATAATGACTTTACAGCAGTTGTACTCAATCTAATTCTTTGGACACACCAGGGTAGTTGGGTTTTCAAGATATCCATAGTCAATATACACACGATAAATCTACATGCACTGCTTCTATTTGATGCAAATCTATGTAAGGCATATTTGATGCGGATATCCTACAAACCTGACTAGCTCGATGCGTTTCAAGGACTTGGTTAAGAACTCCCTGTTCCTACAGCATTTTGATATTTAAATGGTTACATCTGTTCTTATTTCATCATTTTTTTAAAAAATGTTTACAACTGTTGTGAAACTGTTAGGGATTTTATTGCATCCTTAAACTATATTATATGATATCAGCTAATGGAAGTCATTTTAGAAAGCCTACGTGCTTTTGCACGTGTAAATAGTGGGTTTGCACATCTAAATGGCTCAATGTGTCCATGTAACGATTTTAGGAAAGCCACCATATACAAATGTGCTCCTGGCACAGGTTGGGTGGGCTTGAGATGGGTTTATTTCATATTTACAAAGAGAATACATGCCTATTTTAAAAAATCTAGACGTCAGTGCTTACATCTATTCTACAGCATGCGTTAAGTATCAGGTAAAGACTTGGTTGGGCCTGGCCCATGGAAAGGGGGGGGGGGGGGAATTGTGCTCACTGCTCTGACATTAAAAAACACCTGAGTTTTGTTGCTTTACTCATTAATTAGCTTCCCCTTGGACATCCGCTTTTATAAAACCTGTTCCTTATGTGTGTAAGTAGCAGCACTTACATGCATGAAGGCACATTTTACAAATGACGTCCTAGTGCAATCTGGGACATCCAAGCCAGGACGTCTAACAAAAAGTAGGCGTTTAAGCATGATTTCACAAACGTGGATGTGCCAGATATGGATATCTGCAGGGGCATCTACTATACATAGACATCCCAGTAATAGCACTCCAGATCATGGGCATCTAGGAATAGCCTAATGGTTAGTGTAGAGGGCTAAAGCCAGGGTTCAAATCCCACTGCTTCTATCAATGTGATTGTGCAGAATATTGAGGCTGGTGAACTGTTTATCTTCTCTACACCGGTTGGATGTTTTATGGCCAAAAAAGGCACTTTCTCAATGCCTATTTGTGCCTGGAGCAGGTCTAAACTTGGACAAGGTTGCAGATATCTCTGATGTTTCTGAAATCAAGTGGGGATGTCTAAGCCCACAGCAGCACCCCAGACATGCCTCCACCATGGTCCCCGCACCATGGATGTCTTTAAAAGTTGTTTGTAAAATGACTCTTAGTATGTCTCTGTGATTTGGATGTCTGCATGCACGTTTTCAGATATCCAAATCATGACTAAGGCTCCATTGTTTGCAAAATTACAGCTTTCACCTGTAACTATGGGCACTTACATTCTGAACCCTGAGTGATGCCATTTTTAAAAAATGTGTTCTTTTATAAAATGATAGCTCCTACTGGACATGCTGAAAACGACATGTTTTTACCTGTGGCCTTAGAGATATTTTGCAAAAGGCTCCATGTACAGATTTGAACATCCCCTGTCCTACCTAATCAACCTATGCAAAATTGGGCTTAAATGTGTTATATTTTATTGGCACTAGTGTTTCTATTATGTTATTTTATTTGTATATTTTATTCTCTGCTATTTGTAGTTGTGAGCATCCTGGACATCGTTTTGAAAAACAGAGACAAAACAAACCTAACTAGGAAAGCTAGTCTCAGAATGGAAGCTGGATTTGATCTTGCTCTATCCTGTTAACATTTCTAATCATATGATGCAACAGAAACAATGCTAGTGAATTGGGAGGCTGAAGTAGGATGATCTCCAGTGTGGTGAGTAAATGCCTCTGCTTTACTTCTGCATCTGTTTAAAAAAACAAACAAACAGAACTCACAGAAGGAAATAATTTACTGCCATGACCTAAGCATGGCAGGCAGTGGATCCCTTTATAGAAAGAGGATACAATCAAAGCAAACAGATATTTTTTATGCTCAATAAAAAGAGGGTGTCTGACCTGCACCAAGGAGCAGATACAACCTTAAACACAAGCATAAAGGGAGGTAACCTGTACAGAACTGCAGTTACAACCACTCTAGCTACCTTGCTGGGCAGAATAGATGGACCACACTGGTCATGATGGAGGCCTTCATGAAATACAAGAGATCACAGAGAGAGTAAGACAGGCATTTATATTTGGAAAAACTTAGAGAGGCTGAGAAAGTAGTCAGGAAAGCAAAAATACAAAAAGAAGAAGAAATAGTCAATCAAATAAAATGGGGGTATATTTTTCAAATATGATATGAGAGGAGGAAGGGCAAAAGTAGAATTATCAGACTCAAGAGTGAAAGGGAAGAATATGTAGAAGCTGATGAGGATAAAACAGAATGGCTTAACAAATATTTCTGTTCTGTGTTCACAGATGAAGGGCTGGGAGCAGGACTTCAGAAAACACCCACAAACAGGAAAAAAAAGTGAGGGGCATCTCAAACAATTTTCAGAGGACTGTGTTCATGAGGAACTAGCTAAACTAAAAGTGAACAAAGTGATGGGACCAAATGGGATACATCCAAGAATACTGAAGGAAGTTGTGGATGTTCTAGCAGCTCCACTAACTGACCTTTCAATACATTTTTGGAATCGGGGGTGGTGCCAGAGGACTGGAGAGAGGCGCATGTGGTCCCTTTACAGAAAAGTAGAAGTAAGGATGTGATTGAAAACTACAGGTCAGTTAGTTTAACCTCAGTGATGAATAAATTTTTGTAAACACTGCTGAAAAAGAAAATAGTGAAGCTTCTGGAGTCCAACAGATTACAGGATCCGAGGCAGCAAGGATTCACCAGGGGCTGGTCTTGTCAGACAAATCTGATTGATTTCTTTGACTGGGAGAGCCCTAGATGTGGTATATTTAGATTTCAGTAAAGCCTTTGACACTGTTCTGCACTGGCGACTTATAAACAACCTGAACACCCTAGGGATGGACCCTAAAGTTACTGCTTGGGTTAGAAATTAGTTCAGTGGGAGGTGACAAAGGGTACAGGTAAATGGAGTTCACTCTGAGGAGGAGGTGGTTACCAGTGGTGTACCGCAGGGATCTGTCCTTGGTCTGATTCTTTTTAACATCTTTGTTAGCAATATTACAGAAGGGTTGTCGGGTAAGGTTTGCTTCTTTGCAGATGATGCCAAAATCTGCAACAGAGTAGACCCCCCAGGAAGGTGTAGATAACAAGAGGAGGGATCTAGCTAAGCTTGAAGAATGGTATAGAATTTGGCAGCTGAGATTTAATGCTAAAAAATGTAGGTTCATGCATTTAGGCTGCAACAATACAAGGGAGTGGCACAGTATAGGTGGTGATGTACTTTTGTCCACGAAATAAGAACAGGACCTGGGCGTGATTGTGTCTGACGATTTCAAAGTAGCTAAACAGGTAGAAAAGGTGACAGCAAAAGCTAGAAGGATGCTTGGGTGCATCGGGGAAAGAATGGCCAGCAGAAGAAAGGAGGTGATAGTGCCTCTGTATAAGTCTTTGGAGTATTGTGTGCAATTCTGGAGACCGCACCTTCAAAAGAATATAAACAGGTTGGAGTGGGTGCAGAGGGTGGCTACTAAAATGGTTAATGGTCTTCATTATAAAGCATGTGAGGACAGACTTAAGGACCTTAATATGTATAATTTAGAGCAAAGGCAGGACAGAGGTGATATGACAGAGATGTTTAAATACCTCTGTAACATAAATGCACAGGAGGAGAGCCTCTTTCGATTGAAAGCAAGCTCTGCTACGAGGGGACATAGGATGAGGGTGAAAGGGGATAGAACCAGGAGTAATATGTGTAAATATTTCTTGCAAGAGAAATGAGCAGTGCTTTAGTGAGCTCATACTGCAAGACTAGCGTGCAAGTAGGAAGTTGTTGGTCTGTTCACTAAGCATTGGGCACTTATTTATTTATTTATTAGTATTTAGCTCATGCCTTTGCAATGGTAGTTCAAGGCGAGTTACATTCAGGTACGTAAGTATTTCCCTGTCCCCAGAGAGCTTACAATCTAATTTGTACTTGAGGAAATGGAAGGTTAAGTTACTTGGCCAAGGTCACAAGGAGTGTCAATTGGAATCAAACCCATATTCTCTTGAGTATTAGGCTTTTCTTGCAAGCGGCCCGATGGAGTAGAAAATAGTGAACCGAATCCAGTGCAAAAGACATTCAGCAACCTGGACGGTAAACTGTTTGGGTCCTACAGGCAGGGGACCTGTTGTTTAGGGGCCCGGGACAGCGGCCCCTTCTGCTCATAGGTAACAGCGGCCCTTGCGGCAACTGGTAAAATGCATATGCAGTAACTCTGTTTTAACAGCTGAAGGCGTTTCCAGCATTTTGTTATGTGGTTTTCACAGAGAGTCACCACCGAAGGTAAAGCACAATGTAGTTAGCTGTGGCATTAAATTCTCTGCGTTATCTGCACCACTAACAGTTAATGCGGAAGTCTTTACTGGCATTAACTGTGAGGCGCAGTCCCTGCCTAGTCCACGGCCCCTTCAACATTAGCCGTTTAACATGGGGATTACCGTGCACTAATGTTAAGCTACTACATTAACAGTGCAGATCCATATTAACTGTTGGCATGTAGTAATGCCCACATTAAGCAGCTAAAGCAGCTTAATAAATGGGCTCCTTAATGCTGTCACCTCTGGCTTTGCCACCCTGAATGAGCTTGATCTCATCTGATCTCAGAAACTAAGCAGGTTAGTACTTGGATCTAATCTAATCTAACGCAAATTTGTATACCACAATGATCCCAATCAAAACAGCAGTTCTGGGCGGTTTTACAGCAAGAAAGATGAACATAGAAAAAAAAGATTAAAAAGGTATATTTTTAAAAAAACATTCAACTAATTAGATTTAAACAACCACGTTTTCAGTTCTTTTCGAAACTGAAAAAGAAGAAATATTTTTTAATTGCCTAGGTAATTCAAACCAGTACTGCGCCATCATGTAGGGAATAGTGCGCATAATACATGATTTCAAACGACTACCTCTACGTGGAGGATACAACAAAGTACTGGCAGATTGTAAACGTGTGGACTTACATATTATAAATGCAAATGACAAAACTGAGAAATATTCCAGAACAAAATTATTGAAAAATCTGTATAAAAGAACCAAGAACTTAAAATGAATCCTAGAGGGGTTGCTGCAATATACCGGGAAACACCAAAAATAAGGTGTGCTGCTGTGTTTTGGCACAGTTGCAATCGCTTAATTTGACACAGAACAGTATAAGAGTAACAGGTTTCCATAGCCTAAATATGACATGACAGAACTTTGAACCACAAGTTGAAAATGTTCCCTGGAAAAGTACCTTTATTCTGCGTAATTGACGTAACTTAAAGATTTTTGATACATCTGAGGAGACTTAAGCTTCAAATGGGAGATCTGTATCAAAATCCTTTGCATTCTAAGAACGGGATCAACCTTCAAATGTAACTGTGTCAATGCAAGTAGTAACTTCTTGTAAAGGTTTAGTGTTGTTGCCCATTCTTCCAGGTTCATTAGAACAGTATTTATTTTATTTATTTATTTATTTTATTTTACAATTCTTATATACCGCACTATTTGCAATCAGCGCGGTTTACATGTAACAAAAAACATCCGACAAAATGCATATGTCTGGTCATTACATTGAACAGGGAGTGGGATTTGGAGAACAAGTATCAACTATATAAAGGAACTTGGAGAACAAAGGTGAACTATATACATAAGAAATTCAATGGAAAAGGCTCCTGTTTGGTGTTTTACATTTTTGGGGATGAACTATATGAGAGTGGCTGGGGTATTAGTATTAATTGTATTAGTATTAATAGTATTAATTGTTAGAAAGAAATCCTTAGAGGATGGAGAGATGGTCAACACCACTGAAATATCATCAGCATAAGTAGAGCGTTTAAAATTCATTCACCCCAAAGCACGCCCTAATGGAGTTATAACTAAATTAAAAAGAATTGGTGACAATGGAGAACCCTGTGGAACTCCACAACTGGCATCCCACCTCGAAGAGTCGTCTTTACCTATCTGCAGCCGATACCATTTATTCTTTAAAAAAAACAACATAAAACCAGTTTCGCACTGCAGTCGTGATCCCTATATTTTCCAGTAGAAGCTTAAAACTTCATGATCCACATGACTAGATCAAAGGCTGAACTGAGGTCAAACTGCAAAAGGACTGCCAAATAACTATTTGCTAATGAATCATTTATATCGGAGATTAAAACACTCAATAATATTTCAGTACTATAGGCTTTCCTAAAACCAAACTGATAATCCCTCAAACTATAAAATGTATCCAAATAAGAACTGAGTTGATTTGCCACAATTGTTTCTTGAACTTTGACTCAGGAAACTTACCCCAATATTTTGGGAGATATCATCCTTAGACCTATTCCAAAGGCTAAGAGCTCTAGTATGGCTGATGCTACCAACTTTCGCCCCATAGCCAATATTCCCCTATTGATCAAATATTCAATTGTGATCCCATAAAACCATTTCCAAAAATCTTTTGGTGCTTGAGAGAAAAAGTAAGTTGGACAGTGATCCGCAGGAGAAAACATTTTAGCATGCCTATTAAAAAGGTCATTAACTGTTCTATATGAAGGAACAGTGAACTCAGTCCAAACAAGGTCTACATAACAAATCTCTAAGGGGTAGATTCTGCACAGAGAATAGCGGGGTTGTACGTCCAACTACAGAAGGTTTGTGCGGGGAGTGCTGGACGATGATGGGAGTGTGATAGAGACAGAGAGCAGGCGGAGTGGGGGTGGGCCTAAGCACCTGGATATACAGGGCCTATTCAGGTCAAGGTTCTGTATGTCCACTGGCTGTCTGCTGGATGCCCAGTTTATTCCACCTCGGAGGTGGAATAAGTGCCGGGCATCGGGCGATCAGGGAGTGAAGCCCCCACAAACTCACCGAGCCACCACGGGTGTGTCCCCGCTGCCCGATCCCGGCCTTGGGGGCCCCCACCAGGGATCAGGCGGCAAGATGTTGGGGCCAAGGTGCGCAGGGCTAGACCGTATCTCCGGCAGGCCCTGCTGGTGCCATGGTGACAGGATGCTATTGCTCAGGCACACCAGCCAGAGCACTGTGCAAGATGGACGGGCAACCCCCGGGACGTCTCCAGGGACTGAATGCCATGCACGCAGGGCCGTCTAAGCGCCCTGATTCTACAACTGTGAGAACATATTGTGGTTGCAGAATCAGCACAATTAGAGTCTTTACGTCTTTTGTGCATCTGAACAGCCCGGACGTGCCTCACTCTGAATCGGTTTATTTTTAAAGAACTTCAAAAGATTATCTATATTTCTTTGCCCCTTGTCAAAATTATGTATTTTTTTTTAATTTAAATTTTTGAAATTTACAAAAAAACAATCAAGAATACATCTTGAACGGAAATAGAGATGGATACACAAACTAGAATAAAGAGGCAATTATACTTACAGAGGAAAACAACACAAACAATCCACCTCCCTATAGCCCTCAAAGTGAAGGGGATACAATTCAGTAACAACCTATCCAATATATTGAAAGAAACAGGAGGAGCCTAGCAGTGGTATACTTAAATTACTCAACTGGAATAGACAGGGTATCCACCCGCCCTTCAGAGACCCGGGCATTGATAAAGGAAATCAGTTGGGAGGGTTCAAAACATATATAGGAATTAGCTTGATATTTAATCAAACATTTACAGGGAAACTTGAGGAAAAACAACCCGCCCAACTGCTGTATCCCAGAACGCAACAATAGAAATTCACGCCTCCTCCTCTGTGTCTCCCTAGATAAATCAGGGAACATCCGGACAGCCAAACCCTTAAATAGCATATGATGTTTTTTAAAGAAAAGTTTCATTAACCATTCCTTATCTGATATTAATGCTAAGGTAATCAATAATATAGAAGGTATAATTTTTTCTTCCTGAGACGACTCCAGTATATCAGTAACATTTAAGACATCCATTTGAGGCAAACCAATATCACCTCCCTGCCCTAATTCTTTTTTACCAGAGGGCAAATAATACACTTTAACTAGCGGGGGATGAGATTCAGGGGGAATACCTAAAACATCAATTAAATAGTTATGAAACATATCTCTTGCAGATATTAAAGACACTCGAGGAAAATTAATTAAACGAATATTAGGCATCCGCACAGCATTCTCCAACATTTCCAACTTAGAACAAATAGGTACAGAAATTTTTTTAAAGATTCAACCTCATTTTCCAAAGCCAAAACTTGAGTCTGAGTCTGAGAAAAGTTAGTCTGTAAAACTGCAACTTTAGACATAACTTCCTTCACATCTTCCATACATGTAGACACCTGCACGTCCAAGGCAGCCATTCGTGGGACCAATTCCTCACGGAACTTCATAATGGCAGCCCAAATTACCTCCAACATAGAACATAGAAACATAGAAACATGATGACAGAAAAAGACCACAAGGCCCATCTAGTCTGTCCTTCCATAACAACAACTACAACAGTCCACTTTCTATCTTTAGAGATCCTCTGTGTTGGTCCCATGCTTTTTTGAATTCAGTTACTGTCCTCATCTCTACCACCTCCACTGGGAGACTATTCCACGGATCCACTACTCTTTCCGTAAAGAAATATTTCCGCATATCACTCCTGAATCTATCTCCATTCACCCTCATCCCATGTCCCCTCGTAGCAGAACTTGCTTTCAATTGAAAGAGGCTCTCTCCCTGAACATTTATGCCACGGAGGTATTTAAACATCTCAATCATATCACCTCTATCCCGCCTTTCCTCTAAGGTGTACATATTAAGATCCTTAAGTCTGTCCTCATATGCTTTATAATGAAGCCCATTAATCATTTTAGTAGCAACCCTCTGCACTGACTCCATCCTGTTCACATCCTTTTGAAGGTGCGGTCTCCAGAATTGCACACCATACTCCAAATGAGGTCGCACCAAAGACTTATACAGAGGTATTATCACCTCCTTTTTTCTGCTAGCCATTCCTCTCCGTATGCACCCAAGCATCCTTCTAGCTTTTGCCGTCGCCTTTTCTACCTGTTTAGCTACTTTAAGATCATCAGACACAACCACGCCTAGGTCCCGCTCTTCTTTAGTGGACAAAAGTACTTCACCTCCTATACTGTATTGCTCCCTTGGATTGCTGCAGCCCAAATGCATGACCTTACATTTTTTAACATTAAATACCAGCTGCCAAATTCTAGACCATTCTTCAAGCTTAGCTAGATCCCTCCTCATGTTATCTACACCTTCCTGGGTGTCTACTCTATTACAGATTTTGGTATCATCCGCAAAGAGGCAAACCTTACCCGACAGCCCTTCCGCTATATCACTAACAAAGATGTTAAAAAGAATCGGACCAAGGACAGATCCCTGGGGCACACCACTGGTAACATCCTTCTCCTCAGAGTGAGCTCCATTTACTTGTACTCTTTGTCGCCTCCCACCCAACCAATTTCTAACCCAAGCAGTAACTTTAGGGTCCATCCCTAGGGTGCTCAGTTTGTTTATAAGTCGCCTGTGAGGAACAGTGTCAAAGGCTTTACTGAAATCTAAATACACCACATCTAGAGCTCTCCCTCGGTCCAACTCCCTGGTCACCCAGTCAAAGAAATCGATCAGATTTGTCTGACAAGACCTGCCTCTGGTGAATCCATGCTGCCTCGGATCCTGTAATCCGCCGGACTCCAGAAACCTCACTATTTTCTCTTTCAGCAGCGTTTCCAATAATTTACTCACCACTGAAGTTAAACTAACCGGCCTGTAGTTTTCAACCACATCCTTACTTCTGCTTTTGTGTAAAGGCACCACATGAGCCTCTCTCCAGTCCTTTGGCACCACTCCCGACTCCAACAAGGCATTGAAAAGGTCAGTCAGTGGAGTTGCTAAAACGTCCCCAAGTTCCCTGAGTATTCTATGGTGTATCCCATCCGGTCCCATCGCCTTGTCTACTCTAAGTTGAGCTAGTTTCTCACGAACACAGTCTTCTGAAAATTGTTCAAGATGTCCCTCGCTTCTGTTCTTATTTGTGGGTGTTTTCTGAGGTCCTGCTCCTGGTTCTTCATCTGTGAACACAGAACAAAAATATTTGTTAAGCAATTCCGCTTTATCCTTATCAGCTTCTACATATTCCCCCCCCTGCACCCTTGAGTCTGACAATACCACTTTTGCCCTTCCTCTTCTCACTAATATATCTGAAAAATGTCTTATCCCCCCATTTTATTGCATTGGCTATTTCCTCCTCCTTTTGAATCTTTGCCTTCTTGACTACTTTGCTAGCTTCTCTAAGTTTTTCCAAATACAGATGCCTGTCTTCCTCTCTCTGTGATCTCTTGTATTTCATGAAGGCCTCCCTCTTTTTCTTCACTTTTTCAGCTACTTCCTTCGAAAACCATAGTGGTCTCCTGTTCCTTTTGCCTTTATTTACCATTTTAACAAAAAGGTTGGTTGCCTTTAAAATACCCCCTTTCAGTTTTGCCCACTGTTTTTCTACATCCCCCAGCTGTTCCCATCCCACTAACGACTCCCTGAGGTATTGGCCCATCTTCGCAAAGTTAGTCTTCCTAAAGTCTAAGATCTTCACCTTGGAATGGATTCTAACAGCCCTAGTCCTAATACTGAACCACACCATCTGGTGGTCACTGGATGCAAAATGATCTCCCACTACAACATCAGAAACACTCTCACCATTGGTAAGCACCAAGTCCAGTATGGCCCCTTCACGTGTGGGGTCTGTTACCAATTGCCTGAATAGTTCTCCCTGTAGAGAATCCAGGATCTCCTTACTTCTAGATGATACTGCAGCAGGAATGTGCCAATCAACATCTGGCATATTGAAATCTCCTAGCAGTAGCACTTCCCCTTTCCTAGCAATGCTGCGTATGTCTTCAATTAACTCTCTGTCCACCTCTTCCTCTTGTGAGGGAGGTCTGTATATCACACCAATGCAAATAGATTTCTCTTTCCCTCTTTCTAGTTTAACCCACAATGCCTCCTCTCTCCCTTTTAAGCTCTGTAATTCCAAAGCTTTAATAGTAGTTTTTACATATAGTGCCACTCCTCCTCCCCTTCTTCCTACCCTGTCCTTTCTGAATAAAGTATAGCCAGGTATAGTTACATCCCAGTCATGGTTTTCTGTGAACCATGTTTCTGTAACTGCCACTAAATCCAAGTCAGCCACTCCCACCAAAGCTTCAACTTCAGGGATCTTATTTCCCATGCTACGGGCATTAATACACATTGCTTTCCATGTGTTACCCCTGTTACCCATTTCCATAAAAGTATTTAATGTATCACCTACCTGGGGGCTTTCACTTACCTGGGGGCTTTCTTCACCCATCCCCAACGAATCTAGTTTAAAGTCCTCTTCAGTAGATTAGCCAGTCTACTACCAAAGATGCGTTGACCTTTCTTGGACAGATGGATGCCATCTCTGCTCTGCAACCCTTGGAACAGCATCCCATGGTCTAGGAAACCAAAAACATCACCACCTCCGGAGGATCCACAGTTCCCGATAAGGAAGACTCCACCGGAGAAGGCAAAACAGCAACGCCCAGGGTCAAAGTAGAGGGAGCCAGCAAGCTCTTCGCCGAAGCGGCACCTGCCTCTGCCATCTCTTTCAGAGACTCAGCCCTGTGTGATCGTTTGCCGGAAACCCCGGAGCTCGGACCACTCACCGCTCCCAAACTTCTTCCAATAGCGGGATTCACAAACTCTCCGCACCGATATTCACTTCCTGGGTCGGCACTAGATGGTCGAAGTAGTTTCAGGGCTGGCGTTGAGCCAGGAGAGGACAGCTCTACACCAGAGGCGGAGGATGAGGATTACACCTCCAAACGCCGCCAAGCCTGGTCACTCTCTCCCACTACCGCCTGCCGTGGCACCGGCGGAAAATAAAAGTCAAGAGGTCCAACAACCTCAGCAGGTAATGGCGTTGAAGCTAGGGGGGCAGAAGGCTGTTTCACCCCTTTAGCTTTCCGCTTCCTTCCCATCAGGAGAAAAAATGCCGTGCCGCACAGCTCCTCACCAAATCCGCCATCTTGGATCCCCCCTCAATTATGTATATTTTATATCTTTTGCTAAAGTAATTTGCAAAATGTTAAGTCGACAAGGTATAATCTGGTCGTACTTTAATTTTATTCCTTATTAGAGAAGTTAATTTAAACAAAAATAAGATTGTGAAAAGTGCATAATATTGTTTTCGAGCATGATGAATGTAGCTTTGTATCTTTTATAGATAATCTGCCAACTTTGTCTATCTTTAAAACTATGTGACTTTCTCTATTTTCTTTCTAAAGATCTGCATTTTTCTTCAAAATTAACAATTCTTGAGAAAACCATAGAAGATGTTGTTTAAATACAAAATGCTTTTTACAAACAATAGAGGCAATGTCTTTCACAACTTGCTGAAGAGTCAAAGCAGAATCTTTTTGTAAAAAAATGCTACCCTGTATCCTATCCCACTAGAGTTCTGGAGAAGGTCTTAACTACGCATGGACAAATTCAAACGGGAAAGAACTTTGAATCTCGATACATGGTAAATGAAATGTAAATTCTGTAGGATAGTGGTCAGACCAAATCAAAGGAGATGTCTGAATGTCTGAAATATCACCATGTGACGTAGAAAAATAATAATCACATTGGTCCAGATAATGACCTGACACATGAGTGGAATTCAAAGGGGCTATTGTAAAACCCAATGAATGCAAAAAATTAATATATTCATGAACTTAGCATCCTGTAAATCCTCCATATGAAGATTGATGTCTCCTAATAATATACAATTAGGATAAGATAATACCCAAGTAACCAAAAATTCAAAATAATAGTCCTGCATATTTATCCAACATCCCGGAGAATGATATACTGGCATAACTATATATTTCTCCTTTAAATCAACTGAGGGGATCTCACAACACAGGGCTTCTAGATTGGGCAAAACGACTGTATCCAGTACTCTCAAATGGTAAAAACTTTTAAATAATATTAATAAAACACCTCCCACTTTCCCCTCCCGAAGGACATTAATAAAGTTGTAACCTATAGGGCATATTTCATATATATCCAAGATTCACTAATAAAAGCAAAGCCAGGATCCTTGGTTATTGCTAAATCAGAAATAAGGGGAGCCTTATTACATATAGGTCTAGCATTAAAAGTCAAACAAGGAATAGGAATTATTTCCTGAGAATATTTAGATGAATTTGCAACTTATCCTTATTATACCACTGAGGCTTCCTTGAACTAGATATCAAAACTTCAATGGGTAATATAAAATCTGCTTGCGATCCTATTTTAGACAAATATGAATTAAAAAACGGAGTATTTCAAAATCCAATAGACGAGCTAGAGAGTTTTGAGGAGAAACTCCCTGTGTTACAAATCTATTAAGGAAAGAAATAAACAGTACAGTTATTAGCTTCCACATATTGACCCCTCTACTAAAATTGCTTCTAACCATGTCTAAAAACGAATAAAAGCAGACACCACTAACCATTCAGAAACGCATGACACCCACCCTAAATAAACTTTAAAAACAGCCCTTCCCAAACTAACACAACACTGCATAACACATGCAATGCTGTGCTTTTCCAAGTGGCGTGCTAAGTGGCATGCCCCTTGGCAGTGCCCCTTAGCCGGGGCCCGCCAGGTGGGACCCACCTATGTCACTCCAAATTTGAAGGCAGTCCCAATGGGAGACCACTTTGGAATAAAAAGTACAGTAGACTTACTGCGCAGAAAAAAGGCCTGGCAATATACTAGTTGTTGCATTTGGCCAAAAATTCCCAGGGACTGGGTCGCCAGAACTCAGCATAGACTCAACAGCACACAACACAATGTTGACACAGCTTGATTTCAATACAGACTGCATAATCTGGCTTAATGACATTTCATTTTTAAATAAAAGGTAGGTACAAGACAATTTTACTGCTAGGTGCTTCTTTCTACAATAATCAATCGCATGTCAGCCTGGGGGATTCCACTCCAGACTCAGATGCCTACTTTTCTTTATAAAACACTGGTGTAAGTGGCAAAAATTACGTTTTAAGTTACGGCACAGACATTTTCAACAGGCCTAGAGCTGGTGTAAATGACTACACCTATATTTTGCATGTATGTGCATAAGCTATAATATTTTATAACCTATATGGAGGACGGCAGGCCCGGGGCTGGGAAGCAGCGGGAGGGGGCAGGGGACATTCCCCACAGCCTGACCCTGGCCTTGGGAGTCCAAATCAGGGGTCGGGTTGCAGGGAATGCAGTGATTTTGCTGGCAGCCAGGGATTATGGCTTTTCAATGGAGCCACGGTGCCATGGCAACCGGACACCATGGCACCACGGCTCCCTTGAAAAGCCCTGACTGAGATAGTCGGGCAAGATTTGTATGTGCATGCTGGACTGAATCGGGGTCCCGGCCTGCACATAATTCTGATCCCACGAGGCTAGACGTGCCCCTTGGAATCAGAATCCCGGCTAACTGTGCATCCGGTTTCGACCGGATGCACGGAGGGCTGGGACATCCATGTCGGAATCGGGCTCATACAGTATGTGCAATTATGCATGTAAATGATTAAAACAGCCCCATTTAAGTGCCTAATTTCTTGCTTAAAATAGGCACCTCCTTATAAAAATACCCCAAAGTGTCCATTTCTGAGTCTTGTGTATCTATGCTTTCCTTGAACCTTTACAGAATAGATTTTTATGCAGCTCATGAACAACCAAATCTCATGGAGGGCAATTTTATAACAAAGCACCTAGGTTTATTTATTTATTTATTTAATAGGTTTTTTTTTCCTATCGCTTTATCATTTCATTCAAAGCAGTTTATATTGTAACTTAAACTTGGTAATATACATTAAACAGGGACATTGATAAAATGGATTCTTCTGAGGCAATGGAGGGTTAAGTGACTTGCTGAAGGCCACAAGGAGTGCTAGTAGGATTTGAACCTAGGTTAAGTGGACATGAAAGTGCCTATTTTGAGCCTATTTTATATAGATAAGTAAGCACCTAAATCAAGGAATTTCATAGTCAGCGCACATACTTTTGCAGCTCAGTGCACCCAGCAATGATTACAGTAGACATACGCGCAAACATGCCATTGTACATATTTTTACACCTGACAATTTATAATACTCTCTTTTTGCACATATGGAGTGGAAGACTAGCTTAGTGGTTAGAGCAGCAGGCTTCAAATTCTACTGACGCTCCTTGTGGCCTTGAGCAACCCTCCATTGCCTCAAGTACACATCTAGGGGCCACTTTGGTAAAGCCTGGTTAACCTGTATTTTAACGCATGGCAACTGGAAGCAGGGTATGCTAATATGAGGGCACGCCAGCAACCATGCTTTAAAGTTCACGTTAATCGGTCATGGTGCGATAGGGTGGGGAATGGGCAGAGTAGGAGTGTGGAGAGCCCGTTAACGTTAGCACTGTGGCAAGGTGGCAGTTAGTGCAAATGCACCTAATGACACCTCTGTGGGTATCATCAGGTGCAGCCTCGTTAAGTACACTGCATGTTAAGGTATTTGATTGCATGTTGCCTGCTGGTGTAACATGCTGGCCACACTGTCAACAGCTAATGCTCAAATAGGCACTCATTAAATTGTCCTAGCATATTTATGACAACGTAGCTCTTACTGTTCCATGATATGCTTGCAAGCATTTCCTGGAGTGTAGATGAACTTGTGACATACCTGCCCGTGCCTTCAAAGTTGAATGAAATAGAATGGAAAATCTGTGCAAGGGACAGAGTTGGTGTAAGGACACGCACTTACTTTCTAGGGGGAAGGGAGGGCAATTTTATAAAGCAACACAGGCACATAAGTTGCCTTTATAAAATAGGCATAACATAGGTGCCTAAGTGCCTTCTCTGTCAGGATGCACTATTAGAAAATTATGCTGTAAGAGGGTAATTTTATAAAGCCTTTTTTATGTATTTAGCTTTTGCCTTTCCACTGGTATTTCAAGGTGAGTTACATTCAGGTACAATAAGTATTTCCCAGGCCCCAGAGTGTTTGGAATGCATGTTAAGTACAAAACCTTAGTGGCCTTTACTAAAAGGGCCCTTTAGCTTGTAAACGCTCTGGGGACAGGGAAATACTTACTGTACCTGAATAATCAAATTGGTTGGCAATGGTTTTAAGCCAATTGACTATTGGTTATCATCCCTCATTTAAATTAGACACCATGCAGGCTCAGTGTTCCAATGTAAATCAGAGCAGGGTAAGGCATGCTGTATGGCTGCTTCCATTTTTGTTTTAGTTCTTTTTTTTTTCTTTTCTTTTCTTTTATAATTTTTGCCAACTCTGTACTGTGCTCTATTGCTATAGAGAAGCTGAATCTCTGAAGAAGTCATGCTTGTTTGGTGAAACCACCAGCTGGGGTCAGAGTTGGTTTTGGAAGACATATTATAAATGCTAGCGGTCACTGTTAATGTGTCTTGGCATGAATGAAGATAACAGAGATAAGAGGCAAAGTATATTGATTATAATATTAGATGAGAGATGTGGACAATGTTATTTGACTAAAGCATTATGGGGTGATGGTGAGTGCGGTAGCGGCAAGACAGAAGGTTTTGTTGTTGTGAAGTTAGGCACTGTATAATTTTAGCCTCTCTTTTTGACAGAATACAGTCAGTCCGTCTTTTGCACATACATCCAGCAATGGATTGACTATTTTGATAAAATGTTTGTCAATCTGTGGTCCCTCCCCAGGATTTTCTTCAAAGAATAGCAAACAGAAGTATTGTTTTAACATTTCTGGTTTTCCCCTCATCACTTTCTACAGGGTGGACCCCAGCACCATTAAATCTTGCAATTCCACCTCAATCTCTTTCCAACATACCTAAAAAACGTCTTGTCCATTCGCTTTACATCGTTAGCCATTTTTTGAACTGCCTGTTCTTTTGCCATCCTGATTTCTTTCATTGGGGCTTGTTTACAAAGCCGCGGTAGCGGTTTCCGATCATTATCGGAGCCGGGGCCCCATTGAAATCAGGAGTAGGTAGTGAAATCAATGGGGCCGCGGCTCCGATAACGATCGGAAACCACTACCGCGGCTTTGTAAACAAGCCCCATTGTCTCTTTCAGCTTTACCTGGTATTCTTTTCTGTGTTTTTCTTGTGAGCTGCTGTATTTTATTAATGATACATTTTACCTTTATTTCTTCATTCACCTCTTTCGAGAACCATATTGTTTCGCTTTTTCTTCTGCTTTTATTACTTTCCTCACATAAAGATCCGTTGTCTTTTTTACAGCTTCTTTTAGTTTAGCACTTCTCTTATCTCCTCCCACCCTGCCAGCTCTTCTTTCAGGCACATCCTCATTTTAGATGTCATCACATTTGAAATTCAGGATTTTGAGTCTGGTGTGTTTGGACTCCACTTTGGCTTCCATATCAAACCACACTATATTTAATAAAAATAATCTATGTTAAATTGATTAAATATATATTGTTGTTGTTGTTAAGTGCCGTCGAGTCGGAGTCGACTCATGGCGACCCTCTGGATAGCTATCCTAAATTGTGTTCGGTCTTCAGTCAGGCGGCTTATTGTTGACAGACTGGTACCCGTAGCTGCTGTTATTGTATCGATCCATCTCATTGCTGGCCTTCCTCTTTTGCGTTGACCTTCTATCTTGCCAAGTATGATGTCTTTCTCTAATGATCTCTCTCTCTGCATGATGTGTCCAAAGTATGAAAGTCGAAGTCTTGTCATCTGAGCTTCTAAAGAAAGCTCAGGTTTGATCTCCTCTAGTACAGACTGGTTTGTTCTTCGGGCAGTCCATGGTAAATATATATTAACTTATGAATTAATGCAAATCTATAGATATGTATAAAAAAAGTTGCAACATGTGTTTAAAATATTTAATTAAACTGAATGTGTGAAACAAACCAAAACAATCACCCAAAAATCTGGAACAAAGCCTAAGTGAATCAAGGACAAACCAAAACATTTTTGCCCTGTGAACATCCCTAAAAAAAAAGAAAACTATTTGGAGTATTTTAGAAGCTCTATTTATGAGTTGAACATCTGACAATAGCCAATCAGATGTGCAAACTTAATCCACTGATCAAATTTTATAGGAAACAAACTTTTGCCTAGTGCATATTTAAATTCTTATAAATATTGCTCCATTGAGAGCCAGAAAAAAAATCGGACTAATAAATATGAGATAGCTATTAAAAAGCACCCTCCAATAAGTCATTTTTAACTTTATATATGATATATGATATATATATATATATATATATATATATATTTATTTATTTTATTTCTTTTTTTTTTGTGTGGGTGATTGGACTGTGCTCAAATGAAAATTGAATATAAAAAACCAACGCGTTTCGAACTACAAAAATAAGTTCTGTTTCAGGGGTTTCAAGTTTACTTAAGCCACTGAAAAATTAAATCTCACTTATCTGAATAGAATTTTTTTCAAAGTTGCTGCTTTTCCATCCAGTCAGTCTTAGAGTTCTGCAGACTCAAAATGTCTCGGAGCTCTGTAGGTAACCCAAACATGGCTGCAGCATTTTTTATAGCAGACAAAATTCTCTGTTTTTTCTTAAAGAGAAATAGCGTAAACCAAAGTATTCCAGTCAATCTTTTCATTCAATCCCGTGGAGGAGAGGGTATTCAGCCAAAAAATCCAAAATTGTTCTTGATAGTTAAGCTAAGCTTCCTGATCTCCCCCTCAGGTAGATAATGGGACATGCTGCAGTACTCTCCTCCATAATTCCTCAAAAGTATGTTTGGCTTCCAAACAATGCGCTACTGATGGAGCCAGTTTTGTTTCTGTCCTAAGTCGGGATTTATATTCTCGTAAACGCTGTTTCACTGGAAAATGGGTACGACCTACATACTGTTGTAAATAAACAAATTGAGAATCACAGGTAGTAAAGTCTTTAGATCTAATGATTTTTTTTAGAAAGGATCCTGCCACATATTCCCTATTATACAACCTGTGCAAAATTCACATGATCTACAAGGATAATGTCCTGTTGATTCTTGATCCTGATGTTTATTGCTCCATGTCATAGAGGGGCTGGTATGTAGGTCAGACCCGTTGTCCCATTATCTACCCAAGGGGGAGATCGGGAAGCTCATCTGAACTATCGAGAACAATTGTGGATTTTTTGGCTGAATACCCTCTCCCCCACGGGATTGAATGAAAAGATTGACTGGAATACTTTGGTTTAGGCTATTTCTCTTTAAGAAAACTGGAAAGAGAATTTTGTCTGATATAAAAAAGTGTAGTTACTCACCTCCGGGAACAGCAGGAATTTAGTCTTCACATACAGGTATCACCGGTACCGACGGAATCTGCGCAGGAACGCTCCCCAGCGTCCAATAGGAACTCTTTTGGGAGCATCCCTCAGCACATGCGCGCTGCCTTCCCACCTTTTCAACTGTCCCTCTTCAGTTAAGTTTGTAGCTGAGTGAAAGGATAGAGGGAGAGAGGAAAGAGACAGAGAGATAGAGAGACAACTCCTAGGGGAGGTGGGTGGGTTATGAAGACTAAATTCCTGCTGTTCCCAGAGATCACCTGTTACAGGTGAGTAACTACGCTATCTTCAGGAACAAGCAGGAATGTAGTCTTCACATATGGGGATTCCCTAGCTGAAGATGCCAGGGAGATGACCCCAGGAAGCTGCCAGCTATAGTAAGGTGGGCCATGCTTCCTCCCATGAATCTCTGGCATCCTACCAGGGTTGGTGGGTAGGAGTTGTATTACGTTTGAAAGAGATTTTGAAGAACAGCCTGGCCAAAGAAGGCATCCCGACGGGAGGCTTTATCTATGCAGTAGTGGGCTGTAAAGGTATGTACTGAAGCCCAGGTGGCTGCTCGACAAATGTCATCAATAGACACAGAGTGAACGTTAGCCATAGAGGCTGCCATGGCTCTCACATTATGATCTGTGACATGGCCTTGAAGAGGAAGACTCTTACTCTCATAAGCAAAGGATATGCATTGTGCAATCCATTTGTATAAAGTCCTCTTAGAGACTGGAAGTCCCAAATGACTAGCATCAAAAGCAATAAAAAGTTGAAAGACTTTCTACATTGCTGTGTTCTTTGTAGATAAACAGCTAAGGCTCTTTTACAGTCCAAAGTGTGAATTTTCTTCTCTGCATTAGAGGCATGAGGCCTCGGAAAGAATACAGGAAGATAAATCGATTGATTTAAATGAAAAGGCGAAACCACCTTTGGCATAAAGTGTGGATGAGTTCTGAGGACAACCTTATCATGGTGAAACCTAGTGTAAGGAGGATCAGCCACTAACGCTTGCAATTCACTAATGCGACGTGCAGAGGTGATTGCAATTAGGAAGATGACCTTCCAGGATAAAAACTTCAGGGTAATAGTGGCTAAAGGTTCAAAGGGCGGTTTCATGAGCTGCCCGAGAACTATATTTAAATCCTATGCCACCGGTGGTGGTTTGATGGGAGGTTTTGTTAACAGAAAACCTCTCATAAATCTGGATATGAGAGGATGAGAGGAAATTGGTTCTCCATTTAGAGCAGGGGTTCTCAACCCTGTCCTCGGGACCCACCTAGCCAGTCGGGTTTTCAGGATAACCACAATGAATATGTATGAGAGAGATTTGCATTACACTACCTCCATTATATGCAGATCTCTCCCATGCATATTCATTGTGGTTATCCTGAAAACCCGACTGGTTAGGTGGGTCCCGAGGTAAGGGCTGAGAACCCCTGATTTAGAGGCTTATAGGAAGCTGTAATTGCGCTAAGATGGACTCTTACTGAATTGGTCTTTAGACTAGAATGTGATAAATGAAGTAGATACTCTAGTATCGTTTCCAAACGTATCACCAAGGGGTTTAACCCCTTATGGGAACACCATATAGTGAAACGTTTCCACTTGAAGGCGTAAGATCGTCTTGTGGAAGGTTTTCTAGAAGCCTGAAGGATATCCTTTACCTGTTGGGAAAGGTTGAGATCCTGAATATTTAAGCTTTCAGCAACCAGGCCGTGAGATGCAGAGACTGGGGATTCGGGTGCCATAGGGTCCCGTTCTCTTGGGAAAGGAGATCTGGAGCACACTCTAACTCCAGAGGCACAGCTTGAGAGAGATATAGAAGCATGGGATACCACGTTTGGCGTGGCCACCGTGGCACTATGAGGATCATACCACCTCTGTCTCTCTGAAGCTTGAAGAGTGTTTTGGGGATGAGAGGAATAGGTGGAAAGGCATAGAGGAAGTCCTGAGCCCAGTGAAGGAGGAAGGCATCCCTTGCCTGGCAATTGTGAGCCGGAATCCTGGAACAGAACCGGGGAAGTTTGGCATTCAGTGGACTTGCAAAGAGGTCTATGTCTGGAGTCCCCCAGATGTGAAATATCTTTGTCACCTGGTCTAGGTGGAGAGACCATTCGTGAGGCAGCAGTACTCGGCTGAGTTTGTCTGCCCAAAGGTTTTGAATGCCTGGAAGATATACCACGAGAAGGTGGATTTGATGCTCTCTGGCGAGGGCCCAAAGTCGTAAAGCTTCATTGCATAACGACAGAGAGCCTGTTCCACCCTGCTTGTTCACATAGAACATGGCTACTTGATTGTCCATTTGGACTAGGACTGACTTGTAGCTGAGCTGGGCATGGAATACCCGAAGAGCTAAATAGATTGCTCTTAATTCTAGGTGGTTTATGTGAAGACAAGCCTCCTGTGGAGTCCAGGTGCCTGGGTAGAGAGATGATGCAGGTGTGCTCCCCAACCCACCTGTGATGCATCTGTTAGGGTGGCCTGGAATAGGGGTTGTTGGAAAGGAGACCCCATTAAAAGATTCTCCAGTGACTGCCACCATTGAAAGGACAAGATCAGTCGATTAGAGTTTGATATCTTGTCTGACAGACATCCTGTGGCCTGTGTCCACTGTGTGGATAGGGTCCACTGGGCTGCTCGCATGTGTAGGTGAGCATAGGGAACTACATGAACTGTGGATGCCATGTGTCCCAGTAACTGTAGCAGTTCGAGCAGTTAGGGAGGATTTTCCCGCTGCTTGAGAAGCTAGTTGCACTATGCGAAGACACCGGGCCTGTGGAAGGAAAGCCCTTGACTGTCTGGTATCTAAACAGACTCCTATGAACTCCAGAGACTGGGAAGGAACAAGTTGGGATTTTGGGAAGTTTAGTACTAATCCCAAGTATTTGAGGATTCGCATTGTGTGAGACAGTGCAGAGCTGGCTTCTGCACTCGTGGGGGCTCGAATGAGCCAGTCGTCCAAGTAAGGGAAGACAAATATCCCTAGGATTCGCAGGAATACAGCTACTACTGCCATGCATTTCATGAAAACTTTAGTTGCAGAAGCCAGACCAAAGGGAAGAACCCTGTTCTGGAAGTGTTTTCCCTTGAAAAGGAATAGTAAGAATTTCCTGTGATCTGGATGGATCAGAATGTGAGTATATGCATCCTTTAAGTCTAGAGAGTAAAGCCAATCCTGACTTTGAAGGTATGGCAGAAGAGTTCCTAGAGAAATCATTTTGAACTTCCCTCAGAACAGATATTTGTTCAATTCTCTGAGGTCTAGAATGGGTCTGTGTCTCCCTGTTTTCTTTGGAATAAGAAAAAAGGGGGAGTAGAACCCTGTACCCTGCTGGAGGATGGGTATTTCCTCTATTTCTCCTTGGGCAAGAAGTGTTGAGATCTCGTGATTCAGCAGATTGTCTGCAGAGGTCTGGGAATTGAACTGCCTTAGGATTGTAGGAGGGGGCATGCTGTGAAAATGAAGCTTGTACCCCTCTCCTACAATGGACAGAGTCCAATTTTCTGCTGTTATTTGGTGCCATCAGTTGGCAAAATGACACAGTCTGCCTGGAACATTTAGGGGTTCTGGACCCCTCAGAGGCAGGAAGGCTAAGCTCTCTAGGAAGGAGTCAAAGCCCTTGAGGGGGCTGAACCTGCGGAGCTGGTTGAGCTCTCGGGCCTTTTGGCTTCTTCTGCTGTTTAAATTGCTGTTGTTGTCCCCTTTGGGCAACTTGAGCATGAGCTTGGCTTTGCTGGGTATAGGATGGATAAAACTTCCTCTTTTTGCTGAAAGAGGGTTTTTTATAGGGTTTCTTTTTGGCTGGAGTGGCTGTAGATTTTGACAATCTATCTAAGGTGATATTGTCAACATCTATCTCATTAGCCTTTTCCTGCCAATTCTTGCCAAAGAGTTTTTCTCCTGTGCAAGGGATGTTGCCTAATTTATCCTGTACCCAAATCTCCAAGTCTGATGCCTGAAGCCAGGCAATCCGTCGTGCACCAATGACAATAGCAGAGGTTCTGCTGATGCATTCAAAGCAGTCACAGGCTGCACGATTCACAAACTTGGAGACATCTTGAGCATGCCTGACAAGTTTAATGAAGTCTTGTCGTCTGTCATCTGGGAGAAGTGGGCTCATAAACTCCAAATCTCCTGTGACCTCTTTGAGGAACATGCCCATATATAAAATATATGAGCTGATCCTATCTGAAAGCATGGAAGCCTGAAAGGTTTGACGTCCAAAAGCATTAAGAGTCCTGCATTCACAACCTGGAGAATTGGATGCATGTCTCTTTGCATTTTTCTTCCTACGCATGGCTGACTCCACTACCATTGAATGGTGTAGCAGCTGAGTCTTTTGAAATCCAGGACATGGTGGAACTCGATACATGGTATCAAGCCTCCTAGAATGAGGAGATGTGGTCAAAGGTGTCTCCCACATTCTGAGCATCAGATCATGAAGAATTTCATGAATGAGCAGAGTGGCTGCCTCCTTTGGAGCCTTAGGATGTTGGAGAATTTCCAATTCCTTTGCTCTAGGTTCCTTTTCAGGAGCTACCGTGATTGAAAGGCCTTTGGCAACATCACAAATAAAATCCTGAAAAGACATGTACTCCTGAGGCAACATTCTGCGTTGGGGAGAAGAAGAGTCTTCCGGGAGAAAAACTGTGGTACCGGCAGAATTATCAGAGTCATCGGAATCAGAGGATTCGAAGTATCTCTGATCACGATGTTCATGTAAGGCACGGTCCCGGTATCGATCGACGTCGGTACCGAGTTGATCCGGTACCGATCTTTCGATGCCCGGCAAAGACGGCATGGGAAGAATTCCCACCAGGGCCGGTACCATCGGTGCTGGTACCGGTATCTGTGCCGGTACCAGTGCCCATTGAACCATCAGTGTCAACGGTACTGCAGCTGTAAGGAGAGCTGCAATACTGCGCTCGATAGCGAGGAATCTCTGGTCTATCGACGCTGCCAATGCCTGGGTGTCGGTACCAGTGAAGGCGGCCGGGACCCCTGAGCATGGCACCAGTAGTTCTGTCGAGGCCAAGGCCTCAAGAACATCCTGGAACCCTGTTGATACTTTGGAGGCCGAAGCCTCCCGCCGGGGCTGTTTTGCCGGTGTGGTTCCCTCAAGGGCAATGCCAATGGCCTCTCGATGCTTAGCAGGAGAGTTACCCTTGAGGACTGGCTTTTATGTTTAGTTACCTGAGATCCATGGGAGGAAGAAGAGGCTCTTGAAGACGTCGATGCAATGGATCTGGCATCCGAAGAAAAGAGGGTACCGAGCTTTGCAGCCCAGTTCTGTTTTCCTCTTTTAGTCATTCCCATACAAGAGAGACACTCAGATGGAGAATGGTCAGGGCCTAAACATTTAAGACACCAGTCATGGGTGTTGGTGACGGAAATGGTACCGCCACACATCTTTAAGGAAAAATGGGGCCTAGTGCCCCAAAATGGCGCCTAGCACTGAAAAAGAAAAGTTTCTGAAGAGAAACAATTCAGAATTATTTTTTTTACAGAAGAAAAGAAAAGAACCGGCGGTACCAGTAGGCGTCGTGCAAAGGCAAACACGACCACAAGAAAACAAGATTAAAAAAGAAATTTTCTGCGGTGACAGGGTATGTGTCCTGTCGGCTCCGCGGAAAACGAAGAACTGAAGAGGGACAGTTGGAAAGGCGGGGAGGCAGCACGCATGTGCTGAGGGATGCTCCCAAAAACGTTCCTATTGGACGCTGGGGAGCGTTCCAGCGCAGGCTCCGTCGGTACCGACGATACCCATATGTGAAGACTACATTCCTGCTTGTTCCTGGAGATAACACAAAGGCCATGTTTGGATTACCTACAGAGCTCCGAGAAGTTTTGAGTCTGCAGAACTCTAAGATTGATGACTGGATGGAAAAGCAGCAACTTTGAAAAAATACTATTCAGATAAGTGAGATTTAATTTTTCAGTGGCTTAAGTAAGTTTGAAACCCCTGAAGCAGAACTTATTTTTATAGTTTGAAACTCATTGGGTTTTTTTATATTCACTTTTCATTTGAGCACAGTCAAATCACACACACACAAAAAATTATACATATATATATATATATATTTATATGTATATATTTATTTATATATTTATACATTTATTTATTTATTTAGATTTGTATATCACCTTATCCTTCAATCAAAATATTAAAAAGGACTTATTGGAGGGTGCTTTTTAATAGCTACCTCATATTTATTATTCCGACAATTTTTTCTGCCTTTCAATGGAGCAATATTTGTAGGAATTTATATACACACTAGAGTCAGATGTGCAAAGCATAGAAAAGCTGGGTATATACGAGTAGATGTCTCCAGCATGAGAACTTCCAAATAGCAAGGCGGTATGGTGGAGGAGTGGTCTGGGCGAAACATGTTACAGTGCGATTTCAGAATGGCAGAAGTGCGTCCGGCTCCGACTATGAGATGTTCATGCTTATACCTACTCCTGACCACAAATAAGGTGATAAAAGTGCTCATTTCATGGATGTGATGCTTCCAAGGTAAAGCGCATAATGCGCTTATATTATCACAATTATTGTTTCCTGCTTGAAGAACTGTGAATGTAGATACATACGCCAAACTAGCACTGTAAATAAATAAGAGAATGTAAATAAATAAATAAACCTTTTTCTGACCCACCACTGCATGTCTGAGTATCTAAAATGGCAGGCTGAGACATCCCCCTCCAGGGATACCCCTGCAGGCATGTTCATGTAGCCGTTTCTGAGGCTGTGCAAGTCATGGATTTCCATATTTCTGAAATTGCCTACACTCATGCACGAAATCGGCCTTGAAACCTGCATGGGGCCACCTCCATAACTGGTTACGGGACGATGAGTTTTTGGGGTGGAGACCTAGCAATTTCAGAAGGCAATTATAGGTGCCTCCCTTCACTACTGCCACACCCTCTGAGTTTTGAACATTCTGCTCTGGATGTCCCAGATTCCAATTAGACGTAAAATATGACCTCATCTATGAAAACTAAGCACTTAACAAATTCATCACATCATCTACTATCCTCTAAAATATAAGGACAACTATTTTTTCATTGTTTTCTCTTTTTCCTTTTTTTTTAATACATTTTTAGTAAGCCTCATGGAATCTAGTTCCTGAATGACTTGGATGATCATTACTTATAGAAAGCAAGACTCAATAAATTATTTGTCTTTATGAGCTCTGTTCCTGATTATCCATTAGAAAACACTAAAGTTGATTTATTTGAAAGCAATTAGCAGGCCAAGCCATTTCACTGAAACCAATTAACCAAGCACATTATAAACTGAGTTTAAGAGCATTTGACAATGGCAGCTCCTAATTATTTACACCTAAAATACTGTAACATTATACAATGTTCTGGAAATCTGCATATGTGGAAATTGGAATGAAAATGTTTAGACTTACAGTTAATACACTGGGTGTATGAACAAACAGCCCTTCCAACACTTATAAGAGGACAAGGCGTTGTTTGACAAAGACTGGCAACATTACATAGACAGGGTCAAAGATGCTGAGGGTCACTTTGGAATCCCTAGTTTTATTCTTGGGTATCCTACTTACATAGCCACAAAAACTGAGATCTACACACATACAAGGGATCATTCTGAACTCCATTTAGTGGGTCTGGACATCTGATCCGGATGTCACAGAGCTCCTATATGAACAGGCGATTTGTATGGGGAGCTCTGCTCATAGGAGAGAGGGTGGGACACAGATGGAGCAAAGACGGGCAATGAGTGGAGAACGACCCTGGATGTACAGAGCCAATTCTGAGGTCGTCCAGGGTCGATCACGGAAACAGGGGACTTATTCCACTTCAGAGGTGGAATAAGTCCTCCATGGCACTGCAGCTCCAATCAGGAGCCTGACTGAGTTAGCCGGGTATGTGGGCTGATTAGAATCGGAGCCTGGCCTGCACATCCAGGCCATAGACCCGATTCTGATCCTGTAGGCACATCTAGCCCCCAAGGGATCAGAATCGGGTCTACCTCTGTACGCCATGATTTTGATCGGCTGCACAGGGGCTGGGCGGTTAGTACGGAATCAGCCGCACAGTATCTGCCATTTCACAACATGTAAATAAAGTCACAAAGCTACATAATAAGGATTGTGCACATTTAACATAAAAGGGTGACAAGGGGTTCTGAAAACCAGAGGTGCCCAGTGTCTTTAATTTCTGATGATATAGACCCCTAGTGAGGAGATTTACAGTACAGAAATCTGAGAGGAAAAGAGAAATGCATTGAGAGGAGAGGAGTGATAGCCCCAGGGTCCAATCCTGAATGCATTATGGGTGCATCCAGCCTAAGTATCTAGGGCCCAAGATTCATTTGCTATGGCTATGTGTCTCTAAGGCACATAGCCGTCACCTCTTAACTTTAATCCCGGATCTTCAATCTGGGGCCACATCTGGCCACCAGCATTGGATCTCTGGAGTCGCCACACAGTCGCACATGGCGCAGAAGCTTACCATGCAGCGTCGACATTCAGCCGCTGCCCGGTTAGCTCTGGCAGCAAAATGTAGAACAGATAACTGGGCAGCGGCTGAATATCCCCACTGCATGGTTATCTCCAGGTACCGCCCCCGACACGCCCCTACACTAAGCCTGGTGAATATCCCACTTAGGGGCATTTACATGGTTTACAGCTCTGTAAACCGTGTAAATGCCTTTGAATATCGGGCCCCTAGCTCTTAGGTTTTCTGAGCTTACAAATAAAGTGCAATGGAGAAAACTGTATTAGTCTGCTGTCATTATATGGGAGTATCAGCACATCAGAATCAAGGGATCAAGCAAATATATAATTACAGACTGAGAAGGGAAAAGCTGATAATTCCAGTCAGAGTATAAACACTGGAAAAGCTCATTGTGGTAGCAACTGAAGCTCAATTGTTCAGTAGTTCCTAATTCTTGCTGTAAGTTCAAGTTTCAATGATATACTATGAAATTTAATGGAAAGCAGCTTTGCAGTTGTTGAAATGTGTGTAATATAAAAACATCTACATTGTCATGCCTCTCAAGCCTGCGGTAACTCAATACGAAAGGTACATAACCTCCGTGGAAAAGGAATAACACAGCACCACCAAGGAATCAGGGCTGCCCCCAATAACCTCCCTCCTCTCTCACTCCTGCCAGCGCCGGTGCTGGAATCAAAATGGTACCTGAAATCTCTAGCAGTAGTCTTGTATTATTACTGCTAGAGGTCAACCTTATGGTACAGTAGGTTGACCTCAATGGACACTTATGCATATAGTTTAGATGGCTGCTATTCAGTAAGTATGCATGCTGCATTGATCATGCAAACCTTGTATTATGGGTGTGTACAGGGGTGGAGTTTGGGCGGAACGTGGGTAGAGCATGAATTTACGCACATAGGTTGTACAATACAAAAATTGTAGGTACAGGCATTTACACCAACCATAGGGTTGGCCTAAGTGTTTGCGTTGGAAATTAATGTGCATTTCCACTCCTATTTTATAAGATAAAGCATGCACGTATCTTACTTTATCAAACAGGCATTAAATATACGCATAAATCAAGCCTATTCTTATAAAGTCACTCTACATATGTTCCTCCGTCATGCGATTTAGCGAGTGCACATTAGTGGCACGCTATCTAATATCTTCCTACACATTACTGAGAGGTTTCTGCTAGCTGCACATGGAGTGCCTGGAAAACGAAGGAGAAGACGTTAGAACCAATATCCATAGGCACTTGAGAATGAAGATCTTTGACCCCACTTTTGTGCCAAAGCTAAACACAGAACATGCACAGGGGTTGATGTTTAGCTCATTGGGTGGGGTTGAATATCTGAATATAGTGGTCAACTCTGGCATTATCTGGATGGGAGCAATATTCAGCAGCTATCTGGCACTTACAAGAGCTTTTTTGCTATCTTAAGTTATGCGGATTGTTATCTAGACAGTCACACCGAAAATTGACACTATTCAAGTAAGTGACAGCAGTGTCTCAGGTCTGCCCACGCAACACCTTGGCACTATCCAGATAGTGCCACTGAATATCCCTCTCGCTGGGTCTTTACCAGCTTAACAGATGCTGCCAACTGGATATTTCCCTTTAATTACCGATCCCAGAGTTTTTCAGGAATTCTTACATGCACAATTACGTGACATTTAGGTCTTCTCAAACCAAAGAGTTACATGCCGTGGAGTAAGTTCTAATGAGGGATCCGCATGACAAAATTACTTTCAAGTCTTTGTCAAGCAGTAGCTGCAAAAAAGCTAGAATAAGCTGCAAAGGTCCTGCGGTGTGTGTGAGGGATGGTCCCAGCATTCCCCGCTGCGGATACCATGGAGAAAACACTAGGATTGTGGGACGGCAGCTTTGAGGTAGTGATGGCTGTTATCCACGAAGCCTGCATAACGTGCAGCTATCGCACGATTTAAAGCCCACGGTAGCTGCTCAATATTCAAATGCCCACTCTCCGCCCACATCCCTCCCCTTCAAGCAGCCACTGCACAAAATGCAGCTACCTTGGCAAAAGGCCCACGATAGCTGCATTTCTCTTTCATTACTTGTCTTTGCAGCGCAACAATCCTGCATTAGTGATGTGAAGACAGCAAATGCCTTTTAGTAAGCATGCCTCATACATATGCAACATTTTATTGCCTAAACTGGAATTCCATATTTCACCATAATGTTGAATAGAAATATCCTGCAGAAATGAAATGTTCTTCCAACAGTTTCTTTTAAAGTCATAGTCTAGTGTTGACGGTCCTTAAACCTTGAAATCTTTTGTTAGGCTTTATCCCATTGCTGAATTTTTCAGCTTTGTATTGTAGGCATATAACATAAGTTGCAGCACATCTTTTTATAACCTATCCTTGCAGTCTTGAATAAGATGTATAAATGTCTGAAAGTATCTTTAATAAACACAAAAAAAGAAAGAAGCTGTGTTTTGTATTTTTTTTTGAGTACCGTTCCACAAAGCATGGCAGGTAGGGAAAAATTGACATTAAAGTGAGAAAAACATTTTTAGCATTGTTAACTTCTGCACAGCGTCTAACATTCATGGACAAAAAGCATTATTTGCAAGAGCTTTTTTCACATGGTTGTACTGAATTTTGTTTTATTGATCACATTCTTTGGGAGCAGAAAACAATTCGATAGCCCACTACTTTAACCATTAGGCTGTCCCTAGATGTCCCCAGTCTTGAAAATTATTCCGGGGAGGTCTAGGTAAACACCCCATAAAAGTCCATATTGGGCACGTCCATGTTTGTGAAATTGTGCTTGAATTTGGACGTGTCTGCCTTTTTTTCAGACATTCCGGCTTAGACGTCCCAGATTGCTCTTGGACATCATTTGTAAAATATGTCACCACAGATGCATCAACATCTGTGACATACCTTTTAGACTTTCCAACCAAAAGCTATGCAAGTAGGATTATCATTTGTCTGAAGGTATTTCTTTGGAAAATGTGGGGGTTTTCTAAGGCAAATTTCAATTGAATTTATGCAGTGCTAATTTGGATATTATTTTTCATTGCCCACTATTTCTGCTTTGCCAAATCTAGCAATACATCCATTTTATTGCTAGACTTAAAAAAAAAGAGATTACCCCCCAAAAAGGAAATATTATGGTCTCTTCCATTAAACAAGGTAAAACTGTAGGCCTCACGTATAAATAGGTCATCCCATTACAAGGTAAAAATGTCTTTTGTTCATTGTCCAGTACACAATATATTTACAGGAACATTACCAGAAACCTCTCAGCTGTAACAGATCTGAACCTTATATTTAGATGCAGTCATATATTACTGCTGATAATGTGATGTCAGTGAATAGATTGGAATTTTTCACTGTCCTTTATCAAGATAAATTGTTCTGTCAATAGCAAATGGCTGCCACGTATTAACACTGCACACTATATGACTTTTCATTCCAAGTAAAAATTATATTTAATGCTTTTGCACAAAATCTATGGCCGTGACTACCCCTATTACCTATTTAACTACCTTTTAAAAGGAGGATTTATTTCTGCAAATTAGGACCGGGGTAACAAGATGGCATCATGCATCATAAACTTTAAGTCAATACAAGACAAGACACTTGCAGTTAGAAGGAGAAAATATCCTACTTTCATCTCTTGGTCATCCAATAGTATCATCAAACCGGTGGAAGCAGCTGCTGAAAGCAGAACTTTATCTTGGCCTCCTTCCATCCGCACTGCACTGGAGTCCCACAGTAGCAATTTGCTCATTGCCCTATTACTTTCAATAGGTATTCTAGTAATTGGCTATTTCACACTTGTAAGGCTTGAACTGGCAGAGTGCAAAGGGCAGGCAACCAGCCTGTCGGGGTCCAGCAAGCTGGTCATTCATCAATTATCATCAGTTTTTATAACTGCAAGTGAATCCCTCAGAAACCATGTTTACTCAGATCCGTTTTGCTGGCAGTGTAATTTCAGGAAAAACCTGCTAAGTTCATTTGAAGAACACAAAGGTTGCCCTGCTGTGACCAGCACGTTTGTTAGCTGGCACATGTTGGGCTGATTCTTGGGTTTATTCTCGGGAGGATTCCAGCTTCTGTTGATTTCTGTGGCACCTGCTGTCCTTCACACATCATCATTTTCCTTGCCAAGAAATAAATATTCAAATCAGATAAAAACAGCTTATTTCATAATGACTGATTTGAAGAGAGACTGGAATAAAATAAGTCAAGTAAAAATTGGGTCCCATCCAAATAATATTCTATTTAGATGATGTTTCTAGAAAGAAATAGATGATTTCTGTTAGTGAATGTTCAATATTTAAAACTGTTTCTATTTTAAAGGGATTATAAAACTAATAAGAAGAAATGCAGCTAAATAAAATTCTTTGAGTGTGTGTGTCTAACCAGCTTTTCATCTTTACTAATCTATTCCATGCAACGATCCAATAGTCTATCATAAAATTACTGGAACATTGGGGATGAGTGAATCTCATCCAACCTTGCTTGAATAAAAGTTGAGCATCAAAAGTGTTTGGCCTCAAAATAAAATCTGATAATCAGGGACAGTTTCATCTCCATTTGCTTCTCAGTAGTTTTTGCCAGATTTACTTGTCCAATGTTTTGGATTTCTATGAATATTCACAGATTCAGAATTGTGCACTATTCAAAGGTGGTATCAGTCTTTGAAAACGGCAATCAGCCTGTGAATAGTCAGATGTGAATAGGGTCATAAAGAGCCAAAATCGTTAAGGAGATTCAAGACGACCCAGAAGTGGTTCATAATTATGAGCGTTGACCTGTGGCCCATTCTTGCTCAAATCTGATTACTCAAACACTTGCCAAGTTAGATGAAGTCTCTAATTAGTTCAAAGTGGTTCACCCGCCCCTAATTTAAATTATCAGTTGGCGCTTCCTTGGTGTTGCAAACTTTAAGAGATGCTGACTGTGAAGCCTGTTTAGCAAGGCATGGTGAAATAGCACATTAACATGTTGTGTTAATGCAAATTGATTCCCTTGGAATTTACTCAACTATGGAGCATGGGCAGCACTGGGAACTTGCATTGACAAGGCCAGGAAAATACATTTGCTGCTCACTGCAGGAAAAAGGGGGTCAGCCAGAACCATTTTGAACAATGGTGGTTTATGGTTTATTCGGTACTTAATATGCCGCCTTTCAGGCAGATCAAAGCAGTTTACAATAAAAGCAAAACAACTAAAAGTGGGGAAAAGAAATGCAATCTGATAGTAAAGGAAAGAAAGAGGGGAGCACAGGACAGAGATAAGAGGGAGACAGCGAGGGGTAGCAAAGGGAGAAAGAGGGGAGAGGAATGGGGGAGAGGAAATGCAGAACTATCTTAGGGAGCTAATTCAGGGTGCTGAATGCCAGTTGGAAAAGGTTAGCTTTTAAGGAGGACCTGAAATGTTGGTAAGAGGATTCTAGACACAAATCGGGAGGCAAGTTGCTCCAAAGATGAGGGGCACAGAAAAAGAAAACGGAGGACCAAGTGGAATAGAAGCAAGCACGGGAAACAGCAGGAAGGTAGAGACAATTTTTGTGGATAATCCGAAGAGACCGAGAAGGGACCATCGGGATGAGGAAGGAGGCGAGGTAAAGTGGTAGGCCAGAGTGCAGAGTCTTGTGAACGATAGTGAGGATCTTAAATTGAACACAATAGAGGACAGACAACCAGTGATGTTGGAGAAAAATAGGTGCGATGTGATCATACTTGGAGGTGTGGGTGAGGAGGCGAAGGGCACTGTTTTGTAGTGTCTGCAGGCGACAGATTTCATGTGCAGGCAGACTAGAGTAGATGATATTACAATAGTCAATGCAGGTGATTATTATGGAAAGAATAAGGGTAGTGAGGGCTCGTGTAGTAAGGAGGGGATGAACAGAATGAATTTAGCGTAATGCGGAAAATAATTTTGTTGATGTCTATTAGACAACTTTTTGGTGGTGGTGAGAATCGAGGAGGAATGTGACACATTCTATATACCCTTTCGATGTCTAGGACATCTGCACCTTGCCCACTCACAATCTTAACTGACAGAGGTGTAAGGCAGGGGTCTCCAAATCCAGCCCTGGAGGGCCACAAACCAGTCAGGTTGGCAGGATATCTCTAATGCATATATATCTCATGCATATTCATTAGGGATATCCCGAAAACCTGACTGGTCTGCGGCTCTCCAGGACCAGGGTTCCCCACCCCTGATGTAGGGGAAAAAGGAATGAGAGAGGATTGGCTGGAGATGAATGGGGAAGAAGGGAAGATTCTGGAAATGGAGAAGGTGGGCAGGTGGGAGAAAGAAAGGGAGAAGCACTAGACCTGGATGTGGGAGGGAAGAGAGAGGAATGATTCTGGACATGAATGGATGAAAAGGAAAAAAAGAAGAGGGGAGATGCTAGATATAGACGTTGGTAAGAGAAGAAAGAGGGGAGACGCTGGACATGGATGGCAGGAAGGGAAGAGGAAGACAGAGGAGAAAAACTAGACACAGTGAAGGGAGCATAGGGAGATGGATGGGAGATGCTGGACACAGGGAAGGGAGGCATAGACAAATGGCGTGGAGATGCCGGACGTGGGAGGGGGAAAGAGGCAGGGGAAGATGGGCATGGGGGGATACGAAGAGAAGGTGGGGAAAGAGATTCTGGAAAGGGGAAGAGAGGGGGCAGATGCTGGATGGAGTGAATGAGATGGTGAACACAGGAGGGAAAGGAGAAAGGCAAGAGTTAGTGGAAGACTGATGAATAAGAGGCTGGTATAATAGAGAAGGGAATGGGAAGGCTGAAGTGAAGGTGAAAGGTGGCAGACTGAGGACTGAAAGCAAGGGACAAACACAGAAGATCTCTAAAGGAAAAAAGGGACTATAGTAGTTGATATGGAAGGCAGACTAGATAGGTCATATGGTCTTTTTCTGCCATCCCGTTCTATGTTTCTATGACTGGACAATTACAAGGAGTGAAATCTGAATCCATATAGAGATAGAAAAATAAATGGAAGAAAGCTGAAAGATAAAAATTCTATGTCAGAGACGGATATAGGGAATGAAATGAAGAAGACAGGAGGGGAGAGAAGTGGTAGAAGGACTTGAGACCCTGGAAAGAGGTAAGAGAAAATGGAAGAAAGCAGAATGCCAAGACTGGAAACAACTCAATTAGAAAAATAAAATGGTCAGACACCAAAGTTAGGAAAACAATTTTATTTTCAATTCAGCGAATGGAATATGCAAGTTTTTGTAATGGACATGTGCTATCTATATGTAAATGCATCTCATTCTATTTCTTTGAAATTGCACTGCATGCAGAGTTTTGGGGTTTCAGTTTAATTTGTCTCCCTTTTCCTATTTTTTGGTCTGTGGTCACTTATTCTGCCCTTGGCTATGTTCTAAGCGTGTGACGCGAGGTCAGGTATTCCATTAGCAAGGAGTTTCTATGTAGGCTTCTGTAGTATTCTGACCAGTAAGTATATGGATGATCTACGGCGCACTGCAATACTTCTGCTGCTGCTCTTTTCTGGGTAGGCTTCTTGTTTGAGCTTTGGAAGTTCACAGCGTTATGAAATAGTAGATTTGCTCTGCGGTTCTTGCATTTTCTTTTTCAGCCTGATATTCAAAGGCAGACCTGCAAACCGTGTAAATGCTGTTAAGCGGGATATGGTTAGTGCCGCTGAATATCCACGGGTACTGGTTAACATCGGGGCGTTCCATAGGTGGTAGCCAGGGATAAGCGGTCAACGGCGACATTCAGTCGCTGCCCAGTTATCCCTCAGTGGCAAAAGTTAGACACAGAAAAGGCTGTCTGAACTTTTGCCGCCGAAGCTAATCACATAAGAAAGGCACATATAGACCTTTCATTTAGCCACCAATTCTAATTTCCCTTATTTAAGCCAGGCAGAGGCAAATCACTATAATAAACATTTTTTTTGTCGGATCACCTGTCATGAGGTTGATAAATCACTCTCTTGCAACAGGCTCTCCATTTTAATCAATTTTCAAAAATGGCCAACCGGCCAAAGTGCGTGAGGTTATATGTTCCCCCGAACCAACCACCGCATAATCCTTAAAATGCTTTCTTAAAACCAGCTAAATGTCACTCAGAGTCTTATTTAACGTGCTTAAATCCGTAGTGCACTGATATCAACAGCACGGCACAGCACTCATACTTATCTGTGTGGGAAAACACATGAGCAATGGCTCGCTCTGTATCAATCTGGAGGTGCAATCCTTCACTTATAGATACTGTTTCCAATGGATCCAACCGCTGGTCCCCCGATGGTATTACTGTGCTGTTAAGGGCTGCCGTCAATCTGTTGGGTGCCATGACACAATCATTGGCCCGATGCCGGATCTCCCAAAGGGGAATCCTTGATGAGGATAGTGTCTGGGGACCGAGGCCAGTCTGCGGTCGGATCCTTCCAGGGGACCTTCGCAGGCCTCTTCTTCTCCAATGCCTCGGACAAATGTCAGACTGTGGGACCGTGCCCAGGGAGCCCCCGGCTGGTCAGAACCACCCAAGGATGTCGCCTTGGAGGGTTTCTTCTTCTTCCTGGGTTCCCTCGAGGGAGACCCTCATTCTGAGGGCCCCTGATGAGGCTCGGGTTTGAAGGATTCTGCTCGAGATGTCGGGGCCTCAGATGAGGCCCTGGCCTTTGGAGGCACTGGAGACTCGGGGAAAAACTTATCATGCTGCTGCTGGTGGCTTTTGAGGGCCTTACTGGACATCCTCTTGCAGAGAACACATGCTGCCGGGTCATGATCTGGCCCCAGGTAGTGGAGACAGCACTCATGTGTGTCAGTCAAAGACATAATTTTAGAGCACCGATCACACTTCTTGAAGCCACTGGTGGTTATGGGGAAAAATGTACCCCTGCAAGGTCGAAGACTCTCCAGGCTGCCAGCAGAAGAAAAAAGGCGTGAAGATGCCAGGAAAAGAAAATAATGAAAAGCTAGAAAAAAAAGAGACCGAACTCAATGCCGAGGCAATGAGGTCGGCAGGCAGGAAGAGTACCGGTGCTATACTGGAGGCAAGTATGAAACTCGGGAGAGAAAAAAATCAAATTTTTCTGGGGACAAGCCAGATAAGCATATGAAAGGCTCTGAGGAAAAAAGGAGACTGAGCAACATGGCACCCTTGGGCAGGAAGGGGACCACACATGCATGGTGGCATCCCCCAAAGGCTTTCTTTGAAAGCTGATGGGATGCTTCCGCAAGAGCTCCGTTAGCGCCGTCACCCATATGTGAGGACTGTCTTCCTCCTTGTTCCCAGAGAAAATGCATAAATATAAAATAAAATAAAAAATTATATTTCCTTTATATCATTTTCAACAACGATGAAATATTTAGGCTTTTTTGTTCAGCTGCAAACTGTAGTATTCAACATGTCATACACCCATACATTGTTCATCAGGTGTGTCACAACAGAAGAGAGGTTGAGAACCACTGCCCTAGAGACTAATGGCATCATTGTGATACCTATTGATGCATTTTTCATTTACAACAGTGGTTCTCAACCCAGTCCTCTGGGACCGCTAGTCTAGTTGAGTTTTCAGGGCATCCACAATGAATATGCATGAGATAGATCTGCAAAACAGTCGCCCAAGAGCGGATGGTTCAGAAGAATGTATCCTTGAGGGATACTACCAAAAGCAGAGAGGTTCCAAAAAAGAGTAAAGTAGCCCAAATGCCCTCGAGTATGGAGCAGACAGAGCTTAAAGATCCCAAATTACCCATGTCTACCAACAGCCAAACTAATATGAATAAAATACAGTCTCTAAAATGCTTGTATGCAAATGCTAGAAGTCTAAAAAATAAGATGGGAGAGTTAGAATATATAGCACTAAATGAGAGGTTAGATATGATTGGAATATCAGAGACATGGTGGAAGGAGGACAACCAGTGGGACACTGTGATACCTGGATACAAACTATATCGTAATGATAGAGCTGATCAAATTGGTGGAGGGGTTGCGCTCTATGTTAGAGAGGACATTGAGTCAGAAAGGATTAAAGTTTTGCAGGAAACAAAATTTGCTGTAGAATCTCTATGGATTGAAATTCCATGTAAAAAGGGGAAGGCGATGGCAGTGGTGGTGTACTATCGACCGCCTGGCCAGAATGAACAAATGGATGATGAAATGTTCAAAGAAATCAAGGAAGCTAACAAAAGTTATAGCGCAGTAATAATAATGGGTGATTTCAATTACCCAGGTATCGAATGGGTCAGTGTCACGTCAGGACATGCTAGGGAGATAAAGTTCCTAGATGACATAAATGACTGCTTCTTGGAGCAGCTGGTTCATGAACTGACCAGAAGGGAAGCCATATTAGACCTAGTCCTTAGTGGAACACCAGATCTAGTGCAAGAGATAAGGGTGTTGGGGCCACTTGGCAATAGTGATCATAGCATGATCACCTTTGATTTAATTAGTGGAGGAGGGATAGTAAGAAAATCCACAGTACTACCTTTTAACTTTCAAAAGGGAGACTATGATAAAATGAGGAAAATAGTTAAGAAAAGACTAAAAGGAGCAGTTGCAAAGGTTAAAGACTTATATCAAGCTTGGGTGTTGGTGAAAAATACTATCTTGGAAGCCCAGACCAGCTGTATTCCATGCTTTAAGAAAAGTGGAAGGAAGTCCAAAGAACTGCCAGCATGGTTTAAAGGGGAGGTCAGAGAGGCTGTTGTTGCAAAAAAAGCATCTTTCAGGAAATGGAAAAAAGAGCCAAACGACGAAACCTGGAAACAGCACAAGCACTGGCAAGTCAAATGCAAGGCATTGATAAAGCAGGCAAAGGGAGAATTTGAGAAGAAGCTTGCTGCGGAAGCAAAAACGTGAAATAAAGATTTTTCAAGTACATTCGCAGCAAAAAACCTGTGAGTCAGGTGGTCCATTAGATGATAGAGGAGTTAAAGGGGCACTAAGAGGCGACAAGGTGATAGCGGAGAGACTGAATGAATTCTTTGCTTCGGACTTTACTGAGGAAGATGTAGGGATGTTACCCATGACTGAAGTGGGTTTTAAAGGTGCGGAAGAATTGAAGGAAATATTGATACATCGGGAAGATGTATTACAACTATTAGATAAACTGAAGAGTAGCAAATCACCTGGGCCGGATGGTATAAATCCAAGGGTGTTGAAAGAACTGAAATATGAGATTGCAGACCTGCTATTAGTAATCTGTGAATTTTCATTAAAATCATCTGTAATACCTGAAGATTGGAGGATCGCCAATGTAACGCCAATTTTTAAAAAGGTTCCAGGGGTGATCCGGGAAACTACAGACCGGTGAGCCTCACGTCAGTACCGGGGAAAATGGTAGAAACCATCATAAAGAATAAAATTACTCAGCATGTAGATAGTCATGGCCTAATGGGAGACAGCCAACATGGTTTTAGACAAGGAAAATCTTGTCTTACTAATCTACTATGTTTTTTGAAAGTGTGAATAAACAGGTGGACAAAGGTGAGTCAGTTGATATAGTGTATCTGGACTTTCAGAAAGCCTTTGACAAGGTCCCTCATCAGAGACTTTTGGCAAAACTAAAGAGTCATGGGATAGGAGGCAGTGTACTATTGTGGATCAGGAACTGGTTAAAAGATAGAAAGCAGAGGGTAGGGCTAAATGGCCAATTTTCCCAATGGAGAAAAGTGAATAGAGGTGTACCCCAGGGATCTCTGCTGGGTCCGCTGCTTTTTGACATATTCATAAATGACCTGGAAAGTGGAATAACGAGTGAGGTTATCAAATTTGCAGATGACACAAAACTATTTAAAGTTGTTAAAACCCAAGAGGATTGTGGAAAATTGCAAGAGGATCTGGAAAAATTGGAAGACTGGGCATCAAAATGGCAGATAAAATTTAATGTGGACAAGTGCAAAGTTATGCACCTAGGGAAGAACAACCCAAACTATGGTTACACGATGCAAGGTTCCACATTAGGAACCAACACCCAGGAAAAAGATTTAGGCGTCATTGTGGATAGCATGTTAAAACCCTCGGCCCAATGTGCAGCGGCAGCCAAGAGAGCAAATAGAATGCTAGGTATCATAAGGAAAGGAATGGAAAATAAAACAAAAGATATTATAATGCCTCTATATTGGTACATGGTGAGACCGCACCTTGAATATTGTGTGCAATTCTGGTCTCCATATCTTAAAAAGGATATAGCGTTATTAGGAAAGGTTCAGAGAAGATCCACCAAAATGGTAAAGGGGATGGAAGGATACTCCTATGAAGAAAGGCTAAAAAGGTTAGGGCTCTTTAACCTGGTAAAGAGACGGCTGAGGGGAGATATGATAGAAGTCTATAAATTAATGAACGGAGTGGAACGGGTAAACGTAGATCGATTGTTTACCTTATCAGAATATTGAAAGGCTAGGGGACATGCAATGAAGCTACAGGGTAAACTATTTAAGACTAATAAAAGAAAGTATTTTGTCACTCAACATGTAATCAAACTCTGGAATTTGTTACCGGAGGATGAAGTAAAGGCTGTTAGTGTAGCTGGGTTTAAAAAAGGTTTGGACAAGTTCCTGGAGGAAAGGTCCATAAACCATTATTAAGAAGGGACCCAGGATATCAATGCTTGACCCAGTACAAGCATTGCGGAACTTGTGTCTTTTGGGGAAACTTCTAGGAACGTATGACCTAGATTGTCCACTGTTGGAAACAGGATACTGGGCTTGATGGACCTTGGTCTGACCCAGTATGGCATGTCTTATGTTCTTATGTTCTCATGCATATTCATTGCGGATATCCTGAAAACCTGAGTGGCCTGGGGGTCCCAGAGGACTGATTGAGAACCATTGCTTCAAAGTGCCTTCATTTTTATTTTGCAGTTATTTGTTAATTGAAAGCAGATGTTAAAACATCTAATTCTAAATGAATTACTCAAGAAATAAATGAGGCTCTTTTACTAAAGTCTGCTAAGCGGTTAGCACATGTTTTAGCACGCGATAACTGCAGGCCGGCCTGTCCACTAGGTGAGTTAAGCAGCCACCTAGGGTGGCCAACCTGGATGGGCAGCTTTGTACTGCCACTTTGTTGTCTGCGGCCGGCCATCTGCTTCAGCACACATGACCTACTGCTTCTGAACCCCTTCAATGCAACTTACTGTCGGAGGGGGGGGGGGTCAGAAGTGGCAGGTCATTCTACAAAGCACATTGTCTGCTATAGGCAAAAAAGTGAGTATCTTTTAAAATGATGCCACCACCCGCCTTCCTCCCAAGGACTCGGGGGCACGGCGGGGATTTCTACCTGGGGCAGCAGATACCCTTGGGCCGGCCCTCTGTAACTGTTACCATGCTGTGTGCTAAATCCCATGGTAACGGCACATCATGTGATAGGGTGGGAAATGGGCGGGTTAGGAGCAGAGTGTGGACTCGGGGAGCACATTGCAGTTAGCCGCATTCTCTCAATGTGACAATTAGTGCTGCTGTACAGAACACCTCCATGGGTGGCATTGGGTGCATCCGCATTAATTGTTCCACACGTTAAGGTATGCATCCGCACAGTAACTGCCAGGCACATGATGGCCAGTTACCGCAGAGGGTTTGCACTTACCACACGTTAGTTTTAGTGCTGAACCGCATTAAGTGTAAAACCCTAACTGGCTTGGGTTGAAGGGCCCCAATGTGCCAGTATAGTCCTATGAAATGATAAATGTAGCAAGGGGAACACTTTTAGACAATTAAAATAATTTGGGGATTGCTACTTTGCTTCCATAATAAATCATTTTGGGGTTAGTTAGCAAAGCATAACATGGCAGAATACACATGCTCCTATGTAATACAGTAAGTTCATTCTCACATTATGATGGGGCGATGCCCAATAAATGGCCTTAATGGGTGGGCAAAATAGGCAGTTGTGTAGGATGGTAGGATTTAGGGGTCAGCTAGGTTCTTGTCAGTCAACAACAAAAGATTTTCTCATATAAAATGATGCTATAAAAGCATCACTATGTCATGGAAAAACACACAGTCCCTTTATTGTCCACAGTACACTATTAAACTGAACTCTGTTTTACAACTATCTATTTTCCTTATCCCACGACGCTTGTCTGTTTCTTTTCAAAGGCTCATTTGATCTGTTGGACACTTAAATGACAAGATGATGCATTACCTTGGAAGTGCCTGGAGCACAGTGGACAAATAATATGACAAAAAAATTAACTTTGTCAATCACATACACAGGCATAATCCCAACAAGAGGTACATGTAACGAGCAAAGTGATTTAATGCCCTGTTCACAATAGTCAAAAATCAATTCCGAATTTTTAAAGGACATAAGTAGAGCTCTCTTCATAAATCTACTTCCAGAGGTCCCAAGAATTATGTACTCACTAGTTGAATATATGAAGTAACACCGAAGCGTATCTAATTGTAATACATCATGAGATAATCAATCAAGCCCCAAGCGCTCAGGCCTTGTCACCCTTCTTCATCCATTATGTATGTAAACCTTCAATGCCAGGGAATCACTATGAGGTATTACCTGGCATTTAAGGCTGTGGCTTTGCCAACTGACAAAACTCAATTAGACATGTTCAAGATTTTTACTGTCTGAAATTTACAAAATATTTCAAATCACCATGGAGAAAGTGGTTGAGGCCAGAGTAGAAACAGTCACTCCAACATTAAAACAGTCAACATCCAAGAAACGCCTTCTTCTAACTGTATTACCAAACCTTTCTTCACCTTCATCTACGAGTGCGGTCTGGTTGTCATGACCCATCGCTTCTTTATAACATGCCATTAGCAGAAAATGCTTCTCTAAACGCACAGCTCAATGACTGAACAGCATCTGCTGCAGTAATATGGAAGCAGAATAGCGGGCCAAAACAATACATTTTTTCATTCCAAACCCGACAAAGTAGGATGAAGGGCAAGCAGTTGGAAATATTTACATATATTCCTAATCCAAAAAGTCTCGCTTCACCAGCTGCTATAGCAAGGCAATCTTATCCTATTGGCCTGTTCTCCGAGCACAGTCCTGTTCCACATCCTAGTGAGAGCCATTTTTTTTAAAAGTCTAATTTGCTTTTTGGGGGGAGGAAGAATTAAAAAATGGGGATGGAGATAGCCTCTAGAACGAAAGACATTTGAAATTAGGATCACAAATTGTTAAAGTATTTAATTAATGTGTAACTTCAGAGTCAATGCATTTATACTACGCTCTTAAATAATGGAAAGAAAACTAGATACATTTGACAGAATTTTAGCTATTCAGCCAGGATCTTTGCCTCAGTCAGGAGGGGCAGATAACAGCAGGAAACTGGTTGCTTCAGGCATGTAGTAGGAGAAAATTAAGGGCTCTGTAAATTAGGCAGCTCTATTCCTCCCACAGTCCAATTACAAACTTTATTATTTGTCAATAAAGTAGAAAGTATGACTGCCCTCCAGACAACGCAGCTGTTGCCATATGGCCTCTCCTGTTTTTTTTCCTCCATGCTGACTTTACGGTGCGAACTTTACCGACAGCAAAATTAAAAATGTAACAGGTGCCCTGTGCAAAGTGTTCCTATGGGCAAGGTTTCCCTGGAATATGGGAAGCATTAGTTGCATCAAAGGCTCAAGGCTGGTGCAAGGGTAACGGGTGCCCTAGGCAAATCCTCAGCGTTACGTCACTTCCCGTCCTTCCCAACCAAGATCATTGCAACACAACCCCTCCCACAACAAGCCTGTAAAATGGCTAATTGGACATCCGATTTTGAAAAATTAAGCTTTGCTTTCTATATATGTGCATACCCACTCTAAGTGCTGATGGTTCTTTCAGTTATTGGGGCTCTCAGGATCCTATTGTTTTGCGGTGACTGTTGCTTCCCTCGGAAACTGCTGCCCTAGGTGATTGCCTAATCCTGCAAAGGCTCCAACTACAAGCAACTACTATTTCAGTTTCAAGAAGTTTTATGGTTGCCCTTATAAAGTGGTTCGGTATGCACTAAATGTTTTCTGTGAGGTTGAGGGAGTTGGAAGCAATCCAGTCTCTCACTTGCCGCAACTATCTATTGCACTAGAAATGTCTGCAATCTCCCATATGATAACAGAGATGTACATTTGTTACTACCCAGGTGGCTCATTAGCATGACTTAAAAATGTAGTGGATGCTAAATCAATTCAATGCACACTAACCTAGGCATGAATACATGTTAAGTTGATTCATGTGTGTTCAAAAGTATCCAGTAATCTGGGAAAAATGCTAAACAATCTGAAATGTTTCCCCTGTGGCGTTCTGTCCAATAGGTGGGCTAGGTGGCCGCCTAGGGCGGCAGACCTGGTGGGGAGCCCGACTCCATTTTGAAAGCGTCGGCTTAAATGGAGTTGGACCGCGACTGCTCCCTGAATCCATCTCTCTCATCTTGCGGCAGTGGCTCGAAACAGAGTCAGGCTGCCGCCGCCAGATGAGAAGATGGATTTGAGCGGCGGCGGCAGGCCAGTGGTGGCGGTGGTGGCAGCAGGGGGGGGGGGGAGACAGCACTATGGGGGCTTCTGCCTGGGGCAGCAGAAACCCTTGGGCCGTCCCTGCATATTTCTATTTGATGCTTATCACCCTTGCTGGACATTAGCTCGGGCTGTTTAGCTGCAGTCCCTGTGCTTCTGCCAGCCTGTCTGGTGCTCTTCTACTGATCTTCCTGCCCTTCTGCGTATGAAATAGCCTACATTTTTAATTTCTGAGACTGGTTTTCTCTAGACACCGAATGGGAAGAAGAATTTTGAAACAGAACTATATACGTTTAGCTGACATGAGATTGCTGGGTATATAACAATTTCTTTTTCCTTTTTTCATTATCTTTCCCATCCTCGGGCTCTTTTTACAAGCTGCAGCATGGTTACCGAGTTTCATTGTTACCCCTCAGGAAGCTAGGTAGTCAGGTGTTATACCTTCAAAACATCACTCATTGCTTTCTTTCATTATTTTTGTGTATTGCGGGCAGCATATTTTGTTTTCAGACTCAGCAAAGCTGCATTTACTAATTAAGATTTTGGTGTCTCGAAACCGCATGATCAACCAGACAGCTTGGTTAGCAATAACTGTTCTTTTTGCACAGGCTCTTGTAATTGCTAACTTATTTGTGATATTTCCATTTCCAGAAAAGTATAAAAGTGGCGGACCTCTTGGATTAGCATAGAATTGAAAATTAATTTAAGAAGATAATGCTACATGAAAATAAACTCTCTTCTCATTTGTGTTTCAAGGACTCTTCTGTCTAACTAGCTTCAAGAGTCCTTTTTTTGATCATAATAAAATTATTTGCCATATGGTTCAGCTGCTGTGATCCTTCCTCAATGAGAGGATTATGCATGAAATGCAATGCCTACTGTAACCGCAGCCAAGCACACAGCTGGCTCTGATAATACCAACAAATGGCTTCATCTATCTCAATGTCACGTAGGAGTTGATGTGATGAGAATCATCTCAGAGCACAATTAAAATTGACATTGTCTATGAGAGGTGATGGGGGGTTCTGACATCAGAGCTGTGCGAGATCCATCCTCTTTCCATTGCAACAGAAGAAACACGCTGTCTCCTTTCACTCTGTCACACTAATGATGTGCTTTTGAACGTCCTTTTTGCGTGTACATTAAACACAGTAAATCAGCAAAAACTCAGCTGTGTTTAAAAGCTTCACCTTTCTCTGACATTTAGAAAAAAGACGCACACATTTCCACTTTACCTGTTGTGGCTTTTCTTTTAAGTCAGGGGTGCTACCGCCAATCAAATGATAAAAAGAATTACAGATGGAAGGATTTATATGTCTCGACGGTCACAAATGTTGATGGTATGCTAGGACTGCTTTGGTTTAATTTCTGCAATATTCAAACACACTAATAAAATCATGTTTGAATAACTGTTTGCTCCAGAACGCCAAATTAGATTGCAAAAGTCAACCATAATCCGTAACGAGTGGGCTAACTACCAATATACTGACTCTTGGCCAACCTAAACAAACGGAGGTTGGTACAATCATTTATATTTTATTGTTATATTTATGAGTTAGAAAACCCACAAACAGAGTTTATTAATGATTCAAATGACTCCATATAAAAATAAGACATCAAAAAGCTAAGCTTTATGATGTTTCTTTTTTTCAGGAAGCCAGAACACAATTATACAAAGCAACTGTAATAATTTATCACTTGGCCATCATTAAAACAGCGTAATTTTGCCTGAAATAACGAAGCAATCCAGTTATTGGACACTGTTTTTCATTCTCCCCATTAAACTACAATATCTTGTATGAATTCAGTAGTTTGATTTCATATGAATAGCACAGCACAGTATTAGGAAAACAGATAGGGCAATTTATAAAGCTTTTAATCTTTTTTTTTTACAGTCGACTTTAATTCAAAATGTTATGTGAAGGTTTACTGACAAGCCTTTTCAGACCATGATAAGAATGCACCCCACAATCCATCACCCTTTTGCCGTCAGCTCCAAGGACTTCATATAATTTGTCACGGTTCAAATTTATGCTTTTTGCCATAAAAATGCAAACTTGCATAGATTCATTCCACGACCAAGAGGGAAAACAATGGAAACATTGATTGTGCCCTAACACAAGACAGTATGATACATTCAATCTTGCAAGCAATATGCCGTAAAGGGTCGGGACGTTAAATCAAACACTGGCTGATAAGAAAAACAAGTCAATCCAATATTGTAACTCTCAACACGAACAACACGCTTGTTCTGCTTTTGATTTAGCTTCCCAATTCCATGTATGTAATTTCCCAATCATGTTACTTTTCTATTCTCATGCCAGTACTAGAAAAACAGTGATAAGAGAGCGCACATAGGCTATTAAGTATGCTTGTGACTTTACTACCATACTGCATCATAAAGCTTCAGGAGCTCTCGCATCATAGCAGTTACTCTAACCACAAAAGCACACTGATTAGCCAGTCGGGCTGACAATAAATGTGCTCTCTGATTATTCTAAGACTGGATGTTGCATGCCAAGCTGTTGTCAACAATTTAAAGCTCGGAAGTATTTAGTTCCGATATATATAGAAATGTCATCAGGGCTGGTGTTATTCATTAGGCCGGGGGTGGCCAACTCCAGTCCTAGGGCACCACGATCCAGCCTGGTTTTCAGGATGCCCTTAATGAATATTCATGAGGTATATTTGCATCCACTGCTTCCCATTGTATGCAAATATATCTCATGAATATTCCTTATTCATGGGAGGAGTTTTTCAGGCTATGATGTGGAGCTGTTTGTTCCCCTATGGCAGGGGTGGGCAATTCCAGCCCTTGTGCACCACAATCCAGCCTGGTTTTCATGATGTCCCTAATGAATATTCATGAGATCTATTTGCCTTCCATTGTATGGAAATAGGTCCATGAATATTCATTAGGGACATCATGAAAACCAGGCTGGGTTGTGGTGCACGAGGGCCAGAATTGCCCACCCCTGCCCTATGGCTTTGAATAGCCACATAGAGGGAGGTTAAGTTATCTGAGGCTTTTCTCCTACCCATTGTTTAGTCTGTTTCTCTACTCACTACTGAGTCTCTGCCGATTGTTTGTAGCTAGGATTAAGTTCATGGTAAGTGATTTATATACATTAAAAATCTGTTTTTGAATTGTATGTTGGGAGAAGGGTTTTTGGTCTGTGAGTGTGAGGAATATGATTTATGAATATTCCTTAGGGACAGCCTGAAAATGAGACTGGATTGTGGTGTACTAGGACTGGAGTTGGCCACCCCTGCATTAGGCAAACCAGGCAATCACCTAGTGTTCCAGACTTTTGAGGACGGCCCACAGCCACCTCTGCTGCCCCTCTCTGGGACCTTCAGCAACAGCAATGATATTAAAACAGCAACCCAACGCCTACCCAACGCTTACCCAACGCTTCAGACATTGCATGCTGTTGTTGGTGTCATGCTTTGACCAGCTGCTTCTGCCCCCATGGAAACAGAAAGTCTGCATCTGAGAGGGTAGAAGCAGCTGGTCGACATGCGGCAGCAATGGCACGTCGAGTCAGAGGCTGTGGGTAAGCGCTGCAGTGTTGTTTTAAGGTAATTGCTGCCGCGGCAGGTCCCAGACAGGGTGGGGAGCAGGGGGCGGGAATGAGGGTTCACCTAGAGCATCTCACATCCTTGCACGTTCCATGAATGTCATAATCAGGGAAGGGTTATATGATAGGGAAGGATCTACTTTTATAGGAAGCACACTACAGAAAGGTATAAGATCTCTCTGCTGTCCATTAGGCTAGTTTCAGATTATTTATGGATAAATCATAAAAAGGAACTATCTGCTATTCATACCGTGCCATCAGAAATAAGCTCTAAATTGTAATCACTGCTTCAATAATTCCCTTTTTATTAATTTTTTTGAAATTGTACATAAAAGCATATCCTTCAACGCAAATACAGAACCTCACAGCAAAAGTACACGTTGCGTCAGTATACTTTTGTATGAAGTCATGCAAAGGTTTTGATAAATTTGGAATTAACAAGCTGTAGCTATTTTTTTTTTTTGCAAGAGCTGCAAAATAAAATGTCCCTAATGCAATGGTGTAACCACTATGAATTGGAGGTTCCCCTGGAGTTTTCTTCCTGGTTGCCCAAAGGGCCCAATGCCAGGCTAAAATATGTTAAAGCTCCCATTCCTGAAGTCATGCCTCTTGCCAAACAAAAGGGTCGGTAGCCCCTCACACCCCTTTGCACTCTCCTGGTACCTCACCTCACTCTAGCAATAGTCTGGCAGTACTAGTGATAGGGGTTGGATTGTGACCTCTTTTCCATTTTTGCATGTTAGTACATAGACCCCAATGTATACAATGCCAGAGAAACAAAAATTCTCAATAACCTATTCATCAGTGATGAAATATGCTCACTATGTGTTGCTCTCACCCCTCAATAATCTTTGGGGAATAGGGATGGTGAAAAAACATGAATAGTTCTCACAAACCTTACCACCCTAGTGCAGTCGCTTCCTCACCCTTTTTTACTCCTATTACCACACTTTAGTACAAATCGGTCTTCTTTTCCCACCCCATCACTCTCCTCCCCCAACCCCCACCCTCTTGCAGTCTCCTTCCCCCTTCTTCTTCCTCTTCTCCATAGTTCTCTCGCTCTCCTCCTTTCCCTCCCCACTTTATCTTATTTCAGCCAGGCACAATCCTCTCCTTCCTTTGTCCTCTCATTCTCTTCCTGTCTCCTTTCTTCTTGGATTTTGTTCTCTCTCTTCCTCTCCCTCCATCATTACTACAGCCATCTCTTTCTATCATATTCCCTCTCAGCTTCCAATTGAAAACAAACAGATTTTTCCAATCTACTCCCTAGGGCACCAATGAACGATAACACTGCCTCAGGGACAAAGATTCCATCCCTCTTGCTCCTGGGACTGCCTTGACAGATAAGTAGATTTTTTAAAAATCTTTGCTAATTTTTGTTTTCATATTAAAATACAGTTCAATAGAGATTAAGGTTACCAGATGTTCCCGATTTTCAGGGATTGTCCCTGATTCTGAGGTAGTGTCCCAGACATCATAGACTATAACTACCTCCTATCCCCAATTTCAATAAGGACAGAGAGGGTGCTTTTCCTGCACTCCTCTAATACATTCTTTTTAATCTTGGTAGACAAAGATGTAAAATTAATGGTGCCCCAGCTCCCATCCCTCCAAGCGAATCGGGAGTGGGGCAGTTGGGGCAGTTAATATGGCTGAGCCCGCATCCATTCACGTGGAAGGAGGAGAACGAGAGGAGCAAGCTCGGCATTGTCGGTTGGTAGCAGTGGCGATTTCAGTGTTGGTGGGGGGGGGGAGCTCTCCTCCTGTTTCAGCAGCAGCAGCTGCTCATTGTGGGGTTTTCTTTCCTTTGCAGCTGTGTTCGTGTGGCCATGAAGGGGGGGGGGGGGGGTGATGATCAGGGGGAGCAGGGGGCTGCAGCATGTGGATGCAGGGCCCTGAATCAGCTTGGTGCTTCAGAGGATTGCTGCTCCTCCTTTCTGCCTTCGGCATTTAGCATTGGGTTGGCTGTGTGGGGTGGTAGGTTTTGTGCTGGTGTGCAGGGGGTGGTGGTTTGGGAGTGTGGAGCACTATCCTAGGGGGGTACTGAGTGCATGGTGGAGTGGTCTGGCATAGGTGGGGGTGGCATTAGGTGAGTTACGGGGAGGTGGCTCGCATTCCTGACTATAGAAGTATGGAAGAAACATCACTTCCTGCAGTTGAGTCAGGGGGTGAGAGCAGATTTGGGCATTTGTCTGGAGTTCTTGCGAGATTTCAAGGAGGGCTTGGTTTTGGGATATATTTTGGGGGCTCATGGAGTGCGGAGGCTTTGCCCGATACTGGGAGAGACAGGGGTGTATGCAAGAACATTACGCTTTTGGAAGATTTCCCTGTTTGAGTGGCATTGCTGCTGTGGGGTGATCGCCTGCGCATTCGAATCTTGCTCTTGCATTCTGACAATATGGTAGTGGTGATGGCACTCAACAGGGAGTCTGCTAGGTGACCCTTGGTGGTGGAATTGCTGCACAAGATGGTACTTCAGTACTTGCAGCTGAATGTAGTGTCGGGGTGAAGTATGCATTTGGTTTGGATAATTCAGTTGCTGATGCTTTATCTCATTTGCAGTAGGCCTAGTTTTGCTCTTTGGCTCCAGCTGCAGATGCTGCCTCTTCCCAGATCCCAAGATTTAGTTGGCAGTGGAGCATCGCTTATCGCCACATGATGTCTCGGGGACATTGGTGAGTGTTGCTTTTGTGTCCAAGATGGGTAGATTTCCGGACCCTACAATTTGGGGTCCGGAAAGTCATGAAAGGTTTTGCTAGAGCACGGTTGGCCTCGGTAGTGCGGTCTAGACGGCAACCCATGATATGCTGTTGACTCTTTTGGCTATCTTGCCATGGGTGTGCTACCTTGTTTGAAGTGAGGTTATTTGGCATTGCATTTTCCTTTGCTTTCTTCCTAGTGGTTAGAGTGGGGGAGTTGGTGGCAATGTCCAAGTCCTCTTTGGGTGATAGGAGGCTCTTGGCTGATGATGCGGTGCTCTTGGAGGAGGTGCACTTGCGTATTTGTCGTAGCAAGACGAATCAGCTGGGACGTAGGACTTGGGTCCAGTTGTGGAGTGTTCCTGGCTTCATCTCCTGTCTGGTTTGTTGTGCCTGGAACTTTTTACTTTCTCAGCCAGTGGGAGATCTGCTTTGGTTGTGCCATGAGTGGAGGGATCCACTGACCCAATTCCATTTTGCTGCTATCTTGAAGTGGGGTTTAGCTATTGCGGGTTTCCCACTACAGGAGTTTGGAACACATTCATTCTGCATCGAGGAGGCCAAGATGGCTGCTGCACAAGGCCTTTCTGCGCTGCCGATTCAGCGCTTGGGTCGCTGGTAGTCTAATATATATAAGAGAAGTGCGCTAAACAGGCACAGAATTTTCTTAATCCGTTGCTACTAATCTGCTGCGATGGTCATTTGGTTGCAGAGAATTCCTCGGCGGCTGTGGCGAGATGTCATTTGACTGCAAGCAGTTTAGAGTTTGCAAAGTCATGTTGCATGGCCTATTCTATATGTGAGCTAGATAGAGAACCAAGATTGTAATAAACTTTTTGAAAATGATTGAAGGTAGTTTCATGATAATCTTCTTCATTTGGCTCGACCTAGCACTAATTTATAGCTGAATCCCAGCATCAAGATGTGGGGCTGGTCTCCATTTATAAAATGTGAAACATGCTCCAATAAGGGCAACAACATTATAAGCAAATATGTGGAAGATTTTTTAAGATGTGGTATCAGTGGAATTGTTTCATTGGTCATCAGTCGATGGAAGTCTTTGAGAAGGTTATTTCCTTTATAGACACCAGGAAGTTCAGTATTGGCAAGCACTGAGAACTTTCAAGCCATATTGATCTCTGCATTGTAGAAATGATTCTCATGGCTGCTGAAGGCGAAGGTCTACTAATCTGCTGTAGAGTAGGCCAAAGCGAGGGAGGTATTCCCTAGAATGCTACGTTCCCTCCCCAAGGAAGTTCTAGACAGTGGCTGCAAAACGTTTACTCTTCTTTTAATCTTGGCACTGATGTTCTGAATATGCTGTCGTTAAATTAACTTGTTGTCTAGAATAATACCTAGATATTTGGGATGATTATGGAAAGTAGAATGCACAAGAGTTCCCTAGCATTTTCAGTCATGACACAAAGGGTAAACATTTTTCCCACAAGCACAATAAGAGAAAACACTTAAGTACACCAAGCCCGTAATATCTACTACTCCTCAAATCATCGTTTTTCAGCATGCTTAATAAGTTCCATATACAATTGTTTTTCCTTAATGTCAAAATGCAGGTTTTTATTATATCAATTTAATAGAAACCCTTACATTTCGCAAACAACCTGACAGAGGATTAGGTGGATCACAAAGTAAGAGTAACACATAGTATAGTATATCACGAATAGATTCACAGCATTTCAGACCATGATTTACTCTATCAAAGGTGGAGGAAAGATCGTACTGCAAAAATCAACAATTGATCATAAGTCATTTGTCAATGAGACCAGTAGCGTCTCTGCACTGTAACAGGTGAAAATCCCAACTGGGAGATAACTAGAGAGTAATTTCATAAGCACTCCTGAGTCTACCACCTTTCACCCTCATTCCATGCCCCCTCATTGCAGAGCTTATTTTCTTATTTTTTTTATTTTTTTCTTATTTAATTTTGTTGCTTTTATATAAACCTGTACAAACAAAACTGATGCTATCCGTGTGATATCTTTTATCTTTATTTAGCACTTGAAAGACTGCCCAAGCAAAAGCTTCAGAGTGGTTTATAAAACTAATAAACAGGCTGCAAGTTAAAGGTAGAAAGGAACGCCATTAATGCACAGGAAAGGAGAGGTGATAGGACACGCAGTAGCTAGATAGAAGAGATAGGATCAAACAGAGTGGAAAAGGCAAGCATAAAATACAACAATATCCAATAATAGGAAGACTCAATACAGCAGGTCTAAACTGCAGGCCAATCCACAGAAACTCATACCCTAACCCAGGCCTTATTATCCGCTCCCTCTTCTGAAAAAAAAACAATAGTACCTATATACAATTGCCATAGGACATAGAAGAACTGAACGACACTGATAGAATGAAGTATATGTAAGGATTGAACAGAGGATATGAACAGAGTAGCCTTGCAACACTCCTGGAGGCATCCTCCACAATAGTTCCCAAACAGTTCCTCTCCCTCCCCTCCATGAGAAAACCCTGCCTCATCCCACATCTCCCTCCCCACCCTCTCTACCTCTATTCAGTCTATCCTCCCCCCCCAACTAACTCCTTCCCCTCTCTCTTCCCCCTAGCATCTCCTCCATTCTCTCCCAGGCCTCATAAGGTTCCCACACCCATCTCCCCTTCTCCCACTGTTGATTCTTAAATGCAGTAGGTTTCCACATACTACATACATATTGCAACCAGCAGCACAACCCTACTCCCACCAGCAGAGTATCACTGCCCCATATTTTAGCTAGTTCTAGGCAGACCGCTAGCGCCACTCTCAAGGCAAACTGCCCGTTCAGCCCTTCTCCTCCCAGTTCTCGCACATTCAATAACATAGTGAGGGGAGCCAATATCCATTCCCTCTCCATGATGTTCCAAAATAGTTTCCCCGCCTCCTCCCAACAGTGGTGCACTTTGGGTAAGCCAACCACATATGAAGAGTCCCCTACCTGTCCACACCCTTCCAGCAGTAGGGACTGTATTCTCTCCTGTGCCTACTAAAGAGCAGTGGGGTCAAATATAACCTATACAGGACCTTGTAACAATACTCCTGCAAGATAGCTGATCCCCCACCCCCTTCCCAACTCCTGAAAAACTCGTCTCCAGTTTTCAGTATCCCATTACGCCCCTAAATCCCGCTCCCATGCCCCCATAAAACACTCTTCCTCCCCCAGAGCTTCCATACACTCTCTATTTCCCGTCCAAACTCTCTCCCCTTCTTCCTCCCCCCTTTCTCACCCACCCTCCTATTCCCCATCTTGCTTCTTTTTATTTTTAATTTTTTTTTTAACTGCTGCCCCTTTAAATTTTTGCTACCTCACTCTCCTCCTCCTGTCTAAGCTTATGGGTTTTTTGGCCTTGATCCAGCTGTCCTTCTGCCTGTGGGGGATGGGATCCCTGCAAGGAGCCTGCTGCCTTCCAGGCTGCGATCGCTGCTTTCCCCTCTTGTTCTGCCCATGGGAGATCTGAACCCCGCAGACAGATAGAAGGGGTCTTTGTGCCCATGATTGCATTTTTTTAAGGGAGGTGGGGGGAAGAAAATCCCAGGCAGCAGATGTAAATTTCTGGTTGCCGTGGCAACCTAGGATTTTGCTGTGCCCTGCAATAAAGCATGTGCGCATTTTACATTATAAATAGAGATGTTCTGATTCGCTAGAACCTAGGTGTGGCTACTCATGCTTCCTCTAGGGCAGATCTAACTAGTCACATCTAGATCAGCACATTGACATGCATAAGTCACAATATTCTATAATTTACACGTGTCAGTCAAGGTCACCCAAGAACTGATCCCCATTTACAGTCCATCAGAAGGTACACGCAATGAGCACTTTAAAGCACTCTTACAGAATAGCACTTGGCAAAGCACACGCATGAGTGACGATTCACACTTGTAGATCCTTGAAAACAGGGACTTACAAGAGTAACTTGTGTGTAACTTTCCACGCTGCCCATATAAAATCAGTCCCCTAGAGTAGTCCTTCTCAACCTCTTTCATTCTGTGACACACTTCTAAATTTGTTCAGCGTTAGGGTACACAAACTAAATTTTGCACTATGATCCTCACTACTTTCTGGCAGAAGGAGAACAGCATTTTTTTTTTTTAACCTGTGGATGCCTCATTTTGCCAGATTCAATCTCACATCTGAAAATCTGAGAGCAGCAGGTCATGTGAGATGGTAAGTCTCCATGCAGTTCAACACCAGATTGAAGACACTGTGGGAGGCACGTAAGTACGATTCCTCCCCATATCCTTTTTTAGAAGTGAGGTTCATTGCAGTCATGGTATGTGCAAAACTAACTCACATGGAAAAATTGCCCCCGCAAGAAATGCTTCTGTCCTACCTACGGGAAGGGAGAATACTAATAGTAAGCAATCAGTTCAGGTGGGGAGGATGAGGGGGATCCAGTGGACTCTCTCCGTGAAAAACTGTAATGATCTACTCACAATTTAGAAGAAATTTCAAGAAACAATTCAAGCACTCATCCCTAGTAAATTTTCAAAGAGGCCAATTTAGGAGCATAACTGCTTTGAATAGCGGGCCTGCAAATTTTGACTCCGGTCCTCTAGCTTGTACTAAGACTGTCCTAACCTGTCCATTGCAATTTTCTTTCTAGATGACAGTACTTCTGTTTATTTTCCAACAAATTACTATTGTACCATGAACAAATGTTACTTTTTACACCCCTGCTTTTCCCTCTGTGGCACCACCTGATCCAGTGAGATTCTCGAACGTTTACATTTATCCAATGAGAAGCTTGTGACATCATCCTTTACATTATTTAAGTTATGTCTCACCAGGACTCATTAGTTCTGACCCTAGAACTGATCTATTTTGCCTCTCTGCCAACATTGATTTTCCTTAGTTCTAGATCTGGTTTTACCACATGAGAGGCTGAATGTAAATTCTTCAACCCGGTGATCTGACCATGTTGTAAAATTTACATTTCTGAGGCAAGAGGCACAACCATCTGACAGCAATTATTATTTTATCAAGCAAACTATGCTAATGCTGTATTCAGATATATGAGTTCAACTATTCTGTAGATTTTTCCCTATTCTAGGGGCATACTGCATTTTCCAAACAGTAGGTATTGACTGTGAAATATAAGTTATGACTCTTAATGTCAGCTGTTGTTTTTGCACTCAAGAATACCCACTAAAAATTCCTAGTATGCTTTGCATAAAAGCATTTTAATTGATGCATTTCCTTGTAATGAATATTCATTGGGTGGCAGATCTACAACTCATTTGGTTTAGCCTGCATGGTAGCTCAGTATCTAATTATTGATGGAGTAGTGACACAAAACATTTTGAAAGTTACTGCAAGGAATATTATGATATATCACAATCATAGCAGCTCTCACAACAGACTCTCCATCAGGTAAAATTGAGTTATTTACTGCATTCTACATTTAATGAAATATTTGTTGAGATCGAGGATGTGCTCTAAAATAGAGTACCATTCAATTCACCAGGAATCAAATAAAATGTGAACTAAAAGGCAGCCGAGTAAAAATAGTGTGCTGCTTTCCATTGCAAAATTGCATGCTAACTAAATTAAAGTGCTTTTAAAATGTGTTATCTTATTTGCCTTCCTAAAACACACAGGGGGCCAGGTTCAGCAGCGGCATTCGGCACTGCTAAAACAGCTGGCCGTCACTGCTTTAATTTATGCTCAGATATTCAGTGGCTGGCCACATCCGGTCATCGGCACTACATATCTGTTTTGCCCAGGTAGCCAGTCGACAGCTTATATTCAGCCACTCGCTAGATAGCTAAAGTGCCTAAAGTTAGGGCAGCCTTTTTTCTGTCCTTAGATGTTTTAGTTAATCAGTTAGCATGAGGCGGTATCTAGCTAAGCTTGAAGAATGGTTTAGAATTTGGCAGCTGAGATTTAATGCTAAAAAAATGCATGTCATGCATTTGGGCTGCAAAAATTCAAAGCAGCAGTACAATGTAGGGGGGGGAGGGGAGAGAAGTACTTCTGTCCAGAAAAGAAGAGCAGGACCTGGGCGCGATTGTGTCAGATGATCTTAGAGTAGCTAAACAGGTAGAAAAGGCAAAAGCAAAAGCCAGAAGGGTTCTTGGGTGCATAGGGAGAGGAATGGCCAGCAGAAGAAAGGAGGTGATAGTGCCTCTGTATAAGTCTTTGGTGTGACCTCATTTGGAATACTGTGTGCAATTCTGGAGACCGCACCTTCAAAAGGATATAAACAGGTTGGAGTCGGTCAGAGGGTGGCTACTAAAATTGTTAGTGGTCATTATAAAGCACATGAGGACAGACCTAGGGATCTTAATATGTATACTTTAGAAGATATGCGGGATAGAAGAGATACATATCCCACATTAAGTTATTGTCCCATGTAACCGTTCTATGTACCCCACATTAAGTTACTGTTCTATGAAGTGTTGAAAGGCAGTATAGAAAACCAATTAAATAAATAAATATGATAGAGATGTTTAAATACTTTTGTGGCATAAATGCACAGGAGGAGAGCCTCTTTCGAAAGCAAGCTCTGCTATGAGGGGATATAGGTTGAGGGTGAAAGGGGATAGACTTAGGAGTAATAGGCAGAAATATTTCTTTACGGAAAGAGTGTTGGAGCTGTGGAATAGTCTTCCAGTGGAGGTGGTAGAGATGAGGACAGTATCTGAATTCAAAGAAGCATGGGACAAACAGAGGATCTGTTAAGGAAAAGACGGGACTATTGCAGTAATCTATATGGAAGGGCAGACTATATAGGCCATGCAGTCTTTTTCTGCCATCATGTTTCTATCTCAATATTGCCACTAACTGGTTAACTAAGGTTGTCATCGCTGCTCCGCCTCCGGAACACCCCGATGCTAGCCGTTCAGAAAGGCGCTCAAACATCATCTCTTCAGCACTTTTCCAATCCAGGCAACATCACCTAGCCACCCGCACCCCGACACAATGCAGCTCCCAAAGAATGACCGCCTCTCGCACCGCAATCAATTCACTTAAGCTAACCTCCCCCGATAACCCCCCCCCCCAGGGAATCCCGGATTAACAACACAATTATATATGGTATATAGTCATACTGTTTATGTATGCGTATATAGTCATACTGCCTATTTTGTAAATAATGCCAAAATCTCATGTGAATCCCGGATAATAATTTGTATATAGTGTATATAGTTCACCTGATCGCCATGTTTAAATTCCCTGTTTATTGTAAGTTCAATGTTAGACTGTTCTGCATTGCACAATTCTTGTTACTTGTGAACCACGCTGATGAAAAATAGTGCGGTATAGAAAAACAATAAATAAATAAATATAAGTCAAAGCAGTCTACATTCAGGCACTGTATATATATTTCCCTTGTCCCCAAAGGGCTCACAATCTCTGTTTTTGTACCTGTGGCAAAGGAGGATTAAGTGGTTTGCCCAAGGCACACCTGTAGGATTAGAAACCCCAGTCCTTCCCACCCAAGGTTGCTGTTTTCTAGTGGGATTTGAACCCAGCTCTCTAGCCTGAAGCAACTTTCCTCAACCACTAGGCTATTGCAGATAGATAGGAACAGGGGCGGCCCAAGGGGGGTGCAGGGCCATGTGCGGAGACTTGGTGCGGGGCCTCATTTGCATAAGGGGCCTCATTTGCATAAATATTTGCATAATGTTACCATACACTAACTTTTAGTAAACATGCCTCTTCATGAGTGTATGGATAAAGAAAGACAAAGATTTCTACATTACTATAATCCAGTGCCAACTGCCAGGCACATTAGGAACTACTACAAACACTGCCCATTTAGAACCCATCCAAATGTATACACCCCAAGGAATCAACTCACAAAATCCCAAAAACAAATCTTGATTCCACTCGTAGCACCTTATGGAACTATTGATTCATAGATAAACTCAGTTTGTTCACCTTCCCATAAAACTCAATGCCTATTCTATGAGTGCAAAAAGTCTCTTATAATTTTTTGTCGGATCGCTCACCTTGAAAGGGAATTATCCCATTCTCGGAGTGAGCCCTCCATTTTAATCAATTTTAAAGCATGCCACCCCTGGGCTATTAAAACCTGACTCCACGACACCAGTCGCCGTCAGTGCCCACTTGTAAAAGTTAATGGGAATGAGGAAACTTATTTATGCTGATAATTCACAGTCATAATCAGTCCATTTCTTGTTCAACTTGTTTAACGACTGACTTAAAGTAGAGGAACAAATACTTAACTTCCTCCAAGAAGAAAGGGAAGGCTACAACGATTCGGCTGGAGCGCAGCAAACTTTCAACTGCTCATCCAAACAAACAGGTACAGCTCCAATACCGAAAAAACCACTCCCTCCCAATATCGAATGTCAGGGGTCCTCGCGACACTAGTAGTGTTTCAAGCCGCGTGTTCCTTCAGCTCTTCATCAGGCTTTTGAACCCCTCCTCCCAAAGTTCCAATAAATGCCATAACAATGTGACGTCAGAGGAAATCCAACGCGTAGATCCTTCACTAACTTTATTGTACAGACAAACTCCACCAGTCAATCTCCACATTCATTCCCTGCGGTGACATAGAGGCCAATTGATAAATCCAATATTGTTCCCGCAGATGGAGACGGGCCCGACGGTCACCTCCACGATGGGTGGCTGGGACCACCTCCAACACTCGCCATCGTAAATCTATGAAATAATGTCCCAACTGTTGGCAATGTAGTACCCCGGGGGCCCCCTCCTGTCGCCGGTTAATTCGAGAGCGATGTTCTTGCAGTCGTTTCCTCACAGGTCGAACTGTACTACCCACATATAAGAAAGTGCAAGGACAAACTAGTACATAAATCACAAACTCCGTGTAACAATCGGAAGCTTGTTGCGAACGATATTGTACACCTGTATGAGGGTCAGCCCACATTAGTCCCTCCACCGTGGTGGCACAAAAATCACAATGGCCACAGGCATAATGGCCCCGAGGACTGTTAATATTATCAGACCCCACACCACTAAGGGCGGACGTATGCATGAGCCAATTGCCCACAGTGCGAGACCGTCGATAAGCTATCATCAAAGGTTTCTGAAAACACGGATGCAAGGATAGTACTGCCCAATGCTTTTTCAAAATGTGGAGAATACCCGGAGCCTTAGGTACAAAAGGAAACACCCCTATTACTACATCCTTACGAGTACCCCTCAATGATGTACTATCCTCACCCTCCCACCAAACTGGGTGGTTATAAAGAGCCCGTTTAAAAGCTGTCCGCACTAGGCTCTCCGGATAACCCTTGTCCAACAACCGTTTGCTCAAAGCTTGTGCATGTTGACGATATTGATCGGTTGAAGAACACAGGCGGCGAATGCGAAGAAATTGCCCAAAGGGTAAATTACGCTTAAGAGGAGAGGGGTGAAAACTCGAGTAGTGTAGTAACACATTCTTCTGGATAGGTTTCCGATAAAGCGTACTCATCAGGGAAGTGCCCTGTGTATATAACTGCAAATCCAAAAATTCAATTGTTTGACTATGATATGTAGGGGTGAACTGAAGATTGGCATCAAACGTATTTAAAGTAGCCAAAAATTGCTGTAAATAAGCCTCCGTTCCAGTCCATATAAAAAAGATGTCATCAAGAAACCTTCGCCATACTAAGACGTTCTGAAAGTCCCCCGAGGGGTACACATACCGCTCCTCAAAATTGGCCACATATAAGGACGCTACCGATGGTGCTACAGTTGCCCCCATCGCGACTCCAAATTGTTGGTGATAAAATATTCCCGCATAGATAAAATAATTGGACTCCAATACCAACTTCAACAACCGCAACACAAAGTGACGAGGCAACCGTGGAGGAGGTTGCCAAGCCAAACCGGAGATTACCTCATAGGCCTCCCTTTGAGGAATGTTAGTATAAAGGGAGACCACATCCAGAGTCACCAAAATTGAAGGAGAAGGGACCAATAGTCGCGATGTTAAGGACAACAGATGGAAAGAATCCCTAAGATAAGACCGTGTAGCTTGCATCAAAGGCTGAAAAAAATGATCGCAAAACTGCGATAGCGGTTCTAACACAGAATTTCTACAAGAGACGATTGGTCGACCCGGTGGATCTACAAGAGACTTATGCACCTTTGGAACCATATATAATATAGGACGAATCGGATGTGCTACATTCAGGAACTCAAATTCTTTTTGTGTTATCCAGTGGCGATCCAATGCTTCCAAGGTCAAATGCTTAATCTCTTGCTGTAATTGCCCCGTAGGGTCCTCCGATAGGACAGAGTAATACTTAGTATTTGATAAGTGTGCTAACACCTTCTGATGGTAATCTTCCCGATTCATAATCACGGTTGCTCCCCTTTTGTCCGCTTTACGAAATACAACCTGGTGCTCAGCACGCAAGGCCTGCAAATGCACGAAATTGACCCAGGGGCAAATTGGAACAAAATTTTTTCCGCAAGGATTCCAAATGTTTCACATCCCGGAGTACTAGATTTTGAAAAGTAAGTAAAGCAGAATCCATACTCACTGGCGGTCTCCAAGACGATTTGTTCTTACAAATGGAAATGTCCACCGAAGGGGACTCAACCGTGAAAAAATACAACATAGTATGTAGCTTCTTAAAAAACTGGTGTAACGCTACCCTCATTTGAAAAGGGTCGTAATAAGGAGCAGGTACAAAACCCAACCACTTATCAAGTAACTCCAACTGATCACTAGTTAACTGTCGGGTAGACAAGTTGATGATTGCTGACGAGTCTGTGAGCGAGTGGACGGGCGGGCCCCTCCAACCCTCCTGAACCATGCGGGATGGCCGTCGAAATGGAGGGCGGCCCCTGGAAAAACCCCGCTGAGATCCTGAAGAACCACGTCCACGGCCCCGCAGATTACTGTTCCCCCCTTCCCCAGAGGAGTCAGATGCATAGTCCTCCGTAGAATCATCAAACGTGACCTGCCGCTGTTCTTTCGACCCCTCTTGTTTCTGCTTCCGCCAGGTATAAACCTGGTCCAAAGTATAGTCTGCCGTATCTCGAGAGAATATAGCTATCTTAGTTGATCGAAGTTGGTCCCGAAACTGCTGGTTATAGTCCAGTAATTCCAATTTATTAACCTTAAAGGTCTCTGCCACCATTTCTTGTTGCAATTTTTGTTCTAATTGACTTAACTGATCCTGAACGATTTTCTCCTCCTGCGTCAAACGTTCTATCAGTAGCGCGATTAAATCCAAACCGCACTTATTCAAAATACTGTTCCAAGTCGCATAAAACTTTTTATCGTCTACAAACATGTGAGGGGGTTTTAACACTCGTAAACCACTCGGTATCATCTGTTGCTTGAGATACTGAGTCATGGTCGCCGCATGCAATTGAACACGAATGGCTCTTTTGTGAAGGTTCCGAAACTCTGACCAAGAAGGGGTCGTCGCTGAATTGATTTTTGCTATCCCTTCTTCATCCAGAAGGGACGGATGTTTCAACAATTGCGTGATTGCTGCCTCCGAAAAGGCAGAAGTTGCTGTGTTGGATACAAACGCTGGTTCCACTGCCGGTTCACTCATGGCCGGGTCCCTCTATACTTATCCAAATGTATACACCCCAAGGAATCAACTCACAAAATCCCAAAAACAAATCTTGATTCCACTCGTAGCACCTTATGGAACTATTGATTCATAGATAAACTCAGTTTGTTCACCTTCCCATAAAACTCAATGCCTATTCTATGAGTGCAAAAAGTCTCTTATAATTTTTTGTCGGATCGCTCACCTTGAAAGGGAATTATCCCATTCTCGGAGTGAGCCCTCCATTTTAATCAATTTTAAAGCATGCCACCCCTGGGCTATTAAAACCTGACTCCACGACACCAGTCGCCGTCAGTGCCCACTTGTAAAAGTTAATGGGAATGAGGAAACTTATTTATGCTGATAATTCACAGTCATAATCAGTCCATTTCTTGTTCAACTTGTTTAACGACTGACTTAAAGTAGAGGAACAAATACTTAACTTCCTCCAAGAAGAAAGGGAAGGCTACAACGATTCGGCTGGAGCGCAGCAAACTTTCAACTGCTCATCCAAACAAACGGGTACAGCTCCAATACCGAAAAAAACACTCCCTCCCAATATCGAATGTCAGGGGTCCTCGCGACACTAGTAGTGTTTCAAGCCGCGTGTTCCTTCAGCTCTTCATCAGGCTTTTGAACCCCTCCTCCCAAAGTTCCAATAAATGCCATAACAATGTGACGTCAGAGGAAATCCAACGCGTAGATCCTTCACTAACTTTATTGTACAGACAAACCCCACCAGTCAATCTCCACATTCATCCAGTGTGGGAAAATTACCTCTTTATTGTTTATGGGAAACAATTCTTAGTACATTTGCTCCTATGAAGTAAATGGGTTGATGGGACAGATGAATACAAAGGAAGACATTTCAGAAGTGAACTGCTTAGCATGTAGTTGATATTATTTTTAAGAACCCAGCTTAGTAGTGTGTTTTACAGTCGTTGCAGTTTCCTATCCAGGGCCGGCCTGTCCATTGAGCGAGAATGTTTTTTGCACAGGGCCCCGCGTTTCAGGGGGCCCCGCGCAAAAAACATTCCGATCCAAAAGTAAAATTTTAAAAAAAAGCTGTCTGCTGCCGCTTCCGGGGCCGCCGCGGCAGAATCGAGGGTGCCGCGGGGCCCCCCTGTGCCCGGCAGAGCCTGCCCTCCCCGGTATCGCCTCTCTGTTTCCAGCTTCAGTCACATGCGCCGGTTTTCAGAGCGCGAAGGGACTTGTTTCCCTTTCGCGGCTCTGTTAAGCCCGCGTGGGCTGATGGGACCTTCCCAGCCGCCCCCGCGGGCTTAACAGAGCAACGAGGGAGAAACTCTCCCCTCGCGCTCTGAAAGCCGGCGCGTGTGACTGAAGCTGGAAACAGAGAGGTGATACCGGGGAGGGCAGGCTCTGCCGGGCACAGGGGGGGCCCCGCGGCACACTCGATTCTGCCGCGGCGGCCCCGGAAGCGGCAGCAGACAGCTTTTTTTTTAAATTTTACTTTTGGATCGGAATGTTTTTTGCGCGGGGCCCCCTGAAACGCGGGGCCCTGTGCAAAAAACATTCTCGCTCAATGGACAGGCCGGCCCTGGATAGGAAACTGCAACGACTGTAAAACACACTACTAAGCTGGGTTCTTAAAAATAATATCAACTACATGCTAAGCAGTTCACTTCTGAAATGTCTTCCTTTGTATTCATCTGTCCCATCAACCCATTTACTTCATAGGAGCAAATGTACTAAGAATTGTTTCCCATAAACAATAAAGAGGTAATTTTCCCACACTGGTACAAAATTCACAAAGTGGAGAAGTGGGCTACTAGGTTAGAGCAGTAGGTTTTGAACCTACTGATGCCCCATGTGACCCTATAAAATTAATTTCACCATCTAGCACCTCAGGTCCAGACCTGGGATTATGTTTCCTAATGTGATTTAACACATCACTTAATGCAGGCCACATTACTTTCACATTTACTAAGTGCACAATGGATCATCATTTGAGAATGCCTATGTGGCACTGACAAAATAGATCAACAGTCAGTGCATCACTGCGAATATGCTCCTGCAATGTAAATATGCTCCTAGCTCACTGCGAATATGCTCCTGCAATGTAAATATGCTCCTAGTTCACTGCAAATATGCTCCTGCAATGTAAATATGCTCCTAGTTCACTGCGAATATGCTCCTGCAATGTAAATATGCTCCTAGCTCACTGCGAATATGCTCCTGCAATGTAAATATGCTCCTAGTTCACTGCGAATATGCTCCTGCAATGTAAATATGCTCCTAGTTCACTGCGAATATGCTCCTGCAATGTAAATATGCTCCTAGCTCACTGCGAATATACTCCTGCAATGTAAATATGCTCTTAGTCTTACCTCAGATGTAAACTCCTGTAATGTAAACATGTCACCAGATGTAAACCATGTTAGATGTAAACCATGTAAACCACAATCACTATGTTATTTAGTGATTATGTGGTAATCACTATGTTATATGTCTCATGTAAACTGCACTGATCTTTAATAACTCGGTATATAAAGACAAACAAATAAATAAATATGTATATGACCATTACATATTTATTTTATTTAACAGGTTTTTTTATACCACTTTATCATTTTACTCAAAGCAGTTTACATTGTAACTTAAACTTGGTAATGAACATTAAACAGGAACATTGATAAGTTGGAATTTTTTTTTCTGAGGCAATGGAGGGTTAAGTGACTTGCCCAAGGCCACAAGGAGCACTAGTGGGAATCAAAAGGTGGTCTCCAGGGTTCCAAGTCAGTGCTCTTAATCATTAGACTACTCTTCCAGTCTGTATGAACAGCTAGCTAGAACACCAGTATACTTGAGTCACCCAGACAGTAGAGGGCACTAGAGAGAGAAAATGAAAGCTCCAGGGTCAGTTGTGAAGAAGCAGCAAGGAGAACTGGGGCTCTGGAGTTAACTGGAGGGGTGCTGAGAGAAAGCCCTGGAAAGCTCCACTGCTGGCAGAGAACAGAGGAGGACTGAGGAAGGGAACAGTGAACAGTGCCTGGGTGCACAGGGCTGCAGTCTAGTTTTGGGAGGATGAAAGGATTTGAGGGCTAGTTTAGAAATCTTATTCACAATTTCCATATGAAAAATCAGGCATATGCATGTGCAAAAAGCATCCACGTGCAAACAGCACTCGTAGAAGGGGCTGAATTTACACACGGATGTCCTTATGACATAGAAATTGCAAGGGAAGGGGGTGTCAGGGGTGTCATAAGGGAATGGTCTGAGCAGATCAAAACTTTACACATGTACTTCCCATTTCATATGGGACAGCAATTGTCCACATCAAGATTTATAGCTGCTGCTGAGGCAGCCATGAGGCTCTTATCAGCCTGACCCTTCCCCCAAGCCATGAGGTAATCAGCCTGCTAAGAGAAGGCATTGAGATTTCAGTAGACACCCTTCCCCCACTCCAGGTCTGAGCACAGTATCCCCTAGCCCAGAAACCAACAGACCAGAGCACACCGGTTTGGACAGGTCACCCAGGTACCTTCCCCAGGGGCTGCTGATTGGTGGACAGGAAATACCTGTGTCAAATGGGATTATAGAATGAGTTTGAAATTATACTGTATTTAAGGCATTGAAGGACGTCCCTCGGGGCTCAGACTTTTTTGTTGGAGGGAACCGGCTCTCTGTCTGATCCTGTGTGCACATTAAAGATCCTGTTTGCATTCCAGCCTGTCTGTGAGTTATACTTCTGTGGGTGAGTGATTGAATAAGAGCTTTTCACAGCGTTTGCTATAACATTTTGGTGCATTGGCCGGGAAACATTTAAAAGAAAAGCCTCTCTCTCATCACACCCACAGTGGGAAGACTACTGCTTTTTGCAGGATCAGGGCCTCCACCGGTCAGGGACCGACCCCTCCAGGTGATTAACGATCCTTGGCGCCACGGGGCCCCTTTGTGCTCTGAAGGACTCTTTGACTTGTGTGGTCAGTCGGTCCCTGCGGCTGAATCCCCGATTGAAAACCGGCTGGATAGACTGGCATCCAAACTACCTGTCTGATCAGAGTTCTGGTGAGTACTGCTACTTTCTGTACTCTATCTGTGAGTCCTGGTAATTTCTGGGAACCTGTAGCGGCCCGATCAACCGCAACGAGTAGTCCTAATAGGGGCCTTAGTGGCCCTGAAACCATTGCTCGTCCTGTCTGTATCTGTATCTGAATCTGCTGTATCTGAATCTGAATAAGAAAAGGGGGGGGGGGGCGCTTGCTTGCGAGCGCCAGTAAATGACTGCAGTATAAATTTAACTTTGCCACCTCGGGCCCCTTAAAGGTATTTAAAGTGCAGCGCTGCCAAAGCTATTTAAAAAAATTGCCTAAAATATTAGTACTTAACCCCCTTAAGTGTGCCTTTCAAGAATAATTGCGCTGATCGCAATTCTCCGATGATCGGGGTGATTTATTTAGAGCCTTTGCCCCATGTGCTCCTATAATGGGGGCTTTTTTTGTGTTGCCATGTGCTTTTAGTGCTGGGGGCTTCTTTTGTGTTGCCATGTGCTTCTAGTGCTGGGGGCTTTTTTGTGCTAGTGATCCTGGAGCTCCATCTAGTGGACATTAGAAAAATAGCTAGCTACTATTATCCTCATGGAAAAAGTTAAATCCTATGCTAGTGTGTGTAATGTGTAATGTGTATTTGTAACGTATTCGCTGCTGAGACGTCTCTGTTTTCTGTTTTCCCTTTTTTCTTTTTCCCTTTGTGGTCCTGTGTGTTTTGTGCAACCAAACTCTGCCTGTTGCCTGGATTATATTGTATATTGTATTCCCAGAAGTGGGATTGGAAAATTTACACTGAACATTGCATTCCTAGAATTGGGATTACAAGATTTGCACTGTAAATTGTGATTAGAGCATGGGGTCCGGAGGCTGAATTGTGGTGGGGGAGTATCCGGACCAGCTTCCCTGTATAGATTCATGGCTGGCCCATGTGGTAAATGTGCTGTTATGTAAAAACCTTTAGTGTCTCTGTGTTTAGTTGTGACATTAGGGAAAGAAAGTTTTTGTCCAGACATTAGGTCTTTATATTTCAGGATTGATTTTGATACTCTATCAGTAAAAGGTGAAGTTATTGATGAGTCGCCCCTGTGTCCCCAAACAGTGAAAAACACCAGGTCTACTGATTGCAGGGAAGGGGACAGTTTGGAAAGGGGGGTGGGGTTTGCTGTGTGTGGACTGTAGTACTGGTATAGCAGTGAAGGAAGACAATTGCTTTGTTTGATGCATATCCAGTTTCATTGCTATGTTTCATGCATGATCAGTGGTCAGGGAACCAGGTGTTTTGGTCACACCTCTCAGCAGTGAGTGGGGGGTGATTGAAACTGCTGAGATGGGCTACTTGAAACAGACAGTTTGCATAACTACAGAAAGATACTGGGAATGAAACTGGGAGTGAAACTGTTTGCATGGCTGCAGAAAGATCAGGGAGGAGTTCTTCTTCTAGCAGATAAATGGAGGCCCATTAGAGAGGACAAAAGAAAAATCATCTAGGAGTCTTTCTCCTAGCAAACAAATGGCACTGTACTCCTGAAACCCATTAAAGAGGACAAAGAACCCCAATTCACCTAGCCACACCTAGCCTCCAAACAATCCTCTTGTCATCAATTTAGATTGTAGAGTTTTTAAGCTTTTGGAACCATGGGAGGTGCCTCCTTTGAGCATCCTCAAATGTCTGAGCAGCATCTTGACTGTGTAAGGCTGAAGAAGGATTGTCAAATTACTGTTAGCAATATCTGTAGGGCAAAGCTGATGTGTGAAAATTAGCTGCAACACATTTGTTAGAACTTAAAAAAAAGGGGAGAGAAAATCCTTATAAGATTATGAAGAAATAAAGACTTTTTTACTTTTTTAAGGTCCCTGTTTTTCCCAAGATGTTGTTAAAGCAAGTTACTTTTCAGAACTACCCAGGGGGGAGGGTTTAGTGAAGTTTATCAAGAAAATCTACTTATTCCAATCAGATAGGCTGCTAGCTGCTATACTTAAAAGACTAAGAGTCTTGTGTTTAAATGTTTTAATCTACAGTAAATATTGTTTTTCTTTCATTGCTGGCTGTTCATTGCCAAGTGCCCCTGAATGCTAGATCAAACAAGCAAGGCATGAAACTAAGGAAACTGTTTTTGTTTTACTTTGACCTTCAAGGTAGAGGTTGGGAGCTCTGACAGGACAGTGTGGCATTCTGAGCCAGTGGTTACCAGATTGCAACTTGAGAGTGATTTAAATCCTGAGTGAATGAGGGGGTGGTCCATCTTAATTTTATCTCTGGTACATATATTCGGTTTTGACTGCACATACAAAATTAAACAAATAATACTTCTGCATGATATGCCATCATTGACATTTTATTCTGCAGACAGTAAATGCTGTTTCGATTATTGTATTCTTTCCTGCTAGGTACATTAAACTGCCTTGATCAACTGTATTCACTTTCTGATACTACAATGATACCTTAAAATGATTTTAGTATTCCATATTGCTGTATTACTTTAGTTTATACATTTGCACTTTGTTACCAAATATACTGGTAGCAGTACATTAACTCATGATTTCTGATGAGAACATCTGGACTAGTTCTAGTATGCACTGTAGCTTGTTCTGATGTTCAGGTATGTTTTGGTTCAGGGTGAATACACTGATCATTGGCAATTTCAGAATAGAAAGATAAAATGCAGAATTAGCACTGCTGAAAGGCATATACTGTGCAGTACACCGTTCACACTAATTCACACTTGAAGTTAATAATGCACTGATAATGCTGCCCCACTCCTCGTGTGCACTGCCCTTTAGTAACTGATTCACACGGATCCATACAGTGCACACTGCACAAATAATGCTGGTGTGTATAATAATCTCCATCATCCCTTGGCTTAGGTATGAAGTTAATTTTTGTCATAGTATGTACACAACTAACCCATTTAGGAACATTGCATGCTGAGTCACCCCTGGAGTGTGCACAATTTTGGTAACATTGAACAGTTGTTGATTTACTAACTGAGTTCAACCTAGGGATAAAAAAACAAACAAACTGCTTTTCAGCTTGCAATGCAATGATGTAGAGGATCCCAATATGTCTGATGTCACATTCTTCCAGAGCATGAGAAATTCAGTATTTCAGCCGCATTGTCAGTCATATATTTAAGGTTTAGTCCAATACTTCCTGAGGCTGCCCTGGTGAACCCACAGGATATCCACAATTAATATGAATTTGTATATAATGGGTCAGCAATGTATGCTGACATATCATGCATTTTCATTCTGGATGACTTGAAAACTTGACTGGCTTGGGGTCACTGGGACAGCTTCATAAAGCCTGCCTGAACTATCATGGGAATCAGCAAATATTTATGTATCAATTCCCAAAAACACTAGGTACTTATGATTAGAGAACATCCATGATTTTTGAAGCTTTTATATTTTTAAAGCCAAAGATTGATTTGTTGATTAATTGATTGATTTGTTGATTAACTTTATTTAAAAGCTTCATGTCCATTAGCATACTGGAAGTGAACAATTTATAAAAAAATTGGTATAATTCAAAAAAGGACTTAGGTATATAGTTGGTGGAATGATGCAAGTGATAAAAAGTATGGTGAGGGATGAAGTGGGATATTAAGAGGAAGGATTCTGATGGAAATTAAATTGATGAAGGTAATTTAAAGTGATGTATCTGCTTAATGAATATCAACTATGCTGTCTCCAGAATTTTCAATTTAGAAATTCATCTAAGTCCCGACATACTCAACAATTAGAAACAGACACCTGGAGACAGGCTGGGTGCACCTTGCACCCTGATAAGCTTTGGAACACCCACACTGGCCATGTGGTACTTCCAGATGCTTTTTGCCTCCTTTTTGCCTCTGTATGTCCTGGCCAGGCATGCATGGGCAAAGGGGGATAAATTGATGACAAATTTTCACAAAATTGGTATAATTCTACAAATTCTCACAAACAAATTGGTATAATTCTAAAAAAAACTCGCCAAAATTGCAGAACACATGTGTGGAACTTGTCTGATCTGTAAACATGTGAAGGTCAGTCAAGGGCATAATGGAATGTTCACTACCAGCAAGTGAATCTCCAGTGACAAAGAGACAAGAAATCAATCAAACTGCCAGAAAAAATTTACACCATACGAGATAGTTACTGATAGACCATTGAAAGTTTAAACAGCAATATTTGTAGGATGTGATCTTGGTAAATGTGGAGGAAGTTAAGTTTATTTCATTGTGAAATCTAATCCAGCATATTTAGTTTTTTTCATTCAATATTGGTGCTGCTTTTCTGAATAAGGCCTGGAGCCATGTCACCAATTGCAATCCAGAGAGTCCATCAGAGTGAAGTGGCCGGGGTCCAGATGGAGCAGACCATCCCGAGAACTCAGAGCTGACCACCGCTGAAATGTGTGAAGGAGTCCCTATCTGGATCAGTGTGTCACATTGAAAACGGGCCAGGGTGTCTGCCTATGAGAATGAGAGGTTCAAATTTTGAGAGAGACAGAACTTGAACTTCAGAGAAAGGTGAAGCACACTGCGAGGACCTGGGGAACTGCTGAGAGGCAGGAAAAAGAACTGTTGGACTGACTGGGGGGGGGGGGGTTTGGGGGCTTCTGTGAATGATTGTATTGTTATCCTTTTAATATTGTTTTCTTAGAAAGTAACTGAAATCTACAAGCCGTTTCGGCTTCAGCAACTGCAATACCCACACCAGCTCAAGTTTTTGCTGTACTATTCTCAGAACTTTCTTTATCACATTATTAAGCACTGCTGCTTTTGACATACTTTCATGTTATGTGATTTCAATATTATTGACCAGCTGCAAGAAAATGATGTTACAATGTATGTTGTCTCTAGGGAACAGTACCAGAAGCTGCTTTTCTGATGACCCCTATCTGTCTCAATATCTGTCTCAAATGGTTGCTTGTCCATTGCCCTTAGTGGGATTACCTTTGCCCCATAAACAAGAAAAGAAAAAGAAAAATTGGGAATGAAGGGAAATTGGCTGATAGGTATGTCTAGTATGGCTGCATCCTTGCCTGAGGCTGTAATACATTATGATGGCACGGAAAAAGCATGTGGGCTAAGAAAATGAGTACCCAGAGCCCAGCACAACAAGAGTAAAGCCAGGGGAAACCATACTCTGAACAGAAGTGCACAGAGAATGGACCCAGCTAAGAAACAGGTCAGGCCTGAAAGTGCACAGAAAATGGACCCAGCACAAGAAAAGACATGCCAGGCCTGAACAGGTTAAAGAGGCCTGAGCAAGCTGGTCAAGCCTGGACAAGTTAAACAGGCCAAACAAAGCTGGTGATACAAAGTACTCATATGCCCTGAAGACTACAGTGCCAGTGTTTAATGAAGCAAAGGGAATGGCAGGGTGCAGCCAGAATGACTCAACACTAGCAAGAATAAAAGCCATTAATATGCTGATAAGGGTGGATCCCAGGGAAAGAGCCTTTGCCCCAAAGGAAAGAAGCCTCTGCAGACTTTTGCACACGGCCCTCCTTTGTCCCAAAGGAAAGAGGCCTCTGCAGGCCCTGCAACCTTTTACAGTCAGAACAGCAACTTTTGCACACGGAACAAAAACGTTTGTGCAGGAGTTGCTATAGAGGGTATAGGGTATGTGTTGTTTTAAACTCACTGATGCAAGTGTTTCCATTGAACACTCTATCCAAGATCTAAGTGATCTAGTTAATCATATTACTGACCCGTCCATGGGTCCTGGGTGGTTTATGAAGTGGTTCAGTTGGCCAGGGGGACTAAAAATCCCAGTGGTAGGGGTTCTTTTTTATTTACTGCTATGTGCCATTCTGCCACGTTGTATCCCCATTCTTTGCCGCTTCATTACCACCACCCTTGATACCCTGGTAGAACGCAAGGCGATTACCACTGTCATGGCCCTGATCCAATACACACCTCTGCGGCTTGCCTCCAGTAATACAGCCCTCAACCGCCTCTAGCGGTTGAGGTCTCACTTAAAAAGGGGGGAATGAGGCAGCCATGAGGCTCTTATCAGCCTGACCCTTCCCCCAAGCCATGAGGTAATCAGCCTGCTAAGAGAAGGCATTGAGATTTCAGTAGACACCCTTCCCCCACTCCAGGTCTGAGCACAGTATCCCCTAGCCCAGAAACCAACAGACCAGAGCACACCGGTTTGGACAGGTCACCCAGGTACCGCCCAGGGGCTGCTGATTGGTGGACAGGAAATACCTGTGTCAAATGGGATTATAGAATGAGTTTGAAATTATACTGTATTTAAGGCATTGAAGGACGTCCCTCGGGGCTCAGACCTTTTTGTTGGAGGGAACTGGCTCTCTGTCTGATCCTGTGTGCACATTAAAGATCCTGTTTGCATTCCAGCCTGTCTGTGAGTTTTCCTTCTGTGGGTGAGTGATTGAATAAGAGCTTAGATCAAAACTTTACACATGTACTTCCCATTTCATATGGGACAGCAATTGTCCACATCAAGATTTATAGCTGCTGCCTTGCACATACAGGTCTATCAAAAGTGTCATTTCAGCCAGCCTTTTACAGGAGAGATTAAGGGTGTTATCCTACATTGTTTGTTTATTTTCCCTCCAAACTGAAATTAGATTAAGATAGTTGCATCTGTAGTTAACTGGAAGCATTTATATGTGCAAGTTTGCAAAATTTATTTAAGAGCTTTTTTATGTTGCTTTATCATTTTAGTTATCGAAGGACAGACTAGATGGGCCTTGTGGTCTTTTTCTGTCATCATGTTTCTATGTTTCAAAGCACTTTACATTGTAACTTAAGCTTGGTAATGTACATTAAACAGGAGCATTGATAACTTGGATTCTTCTGAAGCAATTGAAGGTTAAGTGACTTTCCCAAGGCCACAAGGAGTGCTAGTGGGAAATGAACCCTGGCTGCTTGGTTCCCAAGCTAATGCTCTAACCTTGAGGCTACTCCTCCCCTCCAAACTGCTAAACTCCTAACTGGGCAAGCCAGATATTCAGTGACCCCCCAACACAATATCCTGGTCTAAGTTCAAACGGTGACGGCCACTGAGTATGAGCCGCACTGTGCACACTTCTTCGGTGTTACATGTTTTGATGAGCAAAAGGAGTTGGTCCCTGCAGCCCTGGCCTGGGAGAATGCTTGAAGGAACCCTCATCATAAGAATATGTAGGCCCACCGCATGCCAGTTCCAAAGGGGCATGTTTTGGCCAGGCGGAAAATGTGTGCATGTATTTCTGTTTTTGCAATGGTAATACATGCAAACTTTAAGCATTCTGGAGGTTGGCATTTATTTGTTTAGTTAGCTATTTTTATATACTGCTTTATCACAGCGTCAAAGCGGTTTACAATGAACAGGTAACTAACATACATCGAACCTGGGGTGAGGTTAGCCTCTGCATTGCACTATAACATTCTTACACCTACTCCGAAGCAGGCATGTCGACGACTGCTCATTTGGACTTGGAGATTGCACACACATGATTGAGGGGGCAATTGTGCTTACCTCGCGTGTTTAAAGTCACCTTAAAATTTAAAAAAAAATTTTTTTTCCTCTTGGATCCTTAATCAGATGTCCAGTTTTGTAAAATTTGGGACTTACGTATGTTAGTGCCCACACTTAAATGTATAGGTTGTGAAATCGGCACTTACATGAGAACTGGTGGCACACATTCAAAATCCCAAGGGATGTGTTCCTTCTTAAAATGGCTGTCTACGTGCGTATATCTTGATATTTATAGGTTAAAACTACCATAAGGGCCTCCTTCAATGCTACCTTGATACCCCAGCATGACATACTTTAATCTACCCTTTAGTCACCTCATGTCTCAACTACTGCAACTCTGTCTACTGTGGACTAAGGGTGGTTTATCTTAAACACCTTCAGATGGTCCAAAATAAAGCTATCAAACTCCTTTCCTGAGCACTGAAATATGATCACGTATCACCTCACAGCCAAGACCCTCCTCCTCCTACCCACAAGGTTTTCTATACAAGGACCCTGCTCAGTTTTAATCTGTCCTCTCAACCTCTCTGATCTCGGGGTGGTAATCTCCCAACCATTCCCTCTGTCATTCGCTCATGACTTCAGTCTACCAGGTGATCTGCCATCTACTTCTAAGCCCCCTCGCTATGGTATTCACTGCCACATTCCTTCTGTTCCAAATCCTCTTGTGGCTTTAAAATGCACTTCTTCAGTCTGGCATTCTGTGGTCATGTCAGACCTCACCCCCTACATGGGGCAGAAGGCCGACAGACCTAGTCTGTAACGTGTCTGTCTTTACCGAGTGCGGCTCTCTTTTCTCTAGCTATTTCTATTTCTTTTCCATCATAAATGACTGGACTTCATACAGGGCATGTTAAAACATTCATGCACATTAGTAAATCTAGTCTTTTGATTGTCAGCTCTTCAAAGACAGGGAAATACCTACTACACCTGAATAAAACTTACTTTCGGCTATCAATGAAAAGATGTGTGCTAAATCAACAGTAATAAGTAAAAGTGCAAGCCTATTTTCACTGAAAAATCATCTCTGGAAAACACCTGCGGACATTTATATCTGCTAATTTGTGTGAGCAGCTTTCTGAGAAAAAACATAAGCATATTTGTAAAATTCAAAGTATGTGTGTAATTGCAAATCCTTTCCCTATCATGCCCCTAGGAATGCTTCTCACTGCAGCTAAAGTTGCACATGCGGAGGGTAATTTTATAAGGGGAAACCTGTTAAACCTATTTTATAAAAACAAGTAGGCGCCTACTTGTCTTATAAAATACTAGTGTAAGTGGCATAACATGTGCCTACCTTTCAGATGCAAACGTTAAACCAGCCCTAGAGCCTAGATTTTTCAAGAATGCACGGAAATGATAATATTCTCTAATCTATGGGGCTGATATTCAGTAGCGGCGGCTAAGTGCTGTTAATGCGCTTAGCTACCGTCCCTTTAAATACATCTGGATATTCAGCACTGGAACTTATCAGACATCTGGCACCAGGGCCGGATTTACCTTGAGTGAGGCCCTACGCCAACAAAAATTGTGGGCCCCCAGCAGGGGCGGCCCAAGGGGGGTGCGGGGCCTCATTTGCATAAGGGGCCTCATTTGCATAGATATTTGCATAATGTTACCATATACTAACTTTTTAGTAAACGTGCCTCTTAATGAGGTATGGATAAAGAAAGACTAAAAAAATTTCTACATACTATAATCCAGTGCCAACTGCCAGACACATTAGGAACTACTACAAACACTGCCCATTTAGAACCCATAGCAAACCCGCCGTATCCAACAGCATACCAGGACTCACAAAGCACCATACTCTACCAATCAAAAGGCAACACTGCAAATATTAAACCAATACATTTCAGAGAACAACAATACATGACCTACTGGGGAAAGAGAACAAGTGGCAATGTCAAATAGGAATTATATAAACAGAACACCTCAGCTCAGTTACACATGCAGAACATAGACCATCACCAAACAAGTAATCACAATTTAGAAACAGGAAGACAAATAATTAAACTGGGAATCCACAAAAGCCAAACTTGGAATGTACAACACTGTAGAAATAAAACATACATTAATTTGCTCTTGTACTAAACAAAGCGCAGACGTTAAAATGATGCACATTACAGAGCTGACATATTCCAATTAATAAATTCAAAATAAAGAGATATTTTTCTACCTTTTGTGCATTTTTTTTTTTCAGCTGCAATTGCTCCAGCCACTTTCTTCTGGTTTCTTCGTGTCTTCTGCTAACTCTCCATCGTCTGCTGTCCATTTGTCCTTCTTCTCTCCTAGTTTTTTTCCATTCTCTCTCTACATCTGCTTTAAACATACTAATCTTTCTCCTTTTGCTCTTTCCTCATTCCTATTTCATCCACTCAAATTTTACCCCTCCATCCTCAATCCCCACTACTCTCCCAATACCCGGCCAATTGTAGATTTTTTATCCCTCCCACACAAAATATTTTTCCCCTCTCCATTTTACTCTCCCAGCCCCATCCCATTCTAATCCTCCCCCAACATCAGCTCCCGTCAAGTTCCAGCCGCACCCCGCATCCCTTCCCGTATAATCCCAGCAACAGCCCATTCCAGTCCTAGCAACCCCCCAACCCCAATACCAGTCCTAGCCCCCCATCAACCCACTTACAGTCCTAACCCCCCCATCACCCCACCCCCTTTTCAGTTTAAGCCCCCCCCTATAACCCATTACCAGTCCTAACCCCCCATCAGCCCCACTTCCAGTCCTAACCCCCCATCAACCCATTTCCAGTCCAGCCCCCCATAGCCCATTGCCAGTCCTACCCCCCCCCATCAGCCCACAGCCCATTACCAGTCCTAACCCCATCAACCCACTCGTCTAACCCCCCCAAGCCCATTTCCCAGACTAGCCCCCCCATAGCCCATTACCAGACAGCCCCCATCAGCCCACAGCCCATTACCAATCTTAACCCCCCCAACGCCCATTACCAGTTCTAAACCCCCCCAACAGCCCATTACCAGTCCTAACCCCATCAGCCCACCTCCAGTCTTAACCCCCCCAGCCCCTTTCCAGTCCTAGCCCCCCCATAGCCCATTACCAGACAGCCCCCATCAGCCCACAGCCCATTACCAGTCTTAACCCCCCCAAAGCCCATACCAGTTTCTAAACCCCCCCAACCACAGCCCATTTCCAGTCCTAGCCATCCATCAGCCCACCTCCAGTCTTAACCCCCCCAGCCCCTTTCCAGTCCTTAGCCCCCCCATGCCCATTACCAGACAGCCCCCATCAGCCCACAGCCCATTACCAGTCTTAACCCCCCCCCCAAAGCCCATTACCAGTTCTAACCCCCCCCCAACAGCCCACAGCCCATTACCACTCCTAACCTCATCAGCCCACCTCCAGCCTAATCCCCCAACCCATTTCCAGTCCCAGCCCCCCCAATAGCCCATTACCAGTCCTACCCTACCCCCCCCCCCCCCCGGCCTAATGTAAAATTTAATTTTTTAAAAAAACCTGCTGGCTGCCGCCGCGGGGCCCCCTCTGCTGCCGCGGCAGCATGGACTGACCCACGGGGGCCCCCTCTGCAATGTCGATGCCTCCCTCCCTCCCTCCGTGCAGGCTGTGAGAGGCGCGAAGGCAGACTGTCTCTCTCGCGTCTCTGTTAAGCCCACAGGGGCTGATGGGAAATTTCATTGATGCTCTGCCCGGACTATGTCCCTAAATGTGTGTAACCCCTGGCTTTTTATACATTTTTATTTATTTATATTCTCTTATATACCATGCTATTCTGCATCAGTGTGGTTTACATTGAACAAACTGAAATTACATTGAACAGGGCATTATAACTTGGAGATAACTATTTTACAGGGAACATGGGCTATGGAGGGTTAAGTGGCTTGCCCAAGATCTCAAGGAGCACCTGTGGGACTAGAAACCCCAGTCCTTCCAGCCCAAGGTTGCTGTCCTCTAGTGGGATTTGAACCCCCAACCTTCCAGCCTGAAGTACCTTGCCCCAACCACTAGGCCACTCCTCCACTCCACTACATGGGAAAAAGTTTATAAAATAACCACCAAAAGGCATCTAGATGTAAAGATCAAAGCGGTTCCTAATTGAAGCCTAAGATGTAAGACTGGTGAAGCCATGGCATCCCTGGAAGTTTGAACAGACCTCACTAAGAGCATTTACCCCTGATGCCGATACACAATATTGTGTCTAATATATATCTATATTTTGATGATTTTGACTGATTTATGTCTTATTACTATAACGGAGATTTATATATAACGTGTGATCATATATATAGACTTTCTGGACTGATGATGAATTAGAAGCCGCTCTGGCTCAATTACCTCAAACTTTTTATTTTAATTACAATTTACAAATTTTCCATTAAGTATAATGGTACAGGAAACAAAGAGCATTACGGATTACAACATACATAAAAGAGGAAAAACAAAGAAGCAAATACAGAACGAAATATGCCCTATACAATAGACCAAATTAAGGGGGATTCCTCCTTCTAAATAAACAAAGTACACAGAAAACAAAGATATTAAAAAAAAAGAACCTTAATAAGACAACTACAAAATCTTCAATATCTTCACCCAATGGGTAAGCAATTACACTATCAGGAAATTAGACTCAGCCATTGTTTTCCTACCTCCTTGGTGGCTCTTTTTCCATAAGAAACCGTTCTACAGTAGATGTGAAGAATCCATAAACAGATACAGCACAATTCCGTCATGGACGTACAACCCTCAGAGGGCGTTGCAATTCTGATCCCAAATGGCACGTTTAGCCACGCAGGATCAGAATCGCGATCAGTCCTGTACATGCAGGCTGGGATTGCGATTCAGCCCAGCCTGCACGTAAAGAACAAACCCGACTAACCGACTAACTCAGTCAGGGCTTTTAAATGGAGCCATGGCACCATGGTGTATGGTTGCCATGGCACCACGGCTCCATTTAAAAGCTGCAATCCCGGCTGCCGGCTGCCGCAACTAATTCCCCACAGCCCATCCCCCGATCCAGCCACCTACAGCCAGGGTTGGCTGCGGGGAATGTCCTCAGCCCCCCTTGACCCATCCGTGCCCCAGGCCCACTGATCCAATGCAACCAAGGAAGTTATTCTACCTCTGAGGTGGAATAACTTCCCCGTACAAATCACCGGTCCTGGATGTACAGGGCCGAAATTAGAATCGGCCTTGTACATCCAGAGCTGGCAACCACCCACTGCCCGCCCTATCTCCGCCCCATCTAACTTCCCCGTAGAACTGGTAGGGAAGTTAGACGCCAGCGGGGAGGCCCATGAATAGCCGGGATGGACGAAGTGTGGGTACATCCATCCCCGCTATTCGGGGGACAGAATAACCCCGATAACGATTATCCCTAAATGAAACAAGGCACTTGCAATATATCTTAAAAATGAAGCACCCTTACTCGGAGGGTGAGAAAAAGCTTCCTTCGCCTTGGGGTAGAGCTAGATACAACAGGAAATAAGGAAATTTTATGACCACCTCGCTTTATAAAGGCTGCTCTCAAGACTGAAATTTTGTCATCTTTGGATACCAAAGAGACTAACAGAGTTGCCCTCACAGCAATATTATCCTGCAAGTCTTCCAGGAAGGCCATCAGGTTGATATCAGCAGGCATAAAATCCTCTGAATTCCCCCATCCAGACTCCCTAGGAGTCTCTTGTCTAGAAACATAATAGCACTTAGATATCATTTTGGCATCTGAATTAGGTAGAACCAAAATTACTTGAAAATATTTCCTCAAAAGATTTACTGGCCACTAGCGTCAATAAGTGAATACAAGGAAAAAAAATGAAAATTCTCATGTTGTAAAGTATTTTCTAAATTTTCCAACTTGTGATGAATACTAAGGGAGTCCTTAATAAAGGAGGCAGAGACTGCCAGTACAGACTGCATCTGCTTAATCTGCTCCAACTTATTATCAACATATTGAAATTTGATAACCGAATCCTGTATAAATTGGCAAAGTTGTGAAGTAATATTAATGATAGAATTCTCAATGCAAGTAATTGCCTGCCATACATCTTGCAGGGAGATCTGTGAGTCTGATTTCTCCTGAAAAGACACCGCCCAAATATTTGTGGAAGCTATGGAGTTTACAGGTGCCAATGAGACATCGTCTGTATTCACAATAGGAGAACAGAACGGCAAAGTTATAGCTGGTGGAATAGGTGAAGTGCGCTCAAGTGAACTCAATGAAGAAATCTCAAGGGACGAAGGTGACAATGCCCATGGCAAGAGGGCCAATCTGAGGTGTTCAATGTTTATCCATAGGGCCCTTTGCAACCACAGAGGCCCCAGTACCAAACATATTCTTAGGCTTCCTTTAACCTTTCAATGGCATATAAACTCACAGCATACACGGAAAAAATAAAGCTTGCTCTAAAGTGCTCCAAAGAGGCACCTAAGGTGCATATCCTGCCCTTTTAGGCATACCCCCTTCAGGCGCACCCCCAGCTGTGCAACAAACGCCATGCACATTCGGCTCCTTGGTGACATCAGGGGATGTCCAAAGGGTGCCTGTTGTTAGCATAACTCTCCACGGGCACAGAAAATGCACAGGGATGCTGTCACAGTCAGGAAGGAACTATGGCCTTGATAAACATTTTATAGCCAGGCTTGCCTAATAATCGGCTGGCTTTTTAATTTGAGATCCTAATATATAAGATATAAGATCTATCCTAATGTTATCTCTATGGATTTATTTAAAAATCATCTAGGGGTCGTTTTTGATTTTGTTAATTTATAAAAGGAACATAAGTGCCTATGTTGCTTTATAAAAAGTGCACGTGAACCAGCTCCAGTAGTGCACAAATTCACATGCAAATTTACACCTGCTCCAAACATGCAGATACATCCCAAATCTGCCTCCACTCTGCCCAGATTACATCCTTGGAAACGACAAAACCTGGAAACAGCACAAGCACTGGCAAGTCAAATGCAAGGCATTGATAAGGCAGGCAAAGGGAGAATTTGAGAAGAAACTTGCTGCGGAAGCAAAAACGCGAAATAAAGACTTTTTCAAGTACATTCGTAGCAAAACACCTGTGAGAGAGTCAGTTGGTCCATTATATGATAGAGGGGTTAAAGGGGCACTAAGAGGCGACAAGGAGATAGTGGAGAGACTGAATGAATTCTTTGCTTCGGTCTTTACTGAGGAAGATGTAGGGATGTTACCCATGACTGAAGTGGAATTTAAAGGTGCGGAAGAATTGAAGGAAATATCGATACATCGGGAAGATGTATTACAACTATTAGATAAACTGAAGAGTAGCAAATCACCTGGGCCAGATGGTATAATGCCTCTGTATAAGTTTTTGGTGCGACCTCATTTGGAGTATAGTGTGCAATTCTGGAGACCGCACCTTCAAAAGGATGTGAACAGGATGGAGTCGGTGCAGAGGGTGGCTACTAAAATGATTAGTGGGCTTCATTATAAAGCATATGAGGACAGACTTAAGGATCTTAATATTTACAACTTAGAGGAAAGGCGGGATAGAGGTGATATGATTGAGATGTTTAAATACCTCTGTGGCATAAATGTTCAGGGAGAGAGCCTCTTTCAAATGAAAGCAAGTTCTGCTACGAGGGGACATGGGATGAGGGTGAAGGGAAATAGATTCAGGAGTGATATGCAGAAATATTTCTTTACGGAAAGAGTAGTGGATCCGTGGAATAGTCTCCCAGTGGAGGTGGTAGAGATGAGGACAGTAACTGAATTCAAAAAAGCATGGGACCAACACAGAGGATCTCTAAAGGTAAAAAGTGGACTGTTGTAGTTGTTGATATGGAAGGACAGACTAGATAGGCCATGTGGTCTTTTTCTGTCATCATGTTTCTATGTTTCTATAAATAAACAAAAGAGATAAAAAGATTAAAAATAAAGAACAAACAAGAGCCATCATAAAAAAATATTTATATTATGATTTAATTTCATCTACTGGATATGTGGCAGGTACTCTACCCCCTCTATGAGGAACTGTATGTTTTATTCCAACCTTCATATATCCTGCTTATGAATTAACATGTTGCTTATGGGCGGGTCATTAGCACCCAGTATGGGGGGAATAATCATAGATGCTATCACTTGGTCAAATAATGTGATTAAAACTGGCCATATGATTAGACTTAATGACACAAGGATTCCGGATAAAGAAGAATGCTGGCGGCAGAGGAGAATCAAAGAGGCAGTGGAGATAGCAAGACACCTGCGAAATCTCAATGGGGACAAATGACTCAACATAAACAAAGCATGGCAAGCCCATCTTTCACAGAAGGTTTAGTGCTACATGAACTGGTGCCAAAAATCAACATTTTTCCCACCTTCCAGAATTGTAGGTTGTCGCAACAAATCTTTCCAATAACTTTCAAAATTCTCTGCCCTCTGGAATTCAAACTTGCACTTTTTTCACCAAAATTCAAATGTCCTGCCTCATTCCCGCCAATACAGTTTGAGAAGCATTATATACAAGAACAGACTTCCACTGCATAGCCACATCACCCTGAAGAAAGTCGCAGCATGATGGCTAAAATGTCGGTTCCGCTTACTAAAACACAACATGACCCAGAAAACTGCAAAAATCATGATATGAACCGTGGAAGCCTAACAGAACATTGCCCAATGCCTCCTAAAGGGACCAGATGGCATACATCACAGAGTGCTGAAAGAGGAAAGGCGGGATAGAGGTGATATGATTGAGATGTTTAAATACCTCCGTGGCATAAATGTTCAGGGAGAGAGACTCTTTCAATTGAAAGCAAGTTCTTCTACGAGGGGACATGGGATGAGGGTGAAGGGAGATAGATTCAGGAGTGATATGCGGAAATATTTCTTTACGGAAAGAGTAGTGGATCCATGGAATAGTCTCCCAGTGGAGGTGGTAGAGATGAGGACAGTAATTGAATTCAAAAAGGCATGGGACAAACACAGAGGATCTCTAAAGGTAAAAAGGGGACTGTTGTAGTTGTTATGGAAGGACAGACTAGATAGGCCATGTGGTCTTTTTCTGTCGTCATATTTCTATGTTTCTATGTTTCAAGAGTGTTGAAAGAACTGAAATATGAGATTGCAGACCTGCTATTAGTAATCTGTGAACTATCATTAAAATCATCTCTACACGGGTAATACCTGAAGATTGGAGGATCGCCAATGTAACACCAATTTTTAAAAAAGGGTTCCAGGGGTGATCCGGGAAACTACAGACCAGTGAGCCTTACGTCAGTACTGGGTCCCTTCTTAATAATGGTTTATGGACTTTTCCTCCAGGAACTTGTCCAAACCTTTTTGGTTTGGACAAGTTCCTGGAGGAAAGGTCCATAAACCATTATTAAGAAGGGATCCAGGATATCAATGCTTGACCCAGTTCAGGCATTGTGGAACCTGTCTTTTGGGGAAACTGCTAGGTACGTATGACCTAGATTGGCCACTGTTGGAAACAGGATACTGGGCTTGATGGACCTTGGTCTGACCCTGTAGGGCATATCTTATGTTCTTATGTTCTATTTGCATCTACATACAGACATGTGCGATCCTTCAATATGCAAATCTTTTACACTCATATACCCCAATGCAATCTTGAGCTGTTTTCCATGTGAGAAACAGGCTTTCGTTGTGGAAAATGGTTTATAAAATTACCCCTCTAGGAAGTAATTTTACCATTTCTCATATTCTCAACCCCTAGGAATACCTACGTATGTATTGCATAAAAGTAGGCACTATGAAGCCAGTTTTATCAACGGGCTGTCCAGTGACCACGGCGCTGACTGTGTTATCCAGATTTCAGCAATAGTATCTGGGTAAAGACTGCTGCTGAATATCCGGGTTGAGTACCTGCATTGCAGATGGCCTAAATTATCAGGATAAGTGTCGACTGAAAATCACCACTATCGGGATACGTCAGCACTTATCTGGATAGCCATGGTAGGAACAGTACAGGAACGGTCCACCTAAAATTACCTCCATAGTGGTATTGCGCATATAATTTTGCATGCATGCAGGAAAACAATTTTAATAAAAGGTCATTTCTTAGAAAATTGGCTTAGGAAAGTTAATTTTCAAAGGGCTGGTCCAATTATAAGGCAAGACTAGGTGATTGCATAGAGCAACAGCTTCTGAGGGGCAGTAAAGAACAATAGCAGTCAAGGAAAACAATAGATCTCGCCAGCCACACACTTCAAAAAGTCATCAGCATATTCTTTTACCTACAGAGAGAGCAAGCACATACAAACATACCAAGGAGTTTAATATTTAAAAATATGGGGTCTGATATTCGTTTGGGACCGCTATGCGCTGCTATGGCACATAGCCATTGCTACCAAACTTTAACCCCAGATATTCAATGCCGGGGTCTTATGCGGCCCTGGCATTGAACATCTAGGGTCGCCGCACAGCCCACAAGTAAAGAAGAATTTCCAAGCACATCTTGACAAACTACCCATACATGTTACATCTTATGAACTCCAGCAGGAGGCTCTCTTTGGCACGATGCAAGTATTACGCCAAGCATTAGCAGTAAATTTGAGAGATTAAGATCATATTCCACATACCCTGGCTTAGAAGTGAGGTTCACGACTGCCATAGTATGCGCAAAACTAACCCATTAGGAGAAACTACCCCACAGCCGCAGAAGCTAACCAGGCAGCGGCGATATTGAACCTCTGCCCAATTAGTTCCCACGGGTAAAGATAGGCCAGCTTTTGCTGTGCCTATCTTTTACCCACCGGGGCATTTTGAAAGCTGGGTCCAGTGGATCTAGTTTAGGAGGGAGAGAAAGAAGAAACCTAAGGGCAGTTTAGCGATCATATTGCAACTTTTTGACAAAACAAAAAGCCTATCCCTGCCTCATTTCTTCCAAATTCCATGGCTGATGATATTAACAGCTCAGCAGGAAACTGAAAATAGAATCAGCAACCCAGCACAATTTATGCATTGAGAGAGAGAAGGCGGCAAAGAAAAGTATATTTTAAAAATCTCTTTGCATACTTGCTATTGCCTGACCCGCTTGCTCCAAGCCATGCCATGTCTGGTCTGCTCTCTTGGCGTGCTCGCTTAGCTATTATAATTAATGTCTACTGTAAATTCATATATTTCTCTTATTTAATATTTTATCATATTTTAGTATTTAACATATCATTTATTAATTACATTCCTTCCCCCACATTTGTCCCTTCTGAGTTAACTGAGGCAGATATATAGCTGAAGGTTCACCTAAGGCAACTAATACTCTTGCATTTTCCCTAGTTAAATAACCAATGCAAACAATTCTGGATTATTGTAAAGATGTGGTATTTCCATGTAAGAACTGCAGACTGGTTTATTTTCTCAACATGAACAGTATTAAACAGCTTTATAGGGCCTTCTTCTACTAGCCAAAAAAACAGGCAGACAGAATTTGTCATTTGCCCATGCAAGCTGTTGAATGTGCTTTGACTGATACTCCTGTTAATGTTGCAGAGGTTAAAGAGTGCTTGGAAAGGCAGGTCATGGACAGATTTTAAGGAGGTAATCTTATAAAGTCATTCTTGCATGCAGGTGGTCACATATGCATATAAACGGCCTCTTATAAAATACCTGCCGATGTAAAAATGCATGCTTGACATGATGGCAGTACTTTGTCAGTAGACCTATACATGGGCAGAGTGCAAGCACAGTGCATAACTACATGCATAGATTATAAAATACAGTAATCTATGCGTATACCGACAAATGTAAGCATGGACATTAAAATCTATTCCCGGGGACATGTATACTAATGGTATATTCTGATAACACATGTGCGGGCCACTTACTAGTACGGGGCTGCATGCTACCTGTGGGAAGGGCAGGAACAACTGTCTCTCCACATTTACTGTGCTTCACTATGGTAGAATGGCTATAGAAGCAACGGATGCCACCCAATGCCCGCGCTGTCCATGCTTCAGTAGCAATGCCCTATCCTGCCCAGTTGCCACCCTGATGCATGCTAAAGGATAGCACGAAATATTTAGCGTGAGACCCCATGATACTTTCTGGTGACATGCCAATACTGCAGGCTAACACCGTGCTACCCTTTAATAAACATGCCCCCAGGGCAGGCGTAAATGCCCGCCCTTGCAATGTAGGCATCCGTTGTGCCACTTACACTAGTGTTTTATAAAGACATAGGCACCTATGTGTCTTTCTAAAATTGTGACGACGTAGCGCATATTTTCATGCTTAAAGTAGGTCCCCCTTATAATATTATGTGGAGAACAGGATTTTGTTCTGCTTTAGTCTAAGGTCAGTGGAAAGATACCTGGCATAAAGCTTCTGCTCGGCTTTACTTCATTTTCTAGCATCGCTGCCTCTTCCTGAAATTGTTTACACATGACCCAAATGATCCACCAGTGATCCCGCCAACCTGTCATCAGTTTATATTCTCTGTGAACAGTGTACTGATACAATTTGTTAAAGTGTGTTCAGTTCATTAATGTGACTTAAAAGATATGTGCTAAATAAATTGAAAGTGCACTAATCAACTTATCGTACCTTAATTTGCTGGTTAGTGTGCATTAAATCAATTTAGCATGCACTAAAAATTGCTTATTAAAACAAATGTGTGAAACAAACCAAACACACACCCAAAAATTAGAAAATAAATTGTGAAAAAAATGAAAACTAATCAAATTGTTTTGCCTGTGCACATCTCTGTTCTGAGATGTGCACAGCCGGAAAAAGGAGGTGAGAGTGCCTCTGTATAAGTCTCTGGTGTGACCTCATTTGGAGTATTGTGTGCAATTCTAGAGACCGCACCCTCAAAAGGATATAAGCAGTCTGCAGTCAGTGCAGAGGGGGGCTATTACAGCGGTTAGTGGTCTTAGCATATGACAGACTTAAAGAGCTTAATATGTATACTTTAGAGAAAAGGTGGGATAAGGGAGATATGATAGAGACATTTAAATACCTCTGTGGCATAAATGCACAGGAGAGTCTCTTTCAATTGAAGGCAAGCTCTTCTACGAGGGGACATAGGATGAAGATGAAAGGAGATAGAAGTAATATGTAGAAATATTTCTTTACAGAAAGAGTGCTAGATGTGTAGAATAGTCTCCCAGTGGAGGTGGTGCACACAAGGACAGTATCTGAATTCAAAGAAGCATGGGACAAACACAGAGGATCTCTAAAAGTTAAAAGGAGACTATTGTAGTAGTTGATATGGAAGGGCAGACTAGATAGGCCATGTGGTCTTTTTCTGCCGTCTTGTTTCTATGTATACAGATGCCATCCTTCCTCCTCTTCCTGCTTTGCATCTTTCTTGGTGCCTGGTGTCTTCTATCCATGGTATGTAGAGGAAACGATTGATGCATCTCCTAATGCCCAGTTACAAAATGCCTTTTAGAATTCTGTGTACCCAAGCAGGAAGAGCTCTGCCATTAGGCAAACTAGGTGGTTACCTGGAGCATCAGCCCTTCAGGGGCGTCTATTGCCACCGCTGTTGCCCCTCTGGGATGTACAACAGGACGTTGGAATTGTGCGTCGGAGAGGGGGGTGGAAGCAAACAGCCCCCTGGTGCTAAAACATAAAGGTTAGTGCCGAGGAGCTGTTTGCAGCCATTGCCACTGTTGTACATTCAGGAGAGGGGTGACAGTGGTGGCAATGGGTGCCGCGGGAGAGGAGGGCAAGCACAAGAGATGAGGTTCACCTCGTGCTAGTTCTGTACCCCAAGTACCTCAAACACCTTGAGTATTGATAGCACTAGAATTCTGTCCTAGTCACTTTGCCCCCTTAACCAAATCTTTGAGGATATCCCCCCCACACACACACACACACTATGAACACCAGTGCCCAAACCTTTTGTCCTCGTTGCCTTGGGGGTCTTCTTGCTAATGTTAACGCTACTTGGCCCCTCTTTTAGGCCTTCTTCCCAGTGTTGATGCTACATTATCCCTTCCCCAGTACTTTGAGTTCTTTCTGCCTATGTTGGTGGTACTTTGTCTCTCTCTTGTGCCTTTGGGGTCTTTATTACACTGTTTGTGCATCTTTGCCCTTCTCACAATGTCTTGGATTCTTCGTACCACTGTTGGTGTTCTTTGCCCCTCTTTTAGTGCGATGGGGTCTTCATGCCACTTTTGAGGCTTTGTATTGCTGTTGCGCTGGCAGATGCCTGCCAGCAACCTTTATGCAAGTTTGATTACAAAGAGCCCGAAACCACACTCTCAGATGCAAAATTGATTACCCCATTGACTTTAATGGACCCAGATGAATGGGATGAAACAAATAATTTGGCATTTGAAAATGAACTGAACCAAACACAGATGAACATTTGCTCTGCAAGTGGCTGTTCTTACGCCACTGATTTTATAAACTAGTCAAGACAGAGAACACAAATAAGTGTCTGGGAAAAAACTGGGATAAGACAGAATGCACAAAGAGGTCAGAGAGGTCAACTCAGCTTTCATAGGTAATAGTTTAGTTGCCTCCCTGTTGACAAAGGAAATGATTGGCAATATTTGACTCCATGATACCCAGACAGCTATAAATGGAAACAGTTCTCCTCAAATTTGCATGAGTTCCACAACCTGCATAATTTTAGCTACATTAGAAAGTGGTGTTAACTCCGAAGGACGTTTAGATCGGGAAGGATGAGAATCAAAGCTTGTATATCCAGGGGTGTGTTTACTAAAGTGCTAGCGTGGGGTTTGATGCACACTAAGGACATGGGACTCCAGGTTAACCAGCTAGAATGCGATTGGGAGCCTTAAGGTATAATGTGGGCGCTGATGGCACATCACATTTAGCACATGTGGTTTTGAGCCTGTTTCTATTAGCACGGGTGCCTTGAACGGCACCTCAATAGATGGCTTTAAGTGCACCTGCATGCCAGTTAGTCTGGGGCAGCATGTTAGCATCGTGCTATTGGCAAGGGATGGATACACATGCCCCCAGAAATTAGTACGGGTCTCTGCACTAATATGGTGGCATAATCGCCCGCTACTGGCAGGCACCTTAGTAAACATGGCCCTCGGTTTTCTAATGCATGCGCGTGACAGCTTGCAACTATGGGGCTGATTCACTAAAGTAGCTAAAGTAGCCAGTGCTGTTGTTAATTCAGTTAATTTGCATGGGATAATAAATCAGCCCCGCTAACAAGAATAGCTGTGGAAATTTTGCTACTTTTTCAGTATCTGCTATCCCCCTTCCTATTGCATTGGCAGACCTCAGGTGAAATTGTTGTGCTCCTCTATCGCCCCTCCCTGATGTTTCTCAGTTCTTTTTCAGTCCACTCTATTGTTGCTTTCTGTTTCTGGTGCTGAATCTGCTGGTTTCTGTAAGCTGCTACAATGTACTGTAGATGCCATTAGTAGTATATAAATCTTGCAAAGATATAAATACATTTTCATGAACGTGGGATTTCACACTCTAGTGAATCAGTCCCTCTGCGAGCTATGTGAAAACTGCCCCCATAATGAGAAAACCTGCTTAGTACATTTAGCCTAGAGTACATTCTGGTATGGTTCCCTGTGAAACATCAGTTAAAAAGAGAATTTCAGCACCTGAAAATGTTTCTGGGGTCTACTTCTTTGGTCTATTTAACTTCCTTAAACAGTGGCGGCCTCTGTTTAGACATCTGTTTTCTGCACACTCCGGTTCCAACACAGCTGGTTGAGCACCAAGATGACAGCAAAAACTAGCAGAAAGGAGCTGTGTCATTAATAAGGGCTTTTTAGGAACAATGGACATTTTTACGATGTGTGAAATATTTTTTTTCAGTTATTGAATCTGAAGTAACTAGCCTTCCCCATGTTCTTGGGATGCACAACACAGCACAAGGTCCTTTTTTTGTATTGTACAAGTTAAGTTGATATCTGATGATATCAGAGACCCCTATAGTACTGCGAAGCCATGGGAGAGAAAGGGCTGGGGGGACTTTGTGTGAACACAAAGAAAAACTAGAAGCTTTCATACATTAGTAATCTAACATCTTCCAAAACCTTTTTGTTTGGCCCATCTGTCTACTCATGTGACTACAAAGATATTGCTTAATACAGTATCAATATACATAGGAAACCTTTGACAGATCTGAAAAGGTTGCTGAAAAAGGAATGCATATATGCAAATATTTTGTTATTAAATGGAAACATTCCAAGAACTCAAATGATCCATGTGAAATTTTAATTATAACTTAGCAGCTGTTTGAGCTAATTGAAGGATAACGGAAGGTGATCTCCTTCTCTTTGTAATTAAAGAGTTAAGCCTAATTTAGTGTTGTCAGAACAAGACTAAATGCCAATCTGGCTTGCCTAATTACTTTAAAGGTAGACCAGAAAACTCCTGGAGAAGACACAACAGCCAGCAATAAATTGGAAATTTGGGGTGCGGGAGCTGATAGGCACTTTCTAGAAAAGAGAGAGCGTCTATCTTTATCAAAGACAACAGTCTCCCTTCCGATGAGGAAGTTGTCAGTGATATGTAGAAGGTGAATGACCATTTGGTGTATTGAGAACCACAGCTTTGCTATTGAGTGTTTTTTAGAAGTTATTCTAATTTTCCTTTCTACAGGCTTACTATTTAATGCCATGGCTGTGCACAACATGATAAACTTGGGTTTTGCTTTAACTAAAACTAAATTAGCTTATTAACCACAAACAAATAGAATGCTACCAGGATCCTCATTTAATCAAAACTGGAATCTCTGTAGGTTGGGATAATACTAGCAGTTGTGACATTCCATCTCCTTCTGTTCCTGGAAACACCAATTGGTATCAATCAAATAAAGACTTAGGAAATAGGAAACGGGATGAAAAGGTTGCAGGTTTGTAGACTAGTGAACAATTCTTTGTACCTTAATCAACTAATATCAAATTGTTTCCAATTACCCACTAGGTCATTCAACCCTACTTGATACAAGCTAGGCTGGATTCCCAGCGGCGTTTTGGAGAGTCTCTGAACGCTGTAGAGTTGGATGCTAGGGAGTCTCCTTCCAGCACAGCTAAATCTAACCTATGCTTTATGAATTCCTGGGATACACCAAGTGATGCACCAAGCTGCCGGCCTGCTAGTGTCAATTGGCACTATGAGCCTAAATGCCCAGAGTGCCAGTGTCATGAGAGCATCTTGTAAGACTGGAATCGCCTCTGTTCATCACTATTCTCCCTTAGTCTCCATTTCTTTGAGCACCATGCTACAGACATACACAGGAAATTATGCATCTGCAGGTCACTGGGGAACACATTTGCTCACTCATATGTTTTTAATAATTAAAGAGTATTAGACCATATACATTTCTAAACAGCCTGATACTCTCTGTGCAAATATGGGTCAGGTTAGGGGGTGGGTTGGAGGCGGCCCTAAAAATTATCCGTTCGGCAGCGATATTCAGCCACTGAATCGAAAGTGCTGGCAGAGTCACCAGTAGATCTATATATTCAGCTTGGCTACCTATATGAATTAAGTCAACGGCAGCACTTTCAAACCGGTGACCATAGCAGTTGAAAATCTAGTGCAATATAGTTAAACTGAATTATTGTTTCTGTGGTCATTTTAATTTCCTAAATGTGTGTTAAGTAGGATTTACCAACGATATAAAAACCATTAACTAGCATGCACTCTCCTCTCGGTTTTAACACACTTAAGAACACATTTGCCTGGGTCACTATATAAAGTTCATTAGAAACTGAAAGAAATCATATTACAGTATGACAGCTGTTAAATATATCCCATTTCCAGATAAAGCAAGAGCTCATTCAGAATGTTGTGATGATACAGTTAAAAGCTGTACCTAATAGACTGTATCTAAGTGTCTGAATGTCCAAAATGTGTAAATTTGCAATTAACCTTGTTGTGATATGCAATAGCAGTCATTGGGTTTGTTAGCAACAACACGGGTTGCAGCGACCACCTACAAATTCCAATTTAGTTAAACGAAACCATCATAGGGCAGCTGAAGTCCACGATGTAGAAATTAACTGAGCAGCTGTCACATAATTTAAGCAGCATTAGTTTGTTTTTATAGAAATAATGCAGCCTGCGAATTTTGGAACTGCACTTAAGAGCAGACTTATTTCCCAATTATAGTTCATCCTTAAGGAGATATTAGTGGTGCATGTTTTTTTTCATGTTCCTCCTTTCTGCTACTGAGCACTATGCAAAGAATTTTATATGGGACTTGAGCATGTGGAAATCACATATGGAGAAGGCACACAGACACAGTAGTGGGTAATTCTGTAAGTTGCTCCTAGCTTTATGCACGTTTACATTTGTAAATCTGGGTATCTTAGTCATTATATGGGCATAAATTCCTCACCAGCGCTGACCACGGACCTATGAGCTAACCCGTTATGTCACCTCGTATCTTACGTTAAAATCCCAGCGCTGAGCTCAGCCTTCTAGTTTTCTGCACAGCACTGAAAAGCTAATTGCTTCATTATCGCAGATGTAAATGAGTGGTGGGCTGCTGTCTCCTTGAGGCCTTATGCACAGTTGGCTCAGGCGCATCAGTAGTGCACACAATTGTATGCACAAACTGAGCTAATCTGTTGGCAAAGCCTAGCGCACTTCATTGCATTGGCCCCATAGTCGCCTATGTGCTCATAAAATGCTAGGGGGAAAATGACAGAAATAGACTGAGGCAGCAGAAATTTAAACCTGTTCAGAAACAGGGGTAAATTTTAGCTTGTTTATTACACGTATGTGCTATGCATGCAGATCGTGACGCTGCCAATGCTCCACCTATCTCTACTCCAGAACACACCTATATGTGGGTCATGTAAAAATACTCACTGTGCATCCTTTTACATGCATAACCTCTAGATAATTATATAAAAATCCTCTTACATGCATAAAAAGCCCACGATGTATGAAAAATCCTTTGTAAAATTGCATCCTATATACAGAGGGTTCCTGAGGTCAGACAATAAACAGTGGGGCTTGATTACACATGTTGATGCTTACACACACACAATTATACTTGCCTCATCGCTGTTGTAAATGTATGTACCTAATTCCCCTGGTTATAAAAGGAAATTGATGCATATGTTTCCTACATAGAATGGAAACAATGTAGGCACCTATGTGCCTTGACAGTATAGGAGTCCTTTATCTTTATTCACAAGACTTGATATACCGCCCTTGCCGAAGCGTCAGGGCGGTGTACAACAAAACAAAATGGTGGCTGCGTTAAAGTATCAGAAAAGGAAAAAGAACGCCAATAGCAGACAGGAAAGGAAAGAAAAAAAGGAGGTGTCGTAGAATGGGATAGAGGGGGGGACAGGTAAGGGGACCTGGGTAATGAGCCAGGGGAAAATAATTGCTAACTGAATGGAAGGAGCACTCCCAGATTAATGGCGACGGAGTGCTCTACGGGGGAGGGTCGGACAGGGGAAGGCCAGAGCCATCAGTGGGCAGGGGAAGAACAAATGCCTGACAGAAGAGGTGTGTCTTGAGAAGTGTTTTAAAGTGTGGAAAGGATGATTCAATACGGAGGGAGTGCGGAAGTGAGTTCCATAGGGCAGGGCTGAGAAAGAAAAATGCGGAGTGTCGGGTGAGCTCAAGATGGGCCTGGGAGGGAGAAGGAAGAAAGAGACGGTTACCGTGTGCAGAGTGGAGAAGACGTGGGGCAGGTTGGAGGTAGACAGCATCGGCCAGGTATTGTGGGGTACTAGTGTGTAAGACTTTATGGGTGATAGTGAGAAGTTTATAGACAAAGCAAACTTTGATTGGAAGCCAATGTAGAGAGAAAAGAGAGGGAGTGATATGGGTGGTAACGGGGGAAGATGTGATCGGGCGGGCGGCGGCATTCTGAACTAGCTGGAGACGACGTAGTTGGTGGCAGGGGAGACCAGCAAAGATAGAGTTACAATAATCCAGACGGGTGATCACAAGAGACATGACAAGGGTAGTGACAGCTGAAGGAGAAAGAAAAGGCCGGATGGATCTAATTCTACGGAGATGGAAGAAGCAGGAACGCACCACAGAGGAAATATGTTGGTGGAAAGAGAGAGAGGAATCCCGGGTGACTCCCAAATAGCAGAGGGTAGAGACAAGAGGAATGGGGTGAGCAGACAAGGTGGGGGGATAGATCAGGAGGGGAGTTACGAAACTCTGGTAAAATTACCCTACACAAGTCTAAGGTAAATGATAAACCTTCGGTGTAGATTCCTATCTGAGCCCAGGCGGGGAGTGCTTTGATAAATGTCTGGCATGAGGAATGGATTCAGAAAATGTTATTTTTGTATATAGTGCTGTGACAAATAAAGAAGAACAAGTCTTTAGAAAAAGGCCTTATTAGGAAGCAGTAGCTTTGGAAAGCATATAAGCTGAATTTAGCTAGTACTGCTATTACAAAGAGCTAAATTCACCCAAAATCCAGAACTTAGAAATATTTTCATTACAAAGATAGTTGACATGATTGGCAAATAAAAATAATCTGATGATATGTTTACCCACCAGCTAAGAGGACAAGCGTATCTCTGGAAAACTGAATACCTGGCAATCTACTTCCAGTGACACTGCCAAGAAAACCCAGGAGCTTCTGGGTCACCAGGAGTCAGGACTGACTCAAAGGCACACATTGCATTGCATATTGATTTATAGATCTTTCTCCCCCACCAAATCATGCATTACTTTCTCAGCTTCACAACAATATGCATGGCTGTGATTATGATGGATGTGGATTTAAGCTTTAATTATTTGCCTTTCCAAATCCAAGTTCAAGGTGAGTTACAGTTTTAAGTGCACAAGCTATTTCCCTGTCCAAGTAGACTTACCATCTAAGTGATACTTGAGGCAATGGAGGGGTGGAGTTACTTGCTCACGATCATAAGGAGAGTCAGCGGAAAAAGCAAGATTTGAACCCTGGTTCCCCGAAGTCTCAGCCACTAGGCTACTCTGCACTTCATTATTGACTAGTTTCAGTTTCTCTCATGACATCAACAGAGAGTTGAATGGAAAGCTCACTAGGAGAAAGCCAAACATCTCTCCTTTTTTGTAATTTACCATGTATCTTTCTTCTAGGAAAAGGTGGAATATGGAACGCATACAAACAAGTAAACAGATAATCAACTAAAATACTTTCCCACCCTTCTTTCACCACATTATAAGGCTTTACAGGGTAACAATATGTAAACAGCACTTATACGTTATTTATAAAAAATGATAATAAAGCATGTGCTCGTTTGCGTGAGTATCCAAGAGAAAGGACATAACGAGGGTAATTTTATAAACCGGCACCTAGTTTTCACTTGCGTACTTTACAGTTATTTTATAAAGTCAAATATGCACATACTTGACTTTATAAAATAGAGTGTAAACGTGAATGTACGTGTGTATTTTAAGGCATGATCACTCACCTCAGTCCTAGAGCTGGTGTACATGACCAGGCCTACGTTTTGCAATTTGACACATAAAGACAATCTACATGCATAATTGTTCACATGGCCCATACTCTGCTCAATCTCTGCCCATGTGCACACCCACTGTAAAAGTACACGTGATGGAAACTATGTGGGTGCTTTCACACTAGTCCGTCATTTATGAGGTCATTTACCGCATAAGACACCACCTCCATGCATAAATACCAGAATTTATGGGTGTTCACATGTAAACCTCAGTGGCTCCTTAGAAAATCACCCACAATGGGCCCGATTCTGTCATGGACGCAGAGCCCCTCTGTACGTCTGGTCTGAACTGGACGCACAGAGGGGATCGCGATTCTGATCCCACGGAGCACGTCTAGCCCCACAGGATCAGAATCACACTCAGGCATGTATGTGCAGGCCGGAACTGCGATTCAGTCCCGCCTGCATGTACATGCACAGCCCAGCTAACTCAGTCAGGGCTCTTAAATGGAGCTGCGGTACCATGGTGTCCTGTTGCCATGGCACCACGGCTCCATTTAAAAGCTGCGATGTCGTACACCTGCAACTAATGCTAATTCTCCATAGCCCGACTTCCGATCTGGCCTCCCAAGGCCAGGATCAGGCTGCGGGGAATGCCCCCTGTCCCCCCCTGCCCCATCCATGCCCCGGCAGCTGCAAAATGAAACGTCCAAGGAAGTTATTCCACCTCCTCGGAGGTGGAATAACTTCCCTGAACATGCTGCCGGCCCTGGATGTACAGGGCTGACATTAGAATTGGCTCTGTACGTCTAGGGCCGGCGACCGCCCACTGCCCGCCCAGACTCCACCCCTGGGCAGCCCATTCCCTGACCCCATCTAACTTCCCCGCAGAACGAATAGTGGGGATCGATGTCCCGTTGGGACGTCCATCCCCGTTATTCGTGGCTCAGAATAACCCCCAATGTGTGTATTTATTTTCCTTCCTGATCTAAAGGAGTCTTTGAGGACTCATCCTCATAGCTTGGCTAAAAGTATACGTGCTGTGATAGGCCTCATTTAATGTCAGGCAGCTGAGAGAGCAATTTTTGGACAAGCCAGTTTCTTTGGGCAAAGCACAATTTATGTGGATAAACGACTTTGAAAATTTCCCTCACTATGATCTACAGAAGTTAGTTAAAATGTCCCATATATGTTAAATACAGAAAAAAAAGAAGACTCATGCACATTACACACTTTCAGAAAAATGAACACCAGGAAGTCAACAGCATGGTAGAAAATGAAGTTATGATCATCTGGGACATTCCTATTCCAATCAATAAAAATCTGGATGCAAGAAGACTGGACATTGTGGTGAAGGAGAACAGCATTGGTAACAGAAGTTTCAGTGCCAAGCGATTAATCCATGCTTCGAGAGGAGATAAAGAAAAATCTTTAAGTACCAAACAATACAATTAGAGACTAAGAAAATGTGGCAGGAGGCTACAGAAATGTTTCCCATCGTTTTGGATGCTAGAGGCCTGATTAAAAGGAATTTTCAAGCACACCTTGATAAATTACCCATGCATGTTACATCTTATGAACTCTAGAAGGATGCTCTTTTTGGCTTTGTGCAAGTGCTATGGTGAGAATTAGCAGTAAGTTTGAGAGTGAGATTGTACTTCACATATCCTGGCTTAGGAGTGAGGTTCAAGACTGGCGTGCTATGCGCAAAACTAACCAATTTGGAGATTTTTTTTTTTTTTGATTTGTAGAGTCAGAGTTATTTTCCAGGAGACTACATAATACTTAGGGGAATGTTTACTGAAGGTTAATGTGTGCTATGCAAAGTTAACATGCATTAAGTGTTGCAATAGCCCATAGAAACGAATGGGCTGTGGCAGCACTTAATGTGCATTAACCTTTAGTAAACATGCCCGTTAATAACTAGTGGGCTCTATTGTATTGCTTAACTGAGGATACAGGTGGGTATCGACATGCAGCCAACATCAGGAATGCAGCAAACACATAAGGATGATATAATATATATACTTTTAGAGGAAAGGCGGGATAAAGGAGATATGATCGAGATGTTATGATATGGCAGAAATGCACAGGAGGAGAGCCTCTTTCGATTGAAAGCAAGCTCTGCTACGGGGGGACATAGGATGAGGATGAAAGGGGATAGACACAAGAGTAATATGCGGAAATATTTCTTTACGGAAAGAGTGGTAGATGCATGGAATAGCCTCTCCCAGTGGAGATGAATTCAAAAAAGCATGGGACAAATAGAGAGGATCTCTAAAGGAAAAAAGGGGACTATTGTAGTCGTTGGTATGGAAGGGCAAGTTGTGTGTTTGTGGTGTTTAACAAAGTATCATGTGGAGGGGAAAATCAGCACTTGGGGATTAAAAGGGAAAACTTAAACATGCTGTAGAAGAGGTGTAAACACAGACATCCAGCATGGACCAAGGGAAGTTGGAGGTGGGCAAGAATGGAATGAAGCATGTACAACTTGATCTGTTGGGTATCAGCAAACTGACGTTGACTGGCACTGGGCACTTTGAATCTGATGATCACATGTTATACTATGCTGGAAATGAAAGACAAAGAAGAAATGGTGTTGCATTTATAATTAAGAAGAAACTTGCAAGAACTGTAATGAAGTTCAGTGCAATTAGTGAACTCTTAATTTCTATTCATTTACAAGGAATGTCCATCAACACAACTATTATTCAGGTATATGCACAAACAATAGCTGCAGAAGAGGAAGAAATGGATCAGGCCTATGAAAAAGTACAAGCTGAAATTGACAGAACATACAAACAATATATCCTGATAGTCATGGGTGACAAGAATGCAAAAGTTGGCAACAAAGAAGAATGCAAAGTGGTTGGAAAATATGGCCTTGACAACAGGAATGAAGCTGGAGAAAAACTGATAGAATTCTATAAGACCAACAAACTATTCATCTCTGTGATGGGGTCTACAGAATGTTACCCATCCCTCTCCAAAAGGAGTATCAGCAGTTCCATTTAAGAGAGTCTGTAGCAGAGTGTTCAGGACTGAGAGGGTGTGGCTCACAGGGAGATGTTAAGAACCCAGCAGGCTGCAGGAGACAGAGAGGCTCGTGGAGCTAGAGGTCCTTCCAAGGCAAGCCATGCAAAGGGGTTTTGAGGAAGAAACTTTAACTGGGACTGGAGGAAGAGCCAGGAGAACCAGTCTGTGTAGGTTTAACAAGCTGGGAGTGAAGTACAGCAGAATTTGTTTTACCTGAAATGCTGGCCTGAGTTTTACTTTGTGGAGGTTTAACAAGCTGGGACAGAATAAAAACTGTTTTTGTTTTCCCTGAACTGCTGTCCAGCCTGTGTTTTAAAGAAAACCCCTTCCCATTGCATGCCACACTACCACATACGGTGGCAGCTTGGGGGTCTCCTCTAACCACGTGACTGAGGGTAAATCCACGCTGCTCTAGGGCTGGGCCTCTACAGCAGGTCAGGATTTTTTTTGTTTATTTGTATGGGCTAAGAGGGTTAACCTCATCCTAGTTAGGGAGCTTGAAAAAGGTATAGTCCATGCCAGACAGGCAGGCTTTGTTTTGGCCACTAGAGGCCACTAAAAATTTGTTGGAGCTGGAATACTGAAAGGTTAACTCAGCTGCAGAAGAGGAAGCTGTGGTGGTGTTGCAAGAGAACAGCAACAAGTCAAGATGGAGCAGCTCTTCCAGATTCTGGTAGAAGGTCAGCAGCAGCAACAGCAACAGTATCAGCAGTAACAGTGATAATGTCAGCAACAGTTTCAACAGTGTTGCTGGAAAGACAGCAACAACAGCAGCAGCAGATATGAGATCTTATTTGAGCACAGAGGAAGCTCAGTTGACACAGGCACTGCAGAGAGCAAAACTCCACCCTCCAGCGCAAGCGCTTCTTAAAATGATGACAGATTCTTTATTTATTCTTTATTAGCAACATTTGATATACCGCCTATTACCGAGGTGTTAAGGAGGTGTACAACAAACGTTTGGCTGCAGGAAAAATATAGAGAGAAGGGAACACCATTGAGTTGATAGGAAAGAATTAGAAAGAAAAGGAAGAAAGACCACAAAGGACAGGTGACAACAAAAATGAAGACACCGGGGTAAAGAATACATGAAGGGAGTGGGTGGGCCAACGAGGGAGGACGGGATTATGATGAGGGACAGGATACCTGGGCCGCTAGGCGGTTGTTGGTAGAGAGTGTATTTGACAGATTATGAATGGATGGGGGGGGAGGTCAAAAGCCTGACAAAAAAGATAGGTCTTGAGAAGAGCCTTAAACCGAGAAAAAGATGCTTCTGTACGGAGGGAGTGCGGGAGAGAGTTCCATAGGGTGGGATTTGCAAAAAATAAGGCAGCGTGACAGGTGGATTCAAGGTGGGCCTGGGTGGGGGATGGCAGGAAGAGGCGGTTTTACAATGTAATGACGCTTTTGTATGGTTTGTATGTCGTGAATGTGGATGATGTATGTATGTGGTAGATGGTATAGTGTGTGGTGTTCCCAGTAGTAATGTTGTGGTTTTGAAATTAATAGTAAGCATTGAGTTTTGGAGAGATTGGTGGCTATTTGACCTATGATGTGAGCGTCAGCTATTCCCTATAGTGAGTAATTCCCTATAGTGAGCCATCCTTAGGTCAATTTGCCTTGGAAATTTTGTAAGGTTAATTTTAAAATATTGACACTAGAGGCATTTTAAGTTATTCTTTGGATTAAGAGCATATTGTGTGTATTTTGTGTAGGAAGAGGCAGTTGCCATGTGCATAACGTAGCAGATGGGGGGTAGGTTGAAGATAGATAAGATCAGCTAGATACTGGGGAGTGTTGGTGTGGAGAGCCTTGTGGGTAATGGTAAGGAGCTTGTAAAGATATCGGACCTTGATAGGGAGCCAGTGGAGAGAGAGAAGGCAGGGGGTGACATGATCTCTGGGGGAGGAAAAGGTAATAAGACGGGCAGCTGTGTTTTGGATTAGTTGCAGTCTACGAAGTTGATATTGGGGAAGACCAGCGAAAAGCGAATTGCAATAGCCAAGCCGAGTGATTACCAAAGAAAGGACAAGAGTGGTGAGGGATGGAAGTGGAAGGAGGGACCGAACAGCCCTGATCCTGTGAAGATGAAAAAAGGAACTACGCACCACTCCAGAGATCCGAATCATTTTTTTATGAACTTTGAACAAACCACCTGCATGGCCAGGTGGCCAGAGGCGACAAGTACTACCTATTTGGTCAGGCTGCATTCCAGGATGCCAACCCAGCTACATATGAAGCTGTCAAGGCCGCCATACTGGAATGGGCTGACTGTACCTTAGAGGTCTACCGCCAGTGATTCAGAAAGGGGGGGGGGGCTCTAGATAAAAGAGAGCCTTCGGAGGTTCCTCTATCAGTTGAAGGATATCACATGGAAGTGGCTGCAATGGAGGGAAAGACTAGGGCCAAGGTGGCCAAGATTGTGCTATTAGAGGGCTTGACTTCTGATGAAACAGTGGATATGTAGGCACCCAAAGCTTACGCTGTAGAGTGCACTGAAAATAGCAGAAGGGTATCATGAAGCCCAGCCGGTGACTGAAGCAGACAGTGAGAAGGGACAGAAGTCACCATTAGTCCAGGAGAATGCTGGAACAGATGTCGGCTCCCATGTTCTGACCCTCAAAGTCACCTCCTAAGTGAGGGCATGGCCCCGGCCATAACCCCTTTATCTCTTTTAGGTATGCAGCCCAGAGACACTTTGCATGGGATTGTCCCCTGGGTACGGAAAAACCCATGGATGTCAGCCTAATCACCCCTCATTCCTGCGTTTTTGTGGATCACTCCCCACCCCTCAGCACAGAACTTTGCAATTCCAGTGGAGCTCAAGGGAACTTGCCTCCAGGTCTTGACAGACTCTGTGTGTGCGGGGACCCGATTTCACATTGACTACGCAAAGATGGTAACACTGGCCTGTATGCATGGAGACCAGAGGCAGTATCCAGTGGCACAGCAGGGCACACCATGTTCAAGTTTGTGGTACTGCACTGACTCCCGTACCCAGTGGTGATTGCCTAAGACTACCCAAACTTCAGAGTGATATGGGCCCAACTAAGTTGGACCTGGAAGATTTCCCAGAGATTTTCTCCCTGGAGACCTGGATCTATATGTCGAGAATCTCAAGCCTGCTAAGTTCCTGAGATGGCATCACCGGCATAAGCTATGCTACCAACAAAATATGGGGATGGCTATAGGGGAGGGATCTGGGGAGGAACAGCCTAGGGAGGAAACTTCTGAGGTCAGCCCAGGGCTCAGTGGTAATGACCCAAATACAATTGTCCTCTTCACAGAGTGGGAGCTGGGGGAAGACCCAAGGAGCTTCAGGAGGGCCCAGCAAAAAGATGCCTGAGAGCAGATTTGAGGGTGGGTGGGGTTCCAGTAGGTAACGGAGAGTCCCCTGCAAGAACCTTTTCCCTATTTTGTGCTAAAGGGAGATTTATATACAGTATCTGAGGGTGCCCTATAGGGGGAAGAAGTAGAACGACTGTAAGTTCCCCGGCTCTGTTGTCAGCAGATGTTATTATTGGCCCGTAGCCATTTATTAGAGGGATACCTGAGGGTGGAAAAAACACTAGAGCGTGTTTTGGCACAATTTTTTTGGACTGAGGTCCGTAAACAGGTGCAGTTATATTGCCAGTCATGTCCCAGCTGCCAGCTTCATAGCCCTGCCAGACTCTGATCTGTGCCGCTAGTGCCTATTCCCATCATTGAAACCCCATTTGAAAAAGTCGCCATGGACCTGGTAGGACCATTGGAGCAAACCATCTAAGGCAACAAGTATATTTTAGTCATACTGGACTATGCTATCCAATACCCGAGGCATTGCTCTAAAAAATATGAAGACTACTACGATCATAAATTCCCTCTGGGAAGTATTCTCGCAGGTGCGAATATGCAATGAGATCCTCACAGATCAAGGAACATCCTATAAATCCAAGGTGATGAAGCAAGTGTGTGCCTTGCTGAATATCAGGATACTGCAAACATTAATATATCACTCATGGACAGATAGTCTCGTTGAGCAATTCAATATAACTCTGAAACAGATGTTAAAAAGTTTGTGCAGGAGTATGGAAAGAATTGGGACATTCTCCTACACTATTTGATGTTTGCCATCTGCGAGATACCTCAGAGTTCCACAAGGTTTTCACCTTTTGAGTTGCTCTTTGGAAGACAGCCAAGAGGCATATTAGATGTGGCAAGAGAAACCTTGGAAGAACAACCCCTTGCCAGGAGTAATTTGGTAGAGTACGTTATATAATTGCAAGACCAGCTGAGGAAAGCTGGAGAGGTGGCCAAACTCAGTATGGATAAAAAAATCGCAAGCCAAGCAGGCCAAGGGCTACAATCAGGCAGCTGTGCACTACATCTTCCAACCAGAAGAGAGAGTTTTAGTCTTGCTGCCCTCATCCAAGATCAAGTTGCTCTGTAAATGTTAGAGGCCCTATTAGGTGGAAGGGCAAGTGAGGCCTGTCGACTACAAGATGGCTCAGCCAGATAAATGGAAGAAAACCAAAATTTACCATATAAACTTAGTGAAAAAGTGGACTCCGGTGACTGCTATTGTGGTAAAGGAAGATGATTTGGAGCCAGAAATTTCAGTCCTATCGGATCCAGCTGAAGTTCTGATTGGAGACCAGCTCTCTGCTGCCCAGAGAAGAGATTCAGAAGGTTTGATCCACCAGAACCTAAAGGTATTCTTCACACACTCAGGATGAACCCACCTCATTTGTCATGATATCATTACTGACTCTGGGGTGGTTATCCGGGAATGATCCTATTGGAGGCAGGCCCTCACCAAGGAGCTGGAAGAGATACTTTATCTGAGAGTTATAAAAGGGTAAATGGTCATCACCCATCGTCTTGGTTCCTAAACCTAATGGAAGCATCAGATTCTGTATTGACTTCCGGAGGGTCAATACAGCTTCTCAATTAGAAGCATATCTCATGCCCAGAGTAGATGAACTAATCAAGCAACTCAGTGGAGCACGTTTTATAAATCTTAGATCAAACCAAGGGATACTGGCAAGTGCCCTTGACTCCTGCTGCCAAGGAGAAGACTGCTTTTTCAACACCACAAGGTCTGTTACAGTTTACAGTACTACACTTTGAATAGGGTTCCTGCCACATTTCAACACCTAGTTGACCACTTACTGAGACCGCACAAGGAGTATGCGGCTGCATACCTTGACAACATTGTCATCTACAGCAGAGACTGGACCACCCATCTAACCCAAGTACAAGCCATGTTGACCAGCCTGTCCAATGCCAAATTGAAGGCCAACCCCAAGAAATGTTTTCTGGGAGGTCAGGATGTTCAATACCTGGGATATTTAATTTGGGAATGGGCAGATATGACCTCAACTATGGAAGGTGAATGCCACTGCCCAGGTCCCCAACCCGAAATTCAAAAAGGCTTAGGACAGACACAGAGGATCACTACATAGCAAGAGGAAGGAATCAATGCAAACATAAATAACTTCATAAATAGAGAGGGGTAACCTGCCTGGAGCTGCAGGTACAACCTTAAGCAAAGGCATAAAGGAGCGTAACCTTCCAGGAGCAGCAGGTGCAAATCTACAGTTCTAACTACCTTAGTGGGGAGACTAGATGGACTATTATGCTGGTTTGTATCTGCTGTCATTCACTATGTAACTATGAGGTCCGACATGCAAGGGCTGAGCTCCCACTCACCCGGATCCATGGTGATACAACTCAAGAAGTTGGCCTGCACATTTTGATGCATGCATTGCTCACTGTAGACAGGGCAATCATCAGCTTGACAACCTAGTTCTGTGCCCTTGTGAGCCACTCTGGCAATGCAAACTCCACCTTGTTTGTTGACATTTACCATTGCCATGGCATTGACCAAGAACACCGGGATCGCTTTACCCACCACAAGAAGTCAGAACCTTTCCAGAGTCAGGCAGATCACACTTGCATCCAGGAGGCCTTCTGAGCAGGCCAGAACCCCTTGTTAAACTGGCCCAAGTAGTACGCACTCCTGCTCATCAGGCTAGTGTCTGAGGTGACACTCATCCAATCCAGTGCTTCTAATGGCATTCTGACCATCAGATGGCGGGACTGCAAGCACCCCCCCCCCCCAACCGCTCTCCCAGGAGAGAGGAAGAGTCTAGTTGAACAACCAGGAAACAGGGAGACCAGAGAGCTAGCAGATGCCCTTGCAAAGAGAACATGTGTACCCTGGCCTAAGGACCCAGCTTCAAGGATGATTTCATGGATCTGAGAATCTGGAGGTAGTACCAGACCCATGGAGGTGACTGACCGCAAAATGCCCCGAGTTGGCTCTGAAGCTCGAGGGACCTCTCTGTTGTGAGGAAAACAACTCAGGAGAGAGTTAATGTAACCTTGAGGTACTCCAAGTCCCAGGAAGGACACAGGCTGCTCTTGGGATAGTTGAACACCAGCCTGAGCCTTTACAGCCAGGAAACTGGACTGTTCTAGACAGTCCAATTGGATCAGCCAATTGTCCAGGCATGTGTGAATCTGAATTCCTTGCTTGCACAGAAATGCTGCTAGCTGCAACATCATCTTGGAAAAGTGCAAAGAGCATGATTAGGCCAAAAAGCAGGGCTTGGAATTGGAAATGGTAGCCCAGAAAACAAACATGAAAAAGTCAATGATGCTCTACAACATGGGAATGTGAAAATAAACCTTGGTGAGGTCTAGGGAAGTGAGAAAGTTCCCAGCCTGCCCAATGCAATGACAGGCCCACATGTCCTCACACAGAAATGAGGGGCTTGGAGTTTGACAATGGCCACCTTAGGCTAGAAGGAACCTTCCTTGTTAGGCACCATGATGTATCTGGATAATTTGTCTGGCCCTGCTCTGCAGAAGGCATGAGTAGAATAGCCTGCAACTGCTGGAGTCACTGAAGAGGGTCCTAAAATGTCACCCACTTGAGCGGGGAGCCATAGGCAGACTCTACACAGGTGACCCATAGAAGCAGTTTCATAATGAATTGATATATATAGAAATATACCTATATCTGTATATATACTTTTTTTAAAAAAATCGTACTTAAAGCTGGCCTGAAGCAATGTTTATTTATTTATTCTGCTATTCTTATACAGTATATCACTATATCTGCATGTCAAATCAGTTTACATAATGAATAATAGGAAGGCAATAAGGCAAGGTAGCCAGGGGTATGGTGATGCATAGTAGAGTCATGTGGTTCCTTGTGGGGTATTGAAATTATGTCTCATCTCGTGAAGTGGTTTCCTTCAGAAGTTGGCCAAGGCAGTTTTGGCAGTCATTTTAAGGATAAAAGGCAGGCGTCTTGCAGGAGGAAATCACACTTCTCCAGCCTTGACTGAGGATCCCAAGGATCCACTTTGAAGTGAGATAGGTCACTTCAAAGAGAAACAGTCGGAGTCACACCCCAAGTGCACATAGGAGGGTCTGCAAGAAATCATTGAGGAGGATTACTGGCTCCCAAGTCATGGTGGTGATAAAAGCATGCAGAGAGCGCCAAAAGGACTGCCCTTTCTTAGGCTGAGACCCAAAGGAAAACCAAGCCCTATCTAGATTCCTAGAAGTCTGAGGCATATCTAGGATTTATGCATAGCTCCCAAGAGGCAGCCTAGCACATGGCACCTTGAAGCTTAATCTTCAAGAGTCTCTGTGGGCAAAATTCCCCAAAGTCTTTAATTTCACCAGGCACACTCAAAAAAGAATAAACAGCCCTTAAGGAGAGTTTGCTCAGCCGCAGTATAGAGGCAGCATCCATTGACCAAATGCAGATCCAGAGCTATCATGTAGCTATAACCACTGCTTCCATGGACCCGGAAGGGATTCTGATCAAGCCGTAGAGGGCACCAGCCACCTAAGCATTCTATTTCCAATCTCATAGCTATCGGGCTGTCCATCAGCAGCTGGTTCCAGAGTAAGAGGGCTTGACACCATGCCTGCACACAGTGTTGCTTGAGCACCTATGGTGGCAGCTGCAAAGGCATTCTTAAGGAAGGGCTCAATCTTCCAAACCCGAGACTCCTTCATCACAGCACCTCCCTCCACAGGGATGGCTGAGCACCTCATCACAGTTGTGACCTGGATTCCTGCTCTAGGGAGCCTAAAAGACTGATCCAACTTGCTCTGGGGCTAAGGGTATAGCCTAGACAGGACTTTAGGGCCCATAAGGTCCAGCTTATAGGAGTGTTTCTTCCTGATACCCTATAAGCTGCTGCATATGATCGAATAGAGGAGTGAATACAGCAGGATGCTGGATACTCTCCAGAAAGGGGGAAGTGTGCCTGTTAACCACACCCAAAAGCAGACTCTACAAAATGCAGAGACGACATAATGTCCTGGAAGAGCCTAGGAAGGACCGTTCCATAGTGGGGATCATGGAGATCATAGCCTATCACTAAGAGAATCATGCCATCCTCCTCAGACTTATCTTATGGAGAAAAGAATTTCCCTACAGCTTCTCAATCAACTCCTATAGGGGATAACACAGAGCTTCTGGAGGAACAGACAAGTGCAAGTGTGAAGTGAGGACCCTGATTCCCTTACTGCCTATGACTGTGAATCTCAAGGACACTGAGTCCATGTAGGAAAGGCCTGAGTCTCAGACCACTGCGAAGGGGGTTGCTAAGCAGCTTGCAGAGACAAAAAACAATCTGCAAGTGTTTCAGGAGATGCAGCTCAAGTTGGTTGTAAAAGGGATCCTGGGGCTCCAGAAGACCTCTAGGATCCAATGGACTTGGGTTAAAGCCAAACCGTAGGTTCTATCCCTGCTGGGCCCAAACAGTCATCTCAAAATTGCCGAGGTGCTCACTGGTGGGAAAAAAACCCAAGGAGCGGCAGGGGCCACAAACAGCACTGGACCCTAAGCCTGCCAAGGGTGTTCTGACAATGCAAACAAAAAGGAATACTCCAGTCATTCCTGCCACAATCGGGGCAAAACTGAGCAGCCATTAAAAAAAACATAGGGGGTTGCTGGCTACATTGGGCTGTGCAACTGAACACTGCCATAGCAAAAGAAAAAAGACCATGAAAAAAACCTCCATGGCAAAAAGGGATTCCCAAAAGCAGAATCCAAGTATCTCTTGACAGACAGGGGAAACCCAATCAAGGAAGCTCCAGACTCAGCAAAACTCTTTTTTTTAATACAGTCCATTAAAGTCAATAGGGAGAAAAAAAACAAAATCAGAAAAAAACCCCATCAAAGACCAAAAAGACATGCAAATAGAGGACAGCAAGAGTGAAGGAGAACCTAGTTCCAACTTACCAACCTCTCTCAGAGGCCCCATGGGGTCTTTTTGTTCCTCTCAGGCCCAGCAATGCTGAATCCCATGGCTAACAGCTCTGGACACAGGGTGGCTGCTGGTTCTGGGAGACAAGGACATATGCAAGCTCTCAGCAATGTTGGACCTACGTACAGGTCTCAGACACACAGGCCACAGCACTATGGTATGGGCCAGGGGGGCCAAGCCTACCAAATATCTTGCCACCTGTTGGAGGCAGACAAATACTAGATTCTCTCACTGCTGAACCAGTTGATATACCCAGTGCTGGCAAGGAAGCATAACCCATAGGTCTAGACTGGTCTAACAAGGTGATAAGGAAGCTTTCATTGACTTCAGTGAAAGTCAATGGGAAGTTAAAAATCAGCATTGGATCTCCAAGCAAAGGACTCCTGGAGATCAGATCTCCAATTTGAGGTCCCACAAGTACCAGAGCATCCCTGGCGAGGCCATCCTCTCCTTCTCATATAGAGGCCTATAAATTAATGAAAGGAGTGGAACGGATAAATGTAGATCAATTGTTTACATCATCAGAATATAGAAAGACTAGGGGACATGCAATGAAGCTACAGGGTAAACCATTTAAGACTAATAAGAGAACATATTTTTTCACTCAATGTGTAATCAAAATTTGGAATTTGTTACCAGAAGATGTAGTAAAAGTTGTTAGTGTAGCTGGATTACAAAAGGTTTGGACAAGTTCCTGGAGGAAAGGTCCATAAACCATTATTAAAAGGGACCCAGGATATCACTGCTTGACCCAATACAAGCATTGTGGAACCTATGTCTTTTGGGGAAACTGCTAGGTACTTATGACCTAGATTTGCCACTGCTGGAAACAGTATACTGAGCTTGATGGACCTTGGTCTGATCCAGTATGGCATATCTTATGTTCTTATGTACCTCCTGACAGCCACTATCAAACTTGCTTGTCCCCAGACCCACTTGCTCACTCAAATCCTTTCTGAAATATGCACCTATGAATATAGAATGTCTCATTTTCAAAGGCAGAAGGGACATGGAAACCCTTCTGCAAGCACCCATAGCTGTTTCCTGAATTATTTTCATCTACTGGAACTTCAGTAAACGTGTAGCACTCAATTGCCCGTAGATAGCACCTTCTAATAGTGTGTGGCAGTACCAACAGGAAACCTCTCACATCTCTTAGCTGATAAAGATGGAAATTCTCTAGAACTGTAAATGCAAATTCCATAGAGGTTATAGTTTGGACAGAAGGCCTAGAGGTTGACTAGTGTTCAGGTTGGGAGTCAGCAGTAGGGCTACTGAATGCTTAAAGACCGTAAAGAAAAAGGATGGGTATCATTGCAGATATTTATTTCCATCATCTATATTTCATATTCAGCTGGTGTATTAGCCGATTTAAGGGCACCCCTCAAAGAGAACTGCTTCCAATTTGGTAAGAGATAGAGAGGATTGTTTTGTCAAACCTTTATTTAAATGCAGAGTTGAGATCCTCGTGTTAGCAGCATCTTATGAAGTTGAATTATTTATTGTACGTGCATTGGCTGAAACCCAATTGAAAGCTACTAAGGAACAAACTTTGTGGATTAACCCAGCCATTTTAATTGATAAAATGCCAATTTTGGGGGAATCTTGGTATGCTAGGGGAATTAAAACCATTGGCGATATTATAATGGAAATTGCTCTTTACTCCTTTTGTGAGATGCAAAAAGAAGAGGAAATTAGACTTACCTGCTAATTGTTGTTCCTTAAGGAACTCTAGTCCAGTCCCGGAACCATTGAGTTGAGAACCTCCTCCAGCAGCTTTGGAGACTGAAAAAACATCATCACTTTGATGATCCTCCCATAAATAGGCAAGGACCACCCCTCTCCTTCAGTACCTATTGACAAAGCAGACTCAGCAGAGCAACAAATAAGTAGTTGAATGAAAAATCTAAAAACAATCTAACAGGGAACCCCAGAACACATTAACACCCACTATAAGGAGAGCATCAGCTCCCACCTTAGGGCCTTCTTTTCTTTTGATTCCCTTTTTTTTTTCTTTTTCTTTTTCCCAGACCAGGCCACAAACTCTGGACTCTATAAGGAAAACACCTTCCAACTTCAGGCTGACACTGGGTGGGATCCGGGATTGGACTAGAGTTCCTTAAGGAACAACAATTAGCAGGTAAGTCTAATTTCCCCTTCCTTTTCGTCCCTCTAGTCCAGTCCCGGAACCATTGAGGATGTAACAGAGCAGTAAAGATCAACGGGAGGGCTCTGCCAACCCAGCCTGAAGTACTGCTGACCCAAAACGCACATCTGCAGACGCTTGCACATCCAGCCTATAATGCTTAGTAAAGGAATGTAATGAAGACCAAGTTGCCGCTCTACAAATATCGCCGGCCGGCACTAAACTAAACTCTGCCCACGACGCCACTTGTGCCCTAGTTGAATGAGCCCGAAGACCCTCCGGCACCACCTTACCCTTCAACATATATGCCGATGCAATAGACTGCTTCAACCATCTAGAAATAGACGACTTAGCCGCCGCCTCTCCTTTCTGCGGACCTCCAAACATCACAAATAGCCTATCTGACCTCCAGAAGGGAGTCGTTCCGCAGAGGTATTTCTTGAGAGCGCGACGAACGTCCAGAAGATGCAACCTCCCTCCTGACTTCCCCTTCTGCTCCTCCGAGAACACCAGAAGGGACACCACCTGATTAACATGAAATACCGACACCACCTTAGGTAGGAACGCTGGCACCGTACGCAACACCACCTTGCGATCGAAGAAGGAAAGATACGGCTCCTTACAGGACAGAGCCTGCAATTCCGAAATCCTGCGAGCAGAACAAATTGCCACCAGAAAAATTGTCTTCAATGTCAGATCCTTTAGAGAAGCTTCACCTAACGGTTCGAACGGTCTCCGGACCAGGGCCTCCAACACCACATTCAGGTCCCAGGCGGGAACTGAACATCTACGCGGAGGGCGCATGAGCAAAACCGCTCGCAAAAACCTCCGAACATCACCATGTGCTCCTAAAGGCTGACCCTGCACCCTCCCCCAGTAAAAGGATAAAGCTGCCAACTGCACCCGCAGCGAACTAACCGCTAGACCTTTCTCTACCCCATCTTGCAAGAAGGAAAGAATCTGAGGAACGGACACGCCCATTGGCCGCAGCTTCCGCTCCCTACACCAGGCCTCAAAAATACGCCAAACACGAATATATGCCAAAGAAGTGGATCGCCTCCTCGCCCTTAACAATGTGGAAATGACCGCCACGGAATACCCTTTTGCTTTCATCCTAGCCCTTTCAAGAGCCAAGCCGTAAGAGAGAATCGACTCACTTGGGGCATGCGCAATGGCCCCTGCATCAACAGATCCTCCCGCTGAGGAAACCTCCACGGCTTGTCCGCTAACAGTCTCATCAAATCTGCATACCACGGTCTCCTGGGCCAATCGGGAGCCACCAGCACCACTAGGCCCTGATGCCTTTCCATGCGCTGGATCACTCGACCTATGAGAGCCTACAGGGGAAACACATAGAGCAGACGGTCCACCGGCCACCTCTGTGCCAAGGCATCGAGCCCCTCTGACATCCGCTCTCGCCTTCTGCTGAAAAACATCGCTGCCTTTGCTGAGTCGAAGGTCGCCATCAGGTCCATGAGCGGAGGCCCCCAGCGCCTTACGAGCAGCGCAAACACTGCCGGATGAAGCACCCACTCTCCTGGGTCTACTCTTCGGCGACTCAAAAAATCTGCTTCGACATTGTCCACTCCAGCCACATGCTGCACCGAGAGACTCTGCAGATTTTGTTCGGCCCAGCGCAACAGCTGACTCACCTCCGTTTCCAATGCCGCACTTCCTGTTCCGCCCTGGCGATTGATGTAGGCCACTGTCGTTGCATTGTCGGACAGCACTCGCACCGCCGACTGGCGTAACCACGACTGAAACTCCAGAAGAGACAAGTAGACTGCCCTCATCTCTAACCTGTTGATTGACCATTGCTTCTCCACTAACGACCATTGCCCCTGGACTAACCTTCCCTCGCAATGGGCCCCCCATCCTATCAGACTCGCATCCGTCATCAACAATCTCCAGGAAGGAGGCTCCAGAGGTACCCCTGCTTCCAGATTCTCCTCCCGTAACCACCACAGAAGCTCCTGCCAAACCTCCCGCGGGCAGGCGAGACGCTGAGATAACGCATCCGTCTGATGTGACCATCGCCGAAGCAGAGACCTCTGCAACGGCCGCATGTGAGCCCTGGCCCAAGGCACCACCTTGATCGTGGCCACCATAGTTCCGAGCAACTGAAGATACTGCCATGCCGTTGGAGCCGGCCGGGACAAGAACTTCCTCACGAGAGCCCGCAAGCCGAGTGCCCTCTGAACCGGGAGAAAAACCGCTCCCATCTCTGTCTCGAACCGCGCTCCTAAGTATTCCAGGGACTGCGAGGGGATTAATCTGCTCTTTGCAAAGTTCACCACCCAGCCTAGGCTCTCCAACTTGTGCACTACCCTGACGGTGGCCTCGACGCTCTCCTCCCTTGACTTCGCCCGAATCAACCAATCGTCTAAGTATGGGTGCACTAGCACTCCCTCTTTGCGGAGCGCTGCCGCTACCACCACCATGATCTTGGTAAACATTCGAGGCGCTGTTGCCAAACCGAAGGGCATCACCTGAAACTGAAAATGCCCCATCGGAATCGCAAACCGCAAAAACTTCTGATGTTCCTGCCGAACTGGGATTATTTATTTTATTTTTATTTATTTATTTACATTCTCTTATATACTGCGCTATTCTGCATCAGTGTGGTTTACATTGAACAAACTGAAATTACATTGAACAGGGTATTATAACTTGGAGATAACTATTTTACAGGGAACATGGGCTATGGAGGGTTAAGTGGCTTGCCCAAGACCACAAGGAGCACCTGTGGGACTAGAAACCCCAGTCCTTCCGGCCCAAGGTTGCTGTACTCTAGTGGGATTTGAACCACTGACCTTCCGGCCTGAAGTACCTTGCCCCAACCACTAGGCTACTCCTCCACTCCACTGTAGATACGCTTCCGTGAGATCCAATGACATCAGGAACTCCCCTTCCCTGACCGCCGCAATCACCGAGTGTAAGGTCTCCATGCGAAAATGAGTCACTCGAAGACACTGGTTTACCCTTTTTAAATCGAGAATCGGTCGAAAAGTCCCTTCCTTCTTTGGAACCACAAAATAGATGGAGTATCGACCGCAGCCACACTGGTCCGCCGGGACGGGGACCACGGCATTGAACTGCAGCAGCCGCTGCAGAGTTTCCTGAACCGCTCTGAGCTTGCGAGGCGCCCTGCAAGGAGACCGGAAAAAGGAGTCTACCACGGGTCGATGGAGCTCGAGAGCATAGCCCTCCCGAAAGACCTCCAACACCCACTTGTCCGATGTAAGTTGGACCCAGGCGGGGTAAAAATCCCGTAACCTGCCTCGCACGGGAACCACCCCCACCTGAGTCTGCCTCATCTCATTGTGACTTTTTACCTCCTGGGGACTGAAAGGGCGAGAAACCCCTGCCCACCCCCGAAACCCTTGAAAACCCTGGCTCCGTGCCAGGAATCTACCGCGCTGTGGCTGACCGAAACGAAAGGACCGAAACTGACGATACTCCCGTTGTACTCCTCTGGTCCCCGTAGCACCCCGGGCTACCTTGGGCTTGTCCTCAGGCAGATGACCCCCTTTGGACTCCCCGAGATCCTTAACCAACTTTTCCAAATCCTCTCCAAAGAACAGCTTTCCCCGAAAGGGCAGCTTACTGAGATGAGCCTTGGAAGACCCGTCCGCCGACCAATTCCTCAACCACAGATACCGCCGCGCCGCCACCACGGACGCCATACTCTTCGCTAGACCTCTGATGAGATCATAATGAATATCCGCTAGATAGGCCGACCCAGATTCCAACCTCGCTGCCTCCTCAACTCGGTCCCCCAACTGCTCTCCCTGCAAGCGCTGGGACCATCGCAGGCAGCCTCTCGCTACCCATGCCCCTGCTATTGAATCCTGCATAGAGAGAGCCGAAATATCAAACACCTGCTTCAACAAGGTATCCAATTTCCTGTCTTGAGCGTCTTTCAACGCCGCGGCACCTTCCCCGGAATCGTAGTTTTCTTAGTCACCGCCGATACTGCCGCATCTACCTTAGGAGATCGAAAAAGCTCCCTATCTTGTTCGGACAGCAGATACAGCCGAGCTATAGCCCTAGACCCTCGTAGGGCCGACTCCGGCACATCCCACTCCTCCTGAATCATAGACCGAAAGACCCTATGTACCGGGAACACCTTTTGCGTTGTTCGTACCGCCTGCAACAGCGGGTCCTCCAATGCTTCCTCTTATGGTGGACCAACTGAAGGCATATTCAGTGTCTTGAGAGTCTCCGCAATCAGCGCTGGTAGCTCCTCCCGTCTGAAAACCCAGACTACCCTATTTTGCTGGTCCGAATCAGGCAACTCCCCCTCTTCTAACTCCTCCTCTGAGCCCTCTTCAAGCTCTCCATCCCCAGCCCCTAGATCCTCCCATAGCGGGGATGCTGGACTCTCCAAACCTGTCCCCTTCGACCTTTTGATAGAAGCTACCTCCTCCTCTGACCGGAGCGAAGTACCACGTCTCTTTTCTGCACGCGCTACCGGAGGAGAGGAAGCCATAGCAGGCTGTAATAAGGCAAACACCTGTTGCAAGAGCGAAAAGAAGTCCGGTGGAATCAGTGTACTTCCACCCCTACTGACCCATTCCCAGCGGCGGAGACGACACTACTTCTGCAGAGGGACCTGCCACTGGCTCCGCCGGGTCTCTGACGGATGGAGGGAATTCTCTTTCCTCCTGCAGACCAGCCCCGAGGTCCCCGGACCACTCATCTACGACCTTCTCCATTACTGCGGCCTCTAAAGTGCAGGCCCTACAGACTCCTGCCTCCAACAGTGCTCCGCGCCTCATGCCGCACACCAAACAGCGAGGCTTAGCTGGCATACTCTCCGAAAAAGAAAAATTGTGCTACCTCAGCACTAGCAAACACAGACACACACCTGCGTCTTTTTTTTTTTTTTTCAATAGCAAAGCAGCTTAACCCAGGCTTGCTCTGGCCCTCTAAAGCAACTCCTCCCAAGCCTCTAGGAGTCTCCCGAGGCTCTAAATCACTGATAGAAAAATTTGCCAATTTCAAAATGGCCGCCGCCGCGCTTCCCGCGCTCAGCCATGCAGCCCTGCTCAAAAGCTTAGCCCCGGAAGGCACACACATTCGGCGGCTCTCTCCTGCTATTCCCCTGCCCTCCAAACCACAGTGTGGCTAGCCGCTCACCCAGACTCACCCAGTTTCGCCGCCGAAGATGGGAGGGGGGGGGAGGAAGGATTAATCAACAATAAAAGAGACTATCACACAATACTAATTATGTCAGCCCTAAACAAACCTAGAGAAATGTTTGACATCGTTAAATCTCTAACCTCCAATCAAAAAGAAGACAACTCCACACTCCCACCAGACGCTGACACCATGGCCTTATATTACAAAACACAAATGGGATCGGAAGCAAGTACCAATTGCCAATCTAAGACACCTATTCCTTCCATAAATCAGACATGGAAAAAATTCACACTACTTACTGAGAGGCAATTAGATGACATAATCAAATCATTACACATATCAACTTCAGTATTAGACTCTTGCCCAGTACCATGGATTCGATTGACTCGCGACCATCTTTTTCCACACATCCTCAATCTAATCAACTTGTCATTAGAACAAGGTTTCACCCCAGCAGAACTAAAAAATGCATCAATTTGCCCAATCTTTAAAGGCAAGGACTTGGACAAATCTAAACCATGCTCATACAGGCCCATTTCAAGTATTATTTATTTATTTATTTTATTTATTTGCAGTCTCTTTTATACCGCGCTATTCGACATCAGTGCGGTTTACAATGAACATAAGAGTTGCACATCTCAATTTCGTGATTTGTGCTTACAGTGAAAGTATGCCATTTATGACAAAAATCCTTGAAAAGGCTGCACAGATACAACTTCAAAACCATGTAGACAGCTTTGCTCCACTCGACCCTCAACAACACGGTTTCAGAGTAGGACATGGAGTGGAAACCCTCCTCATGGCCTTAACAGATAAGCTCCTTAAGGGTACTGAAAAAGCTAATGTTGGATTCATATTAATATTCCTTGATATATCAGCGACATATGACTCCATAACACATGACTATCTGACACACAGATTACAACAAATTGGCCTTAATGACAAAGTGTTGTTATGGTTTGAATCATATTTAACAAACCGTAGCATTCAAGTAAAAATGGCGATGACATATCAAAACCATTTTCTCAAAGAACAGGCATACCACAAGGATCAGCTTTATTATCACTCCTTTTCAACTTACATATCCAACCTATCTGCAGTTTAATTAAGGACTACGACATATATTATCATCTATACGCTGATGATATTATGTTATACACCCAATTCAATACTAAACAACAATGCTTTCAAAAAAATCAAGGAATGTCTCAATAGTACCACCACATGGTTGGCAGCCCATAACCTCCAAATAAACCTCAAAAAAACAGAAATTCTAATAATAACAAAAGACTGCTCCTACACACCACCAGATTCAATAATGTTTAAAGAAACAAGTATCAAAGTAAAAAAAGAGATGAGATATCTGGGAGTTACTTTTGACCACCAGCTCAACTTTAACAATCACGTCAGCAATACAATAAGGGCCATATTCAAGAAGCTAAAGATGTTGCAGCATCTAAGACCTCTCCTCTCCACAAGCGACTTCAGAACAACATTACACTTACTGCAACTCAATTTTTGTAACGCCATATTAATGGGTCTCCAAAAGAAAACAATCTACAGATTACAATTAGCACAAAATGCAGCAGCCAGAGTAATCTCTCAAGAACCAATCAAAGAGCATATATCAACAGTATTAATGAATCTTCACTGGCTCCAAATCAAGAGCAGAATAAAATATAAGGCCATCCACACTATATTTAAATCCATCCAAGATGATTCATCCACATATCTGAAAACGCTAATATCATTCACACCGGATAACAGACCAAGGAGAAGCATCAATAAAGACCTCCTTGTTGTTCCAACTGAATTCAGGAACTGCAAATCTTCAACTTCAAAGAGAGCATTCTCTTTATATACACCACAATTATGGAAATCTCTTCCAGAGGACTTAAGAGCCACCAAGGACCCAGTAGCATTCCGTAAACAGTTAAAAACTCATTTGTTCAACGAACACTTTCATGAACTAATTACTTAAATAAAATTCCACAGAACAGCCAATGCTTACAACTTAGTCTTTCAAATCATTTTCAAGTCCAACTACAAGACGATAAATAGAAATAAATTCCTATAAAGAGATAGCTGCTCACTTATAAACAAAAACAAAAACAAACATTTATTCTGTTTTTTCTATCCCCTTCCTATCACATGATAACTATAATTCACGCTAAGATGTTAATTAGCCTGTTTATCTTGTTAATAATGTCAACAATGTTACTGTTCCAGTTCAACAATGTTATTGTTACCAATTTATCCTGCTAATTATGTCATCTCTGTTAAATGTAAATGTTCCAGTTTTGAGTTCCTTGTAAACCGCTTTGATTCACGAAAGGCGGTAAATAAGCACTAATAAATAAATATGTCACTCCAACAGACACAAGACTAATTGAATCAAGAGAGTATGGGAAAAAGATTTAAAGTATGACTATATAGATTGGAGCTGGTTTTGGCCAAGAACTCTTAGGCCTTCCCTTTCTGCAAGCCTCTCACAGTCCATGCACCCGATTGCTCCAAAGACTCCTCTCAAGATGTTCAGAGCCAAACAAGCAATCTCCTTAAACACCATGGAAGCCCTCCAATTAAAAGAGGTCATAATGGATCCCACTCATGAAAAAGGAGCAACCTTTTTACCTCGTTTTCGCTCCTACACACTTAACCAGCAATCGCTCTCAATTAACCCCACACATATCCCCTGTCCCATGGTCTGATCATGAAGAACAGGAGCACTTAGACAGTGGTAGGTCAAAAAACTCTATTAGGAGACCCCAACGCATTTCAGCTGAACACCTTCTTCAGGGGGAATACACCTCAATAAAAATCAAGAGAGGAAGCACAAAGTCATAAAAACAATCAACTAATTGAATAATTAAAACAATAAACAACAAATAGATATATGATAATTAAATAAGGATTTAAAACATGATGAATGTAATATATAACACAATAAATAAACCTATACAGTAATATAAAATTAACTAAAAACATGTAGGTACTCAAAATGAGAAAAAAACATAAAAACCAGGAATATATAAACTACCTAAAAACTGTATCGTCATATGTTGTCTCATAGAAGAATAGACTAGAAGGGACAAGGAGGACCACTTGTGAGACCATTAAGTCAACAGTTTGAGGCATAACTATGCACTCAGAATCACATGGTCTGAAAAAGCTTTATCACATATGTACGTTTTAGTGCCAGTGAATTATACTAGAAATACTGAACAACATATATTCCCTCAATTCAATAAAATTGTGTTTAAAACAGAAAAGGGAAGATAGTAGTTGTGTAGTCATCACTTAGGAAGCCATGTGAGAGGATTTTTTTAAATCGAAGACACACATGTGTAAATACTTTATGTAAAAAAAACCTTACTTAACAGCTACCAGCACAGATATAGCGGCCAACAAAGCCTCAAGGCAATTAACTTCTGAAATAAAGTAGTAACACAAAGGGAGAATCACAATGTTAGATACTAACTAAAAAAGAAATAGTCAGATATCTTGTGAGTCATACAATCAAAAAGAAAAGAAAATGAACTTGCCTTATTAAGCGCCTGCAGCGCCTTCAGAAAAACAGCAGAACCGGTATTAAGAACAAACTGAGGAGCGGAGATGTTTAAGAGGTGAAATCGGCACCAAAGTCCAAGGTCAAAGTGTACAAGAAAATCAGAGGAGTACCATTTTTTTTATTTAAAAAAAAATGACAATGTTGTTATCAATCCATCTAAAATAACATGCTCGGAGAGACGGAAAGGACAAAAAATCTAAACATATCTCAAGGAAGGGCTGAGAAGTGGCGTTTATGTAAATTAACTCATGTGGATAAAGCCATTATGTGAATAAAGCCCAAAAAGACAAAGGAGAGATGCGCCCCCTTCACTGCCTTGAAGCCAACGCCGTCGCTAATGTAAATTAACTTTTATGTAAAACCAATGAAACAAAGGCATTTAAAAAAAAAACGTGAGCTACCAAAATTAGATTTCAAGACAGACCAAATGACAGCCAATGCAGACATTACTGCCATTGATTAAGAGCCAAAAAATGTCAAGTAGGACAAGAGCGCATCCACGTCATCTCTTTAAGGCACACAGGCAACATCCAATAAGACTGCATCGGCCTGCAAGTGTGCGTTAATTGTGCTTTTACGTACTGTGTGTTAAAGGCACTAGGAAAGGAGCATGCGTTGGAGCCGCTTGGGCAGAATGCACATTAGGACAGCGCAACCCACAGGTGCACAATATGCAAAAACATTACTAATGCATGTATAAAACCCACTCTCAGTGCCAACAGTCGCTAGCAGACCATCCCAAATTGCATCCCTCAGAGATGGAACCGGAAGCCCTCAAAAGGACAATGACAAGGTCAAGTCTTCATAATCAGCCCTTGAGAGCCCCAGGCATAGGATCCATGCTTCACTGGCTGAGTTTTTTTAACAGCACTATTTGGAAAGTGATGGCAGGTAGATTTCTGAGAACCTTCTGTAATCATCGGGAGAGAGCAGGGTGGAAAGGAGGAGGGAGGGGGCACTGAGGTTCTGTGTGGCTGCTGTATTTTCTTCCAGATTCTTCCAAAACCTTCCAATTTGTGGCTGCTCAACAGGCCCTTATGATTTTCCCTCCTCCTCTGGCTACCACAGTTTAGTGGAGCTTCCAATGTTGCACTCAAATGAGAGAGTCACCTTTTTAGAGCTTAAGGTGGTCATTCATGAGCGTTTAATCAATCTCTCTTCCTCTCAGTCTTCAGATTTTCTACAGAGAGGAGATAATCCATCCACCATCTGCTGGAGATAAAAGAAATACTGAAGGACCTCTGGTGGCCAATGCAGATAGAGGCGCAGGAATGATGTTTAAACATGGTCTTTTCATCGATTCTTTGTCCCCACCAATCTGCTAGTAGGAGCACACAACCCACTTGTCTAGACTGATCTAGCAGGATAATATGGAAAACATCAAGAATAATTTGTCATTATAATAGAAATATGTAGATATATAGGTATATGAACACGTAGGGAGCTATTCGTGCCAGCTGCATGCCCCAATTAACTTCCCTGCCGGTTATGCAGGGAGGTTAGTCAGGTGTGAGGAAGAGGCGGCCCAGGGGCGGAGAGTGGACAGGCAGTGGGCGGTCGCCGATCCTGGATATACACAGATGATTCTAATGACGGCCCTGTACATCCAGGGCCAATTCTATTGGGGTGGAATAACTTTCCTGGACATTTCTTTTGGGCAGACTCAGGGCGCGGAAGGACCTGGGGGGGGGGGGGGTGGAGAGAAAAGTTAATACCTCACAGCCCGACCCTGGCCTTAGGAGGCTGAATCGGGGGTTGGGCTGCGGAGAATTAATTTTTTAGCAGTGGCCAGCATATGGCTTTTAAATGGAGCAACAGTGCTATGGCAACAGGATGCCATGGTGCCGCAGCTCCATTTAAAAGCCCTGGCTGAGTTAGCCGGGCTAGTATGTGCAGGCCAGGACTAAATCGCAGTCCCGGCCTGCAGGTACAGGCCTGTTCGCAATTCTGATTCAGCGAGGCTAGACGTGCCCCATGGGATCAGAATCACAATCTCCTTTGTACGTCCAGCTCAGCTCAGATGTACAAAGGAGATGGATGTCGGGATCAGAATCGGGCCCTTAGCTAACATAGCTACATAGTAACATTGCATATGATGGCAGATAAAGACCAGTATGGTCCATCTAGGCTTTTCAACCTGGAAAAGAGATGGCTAAGGGGAGATATGACAGAGGTATATAAATTAATGAATGGAGTGGAACAGGTAAATGTAGATCGATACTTTACGCCATCAAAAAGTAGAAAGACTAGGGGACATGCAATGAAGCTAAAGTGTAACCTATTTAAGGCTAATAAGGGAAAATATTTTTCACACAAACGGGTAATCAAATTCTGGAATTAATTACCGGAGGCTGGGTTTAAAAAAGGTTTGGACAAGTTCCTGGAGAAAAGGTCCATAAACCATTATTAAAGAAAACCCAGCTAATCCATGGCTTGCCCCAGTACAAGCTTTATGGAACCTGTGTGTCTTTTTGGGAAACTGCTAGGTACTTTTGACCTAGATTGGGCACTGTTGGAAACTGTTGGATACTGGGCTTGATGGACCTTCGTCTGTCCTATCTGGCATTTCTTATGTTCTTAATAGCATAGGAATCCCCCTATAGGGCAAGACAAATAAATAAATAAACACTGACATAAAAAACTATGAATGCTAAACCATCATAAAAACTAATGATAAAACACCGGTAATAAATAAATGTCCCATATCCCGTACTATTGTTCAACCATGAGCCAGCAATAAATGATTAGATGTTGTTGTTAAGTGCCGTCGAGTCGGAGTCGACTCATGGCGACCCTCTGGATAGCTATCCTAAATTGTGTTCGGTCTTCAGTCAGGCGGCTCATTGTTGACAGACTGGTACCCGTAGCTGCTGTTATTGTATCGATCCATCTTATTGCTGGCTTCCTCTTTTGCATTGACCTTCTATCTTGCCAAGCATAATGTCTTTCTCTAATGATTTCTCTCTTCGCATGATGTGTCCAAAGTATGAAAGTCGAAGTCTTGTCATCTGAGCTTCTAAAGAAAGCTTAGGTTTGATCTCCTCTAGTACCGACTGGTTTGTTCTTCGGTTTGATTAGATAAAAACCAATATTAAACTGGCCCAAATAAAAGAAGGGGGACATAATCCTAAAAATGCATCTTATCTGAAGCCTTTAAATAAGAACAATGATCATAAAGTAATGACACGATAATAAAAATAAGTTAATAAAAGGGGAGGTGAAGGGATTCCCTAGTTGCTAAAAAATTGTTAAAAACAGTTAAAAATGGAACAGCAAAAATAACATAAAAACTATGAATATTAAACCATCATAACAACTAAAGATAAAACATTGGTAATAAATGAATAAATAACTAATAGAAGTTAAAGGTGGGAGGACATGCTGATGGCAAATCAACTGTACTAAAATACTAATTGTGATTGTAGTTAAAACACAGAAAACAAAACAGTGTATTGTGCTATTCCTACCAAAGGGCAAAATGTCCCATATCCCATACTATTGTCAGCCCTGAGCCAGCAATAAAGAAAGAATTAGATAAAACCAATATTAAAATGGCCTACATGAAAGAAGGGGGACATAGTCCTAAAAATGCATCATCTCTGAAGCCTTTAAATATGAATAATAATAATAAAGTAATGACAAGATAATAAGTTAATAAAAGGGGAGGTGAGGTGGTTGTAGCAGGGTTGGGCTCCCTAGTTGCCAAAAAATTGTTAAAAACACAATTAAAAATGGAATAGCAAAAAGATAGAAGGGGAGGGGGGAAGGGGCGGAAGAAACAAGGGCGGGGAGAAGAGGAGAACATAAGAACATAAGATATGCCATACTGGGTCAGATCAAGGTCCATCAAGCCCAGTATCCTGTTTCCAACAGTGGCCAATCTAGGTCATATGTACCTAGCAGTTTCCCCAAAAGACACAGGTTCCACAATGCTTGTATTGGAGTGGATTTCCCGGGTCCTCTTTAATAATGGTTTATGGACCTTTCCTCCAGGAACTTGTCCAAACCTTTTTTAAACCCAGCTGCACTAACAGCCTTTACTACATCCTCCGGTAACAAATTCCAGAGTTTGATTACACGTTGAGTGAAAAAATATTTTCTTTTATTAGTCTTAAATAGTTTACCCTGTAGCTTCATTGCATGTCCCCTAGTCTTTCTATATTCTGATAACGTAAACAATCAATCTACGTTTACCCATTCCACTCCGTTCATTAATTGATAGACTTCTGTCATATCTCCCCTCAGCCGTCTCTTTTCCAGGTTAAAGAGCCCTAGCCTTTTTAGCCTTTCTTCATAGGGGTATCCTTCCATCCCCTTTACCATTTTGGTGGCTTTTCTCTGAATCTTTTCTAATAACGCTATATCCTTTTTAAGATACGGCGATCAGAACTGCACACAATATTCAAGGTGCTTTCTCACCATGCAACGATATAGAGGCATTATAATATCCTTTGTTTTATTTTCCATTCCTTTCCTTATTATACCTAGCATTGTATTTGCTCTCTTGGCTGCCGCTGTACACTGGGCCGAGGGTTTTAACATGTTATCCACAATGACGCCTAAATCTTTTTCTTGGGTGGTGGTTCCTAATGTGGAACCTTGCATCGTGTAACCATAGTTTGGGTTGTTCTTCCCTAGGTGCATAACTTTGCACTTGTCCACATTAAATTTCATCTGCCATTTTGATGCCCAGTCTTCCAATTTATCAAGATCCTCTTGCAATTTTCCACAATCCTCTTGGGTTTTAACAACTTTAAATAGTTTTGTGTCATCTGCAAATTTGATAACCTCACTCGTTATTCCTTTTTCCAGGTCATTTATGAATATATGTCAAAAAGCAGCAGACCCAGCACAGATCTCTAGGGTACACCACTATTCACCTTTCTCCATTGGGAAAATTGACTATTTAGCCCTACCCTCTGCTTTCTATCTTTTAACCAGTTCCTAATCCACAATAGTGCACTGCCTCCTATCCCATGACTCTTTAGTTTTGCCAAAAGTCTCTGATGAGTGACCTTGTCAAAGGTTTTCTGAAAGTCCAAATACACTATTTCAACCAACTCACCTTTGTCTACCTGCTTATTCACACCTTCAAAAAAACAACTGGTTTGTAAGACAAGATCTTCCTTGTCTAAAGCCATGTTGGCTGTCTCCCATTAAGCCATGACTATCTACATGTTCAGCAATTTTGTTCTTTATGTTGGTTTCTTCCATTTTTCCCGGTACTGACGTCAGGCTCACCGGTCTGTACTTTCCCGGATCACCCCTGGAACCTTTTTTAAAAATTGGCGTTACGTTCGCCATCCTCCAATCTTCAGGTATTACAGATGATTTTAATGATAGTTCACAGATTACTAATAGCAGGTCTGCAATCAGAGGAGGAGGGGAGAGGGGAAAGGGGGAAGGGGAAAAGGAGAAGGGGGAAAGGGAAAGGGGGAGGGAGAGGGAGAGGTGGGAGGAAGAGGGGAGAGGGGAAGGGGGAGGAGAGTGAAAAAATGTGCCACATTTTCTGTCCTGGAACCAAACGCTTATGGAGCAGTCAGTTCTTTCTAATGTAATGAGACTATCACGGGAGTCCCATTCGCAAATGAGACAACAGTACTTGGTATATCCTAGCTGCATTCCCAGTAGCAGTGCCACTACTTTTAGATCACCACAGATGTTCCAGTTGTAGTGCTGTACATGTTTCAACAGCAGTTCCATGTTTTCATAGGTTTCTTTCATGTGTGCTGCCTAGGCATTGAAGGGTGGACATTGCCATTGGGTAACAAGACAGCTTTCAGGCTTAACAGTGATGAATCGATAAAAAGACACCATTGTTGTGGGTCATGCTCACAACCCAAAGCTGTGAACAATTCATCAATGTCCATGCAGACACAGACGTTGTCAACCTGTGCAAATAAATCTTTCATATCTTCTAGGCAGGTCCTAAAGATAGAAATTTTGGTATCTGGCAACAGCAAACCCCATCTTTGCAATCTTGAACCTAGTAGTTCAGCTTTTGTTTTTGACAGACTTAAGTCCCTCACTAGGTCATTCAGTCCTAACTGTGTTATCAGATGAGGCACACCGGACATAAGTAGTTCAAAATCTGGATCCATGTCATTTTCCATGTCTAGCCCATGTATTGTGGCATCTTCATCTGCCTCATCTAGGCTCCATGTCTCTCGTAGCTTCGGTACTGGCATACTGTCATCATGCAGCACTGGTCTCATGGCTGAAGGCAGACTAGGGTATTCAATAGATTTCTTTTCTTTAGCAGAAAAGCCAGATACATTGGTCAGACAGAAGTAACAGTCCATCATGTGATACTTCTGTTCTCGCCATATCATCAGGACTGCAAAAGTCATTGACTTCCGAGCACCTCTGAGCCAAGCTCTGTGATGGACAGTACATGTTTCATAGCAAATGTAAGGCACACAGGATTTATCTTGATCACCAATTTTATAACTGAATTAGAGCTCATACACATTCTTAATAAGTGCAGTCATGCTGCGTCTTTGAGGCTTAAGCATATACTCACTACAAATGTAACAGAATGTATCTCGGCTCTTACAACATTGACGAGACATTTCTGCTGTAACAAATCATTGTTTAGACAAGCAGCTTATGACATGTAAATGCTATTGTAAATTACACAAAGTTATATCAATGTCATGCATAGCATCTGTGTATGAAAGCTGCTTTTATGGCCTGTACTGTAAGTATCCATCCTGACTAAACATGCCCATGCATTCCTGTGCAGTAGCATTTCCATTCCATGTTGTGAGCCTGCAAGGATGCATTCCCAGGCATGCCTGGACTAAACAAAACAGGAAAATTTCAAGGTGATTTTCGTGATCAGCAACCCAAAAACCATAAGATACATCCAAAAGTGTTCAGGAAGCAAAATCTTCGTTGTCCAGTGTTATTCTAAATCGTGTCCTCACTCACAAAAGACCCCTCTCAGGTTACCATCCTTACAATCTAATTCTGCCTGAATCCTCAAGTGATGGCCAACTACCTTTACAACAAATCCACTCCAGCACATCACAATTTAACATCCTCCCTCAGCTCAACCATCTCGACAACCAACATCTACAAATGGGACACCTTTAACATGACATCAGAGGAACTCAGTAACATCATCTCCAACATCAATGCCACTACATCACCACTAGATCCATGCCCAGTTTCATGGACTAAGATTCTCAAAACTGAATTCTCCTCATTCATACAGAAAATTGTCCACACCTCCCTCTCACAAGAATACATGCCCTCCACACTCAAGAAAGCTTTAGTCAGACACATACTAAAGAACCCAAAGAGAATACCATCCCCCTCCTGAGAGCTGCCCAATCGGGGCAGATGGCGGCCTTTTAAAAACCGCGCCGATCGGGCGTGCGGCCCTTTTGCAGCACTCCGGCCCTCCTCCAGTGCTCTCCCTGAGGGGATAGAGCGGGCCGGAGCACCGAAGAGAATACCATCCCCCTCCTGAGAGCTGCCCAGTCGGGGCAGACGGCGGCCTTTTAAAAACCGCGCCAATCGGGCGCACCCGCGCCTGGCGGGCCCGCGCCTGAGGGCCCTTTGGCATGGCCCTTAGGCGCAGACCGTCAAAACAATCCCTGCAGCTCTACTTCCATTTGCACTGATATTAACTCAACCACCTTTCTGTAGCTCGACCGAGGAACCAGGACACCTTCCGTTGCAACCTGCCTGGAGACCAGCCGCCGAAGCAATACCCGCTCAAGACACGCATCCTCGCAAAATGTGTCCAGCAACTGCCCTCTCCGCATAACCTCAACCACAGCAACATATCCCCGCGTGCTCTCCCTGGAGGGATTGAACTTCTGCAAACTCTGGATGCCTCCTCCTGCATCGGCAGCCCAATCGGGGCTTAGAGGCTACATTTAAAAGAAAGCGATAGTAAGCTCACCTGCGCCTCGCGGGCCCGCGCCTTAGGCGGGGCACGACTGGCGAAAAACGAACTGTAACCTAGCGATTAATCAACATCCAAAGCACCATAATCTACAAGCAACTTGAACAGCAGCTAGTGGCCAAAACCAGCCTTCTAACAAACAGACTCACCCTCACATGAAATCTCCATTTGCAAACTCCCCTGAGTCAAGCAGCTTGAGCTCCCCCAAAGTTGAGTTCGCTTCCATCCTCAACTGGGACTTCCATTGATCACAGCAAGTATACTACACCTAAATGAACTATTTATAACTGATTTCTTGCACATTCACTCATAATCGCTATGTATATTGTTGTCAGTAATCATTAATTGCAAATACTGTTCCCAATCTAGATATACTGTTGTCAGTAATCACAAATTGCAAATACTGTTCCCAATAGATAGATATACTGTTGTCAGTAATCATAAATTGCAAACACTGTTCCCAATAGCTAGATATACTGTTGTCTGTAATCATTAATTGCAAATACTGTTCCCAATAGCTAGATATACTGTTGTCAGTAATCTTTAATTGCCAGTACCAATAACCATATACACCGTTCTTTTCACCACATATATGGTTCTTTCACTGTTCACCTTCAAAAGCCCACCTACTAAAGTTACCTCACCAGCTCCTAACATTTGCAGCTAGCAACTCTACCTTTCTCCCTTAATACACAATGTCCTCTTTAAAGATGCATACATTGGTAACCGTAACCATTACTTATCTCCTCACCACTCTAGCTGGTCACTCAAATGCCTTTAACGGTGACCAAAACTATATACCAATATTAAAAAATAATTGGAAGAGATGGTCAAATAAAACTCAAACAGACCAAACAAACCCTACACATAACCACCAATCACATCTACTCCATGTTGCCCTTCAGTTTACCAAAAAATCCCAACCTAAACATCAATACCAACCACCATTGCATTGCGCCCTTATCAATATTAGATCCATCCGCACAAAGTGGCCTTTGATACCTGATCTCATAAAAACACATGACCTTGACATGTTGATGATCACAGAAACCTGGCTATCTGACTCTGATAATGTCATTCTCAACCAGATGCTACCCCCAGGCTTCTCAATCCACACGTGTCACAGGAACAAACAAAGAGGAGGTGGAGTACTCATCATCTCTAAGAGCCAGCTACAATTTCAGATGGACAACAGTATTAGCACAACCCACCTAAACATACTAAACATATCAAACAACGAGCATTCAATCAACCTAGTATATAGAGCTCCAACAACTTCAGCTGATGATCTGCCAACGATAGTGGACCGGGCCTGCAACACGGAAAAGCCACAATTATCTAATTGGATATTAGGAGATTTCAACCTCCCCTCCCTACACGACACACAAATCGCAGCATTTATAGAAGCGATTGACAACCTTGGATACAACCAGATAGTCAAAGAACCCACTCATACTTTGGGAAATACACTTGACCTAATATTCGTTCCACAAGCCACCACAGAAACCGACCACAATTATGATCTTTCCACAATACCAGTACCATGGTCTGACCACAGCATAATTTTATTCCAAATTTCCAACTCCTCCAATACCATTAACTCCAAATCCACCCTCGCCAAACCAACAACTAGGAGGTTCCGCTCCTTTGACAAAGAGGAAGTACTTAAGAATATTCTCCCAACACTGCACACCTCTAAACCTGATTTGGATAGCCTAATCAATACCTGGAATCACACTCTCAGAGTCAATTCTCAACCATCAAACATGGCAAGAAAGCCCAACCATCGGACACATGTAGCTTGGTATTCTAACGAGCTAAGAACATCCCTCCTCCATCTTCGTAGACTTGAAAAACGCTGGAGACGATCCCGCTCTACCGAAGCCTACACAGCCTACTGTAAGTATCTAAAAAAGCATCGCCAGGAAATAGCAGATCGAAGGAAACAATTCCATACTAATCTCCTAAAACAATCATTAAATAAACATCATGAGCTCTTCAACATTGTAAGGACAATGGCAAAGGAACCAACTCCCCAACACACTCAAACCATACACCCGCAAGATTATGCTAACTACTTAAAGTCAAAAATGACGAAAACAACCAACATCTGCACCACTGGACCAACAAATATAAACAAGCTATCACAGTCAACCATATTAACCAAGTTTAATACATTATCAACCAAAGAAATTGAAAACACTATCACATCAATAAATGCTACTACCGCAGCAAATGATCCATGTCCAGCAGCATGGATAAAAGATCTTAGATATGAACTAAGCTTCTTCATACATAAGATCCTTGAACAATCTTTTTCAACCGGAACCTTTCCTCAGTGCCTTAAGCAAATCTCAATTAGACCATATTGAAAAACAACAAATTAGACCCCCTAAAAGTAGAATCCTACAGGCCAATATCCAGCATCCCACTGCTAGCTAAAATAATTGAGAAAGTGGTCCAACGTCAAATTCAACAGCACATAGACACTGAAGTTCCACTTGACCCTGCACAACACGGCTTTAGAGAAGCTCACGGAGTGGAGACCCTCCTCATCACACTATTCAATACATTAATCACGGGAATAGATAATATCCACCAAGGATTCATCCTTATATTCATGGACATCTCAGCTGCGTTCGACTCAGTAAGCCACCAAATACTGATCGATCGCCTTAAGGAAAAAGGAATTCTTGGATCCGCACTTGACTGGTGTATATCCTATCTAACTAACCGTTGGCAACAAGTAAGAATTGAAGAAAGAACATCAGAACCATTTCTGAAAGATCAAGGGGTACCGCAAGGATCCTCTCTGTCAGCATTAATGTTTAATATATATATGCAACCTATCTGTGACCTCATCCGTTCCTTTAATGTTTCCTGTTTAGCATATGCAGACGACATTCTCATATACATGCCATTCTCCATCAACCATCCTGACTTTACATTGATAAAATGCTTTGAATCAGTAGAAGACTGGCTCCTATCACAGAACCTAAGAATCAACCACAGCAAGACCGATATTATATTTATCACAAAGGACCAAAACTTCACACCTCCTACTACCTTAAAGATAAAGGACAAGGAATTGATAGTAAAACCTACGATACGATACCTAGGTATCACCCTTGACCAGCGTCTCAATATGAAAACCCACATAAAAAACATAACAAAACTAATATATCACAAGATACGCACACTACGCCACTTACGTCCTTTACTGGAACCCACAGACTTCAGAACCGTCTACCAAGCCTTGGTAATGCCTCACCTAGACTTCGCAAATGCAATTCTACATGGTCTCCCTCAATCAACTTTAAATCCTCTCCAACTGGCGATGAACACCGCTGCCAGAGTACTTGAAGGAATATCAAAGGCAGACCACATAACTCCAATCCTAAAGAGACTCCATTGGTTACCAACCAACGCAAGAATCCACTACAAGATCCTAATCACTACTTTCAAAGCCTTAAACAATCAAGCACCATCAACGGTCGCCAACCTTTTACACATGCAGACTCTCAATAGAACCAGAAGATCAGCTTCTATAAATACATTGACAATCCCGAAACAAACAGTCAGATACACTAAGGAAACATCTAAAAGAGCCTTCAGCATTCACGCCCCGATAGCTTGGAATGCCCTCCCACCAGAATTGAGAGCGATAACCAGCCTAACACAATTCAGAAAAAGCCTCAAACACCACCTCTTCTTAAGCTATTTTCCAATTTAATCTTTCACGAGTGAAATATTAACACCATATTCAGACCAAGACAATCTCAACTATGACTAATGCGTATAGATTATTGTATATAGTTATATAGTGGACATAGTTTACCTTTATCCAAGTTTTAAATTCCTGTTACTTGTAAAATGCACTACAGTTTCCTGTGTGTATATGTTTGGTTTCCTGTAAACCGCGCTGATGACAATAGTGTGGTATATAAGAGATGTTAAATAAATAAAAATAAATAAATAAATAAACATTTGATCCTCTCGTAGCTCCTACAGATGCATCTCAAGTATCGCTTTTATTGCCAGGATAATAAAAAAAGTTGTGCAACACCCGCTTCAAAATCATGATACTCACACACTTTTGGACCCCAATGGCATGACCTCTGACCAAACCACAGCATCGATACTATACTCACAACTCTCTTTGACACACTAATCAAGGGAATTAAGAAATCCCAGCAAGGATTCAACATGATATTTTTGGACATCTCTGCCACTTTTGATTCAATAAACCACCATACACTAATAACTAGACTACAGGAAATTAGCCTCTTTAGCACAATACTGGAATGGTTCAAATCTTACCTCACCAGCAGCAAACAGTTAAATTTGGCACACAATTATCAAGCAGCTTCAAATGACAACAATGTATGTCGCAGGGTTCAGCAAACTCTGCCCTGCTCTTCAACATATACATCCAACTTATAAAACTTAGGAGTGGAGGAGTGGCCTAGTGGTTGGGGCAAGGTACTTCAGGCTGGAAGGTCAGGGGTTCAAATCCAACTAGAGGACAGCAACCTTGGGCTGGAAGGACTGGGGTTTCTAGTACCACAGGTGCTCCTTGTGGTCTTGGGCAAGCCACTTAACCCTCCATAGCCCATGTTCCCTGTAAAATAGTTATCTCCAAGTTATAATGCCCTGTTCAATGTAATTTCAGTTGTTCAATGTAAACCACACTGATGCAGAATAGCATGGTATATAAGAGAATATAATAAAATACTAAGAAAATTCAAAGTCTAATACAACCTATATGCTACAAAACTTACATCCACTGTTGGAGCACAATGACTTTAGAACAGTTTTCCAGACCATATCACACCCCACCTAGACTACGGCAACATTCTTTACCAGGGCCTACCAAAACATGCTCTATATCCCCTACAAATGGCACAAAATACTGCTGCCAGAGCACTAGTTGGTGCTAGTATTCTTAGACATCTCAGCGGCATTCGACACAGTCTCCCACTCCAACAGGAGATCGGGTAATGCAACAATACAATAAAATGGTTCACATCCTATTTAAGTAATAGAATGCAGCAAGTCAAATGTGGCCAAAGAAAATCATCACAGTTCCCTATCAACCAGGGAACACCACAAGGATCAGCTCTCTCGTCCATATTATTGAACATCTACATCCAACCAATCTGTGGCATTATCAAATGCCACATGTTGCAAAATCACGTATATTCTGATGACACCATGGTGTATGCCCCAGTAGACACACTTGTTCCCGATATGGCCCCTATGACCCAGTGCCTCGAGGATATGAACAACTGGCTTGCAGATAACAACCTGAAAGTCAACTTTGACAAAACGGAAGCAATGATCATATCCAGAAATCCCAATTCCAACCCACCTCAAGTCATCAGTATCCTAAACTGAACAATACCAATAAAGGATGAGGTGAAATACTTAGGTGTCACCCTGGACAAGAATTTAAACCTACAAAACCGCTGCAAAAGCATACCAACGATTGAAGCTCATCCAGAGACTCAATCCGATCCTCAGCCAGAACCATTTCCACACCGTATGCCAGCAGTCATCACCCCAATATTGGACTATGGAAACTCCTTATATCAAGGACTACCCAAGCAATCTACCCATCCACTCCAACTGGTGCAGAACATTGCAGCTCGCATCATAGCCGGCACAGCCAAGCACGAACACTTCATACCTATACTTCGGCAACTTCGGCACAGGCAAGATTCAAAACGACCATAAACATATTCAAGATCATGCACCAATGCACAGCAGATGTCCTCCACAGTTTAAAAACCAGGGACACAACCAACCGTCCCAGATGAACTAACAGCAGCAATAGACTCCGCACACCCACTGGATACCATAAAACAAAACAAGTTACCTACAACAGAGCTGTATCCCTCTCAGCACCGGCCCTCTGGAATTCCCTCCTGGATGAACTGCGAGTGGTAAATGATGCCAGTTTTTAAAAAGGGTTCCAGGGGTGATCAGGGAAACTACAGACCGGTGAGCCTCATGTCAGTCCCATGAAAAATAGTAGAAACCATCATAAAGAATAAAATTACTCAGCATGTAGATAGTCATGGCCTAATGGGAGACAGCCAACATGGTTTTAGACAAGGAAGATCTTGTCTTACTAATCTATTATGTGTTTTTGAAAGTGTGAATAAACAGGTGGACAAAGGTGAGTCAGTTGATATAGTGTATCTGGACTTTCAGAAAGCCTTTGACAAGGTCCCTCATCAGAGATGTTTGGCAAAACTAAAGAGTCATGGGATAGGAGGCAGTGTACTACTGTGGATCAGGAACTGGTTAAAAGATAGAAAGCAGAGGGTAGGGCTAAATGGCCAATTTTCCCAATGGAGAAAGGTGAATAGTAGTGTACCCCAGGGATCTGTGCTGGGTCCGCTGCTTTTTGAAATATTCATAAATGACCTGGAAAGTGGAATAACGAGTGAGGTTATCAAATTTGCAGATGACACAAAACTATTTAAAGTTGTTAAAACCCAAGAGGATTGTGGAAAATTGCAAGAGGATCTTGATAAATTGGAAGACTGGGCATCAAAATGGCAGATGAAATTTAATGTGGACAAGTGCAAAGTTATGCACCTAGGGAAGAACAACCCAAACTATGGTTACACGATGCAAGGTTCCACATTAGGAACCACCACCCAGGAAAAATATTTAGGCGTCATTGTGGATAGCATGTTAAAACCCTCGGCCCAGTGTGCAGCGGCAGTCAAGAGAGCAAATAGAATGCTAGGTATCATAAGGAAAGGAATGGAAAATAAAACAAAAGATATTATAATGCCGCTATATCGTTCCATGGTGAGACCGCACCTTGAATATTGTGTGCAATTCTGGTCGCCATATCTTAAAAAGGATATAGCGTTATTAGAAAAGGTTCAGAGAAGAGCCACCAAAAATGGTAAAGGGGATGGAAGGATACTCCTATGAAGAAAGGCTAAAAAGGTTAGGGCTCTGTAAAAGAGACGGCTGAGGGGAGATATGATAGAAGTCTATAAATTAATGAACGGAGTGGAACGGGTAAACGTAGATCGATTGTTTACGCTATCAGAATATAGAAAGACTAGGGGACATGCAATGAAGCTACAGGGTAAACTATTTAAAACTAATAAAAGAAAATATTTCTTCACTCAACGTGTAATCAAACTCTGGAATTTGTTACCAGAGGATGTAGTAAAGACTGTTAGTGTAGCTGGGTTTAAAAAAAGGTTTTGACAAGTTCCTGGAGGAAAGGTCCATAAACCAGTATTAAGAAGGGATCCAGGATATCAATGCTTGAACCAGTACAAGCATTGCGGAACCTGGGTCTTTTGGGGAAACTGCTAGGTACGTATGACCTAGATTGGCCACTGTTGGAAACAGGATACTGGGCTTGATGGACCTTGGTCTGACCCAGTATGGCATATCTTATGTTCTTATGACATCAAGGATTTCTGCAAATCCCTCAAAACCTTCCTATTCATGGAATTTTATGATCAAGCAAACTAAAGACCCTCTCTACTGACGCTTAAATGTGAAGATAAGAGCCACGCACAAAAAGTCTATATATACATCCTGTCACCCCCCCCCCCCCCCATTCAATGTAGACCCAAATTGTGATGTCAACCACTTTGATTGAAGGAAAAAGTGGTATACAAATCTGGATAAATAATAAAATAAAATAAAAATCCAGATTTGAGCATATCACACCTATTCTGAAGAATCTCCACTGGTTATCGATACCTCTCAGAGCAAAACACACAGCCATCACGACTATATTTAAAATATTACACAAACAATCAGTCACCTGCCTGATGACACTAATAAACAAGGCTCTCAAACACAGATCAAGGAGGTGTATCAGCCAGAACTTGCTTTCCATACCACCTCTCAAGACAAAGTGCACACAACAAACCTGCAACAGAGCCTTCTCTCTCTTCGCACCCTCAATATGGAATTCACCTCCTGAACCCACAAGATCAGCCCAAACAATACAAGAACTGCAAAAAGAGACTCGGAACGCATCGCTTCATAGAATACTGCAGATTGGACACAGATATATAATACTAGCTCCCACCCTCCTAAGCCACAATACCAAATGCTTCCCAAGTTATTAACCTCCACCCCCAGTTAACTCCAAGTTGTACATACTCTAAAGTTCTATGCCAAACCCTAATTCAGTTGAGTTATGTTTTCCCTGTTCATTGTAAACCGCTTTAAGAAAAGTGGTAAATAAAACATGTTACATAAATAAATAATAATTAACTCCAGAAATAGCTGGGGATAGCAAAAAAAAAAAGGGTACATTTTCTCATATTTTTCTTATCCTAATATAAACAGAATTCTGGACTAAGGTTTGGAAAACAATTTCTCAAATACTTAATTGGCTAGAACCTTTGTCCTAAGATATAGCTATTTTAAAATCTCTGCCATTTAAGTCATCTCTTACAAGGGAACGGTGTAAGCTCTTTGATATGCTGACCTCTATAACACTGCAACACGTTTTGATACAGTGGAAGATAGTAGTAAACTAGATTCCGTTTACAAATGGCACACCGTGCTAATGTTTCAGAGATCTGAGACAGCAGCAGCAGAGCTGATTCATTGAGACATGGCACCTAGTCAATGTATAGAATGCTAATTTAGATAATGTATGACCTTGGAGTTTATGTTAACCTTGTACATGATGGATATTTTTCCCCCTGCTTTTGTAATAGAATCATGGTTGTTTAATGCTCTTTTTTTTGCTATTTGACATGTATGTTTTAATGGCATATTCAATAAAACCTATTGAACTGGAAATTAACAGGATGGAACTGAAAGCTGGGGATATTCTAACTCCGAGTTCAAGTCAAGATCAAGAACAGAGGACCAGAGACTGGTGGGTTCTTTTTTAAATTGGGTGCTATGGGTGGGAAAGAAAGAAGATCAAAAATTCAGGGGATGATTTCTTTGTTTCATCAGCTGCCATGGATGAGAGGTATATAGGATAAGAGAGGTGATTTGCAAAATCAGGGTTGACATGGGCAAGCAAGTAACTTTATTCCCTAAGAATTTACCCACCTAATTTTAGGAATTAGACAGGTAGATCTCCATGGAGAGGTAAATTTTCAGTTAGCTGTTTAACAGCCGGCCATTTAAGCCTATTAGTGTAATCAACTTCTTGTGGGGCTACGGGATAAAATCCTTGGGTGAGAACACAGCAGCTTGAAGGATCCTTGGCTTGATGCATAAGGAAAGTGTCCACTTAGTGTTGCTTAAAATGCATTGGCTTCCAATTACAGAAAGTTCAATTGGTTTGTGCTTTAAGGTGCTGAATATAGATAAACCTGTATACCCTAGAGAAAATGGCTTGGTATCTTTTGTCTACACGTAGGCCATTAAAATACTGGATGTCCCATCTAAAACCAGCAGAAAAAAACCAAACCAAATGAACAGCGACCTAATAGTAATAAACAATTTTTTTTGTCGGAGCTAGCCGGAGGAGGGTCGATATGAAAAAACGACCCACACCAGGCGGTCAGCTACTTTTTTTCTCATAAGGTTCTTCACCCCAATAGTTAAATCTAATAAAACTTTATTTCACTTATCTCAGTTCAATTCAAAGCTCAATCCCAAGTTGCTAGTAGAAAATAATCTCTCTGCACGACGTGCACGTTTCGGGCACCTTGCCCTGTCTCAAGTGCAATATCTAAGAGTTAAATAATGAATTTCCAGCAACCGACATCCAAAACGCCATCAATGCGGCTAAGGTGGCGTTTTGGATGTCGGTTGCTGGAAATTCATTCTTTAACTCTTGGATATTGCACTTGAGACAGGGCAAGGTGCCCGAAACGTGCACGTCGTGCAGAGAGATTATTTTCTACTAGCAACTTGGGATTGAACTTTGAATTGAACTGAGATAAGTGAAATAAAGTTTTATTAGATTTAACTATTGGGGTGAAGAACCTTATGAGAAAAAAAGTAGCTGTCCGCCTGGTGTGGGTCATTTTTTCATATCGACCCTCCTCCGACTAGCTCCAACAAAAAAATTTGTTTATTACTATTAGGTCGCTGTTCATTTGGTTTGTTTTTTTTCTGCTATTTTACTTGTCCAAACCGAAAAAAGGTTTTTTCTTTTTTGTCCATCTAAAACCAGAGCACTGGAGATCACATACTTTTACAGTGATTGCACCAGTGATGTGGAAGTGACTTGCTTTAGCAATGAGAAATAAGCCAAAATGTTGTCATTTTGGAATTACTTAAAGTCATCTCTTTCAGGTTGGGAGAAGTTCAATGCTGCTTTCAATCAGTGGTGTAGCTTTTAATTTTGCTAAGAAAATTAAGTGATGACTGGTATTTGTCAGTCGTTGGTTAAGTTGGGATGTGTGGAACTTATGACCCTTTTACTAAAGTATGCTAAGCGGTTACCATGCATTTTTTGCACATGGTAACTGTACATCATGCAATGGGGCAGGAAATGGGCAGATTAGGGGCAGAGAGTGGGTATGGAGAGTACATTGGAGATGATTTTATAATGCATCACCTAAAGTTTGTGATAAGGAAGTTTATCATAGTTCAGGAAGAAATAGTACAAGAGGTGAATTGGCTCTGAATAAGCAACCTGTGCTGGCTGATAAAAGCACTAAAACAGGGTGTTTACCTAAAAGACTACCGGACCCAGAATGCACTGGTTTACAGAAAGCCTCTAGGAGAGCTGAAGTAGGGAAACGTGTGCCTAATCAGAGAAGCAATGATGTAATCCCTAATCACACATCTCCTAGGGCAGGGCTTAATTCAGAACACCTGCAGTGTGCTAGGGTGGAGCGACCATCTAAGCACTTTAAAGCTAGAAGAAATTCAACATACAAAAAGCAAGAGCAAGGAGAGCAATGGTGGCAAGGACGGCAAGGACAGCAACGGGAGCTGGAGAAGGAGAGACTGATGCAAACAGAAGGAAGAACAGCAAGACGTCCAGAAGGTCTAAGAAAGGAGCCCAAGCCAGTACGTATGCTGGGAGAGATTCCTGGAGCAAGCATTCTTCATTGGACTGGAAGAAGCCAGAGGCTTGGAGATATACAGCCAGGAACCCTCGGACAGCACCTGTAAGGGAGACGGCTGCATCTACAGAAAGAAGGAGCTCTAATACCTATTTAAGGAGGTATGGGAAAAGAGACCTGAAGTCCAGAGATTCTGACTGGAGAGCTGGGCACAGAGGTTTTGCTACCTACTGGCCAAAATACCCAGAGAGGAAACCTAATGACAACGTGATATCAGGTATGAACTCTGATCTGTTCCCTAGCTTTGCACAAGGAAGACAGCAGGGAAACCGTTTCTATCCTGGTAGATATCAGTTAGAGAAATCCTCTGAGCCAGTGTATGAAAGTGATCCTATGATATTTCAAGAGCAAGGGGAAATATCAGATGAGGAAGTTGAATGTAGGGATTGTTCTCTCTCTAAGCTGCTGTTCTAAAGTAATCCTCAGATAAGGATCAAACACCAAAAGGAACTGTACTGATTTTTAACTTCCCAGAAAAGTTTCTTTGAGAGAAAGCTTTGGGGAAAGTTGGAGCCACGTGGAGAGTGGACCAGCAATGGTTTGCAGCTGGTTAAGCACCTGTGATTAGAGCAAGGCACAAGTGCATGTGGGACTTTGAAAAAAAAACTTCTTCTCTGTGTGGAAGGAAGAAAGCTGTGTTTTTTTTTTTGATAAAGAGAATTTTCCTTTTGGGTTTATTTTTCATTCCAGCACTGCTAAGAAGGTTTATTGGCAGGGGCTAGAAGAAGGACCTTTTCTGTTCCATCAAGGTCTTTACTAAGTTGTTGCATAAGTAATTCAGTTGCCTTATTTGTTTTGTTTCCTGAATAAAACTTCTGGAGAAATTATCCTGTTGATGTTACCAAGCATATCTGTGCGAGGGAATAACACCTCATAAATAAAATCTGTTTTCTGCTTTACACTCGAGCAACTACAATTCTTTATTCTTGTTAAACGGCTAGTTTTGTGTGAATGAACTACAAGACCCACAATCCTTTGCAAGTCAAGTAAATTCATGTCCTTGCCAAGATTGTGGAACAAGCACCCCCGTTTACAAGTTACATGTCATAACTTACATAGTGGATGGGCATTTTTGCACATACTCGAGACAGGCAATATTCTATAAGTACACGTGTCAAGACAATGACATGTGCTCTTGGAGTGGTCGAGCAGAGGGGTAGTGCATAGGCAAAGCCTAAATTTATATGTGTAAGTTATAAAATACTGCATGTGTTCTTTGTGAATCTAAGCACACACATTCATGCTGAGTCTAGGGCTGGCGTAAGTGCTCACTGCTAGGTGTGTATCTTGTGCCTTATGCTCCTATTTTATAATGAAAAGTAGGAACCCGCTTTTCATTATAAAATACGGCAATCTGCACAAGTTGGAACACATGTTAAGCTAGGTGACCTTTATAAAATTACTGTCATTGCAATTAGCATGGGGGTACATATCGTGGGCTATCAATGTTGCAATTGGTACTGTCGTGCTTGATGTCACCTCAATAGGTGGTGTCAAGTGTACCCGCATTAACTGAGTACTGCTGCCGCACATTAGGGTACTTTTCCCTAAAAACCACGTCCTCCAGAGCACAGAACATTTGCAGTTAACCACGCATTAGAGTTTACCCAAAATACAGGATAAGTGCAAACATTTACCGCCTCTTAGCAAAAGGGCCCCTTAGCTTTTTTGTTGTTTGATTTTGTATTGTATACTGCTTTGAATGATTGTCAGATATAGCAGTATATATATCTTTTTATGAATAAATAAAACCAAATACATAGCTACAAAATAACGGCTACCTTTCAGCCACAATCAAGCCAGCAAGGTTACAGCTGGAAATTATTGTCAAGCCAGTCGGCTAAAAATAGCTGAATCTCTTAATAGCTCAGTGCCTCTTGAAAGATTTACTTCTGCCTTTCATTTTGCATTGAACAGAAATTAGTAGTTTTGAAAAATGTATTTCGTTAGATAAATCAATGCATACTGTAGATTCCAAAAACTTATTATACAAAGATAAAATTCCAGCAGCAAAACCCTTTAAAAACTGTACAACAAAATACTTAAGCTCCAACTACTGTACAAACTTTCAGTTTCCTTTCAAAGCAGGTGTTCGCTTTTATTAACCTTGATTTGAGAGAATAAGAAATCCATGACACGCATGCTTTACGCTGCATTATAAAGGGGTATTTCTTTTACGTCAGGAGAAGAATGCACATTTTCTATTTACTGCTCCTCAATTGCGTTGCTTCCCCTTTAAAAATTTAGGTAAAGTACACCCGCTAAAACTACCTGCACAGTTTACTATGCTTGTTTGTCTTTACTTGATATACTGCAATTTCAGAAGATGATCATTGTGGTTTAGGTGGACTGTTTGAAATGAGCCTTCTATTTTTATTTATTTACATTCTCTTATATACCGCGCTATTCTGCATCAGTGTGGTTTACATTGAACAAACTGAAATTACATTGAACAGGGCACTATAACTTGGAGATAACTATTTTACAGGGAACATGGGCTATGGAGGGTTAAGTGGCTTGCCCAAGACCACAAGGAGCACCTGTGGGACTAGAAACCCCAGTCCTTCCGGACCAAGGTTGCTGTCTTCTAGTGGGAGTTGAACCCCTGACCTTCCGGCCTGAAGTACCTTGCCCCAACCACTAGGCCACTCCTATACATTCAGAGTCTCAGTAGATTAAAGCCAACACTAGTTCAGTTTCTACCTAATGACTAAGAGCATCTGAGAACCCCACTTTTTCTCATCAAAATCAGGATTTAAGCCCTTTGCATTTCCTGGGCAAAAAGATGCTCCCTTAACTACAGAGGATGAGAAGTGACTGGCTATCCCTGTTTTTATACCAACATGCTGCAGCAAGTTACATATCGTACATGTGGGATAGAGCCGTGAAACACGCTCATCTACTTACAAAACTGTGACCAACTCTCTGTAAAAGAGGTGCCTGCAATGAATCCAGAAATAATAATGGAAACCACTTTGCGACTGAATACGCTGAAGCATGGATGTGGCTTTATAAAAAAAATGCTTTAATATTCTGCTGCTTTGAAAACACTGCTATTTTTATACAAACAAAAATGGATTTAATCAGCGGAGGTAACAACAGCATTAGAGAGGGTGTGCAGAAAGACAGCAACTTACAATGAATTAAAAGAAAGAGGCCATTAACCGAAGAGCATCAGAATCCGCCAAATGCATTTCGTCCTATTCAGGCAACGCTGCTAAAAGAAATACTTCATCATACTAAGCTTGCAGAAAAGCTATTATGCTTTTACCAAATGTAATGTATTGTTTTTTTAGGGGGAGAGGAGGCATTAAAGAAAGATGGGGGTTAGATTAAAGAAAGAAAGCCACAATTTGGGTTATCTTCCCAGCTGTCTGTGCAGAAGAGACCATTGGGCCAGCCTGAGAATATTCTCATCACTGGTGTCAGGGCCATTAGGCAGTGATTGATACCTTATTAATGCAAAGCACAGACGCTTTTCCTTTGTTACCGAACATTAGACAAATTAGCTCTTACAAATTCATGTCCCACCTCCAGTCCTCTCCTCCCCCCTTTCACTTTGAGCATGGCTGCTGTGCCTCTTTAATATTGCTAATAACCTTCATTCGGAGTGAACCGAAGCGTTTGGGGGAGGAGATTGCTAAAGGATGGGGCAGTAAACAGACAGCAACGGAGAGGACCCAGCGATACATCACTGGTTTTTACTCATTTTCCAGTGTGCCTCAACACTGTAATGCCAGGCCCCCCAATTAATTCTCCCTCCCATTTTTCACAGGACTACATTTATCTTGTCTATTGCATTAAATTTACTTCTGTCAAGCTGGAAAAAGATGAGTGGAGGGATAATTTGATTTTGACAGCTTCTTATCAGCGGAAGCAAACTAACAGAGCAACACCCTGGAAGTTAAATATCCTCCTAAATGTTACCTAGATATTCTTGCAGTCAGGGGGTTCATTTTTATAACATGTACCAGATAAACCCTGATCCTTAGTAATGGTAATTTAAAAAAAAATCCCCTCTAATCATTTGATGCTAATCTAATAGGAGTACCCTTCTTCACTTACACAAGAGTTCAAGTAGAACAAATACATTCTAGGTAGGGGTGATACAATCTGGCGGTTTTTTTTCTGTTTAAGTTGCCTGTAAACTCTCAGGCTGTATTCTGTGGCTGTATCATACTTTCTATATTAACAGCAGTGTCTGGACAAAAAGACCGAAAAGAAGGCTTTTATTGTGATACTTTTAAATAACTATCGGATATGTACACTGGAATAAAAGATAATTATACAACTCCTGGTACAATTGAAAACCCTGTATACCAAAAGAGATACTGGCAAAGGTAGGCAATAGCTGGTGATAGGGAATGGGGCTGCAAAGATATAAAAATCTAAAGAAGACTTAGGTCATAAATCTAAAGAAGACTGGCCATGTTTATCACAAGAGACATCAGCTTCATACCAGTGACCTCCATACCTATTGATGGAACACAAATCCAAGTGAAGCAAAAGATAAGATACCTTGGATTTACACTAGACCAGCACCTCACCTTCAAAGCAAACATACGAAACATAACTCGGAGCATATATTACAAGCTCAAAATAACTGAGACTCTTAAACCACTCCTACCCGACCATGATTTCTGCTCAGTCCTCCAAGACACCATATTCCCTCACTTCGACTACTGCAATATCTTTCAAGGCTTACCAAACTCATTCATTCACCCCTTCCAGCTTTTACTCAACATGGTTGCATGAACCCTCCTTCAATGCAAAAAGAACAGACCACATCACATCTTTCCTCAAACAATTGCACTGGCATCCCATTATGGAGTGTTCAAAATTCAAAGCCATTCTTACAATATTCAAAGTCCTCAATGACTCTTCATCACCACACCTAAAAACCCTGCTCCAGATTGTACCCGACAACAGAGAGCGACAATCGACCTCAAGGAAAATGCTGCAAACACCACTGATATTCACAAAAAACAATGCTACCACATCAAGACAGCCTTTTCCCTCTATGCACCTCAGCTCTGGAATTTCATTCCTGAAACGCTAACAGACTTATCCTCCTTCAGGAAAGCCCTTAAAACACACATCTTCGGTGAATGCTACTCAAACCTAGCCTACTTCTTCCCCCCTCCACATTTCCCCCCTCTCCCACCCAGCCTCCCTCTCACTTTCCCCTAGCCTCAACAATTCCATACCTTTGCAAATGTACAAGTTACTCCCCTAATACATATATTAATGCTTCCAAGTTGTATTCCCTAGTCAATGTAAGATGTTCTGTTACAATGAAAACCTCTTTGACTGTAGGATAAAGCGGTATAAAAAAACCTGTTAAATAAATACATATATATATATATTTTTTTTTTATATTTATATATATATATATATATATACCCCACTACTATGTTGCAGGGTACAAGACCAAAGACTAAAAAATGCATGAATGTTCCTTCCGCGAGCACCTATCCTCCATTGTTCAACGTTCATTTTACTCCCTGCATCAGATCCACTCCGCCCATCCTTTTCTTTCCATCTCCTCTGTCCACACTCCTACTCTCCCTGGTTATGACTCGTATTGGACTATTGCAATGTTGTCCTTGTAGGCCTCTCCCAATATCAACTTCGTAGACTACAACTCCTCCAGAATACCACTGCCCACTTCTCACTCGGACAATATCACCCCTCTGCTCACTCGTTTACATTGGCTTCCCATAAAATTGTGTGCGCGCTATAAGATACTTATTTATTTATTTATTATAGTTTCTTATATACAGCGCTATTCGGTATCAGCACGGTTTACATCAAAACACAACGACCATAACAAGTTGTCTGGTTTTACATCGAACAGGAGTACAAACTTGGACAACAGGGTCAACTATATACATAAGCTATTTACACTGCAAGGATAGGTAAAATCAGATACTGAGTGTGAGGGCCTTTCTAGAATGGGTCATTTCTTGAGAGGGATATCTAGGTTCAATTGCTGGTTGGGTACTATTGGAGGAAAAGGTGGGATTTGAGTGCCTTCCTGAACTGATATAGGTTGGCGATGGCCCTAATGTCAGGGGGAAGAGCATTCCAGCATTTGGGGACATAGAAACTGAATGCCCTGTTTGTGGTTTTCTTGTTGCACTTACTTACTTACCTTGGTTCACCGTACCATTTACACCAACACCCCCCGGTATCTTTCTGATCCGATTCACCTTCACTCTTCTCACTGCTCCCTCCGGCAGGTCCACTCCATTCACCTATTCCTCCCACCCCCCACATGTGCCCACTTAGAATCCACCCACGCCTCTGCCTTCTTTTTTCTTGGGCCCCTTCTCTGGAACTCCCTCCTGGCCGACATTCGCCTGGAACATTCTTTTCCACATTTCAAGACATTACTGAAAACCCATCTCTTCTATGTCACCTTTGGCCTTCCTCTCATCCCTGCCTAGCCCCCAGTCCTCTGTCTGTTTGTCCTACCCCTACCCTTACCCCTGCCCCTACCTCATCCTCCCTTCCCCCCACCCAGCCAGTTTATCTGCCTTCCTTCTTTTTCTTTCCTTTCCTCTCTTGCCATGGCATTCCTTTCCCTGTCCTTTTTCTGTAGCATGCAATTTTTATTGTTAAATGCTCAGATACTCTGGTGTAGGGCGGTATATCAAATAATTCAATAAAGATAAAGAGAGGATCCATTGACAACATGCTAAATTTTAAATACTTTAGAAAAGAAACAAAAAAGGATATAGGGGTAGTTACTAAAGCGTGTTAAGGGAATAATGCACAAATATTTCCTCTTAATGCATGTTAAATGACTTAACTGTGTGCTATTTTACAACACACGTTAGCTGACCGCAGTGCGTATTAGATAATAATGAGATGCAAAGCATGCAAATGCATACAAACCACAACTTGTGTGTAACTTTACAAGCTGCATTATTGACTGGAAAAATAATGCCAACTCAAAGCTGTTATTATTTTAACTCCCTCGGAGCATTGTGCCACTAATCTGCGAGTCCAGTGCTCCTAGAAACACTATCCTAAATGGGCTGCAACATTAGTAAATCTGCATGGACCCCTCCAGTCAAAACCTCCCCTCCCCTCAGACTCACAGTCAACACCTCCCACCTTACAAGGATACCCACCCATCCACTTGCCCTTATATGGCAGCATGACCTATAACAGTGGTACCAGAAGATTACCTCTAGAAGTCGTGATGCCATTTTGAAATCATTGTACATAGTTTTCCCTGTTTTTTTTTCCAAGTTGTCTACCCTGTTTGATGTAAACTCGGGAGTGCCCTGTGGTCCTCGAGTCGTTCTGTTAACTGTAAACCGCACTGATGATAAAAGAAATGTTAAATAAATAAATAAATTGCTGAATGGGGCAAGAGTGATGGGGTATTACTCCTGATGCATTACTCTAGACCACCAGGGATTTCTTTAGATAAGCCCTAGGGTAGGCCTAGGGTGTAGGAGTCTTCTTCAGGGGTTTCTGAGGACTTCTTCAGGGGTCACTAACTGCAGATCTGAGGGGGAGTCTTTGGGAGGCGTCTCCCCCTCCCATGGTAGCATCAAGCAGAATGTTAGCAACCTGATGCAGCTTGCAGGGTTGATTGCAATTTGCAAGGGAATTAGTAAGTGGCAGAACTGAGTTACCACAGTTTAATGACTCCTATGACAAATTAACCTGCAGTAAAATCTGAGGGTCCGATATTCAAAGTGATTAACAAAGTTAACAGAGCTGATAACCATGTTAATTGCCGTGAGTGGAATATTCAGTGGCACTAAAATGGTTAGTGCCGCTGAATATCCATGGCTGCCAGCTCTACAGTCCCGGTGCTTATCCCTTAGCATCAAGGACATGTCAGGGACGTTACGGGGTGGAGCAGAAGTGGCACGATGGGTAGCCAGTCAGTGGTGATATTAAGTTGCTGCCCAGTTAACAATATGAGGTAAAAGCCAGGCACAGGTAACCCTGCCTTAACTTCCGCCATACATCATTAATCGAGCAGAGGCTCAATATCGCTGTTGACCAGTTACCGATCGGCAAGAGCAGCTAACCCGGATATTCAATGCCAGGGCCAAATATGACCCCAGCACTGTTCAGCGCTTGCGGCTAGCTACATTAGCAGTGCTAGCCACCAGTGTGGAATATAAGGCCCTGAGATTTAATCTCAGCTTAGTGACTTCTCTGCACACCTGGGAAAACCAAAGATAAACAGAACTGGGGAAATTTAAGAAAGACATGAGCAATAAATGATAAAAATAGTTTGGAATATTTTGTGAACATGTCACTAGTTATACATTAACAATCCATATAATATATTCATCAATTTCAATGAAACTATTGACTTTGGCCCTCATTCAAGAACCTTATTCCCCCTTCGTCTCTCCCTATATGTCCTGTGCTTCAGGACGGGAAGAGCTGGCAGGGGAAAGGAGGGGCAGAGCGGAAGCTGATCAGATCAGCAGGACGTACAGGGTCAATTCCGGTCACGGCCCTGTATGTCCTGCTGGACCCATTGCGATATGCTGCTTATACCACCTCAAAAGTGGTATGCAGCACAATTTGGCTGATCGGGGCACGGAAGCCACCACCAGGGCCAGGTGAGTGGGGTCCCCACCGCCCAATCTAGGCCCTGGCAAGCCAGCCGTAGGTCAGGCAGTGGGGGGGCAGGAACATGGCAGTCTGGGGCGCCTGTGAGGAGGATGTCCCCACAGGGAGAAGGGGGCATGCCGGGCCCGATTCTGGCTCCCGTGAGAACATTTTTGTTCCCGCAGACCAGAATTGGGTCCAAACATCCATAGCTGGCATTTTGAACCCAGACGGCAATAGGCAGGAACAGAAAAGGATCACTCTTGCACATCCACTAGACCACCAGGTAAATGTCAAAGGGAGACTAGGGGGTGTGGAGACAGTCAAAGTATGATCTCTATGGTAGAGGATTCTCATCAGATGGGGGAGCTGTCATCAAGGGTCTAATCAGGAAATTCTGATCAGCTGTGGAGTTTGATCATGTGTGGGGTTCTGATTGGATAGGGTAGTCTGATTGGGTGGGGAGTCTGAAAGGGGGGGGAGGAGTGCATTTTGCTGCTATGAGTTGGAGGTGTCTTTTTTGAGATGAACAGTGGCCATGCTACCTGGCTGCCGGTAGTACAGCTGCAATTAAACATCCTCCTAAATTTTTTAAGACATGCTAAAAACTGAATGTATTCTTGAGTGCATATCCCTATTAAACCCAGAAAGACAGCAAAATTAAAACACACACAAGTTGCTCTTTGGTCTCCTTTATTCATCCTTATTAAATATGTGCAATGCTTTAAATAAATTGCCCAGCTATCTCTTGCTCTGTTTGTATGCATGATGAAATCCAAAACCCATAAATCAGGGACCCACAAATATTTTCGATAGTGGCTAGCAGGCAGTGTCAAACAATGACATTAAATGGATGGAGAGTTCATTGCCCCTTCAGCTCAGTCCATATTCTATTGCCCTGTCCATCTTCCTCGTCATCCAGCATCTTGACATCCTCCGTTACCCATGCCTACTCTGATCCATCGTTCATGACTGGACAATGGTTCCTTCCAAATGCCTTCTTCCTCATTCCATCGCTTCATAGAAGGACCAATATCAACTTCTGGATAGCAAGTCAATATAACCAAAACACTCTTTTGAATTGAAATAAACTGAGTTACGATAGGACTGGGATTTGATCACATGACTTTCTAAATCCAAAGTTGAGGTGAGGTACATTTCGGCTACAGTAGGTATTTCCTTGCCCAGGATGGCCTACAATCTAAGGGATAGCTCTATTAAAGGCACTACTACCAAGCTATTTTCTGCCAGTCCCATTTTATGCAATGAGGCTATTTACTAACAATTCACACTAAAGCAGCAGCACACTTCAGTCAATCTAGCTTTAAGTTTTGTTCCTAGGGAAATAGATGGCAAAATAAGTCGTCCAAGGTGGAGGCGGAGCCAGCGAGACTCCAACATGGCCGCATAAGAATCTCCTGGGGACCCAGACAGTTAATCCTGATCATCTCAGTGGAAAGCTACCTCCTTTACCGGCAAAGTTGGCCCACAGTCAGTGAGTATGTCTGGTAGTAAGCAAACCTATTTGGAATTCACGAACCCCTCGACATCGGGCACGAAAAGATCCAAAACAGACCCACTCTCCCCACAAAAAATGGCGCCGCAACAAGTAGCGTCTGAGAACATGCAGGAGATCTTAAAAGAGGTTTGGGCGATTCGCGCTCATGTAGACTGCAGTGGGGAATCTTTAACTGAAATGCAATCAGACTTGAAAGACCTGCGATCGCAAATTCAAACTCTATCCCTTAGAATGGACAAAGCGGAAGCGTCGGTAGCCGCATGTGAAGAACGTTGCACTCAGCATGCAAAGGCATCTCGCAAACTGGAAATCCTTGAAAGAAGTATAGAAGATATGAACAATAGAGCTCGGCGCAATAATATTTGCACCATTGGGCTAATGGAAGGCTCTGAAGGGGGTGACCCTATTCGATTTTTAGAAGCCCTGATACCGAAGCTCTTGAAAATAGAATTTCCGCGGCTACTGGAGATTGAAAGGGCACGAATACCTTCCTCGCCTAACTTGCAAAGCAACCGGCTGCGCCCAATGATCCTATGCATGCTGCGACATCAACATGCTGTCCGAATACTGGCAGCGGCCAAGGCGGGTCAATCCTTTCAGTATGAAGGGCAGAAAATTACCTTTTATCCCGATTACAACAAGCCTACTGTTGAAAAGAGAAAGCAATTTCTTGCCTTAAGACCAAGACTCCAACACCTCCAGGCAAGGTATGGACTTTTCAATCCGGTGAGATTTAAAGTTACTCTAAACAATGCAACTAAAATGTTTGAGGATCCAGTGGCACTTAGGCAGTTCGAGGATCAGGAAGCCTTACTGATGCATCAAAATTAAACCTCACATCGATCCGTTCAGCCACACCTATATAAAGCAGTTGATTAGACCATCAGGCAATCAAACTTGGTAGGGTTTAGTTCTAGACGACTTACTAGATTATGCCTAGAAGGAATACTTCAGTACGCGCAGGAGATTTGTTTATAAGTCAGTATGCTGCTGGGTTTAAATATAATTAGAGCTGTCTCGTCCACTTGGGCCTACCTCCTATTCAAGTAATCTTCTGATCTTCTACTACTATTTAGCGCTTGTAAAGCGCCACGCACGCAACGCTGCACAGCTAGCCTACAGGAGGTAGCCAACATACAAGAGACAGTCCCTGCCCATCAGAGTCAAGCTCATCGGAGCTTACAATCTAGTGAGAACAGTACATTAATTAGAACAGTACAGAGCATTAGTCAGTTTGCATGAGGTACGGTGTGGTACAGATTGGTCTATAGTTTGGTCATAAACGTTGACCGGGGTTAGGGTAAGATGAGGAGGGAATCAGGATCTGAATGCAACAGTGAAGAGGTAGGTCTTCAACCTGGATTTGAAGAGGGCCAGGGAGGATGCCTGGCGCACAGACGCAGGTAGGCTGTTCCAGGCGTAAGGTGCAGCAAGGTAAAAGGAGCGCAGTCGGGAGTTCGCGGTTGGGGTGAAAGGCATTGATAGAAGTAGTTTGTTAGTGGAGCGCAAATTTCTAGAGGGGATGTAGGGAGAGATGAGGATCAAGTGAGGGTTTCTTGAGGAGGGGTGTGACAACAGCATGTTTGAAGTCAAGGGGGACAGTTGCAGTGGAGAGTGAAAGGCTGAGGATATGAGTGATGGAGGGGACAATGGTGAGGGAGATGGAACGTAGGAGATGGGTGGGGATAGGGTCTGATGAACAGGTGGTGGGTTTGGAGGAAGACAGAAGGAGTGTGGCTTCTTCTTCAGATATCAGAGGGAAGGAGGAGAGGGTGGCAGAGGGAGTAGGGATGGGGGAGGAGAGCCGGGGGGGAGGGGAGGTAGGGAATTGGAGGGTAATTTTGTGGATTTTGTCATGGAAGTAGTTGGCTAGGGTTTGGGCAGAAAGGGAGGGCGGGATTGGGGGTGGGGGGACCTTGAGGAGAGAATTGAGGGTATTAAAGAGATATCAAGCATCAGAGGCCAGGGAGTTGGTCAGATGGATGAATTAATCTTGTTTGGCAAGTGCTAGGGCTGACTGAAAGGAGCCAAACATGAATTTGAAGTGTAGAAGGTCTTCCTGGGAGCGGGATTTGGACCAAGCTCGTTCGGCAGAATGGGCGCAGATGCGTAGGTAATGGTTGTGGGAGAAAGCTAAGGTTAGGGAGTAGATCATTTGGCAGGGCGTGGGGTGGGAGGGGAAAGTGTGTCAAGGGCTGAGGATAATGTAGCATTGTATGAAGATAATGCTTTGTCGATGGACTTGGAGGATAAAATGGAAGAAAGAGATGGAGAGATGGTGGAGGAAAGAGTCAGGGGATCAATGTTATGAAGGTTTCTAAATAGGTCGAAGGAGACAGGATGAGGTTGGGACGGCGGAAGCTGAAGAGTAAATGTTAAGAGGTGATGGTCAGATGAGGGAAGGATTGATTTACGTAAGTTTGAAGGAGAGGAGTTGGAGAAGAGTATTAGGTCAATTAACATGTGTTGATATACATACGATAAAGATTAATGTAATAACCGACAAGATCCAATCTTAACCATGCAGTTTGGGTCTAACATCTAACATGTAAATTGTTACCTCTCCACATCTTTGATGGCGAATATGTAAATAGTTCACACAGTTTCAGCTAAAAGTTACCGATCCTGTTCAATGTAAGCACAAGCCAGACCTGACTGGTCTTGTGCACGAACTGTTAATTGTAAACCACACATAATAAAGAGTGTGGTATAAAAAAAGTGTTTAAATAAATAAATAAAGGCAGTGGCCGTGTAGATGTGTGGGGGCAGTGGAGCAAAGTTGGAGGTCGAACAAGGAGGTAAGAGCGAGGAACTTTGAGGCATGGGGGTCAGAGGGGTTGTCGATGTGAATGTTGAAATCGCCAAGAATAAGAGTGGGGGAGGAGGGATCCATAAAGGCAGAAAGCCAGGAGTCGAAGTTGGAGAGGAAGGTTGATTTGGATTTGTCCGGTGGGCGATAAATAACAGCTATTCGGAGGGGAAGTGGTGAGAGGAGGCAAATGGAGTGGAGTGGAAGGAGAAAGGGGAGTGTGATTGGGGTGGCAGGAGGGGTTGGATTTGGAAGGAGGGAGAGAGTAGGAGGCCAACACCACCACCGTGACCAGTAGATCGAGGTGTATGGGAGAAATGGTAGCCCCCATAGCAGAGAGATGCAATGGATGCGGTGTCGTCTGGGGGGAGCCAGGTCTCGGTCAAGGCAAGGTGGTGTAGGGCATTGGAGATAAAAAGGTCATCAATGAAAGTGGCTTTTTTAATGACTGAGCATGCGTTCCATAGGGCGCATGAAAATGGGAGAGTGGAGGGGGGGAGGAGAGGGATAGGGATAAGGTTGGATAAGTTATGTGTAGGTTTCTTAACAGAGTGGTGTGGAGGTCTATTTCTAGGGTAATGACGAGATTTAGGTTTAGAGGTAGCAGGGTGTGGGTGGGTGTGACTGGGGGAGAGTGTTCTCCAAAAGGGACATGAGGGAGGGGAAATGAGGGGAAAATCAATGGTATTGGGTAAGTTATGTGAGGGATTATTTTTGGGGGTAGGGTTGGAGTTGATATCAATGGATGGGTGAATGAGGGATGAATAAGAGAGGGCAGAAGGAGGGAAGAGCGGGATGTGGATGAGATTAGATGGCGTATGTGAGGAACTTTCTTTAGTGAGAGAAAGAAATTGGGGGGGGGGCAGGGTTGGGGTTGATGTAACCTGATGAGAGAAGGAGCAGGAGTATTAGAGAGCGAGGTAGAGTGGAGATAGTACGGCGGAAGCGAGGGTGGGGTTGCCTTAAAGAGAGGGGGGTTGGTTGAATGCGGGGGATGGTGTGAAGAAGCTCAAGAGCAGGTGCTAGGCTAGGGGGCAGAGTGAACATAAGAACATAAGAACATAAGATATGCCATACTGGGTCAGACCAAGGTCCATCAAGCCCAGTATCCTGTTTCCAACAGTGGCCAATCTAGGTCATATGGACCTAGCAGTTTCCCCAAAAGACACAGGTTCTGCAATGCTTGTACTAGGTCAAGCATTGATATCCTGGGTCCCTTCTTAATAATGGTTTATGGACCTTTCCTCCAGGAACTTGTCCAAACCTTTTTTAAACCAAAGCTACACTAACAGCCTTTACTACATCCTCCGGTAACAAATTCCAGAGTTGGATTACACGTTGAGTGAAAAAATATTTTATTTTATTAGTCTTAAATAGTTTACCCTGTAGCTTCATTGCATGTCCCCTAGTCTTCCTATATTCTGATAACGTAAACAGTCGATCTACATTTACCCATTCCACTCCGTTCATTAATTTATAGACTTCTATCATATCTCCCCTCAGCCGTCTCTTTTCCAGGTTAAAGAGCCCTAACCTTTTTAGCCTTTCTTCCTAGGAGTATCCTTCCATCCCCTTTACCATTTTGGTGGCTCTTCTCTGAACCTTTTCTAATTACGCTATATCCTTTTTAAGATACGGTGACCAGAATTGCACACAATATTCAAGGTGCGGTCTCACCATGGAACGATATAGAGGCATTATAATATCTTTTGTTTTATTTTCCATTCCTTTCCTTATGATACCTAGCATTCTGTTTGCTCTCTTGGCTGCCGCTGCACACTGGGCCGAGGGTTTTAACATGTTATCCACAATGATGCCTAAATCTTTTTCCTGGGTGGTGGTTCCTAATGTGGAACCTTGCATCGTGTAACCATAGTTTGGGTTGTTCTTCTCTAGGTGCATAACTTTGCACTTGTCCACATTAAATTTCATCTGCCATTTTGATGCCCAGTCTTCAAATTTATCAAGATCCTCTTGCAATTTTCCACAATCCTCTTGGGTTTTAACAACTTTAAATAGTTTTGTGTCATCTGCAAATTTGATAACCTCACTCGTTATTCCACTTTCCAGGTCATTTATGAATATGTCAAAAAGCAGCGAACCCAGCACAGATCCCTGGGGTACACCACTATTCACCTTTCTCCATTGGGAAAATTGGCCATTTAGCCCAACTCTCTGCTTTCTATCTTTTAACCAGTTCTCGATCCACAGTAGTACACTGCCTCCTATCCCATGACTCTTTAGTTTTGCCAAAGGTTTCTGATGAGGAACCTTGTCAAAGGCTTTCTGAAAGTCCAGATACACTATATCAACCGACTCACCTTTGTCCACCTGTTTGTTCACACTTTCAAAAAACAGTACTACGGTCTATTTAATAGAGCAAATATCTGTTGAGTTTAAAGTTAGATTAGCAGAACATCGTAGTAGGTTGAAGTGCAAGACACTGGTGGCCCCGATTGAGCATTGTCTCCAGGAGAATCATAAATTTGAGGACTTGAGATGTTTCTGTATAGACAGATGCATGACAGGATTGGAAGGAAAATCTCGAGACCAATCATTAATAATAAAAGAGCAACGTTGGATTTTTACTCTACAGTCTGTGAGACCTGGGGGGCTCAACACACAGATTGGAATCTCTGCGTTTAATTTCAAGGTATCTTATTGAACAACAGGCAGTATGTATTTTATATAAAGCCCACCCCATTAGCAGTTCGCATGCGCAGGGTTGTGAGGACCAACGGTTTGAAGCTGGATGACACCCGCAGTTAAGTTCATGGTACAACATTTTTGAACGTATGGTAGCATAACTGATGTAGATATTTAATTTGAAAGAACAAAGAACTATTGTGTGATTCCTTTTCTTTAGCGTAAAACGTTTTTTGAAACATTTGAAGACGTGATTGAAATTTTGAAGAAATGAATTGAGGATGCGTTTAAAGAATCAAGCCCCTGACGAAACAGCTTGGCAGTGAAACGTGGCAGCGCTGAGACTGGCGTTGGGCAGATTTAAGATAAGCACATATCCTTTTTCTTTTCGAATTGAATAGCAGCTTTTTAAAGTTACAACTTTGTGATAGTGCAACGATAAGGGTCGCTGATGCAAATTTTAGCATTTGGTCGATGTCAAATGAAGACCGTACCTCTTGGAAGTCTGAGACCCGTTGCCTTTATATTAATTAAATTCAGTATCTAGTGCTTGGGAACGTGTAAACAATGAAAATAGTTCTGGTGATAATATTGGAGCATTAGTGAATACGTGTAGCTCAACACACTTTCAAAAAAACATAACAGATTAGTAAGACAAGATCTTCCTTGTCTAAAGCCATGTTGGCTGTCTCCCATTAGGCCATGACTATCTACATGTTGAGTAATTTTATTTTTTATGATGGTTTCTACCATTGTTCCCGGTACTGACGTGAGGCTCACCGGTCTGTAGTTTCCCGGATCACCCCTCGAACCCTTTTTAAAAATTGGTGTTACATTGGCGATCCGCCAATCTTCAGGTATTAGAGATGATTTTAATGATAGTTCACAGATTACTAATAGCAGATTTGCAATCTCATATTTCAGTTCTTTCAACACCCTTGGATGTATACCATCTGGCCCAGGTGATTTGCTACACTTCAGTTTATCTAATAGTTGTAATACATCTTCCCGATGTATCGATATTTCCTTCAATTCTTCCACACCTTTAAATACCACTTCAGCCATGGGTAACATCCCTACATCTTCCTCAGTAAAGACTGAAGCAAAGAATTCATTCAGTCTCTCCGCTATCGCCTTGTCTCCTCTCAGTGCCCCTTTAACTCCTCTGTCATCTAATGGTCCAAATGACTCTCTCAAAAGTTTTTTGCTACGAATGCACTTGAAAAAATCTTTATTTTGCGTTTTTACTTCCGCAGCAAGCTTCTTCTCAAATTCTCTCTTTGCCTTCTTTATCAATGCCTTGTATTTGACCTGCCAGTGCTTGTGCTGTTTCTAGGTTTCATCGTTTGGCACTTCTTTCCATTTCCTGAAAGATGCTTTCTTGGCAACAACAGCCTCTCTGACCTCACCTTTAAACCATGCTGGCAGTTTTTTTGGACTTCCTTCCACTTTTCTTAAAGTGTGGAATACAGCTGGTCTGGGCTTCCAAGATAGTATTTTTCAACAGCACCCAAGCTTGATGTAAGTCTTTAACCTTTGCAACTGCTCCTTTTAGTTTTTTCTTAACTATTTTCCGCATTTTATCATAGTCTCCCTTTCGAAAGTTAAAAGGTAGTACTGTGGATTTCCTTACTATCCCTCCTCCACTAATTAAATCAAAGGCGATCATTCTATGATCACTATTGCCAAGTGGCCCCAACACCCTTATCTCTTGCACTAGATCTGGTGTTCCACTAAGGACTTGGTCTAATATGGCTTCCCCTCTCGTCGGTTCATGGACCAGCTGCTCCAAGAAGCAGTCATTTATGTCATCTAGGAACTTTATCTCCCTAGCATGTACTGCCGTGACACTGACCCAGTCGATACCGGGGTAATTGAAATCGCCCATTATTATTACCGCACTGTAACTTTTTGTTAGCTTCCTTGATTTCTTTGAGCATTTCATCATCCATTTGTTCATTCTGGCCAGGCGGTCGATAGTACACCCCCACCGCCATCGCCTTCCCCTTTTTACATGGAATTTCAATCCTTAGAGATTCTACAGCAAATTTTGTTTCCTGCAAAACTTTAATCCTTTCTGACTCAATGCCCTCTCTAACAAAGAGCGCAACCCCTCCATCAATTTGATCAGCTCTATCATTACGATATAGTTTGTACCCAGGTATCACAGTGTCCCACTGGCTGTCCTCCTTTCACCATGTCTCTGATATTCCAATCACATCTAACCTCTCATTTAGTGCTATATATTCTAACTCTCCCATCTTATTTTTTAGACTTCCAGCATTTGCATACAAGCATTTTAGAGACTGTATTTTATCCATATTAATTTGGCTATTGGTAGACATGGGTAATTTGGGATCTTTAAGCTCTGTCTGCTCCATACTCGAGGGTTTTTGGGCTACTTTACTCTTTTTTGGAACCTCTCTGCTTTTGGTAGTATCCTTCAAGGATACATTCTTCTGAACCATCTGCTCTTGGGCGACTGTCGGCTTTCCCCTATTATCTAGTTTAAAAGCTGCTCTATCTCCTTTTTAAAGGTTAATGCCAGCAGCTTGGTTCCATCCCGGTTAAGATGAAGCCCATCACTTCGGAAGAACCCCTCCTTTCCTCAGAATGTACCCCAGTTCCTAACAAATCCAAACCCCTCATCTCTGCACCATTGTCTCATCCACGCATTGAGACTCCAGAGATCTGCCTGCCTTTTGGGTCCTGCACATGGAACGGGAAGCATTTCAGAGAACACTACCCTGGAAGTTCTGGATTTCAACTTCCTACCTAAAAGCCTAAATTTAGCCTCCAGAACCTCCCTACCACATTTTCCTATGTCATTGGTACCGACATGTACCAAGACAGCAGACTCCTCCCCAGCACTATCTAAGACCTTATCTAGGTGTCGCGTGACGTCCGCTACCTTCGCACCAGGCAGGCATGTTACCAGGCGATTCTCATGTCCACCAGCCATCCAGCTATCTACATGTCTAATGATCGAATCACCAACTATAACGGCTGTCCTAACCCTTCCCTCATGGGCACATGGCCCTGGAGAAACTTCCTCGGTGCGAGAGTGTTTTACATCACCTGGAGGACAGGTCCTAGTTACAGGATCACTTCCTGCCACACCAGGGTGATGCTCTCCTGTCACGTGACCTCTCTCCTCCATGGCAACAGGGATGCTGCCAGACTGGAGGTGGGACTTCAGGACTATATCCCTGTAGGTCTCGTCTATGTACCTCTCTGTCTTTCTTATGTTTTCCAAGTCTGCTACTCTAGCCTCTAGAGAACGGACTTGTTCCCTGAGAGCAAAGAGCTCCTTGCACCTAGTGCACATGTAAGACCTCTCACCAACTGGGAGAAAATCATACATGTGACACTCAATGCAAAAACTGGAAAGCCTCCATCCCGCTGCTGGACTGCTGTCTGCATCTTAGTTTTAAGTTTTTGTTTAGATCTTTAAGTTCGTTACTTACTAAGGGTTGCTATGGATATTTATACCAATAAAACTGTACCTAATACGTTTAATATACCTTGTTCACCTGAAGCTTAATTAATCTCATGGTGAGGAGAAGTGGGAGGAGAAGTGAGGAAGATAGGGGGATGGTGGGGGACAAGGAGGGAGGGTGTTGGTAGGAGGAGAGGCAGTAGGGGAGGATAATGAAGAGGAGGACAGTGAGATGTGGGGCCATGGTAGTGGGCAGCAAGGTCCGAGCAAGCAAAGGGTGGCAAATTTTAAGCAAAACAATGGGTAGCAAGTGATAGGCAAACAAGCAGGCAGTAGTTAGCAGTTCAGTGCAAGCAGTGGGTAGTAGGCAGAGGATAAGCAGTGGGTAGCAGGCAGAGGATAAGCAGTGGGTAGCAGGCAGAGGATAAGCAGTGGGTAGCAGTTCTATGCAACAATGGGGGCAACAGTATGCATACAGTGAGTAGCAGTTCTATGCAACAATGGGGACAACAGTATGCATACAGTGGGTAGCAGTACTATGCAACAATGGGGGCAACAGTTCTATGCAGGCAATGGATAACAGTTCTATGCAGGCAATGGATAAACAGTTCAAAGCAGGCAATGGGAAGCAGTTCTATGCAGGCAATGAATAACAGTTCAATGGATAACAGTTCAAAGCAGGCAGTGGGAAGCAGTTCTAAGCAGGCAATGGGAAGCAGTTCTATGCAGACAATGGATAACAGTTCAAAGCAGGCAGTGGGAGGCAGTTCAATGCAGACAATGGATAAACAGTTCAAAGCAGGTAGTGGGAAGCGGATCAAAGCGGTCGATGGATAAACAGTTCTAAGCAGACAATGGGTGGAGGAGCGATCGTGCTTACTCAGTTCAGGGAGCTCCGGTGATTTAGGGGAGCAAGGTAGATGGATTAGGCTAGAGCGCCCCCGGGCCGTGCCTAAGGGCCATGCCAAAGGGCCCTATGGCAAGGCCCTCAGGCACGGGCCCGCCAGGCGTGGGCACGCCCGCTGGAGCATGGCGCTTTAAGGGCCGATTGCCCTTTGATGTTGCTGGCGGCGAAAGTGGGGGTCAGAGGGGTTGTCGATGTGAATGATCAGCATAGTACAGCTTTTGTGAAGCCGTTAAACCTGTGGCCCACCTTGGGACATATCATGGAAGCTCCAGCTATAATTCAGAGGAAGGGGTGCACACAGGATACCAGCAAGACTGCTTTAAGCATTGGCAAAGGTCTTTCTCTCTTTCTGAGTGTCCTAACTTTGTCTGTTTTCAATATCTTGTATGGTTAGAGGTGGGTTATGCTAATTAGCCATGTCTTTTTGGCTTAAACGATATAACGGGCCCAGGCTGCACCATGTGAAATGTTTATGCTGCCTCACCCATATCGCTGTTCAGGGTTAAGGGGGTTATGTACTGGTTCTCTGGGGAAGACTGATAGAGGTTCTACTATATATTGTGATACAGGTTCTGTTATATGCTATATTTTGCAGGCATTAATCTGTATGAGAGGTAATGGCTAATGGGCTAAAGATATTATCTCTAAATGTAAAGACCCCAACTAAAAGAAAGAAGATACTAACATACCGTAGGAGGCAACATGCTGACGTAATCCTATTACAGGAAACACACCTCACGATGCAGGAGACTTAGTAAATTAGAAGACAAGCAGTTTATGATAATTGGATCCTCTCTGGCAGATCATAAGAAAAATGGTGTGGTAACCTTAATGAGGAAATCATTGGGAGTTACAATTGAAAATACTAGCAATGACGCCTCCAGAAGGTGGGTCAAATCCCTATTAAGGTTGGGGAAGTGAATCTCCTATTTTTAAATATATATGGCCCTAATAGTGATGACCCTGTATTCTTCCGTACGATATCTGGCATGCTGCAAATGGAGAGTCCAGTCCCAACTATCCTGGGCAGGGACTTCAACTTGGTTAGAGATCCCATAATAGATCGTAATCCTGGGACAGTGGAAAGGCTTCCCGAGCAGGCATAGCTCTCACTGCCCTGGTAGAGGCAAGTGGCTTGGTGGATATTTGGAGACTGCTCCACCCTGTGGGAAAAGATTACACCTATTCCCCCCCCCCCTCCACATAAATCTTTGTCCCGTATTGACTTTTTTAAAATATCTAAGTCCCTCATTACAAATGACTGAGACGGATATCAAGGGCATAAGTATCTCAGATCATGCAGCTATCATATTAAGAGTTGTCCCTCCTGAGCTTGAGAGGCCTAACCAGACTTGGTCCTTCAATAGAGCATGGTTAGCCAAACCCTCTTTTCAAGTCGAAATGAAGGCTTCTATCAGATCTTAAATATTAATAAATTAGGCGACTCTGCAAGTTGGGCGTGGTGGGAGGCCTTTAAGGCTACAATCCGAGCTACAATTACTAGCTATTTGATTAGAGAGAACAAAAAGAGAAAAGCCCAACTAGCAGCCTTAGACTGTCAAATTAAAGCCGGGGAAAGGCTATGGATTAAACAACTGACCCAAGCATACTCGTCAGGCTACATCGTTTAAGATTTCAATATATTGAAATGTTGAGTGCCGAAGTCAAACAAGTATTGCTGAAACAATCAGCTAGATTCCATTTCGAGCAGAATAAAGCCAGTAAGTGCCTGGCTAATGCCTTGAGAGGGAAGAAAGAAAAAAAGAAAATTGTCTCCATTCTGGATGACAGCCAAATGAGACAAACTAATAATGAGCAAATCTTAGACAAATTTTCCAAATATTTTTTATTTTTATTTATTTTTATTTAACATTTCTTATATACCGCGCTATTTCTCATCAGTGCAGTTTACATCGAACAATAAACACTTGGACATACAGATTTTGTCCTACGTTTACATAAAACAGGGTTTTAACATGGAATTAACTGGGGAAACAATATACATATGAAATTATGCTACACGTGATTAACAGGTTGAACTCATAACGGGTTTTACAATGAGAGTTAGATTACAGTGTGTTTGTACTCTCCTGGTCAAGAAGAGTTAAAGTTCTGTAATATCATATGGTGTACATGCAGAATGCAGTTTTAGTGTGTATGTGTTCACGGTTGACATGATTGGGTGAGTGCGTGGGTGGAGGGGGAATCGTTGAGCTGAGTGAGTGTGTGGGTAGAGGGGGAGTCATCGAGCTGTGTAAAGTGCATGAGGAACAAGTGATGTTTGAGGGCCTTTCTAAATTGAGTGAGGTCCCTGATTACAAATACTGCAACAATTTATACTCCTCAGACTTGAAAACAGATTTGACTGCCTTCTCAAAATTTGTGGGAGACTTAACCCATCCCAAATTGGAGTCACAACAAGCCAAGAGCCTGGGTAAGCCCCTTTCAAGCAAAGAACTACGTATGGCTATTAACTTTATGGCTGGGGGCAAAGCCACAGGCCCAGATGGAATCCCTGCCGAATTTTATAAAGTGTTCTGTGAGTTGCTGCTCCCATATCTGCTGCTATACTATGGAGAATTAGTGGAAGGGCACGGTCACACAGGTAACTTCTCAGAAGCCACAATAGTAGTCTTCGAAAAAACAGGTAAAGATCCCAGCTATGTTACAAATTATAGACCAATATCTTTGCTAAATGCTGACTATAAGATATATGCGAGTATCTTAGCAACAAGGCTTGCTAAAGTTATTGGGGACTTAATATACCCACACTCAAATATCACCTGTTCCTCAAATACTATCCACCCAGCAATACACCAAGCCAAATCCCACCAACAAAGTAGCTACACCATAATTATCAGTCAATCTTATCAACTTTCTCAGTGTGATATCATGATCAGTGTCCATTGTCATTACCATAACGACTGTATGTAAATAATTTTTGTATATAGTTCCCCATGTTACCCAAGTTTGTATACCTGTTCTCTATAAACTCAGAATAGTTTGTTCTGGTTATTTTGTTTCATGTAAACCGCGCTGATACCAAATAGCGCGGTATATAAAAGATTGTAATAAATAATAAATAAATTAATTAATTAATGCGGCTTTGTGCCAGGGAGGTCAACCACAGACAACGCCCGGCTGTTATGTAATTTAATAGAAAAGGCCTCAGTAAGTCACTACCCCTATGTCGGCCTCTCTCTTGATGCTGAGAAAGTGTTCGACAGGCTCGAATGGTCTTTCCTCTTTTTTGTCCTGAAGTGGTTTGGTCTCGGTGAGGATTTTATAAACATGGTAAAGGTGTTGTACTCGAGAACCAGCGCTCACATATTTGCCAATGGAATTCTTTCTCGTTCATTTTCGCTTCGTAGGTGTACATGGCAAGGATTCCCCCTTTCCCCTCTGCTTTTCAACTTAGCACTGGAACCACTGGCCATAGCTATCAGGCAAAACAAATATCATTGGCTTTAGTTTAGGCGACTTGCAGGTGAAACTTTCAGCATATGCTGATGATCTTCTCTTTACTCAACCCGTGGAGGTGCCGCTGATCTTAACATTAATAGATTCCTATTCCTCCATTTCAGGGTATAAAATAAACTGGTCTAAATCAGTAGCATTCCCATTAAATAATATTTCAAACTCACAACTTATGGCTGATTTCCCTTTCTGATGGAAGGCTGGTAAAATTAAATATCTGGGCATTCAGCACAACGCCTCATTAGAAGATACAATTAAAACGAATAGATGACTTACTGTATATGATTCGTAAGATGACTCTCTCTTGGTCGCCTCTACACTTGTCTTGGTGGGGCAGGCTTGAAACAATTAAAATGTCTCTAACCCAAAAATTAATTATGTATTAGGAATGCTCCCCATCAGACTGCCAACAGGAACATATGTAGACCTGGAAAGAACTTTACTAAATTTCCTCTGGAATGGAACCCGCCCGACAATAGCTACTAAAAAACTGAAGGCTTCCAAAGAAAAGGGAGGGGTCCACTTCCCTGACTTTCAGTGGTATCACCAAGCCCCTTCTTTTAAAGCAAGGAGCGTTGTGGGTGTACTTGGGGGGTCATGGCCAAAGACCAACGTGGCTCGAAGCGGAGGCTCGGGTAGCGGCTCCTTATCCCTTATTGCACTTATTGGGAATGAAATTCCTGGACTGGTCCACTGCAGGGAGAGTAATTTTGGCCACACAAGATGCGTAGTTAAAACTAGTTCAGGTGGTGAGCAAAGATAGTCTCCCTTCAAAGCAGACTCCGCTTTGGTGGAACCCAAAGTTCAAAATTAAGAGTCAAAAATGTGCATGGCAAAAGTGGCAAGGTTGTGGCAACTGGACATTAGGGCATCTAATAGATGAAAATGGATGGAAGGATTTCACCTCCCTGCAGGTGGAGTTCTCCCTTCCTGGGACATGCTACTTCCAATGGATGCAACTCAGACACAGCTTAGCCATGTAGAATACAAAATTAGTTGATCTGGTAACAGAGGGAATATCATTTAAAATGATAAAAGAGTCAATAGGGCAGAAAGGTGCTATGTCTAAGTTATATGATTTAATCAGAGATCACGCTCCGCACTGTCTAGTGGGACTATCAAAGGCCTGGGAGTCTGAATTGTCAGATCCGGTACAGCCTAATTGTTGGAAGTTGTTGTGGGGCCCCATAACAAGGACCTCTAGCTCAGCCGCAATTACCCAATCAATGTATTTCTTTCTACATAGGGCCTATATTACCCCTGTAAAAATGTCCAAATGGGATCAACTGTCTTCAGGTAATTGCTGGTCCTGTCAGAAGGAGGTTGGCACTTTTATACACATGTTTTTTAATTGCCCTTTGGTCCAAAGGTTTTGGAAGCATATATGGGTTAGAATTCAGAAAATTTTAAATGTTTCTACCAATATCTCTATGAATACGATTACATTAAGATCCTCAGAGTCCTGCTTAGTTATATACAAGGGGAAAGCTTTTTTGTTGAATTTCATGATAGCTATTGCACTAAAACTTATATTATCAAAATGGAAAAACTTCCAGGCACTGAATTCGGAATGTTGGATGAATTTGGTATGTTACTATTCCAAACTGGAGAGATTATATATTAAACTGCACCATCCCAGTAAAGCTGATCTAAATATTGAAAGATGGGCACCCTTGGACCAATACTGTGCCCAATCTTCCATACATTGAGGGGTCACTTCTTATTTTATCCTATTCTAATTTTTGTACGTTGCTCAGGTGAAGCTCATTACCCAAATCAGTCATATACTAAGGACCTGAGATTAGTTAAGCTTCAGGTGAACATGGTATATTACACGTATTAGGTACAGTTTTATTAGTATAAATATCCATAGCAACCCTTAGTAAGTAAAGAACTTAGATCTAAACACAAACTTAAAACTAAGATGCAGACAGCAGTCCAGCAGCGGGATGGGGGCTTTCCAGTCTTTTGCATTGAGTGCCACATGTATGATTTTCTCCCAGTTGATGAGAGGTCTTACGTGTGCACTAGGTGCAAGGAGCTCTTTGCTCTCAGGGAACGAGTCCGTTCTCTTGAGGCTAAAGTAGCAGACTTGGAAAGCATAAGACAGACAGAGAGGTACATAGACGAGACCTACAGGGATATAGTCCTGAAGTCCCACCTCCAGTCTGGCAGCATCCCTGTTGCCATGGAGGAGAGAGGTCACGTGACAGGAGAGCATCACCCTGGTGTGACAGGAAGTGATCCTGTAACTAGGACCTGTCCTCCAGGTGACATAAAACCCTCTCACACCGAGGAAGTTTCTCCAGGGCCATGTGCCCATGAGGGAAGGGTTAGGACAGCCGTTATAGTTGGTGATTCGATCATTAGGCATGTAGATAGCTGGGTGGCTGGTGGACGTGAGGATCGCCTGGTAACATGCCTGCCTGGTGCGAAGGTAGCGGAACTCACGCGCCACCTAGATAAGGTCTTAGATAGTGCGGGGGAGGAGTCTGCTGTCTTGGTACATGTCGGTACCAATGACATAGGAAAATGTGGTAGGGAGGTTCTGGAAGCTAAATTTAGGCTTTTAGGTAGGAAGTTGAAATCCAGAACTTCCAGGGTAGCATTCTCCGAAATGCTTCCTGTTCCACGCGCAGGACCCAAAAGGCAAGCAGAGCTCCGGAGTCTCAATGCGTGGATGAGACAATGGTGCAGAGATGAGGGTTTTGGATTTGTTAGGAACTGGGGAACATTCTGGGGAAAGGAGGGGCTCTGCCGAAGGGATGGGCTTCACCTTAACCGGGATGGAACCAGGCTGCTGGCATTAACCTTTAAAAAGGAGATAGAGCAGCTTTTAAACTAGATATTAGGGGAAAGACGACAGTCGCCCAAGAGCGGATGGTTCGGAAGAATATCTTTGAAGGATACTACGAAAAGCAGAGAGGTTCCACAAAAGAGTAAAGTAGCCCAAATGCCCTCAAGTATGGAGCAGACAGAGCTTAAAGATCCCGAATTACCCATGTCTAACAATAGCCAAATTAATATGAATAAAATACATTCTCTAAAATGCTTGTATGCAAATGCTAGAAGTCTAAAAAATAAGATGGAAGAGTTAGAATATATAGCACTAAATGAAAGGTTAGATATGATTGGAATATCAGAGACATGGTAGAAGGAGGACAACCAGTGGGACACTGTGATACCTGGGTACAAACTATATTGTAATGATAGAGCTGATCAAATTGGTGGAGGGGTTGCTCTCTATGTTAGAGAGGGCATTGAGTCAGAAAGGATTAAAGTTTTGCAGGAAACAAAATCTGCTGTAGAACCTATATGGATTGAAATTCCATGTAAAAGGGGGAAGGCAATGGCAGTGGGGGTGTACTATCGAGCGCCTGGCCAGAATGACCAAATGGATGATGAAATGCTCAAAGAAATCAAGGAAGCTAACAAATGTTACAGCACAGTAATAATAATGGGTGATTTCAACTACCCCGGTATCGACTGGGTCAGTGTCACGTCAGGACATGCTAGGGAGATAAAGTTCCTAGATGAAAGAAATGACTGCTTCTTGGAGCAGCTGGTTCATGAACCAACCAGAGGGGAAGCCATATTAGACCTAATCCTTAGTGGAACACCAGATCTAGTGCAAGAAATAAAGTTGTTGGGGCCACTTGGCAATAGTGATCATAGCATGATTGCCTTTGATTTAATTAGTGGAGGCGGGATAGTAAGGAAATCCACAGTAGTACTTTTAACTTTCGAAAGGGAGACTATGATAAAATGAGGAACACAGTTAAGAAAAAACTAAAAGGAGCAGTTGCAAAGGTTAAAGACGTACATCAGGCTTGGCTGTTGTTGAAAAATACTATCTTGGAAGCCCAGACCAGCTGTATTCCACACTTTAAGAAAAGTGGAAGGAAGTCCAAAAAACTGCCAGCATGGTTTAAAGGTGAGGTCAGAGAGGCTGTTGTTGCGAAAAAAGCATCTTTCAGGAAATGGAAAAAAGAGCCAAACGACAAAACCTGGAAACAGCACAAGCACTTGCAAGTCAAATGCAAGGCATTGATAAGGCAGGCAAAGGGAGAATTTGAGAAGAAGCTTGCTGCGGAAGCAAAAATGCGAAGTAAAGACCTTTTCAAGTACATTTGTAGCAAAAAACCTGTGAGAGAGTCAGTTGGTCCATTAAATGATAAAGGGGTTAAAGGAGCACTAAGAGGCAACAAGGCGATAGCGGAGAGACTGAATGAATTCTTTGCTTCAGTCTTTACTGAGGAAGATGTAGGGATGTTACCCATGGCTGAAGTGGTATTTAAAGGTGCGGAAGAATTGAAGGAAATATCGATACATCGGGAAGATGTATTACAACAATTAGATAAGCTGAAGAGAAGCAAATCACCTGTGCCGGATGGTATACATCCAAGGGTGTTGAAAGAACTGAAATATGAGATTGCAGACCTGCTATTAGTAATCTGTGAACTATCATTAAAATCATCTCTAATACCTGAAGATTGGAGGATCGCCAATGTAACACCAATTTTTAAAAAGGGTTCCAGGGGTGATCCGGGAAACTACAGACCGGTGAGCCTGACATCAGTACCAGGAAAAATGGTAGAAACCATCATAAAGAATAAAATTACTCAGCATGTAGATAGTCATGACCTAAAGGGAGACAGCCAACATGGCTTTAGACAAGGAAGATCTTGTCTTATTAATCTGTTATGTTTTTTTGAAGGAGTGAATAATCAGGTGGACAAAGGTGAGTCGGTTGATATTGTGTATCTGGACTTTCAGAAAGCCTTTGACAAGGTCCCTCATCAGAGACTTTTGGCAAAACTAAAGAGTCATGGGATAGGAGGCAGTGTACTATTGTGGATCAGGAACTGGTTAAAAGATAGAAAGCAGAGGGTAGGGCTAAATGGACAATTTTTCCAATGGAGAAAGGTGAATAGTGGTGTACCCCAGGGATCTGTGTTGGGTCCGCTGCTTTTTGACATATTCATAAATGACCTGGAAAGTGGAATAACGAATGAGGTTATCAAATTTGCAGATGACACAAAACTATTTAAAGTTGTTAAAACCCAAGAGGATTGTGGGAAATTGCAAGAGGATCTTGATAAATTGGAAGACTGGGCATCAAAATGGCAGATGAAATTTAATGTGGACAAGTGCAAGATTATGCACCTAGGGAAGAACAACACAAACTATGGTTACACGATGCAAGATTCCACATTAGGAACCACCACCCAGGAAAAAGATTTAGGCGTCATTGTGGATACCATGTTAAAACCCTCGGCCCAGTGTGCAGCAGCGGCCAAGAGAGCAAACAGAATGCTAGGTATGATAAGGAAAGGAATGTAAAATAAAACAAAAGATATTATAATGCTTCTATATCGTTCCATGGTGAGACCGCACCTTGAATATTATGTGCAATTCTGGTCGCCGTATCTTAAAAAGGATATAGCGATTTTAGAAAAGGTTCAGAGAAGAGCCACCAAAATGGTAAAGAAGATGGAAGGATACTCCTATGAAGAAAGGCTAAAAAGTCTAGGGCTCTTTAACCTGGAAAAGAAGACGGCTGAGGGGAGATATGATAGAAGTCTATAAATTAATGAAAGGAGTGGAACGGGTAAACGTAGATCGATTGTTTACCTTATCAGAATATAGAAAGACTAGGGGACATGCAATGAAGCTACAGGGTAAACTATTTAAGACTAATAAAAGAAAATATTTTTTCACTCAACGTGTAATCATACTCTGGAATTTATTACCGGAGGATGTAGTAAAGGCTGTTAGTGTAGCTGGGTTTAAAAAAGGTTTGGACAAGTTCCTGGAGGAAAGGTCCATAAACCATTATTAAAGAGGACCCGGGAAATCCACTCCAATACAAGCATTGTGGAACTTGTGTCTCTTGGGGAAACTGCTAGGTACATATGACCTAGATTGGCCACTGTTGGAAACAGAATACTGGGCTTGATGGACCTTGGTCTGACCCAGTATGGCATATCTTATGTTCTTATGTTAAATACCCCATGAGTGACAGTCTTGAAACGGTGGACCTAGGAATTTACTGGTGACGTATCAGTAGGGTTGCCAACGGGCTGGTTTTCAGCCGGCCTGGCCGGTTTTTCCATGGCCAGGCCGGCTGCCGGCGCAGAGGCAAAACCGGCCCTTGAAAAGCCGGTTTTTTTGCTCTGGCCGCAAGATCGGGAGCGGCCAGAGAAAAAAACCCAGCTTTTCTCCCAACCCGGAGGGCTTCAGAGGGAGCCGGGGAAGCCCGCGCGAGGCCCCGGCTCCCTCTGAACAGCCGCCAGCGTGAAGAGCCTTTACCTTCACGCTGGCGGCTGTTCCTGTGAAGCCGCGATTGGTGGGAAAGGTTAAAGGCAATGCCCTTTAACCTTTCCCAGCATTCGCGGCTTCACAGGAACAGCCACCAGCGTGAAGGTAAAGGCTCTTCACGCTGGCGGCTGTTCAGAGGGAGCCGGGGCCTCGCGCGGGCTTCCCCGGCTCCCTCTAAAGCCTCAGACAGCCGCGTTTTTTTTGGGGGGGGGGGAGAGGCCAAGGACTGCCTGGGCTGGGATGGGGGGAGGGGGCCTGGACTGGAAAAGGGCTAGGAGGGGGGGGGAGCCTGGACTGGAAAAGGGCTATGGGGGGGGGGACTTGGACTGGAAAGAAATGGGCTGTGATGGGAGGGGATCTGGACTGGAAAAGGGCTATGGGGGGGGGGGGGGACATGGACTGGAAATGGGTTTTGATTGGGAGGGGGACATGGACTGGAAAAGGGCTAGGGGGGGGGGACATGGACTGGAACTGGGGGGTGATGGGGAGGGGGACCTGGACTGGAAAAGGGCTATGGGGGGGAACTTGGACCGGAAGAGGGCTATGGGGGGGGAACTTGGACTGGAAATGGGCTATGGCGGAGGGAGGGGGAACTTGGACTGGAAATAGGCTGTGATTAGGGGGACTTGGACTGGAAATGGGTTGTGAAGGGGGGGACCTGGACTGGAAATGGGCTATGGTGGAGGGAGGGGGAACTTGGACTTGAAATAGGCTGTGATTAGGGGGGCTAGGACTGCAAATGGACTGTGATGGTGGGGGGGGGGGTAGGACTGCAAATGGGCTGTGATGGTGCGGGGGGACTCCGTCTGCAAATGGGATGTGATGGGGGGGGCTAGGACTGGAAATAGGCTGTGATTGGGGGGGGGCTAGGACTGGAAATGGTCTGTGATGTGAGGGCTAGCACTGGAAATGGATTGATGAAGAGCTGGAATAGGACTGGAAATGGGCTGATGTGGGGCATGGGAGAATGGGATTAGAAGGGAGTGGATGCTGGGTGGGTCTAGAACTATAAGGGAACTGATTTTGGGGGAGGACTAGAATAGATGGGGAATGAGTGGAGAGGGGAAAAATATTTTGTGTGGAAGAAAAGTCTATGATGGGCCGGGTATTGGGAGAGTAAGAGGGGCTTGAGAATGGAAGGGTGAAATTTAAATGGATGATAAAGGATAAGGAAAGAATTGGGGGAAAGAGCAAAAGGGAAACAATCAGTATGTTAAAGCAGAAATAGAGAGAGAATGGAAAACATCTAAAAGAGAAGAAAGGACAAATGGATAGCTCGCAGAAGACACGAAGAAACCAGAAGAAAGTGACTGGAGCAATTGCAACTGAAAAATAAAACGCCCAAACAGAAGGTAGAAAAATACTTTTTATTTTGAATTTATTAGCTGGAATATGTTTGGTCTGGGAAGTGTGTATTGATAACATCTTTGCGTTTTTGTTTAGTGCAAGAGGAAATTACTTTATAGTTTTATTTCTCCAGTGTTGTACATTTCATGTTTGGATTTTGGGGTTCCCAGTTTAATTATTATCTGACCAAGGAAGTTAGCCTACACGTATCCTCGGTAATTTTTTGGGTGGGGCTGGGGCGGGGCAGGGGTGGGACTAGGGGCGGAGAATGGGTGGAGCATGGCGAGCCACAGGTGTCGGGTTTTTCTCGGTGAAAAAGTTGGTAACCCTACCTATCAGCTCCTCAGAGAACCAGGATGGGAGGGGGAGGGGGATAGGGGATTGCAAATGCATTTATCTGTAACTACTCATGATTACAATTGTTTGTACGTTATTGTTTTTGTTAAAATTCTGAAAATAAAAGTATTTAAAAAAAAAATAAGTCGTCCAAGGTCATACTGAGAATGAGAAGCAAGATTTAAACCCTCATTTCTTTGATTCACAGCCTACTGCTCTTTCCACTAGGTTATTCCTCCACCAACATTATTGAATGTGACATCTTGCATTTGCCTAATACATAGTATAGCAGTAGTGTAAAATAGTTCTATCACACCATCTTGCCAAGATGCCTGATGGACCAAGTCTAAGGATCTGAGGACAATTCACTGTCAAAAACTATTCGGTTACTGGTGGTATCTCTTTGTGTTGTGGACATATGCACTGGGACTGAAGGACTGAGGCCACTTACTGAGGCCACTTACTCATTTAACAGAACTCCAGCAGATGGGGGAGTTAGTATTAGGCGGAAGAAATGGATTAGTTGCAGTTCTTTAAATCAGAGGAACAAAAAGGGGAAAAAAACAAAAGATAAACGCATACAATCTGGGGGGCTGGTTACTATGTTGTGATGAAATCTTGGATTTGACCATAGCTTAGTTTACAGTGGGAGTCCTCTAACTGTGGTAACTCAATATCGCGGGTGAGTGAGTCCCACGGTAAAGAAATACCCCATCTTGTGGTAAATCACCACAAACTACATTAATCCAAGGAACAAAATAACACCAGGTCAAAGCTGGCATCATTTTTCCTGGCTGAGAGCATCAGCTCTAACAGGAGGCCTGATGCTCCTGGCTGCAGCGTTAAAGGGGCCGTGTGTCATAAGAGAAGCAGGTACTCCATGACACCACCAAGCATCAGCCCCACAAAATAAATCCCCTCCCTGCACATGCCTTTCCCACTCCTCCCCAAAAGCACATTTAGTACTCCATCCCTCAGAACACCCCCTACCTCCCAGACCCCGATCCAACCCCCTCACTCCCTGAGACCTTCCCCCCCCCCCCCAGGCCTACCTTAATGAAGACCTGGTGGTCTAGTGGGGCCCAGGTAGAAGCAATCCCAGCTCAATCCTGGCCAGGCTGGCTTCCAGTTCAAACTGGCACCCATGACCAGCTTTGAGCTAGCATTATTTTTCCACGAATAAAGCAGCTTGCAGTGATTTACTGCAAACTGCAATATCCATTTGAACAATTTTGCATGCATTATTACTGAAAGCTCGTAACATACTTTAGTAACTACCCCCATAGTTGTATAATAGCATCAAGCTCCCAAGAAGAGGAGGCAGGGACAAGCACCTTAAAATTGCAAGACTCCAATATATTCTTAGATGTAATCCAGAAAGGTGGCCCATGTTCTAACATGAACTGTAAGCTGACTTGGCTACATTTTCCAGCTACAGAAGAGCTTTGTGCTACAGAGAGTCAAAGTTGTATGGCTTCCAGCTGGCAGAAACACTTGGTTAGAATAGCAGAGGAAAGGATAACTGAGACAGATAGGTGGATCCAATGGTCCTTATCTTTTGAAATCTATTGTGTTACTAAAGCATGTGAAGCCCCATTTTGCATAGAGGCTCCACGTGGGACATGGATGGTCGGGATGCTCACTAGGTATGTACACAGTCAATAAAAATTCAGTTTCTGTTTGTTTTAAAGGAATTTTTCCTGATTTTAGGGTACTTTTTGGTTCATTTCACAATCATTTTTTATACATACAAGAACTTTTTTTTATGGATGCCAGTCAATTTTCACAGGTTAATCAATAGGCATATACACATGCAAGCAAGTTGTACAGACTTAAACTTTTTAGCGCACACATGAATCAAATGCTTGCCGACAAATGCACATCCCATTTACATTTCCTTCAACATTTTGCAAAAAGCCCTTCTGAATGCACACCCTTTTGTAAAATGACACTAGCAGATACAGAGAAATTTTACACACCTGATAATTTACTTTTCTTGAATCCTGCTAGACTAGTCCAGGCAAGTGGGTTATGCTCCCTTGCCAGTAGGAGGAGACAAACTTGAGCAACTTTCATTGATGATGTACTTGGTATATCCTCTGGTTCAGCACTCAGAAAAGCCAGCATAACACTACCTAAGCAATAAGCAAGACTGGAAAAAAAGCCTCTCAAAAACTAGAAACAAATAGCATTACTAACGAACAATCCAACATTGGACAAGTATTTGGCATTGTTAATGATGTTAAGTACCATTAGGTCAATGTAGACTTATGGCAATCCTGTGAATTGCTGTCCTAAACTATATTCGGTCTTCAATCAGGCAACTCTTACCCAATGAATTCTGTGCCAGAGCATGGTCCTGATAATATACTCAATGGCAGCCAGGCTCCCAAAACTGTAGAAAGAGTCTTTCAGGGCAGGTCCTAGACTGGTCTAGCAATATTCAAGGAAAGAAAGATGTGTGTTAAATGTGTCCGGGACTCCACCAATAGATCCAAGAGATCCAGAATCATCAAGTCTAGATGCGCCAAAATCTGGCGAAGAACATGGCTCACCAAAGCCATGGAGGGAAGACATATAAAATTCCTCTTGGGACTCCTTCATATAGGCACTGCCAACCTCATGTTAACCTGACTGAGGACCTTGAGGACCCACTGATCTAATGTAATATGGATCCACTTCAAGAAAGCAGCCCCCCAGTTGACTATCCCATGGAAGGGACTTGCCGGACCTCATTAAGGGCTCAAGTTGGTACACATCCTATGAGACTCCTTTGTGGAATTTCCCTGTGGATCCATATCAGCCTAACAGTAAAGGGTGTTTCTCACCTCTCTGGATCTTGCCAAGGCATAGAGTCTCGAGCATGCTGACAGCCCTCAAAGAACTACCTTTTCATGGGCTGAGACCATAGGGTAAATAGTCCCTTCCCACACTCTTCGCAGTCTGAGGGTGTCTCCAGACTCCACACATGATCCTAAGAGGTACTCCTGGCATCTGGGAATCTCTCTGGGTGAACCCCCAGAAGGTCTATCACCAACGTCTCCAGCCCTTAAAGGAGACTTTGCTCAGCTGAAGCTTAGAGGCACTATTCACCGACCAATTTTGGAGCCAGAGCTACCAACTGGCTACTATCACAACCGTCATGGACTTGGAAGAGATTCTGATCAAGTCATAGAGGGCAGTAGCACACATAGGCAGCCCACGACTCAAATCTGACAACCTCTGGGATATCTGGCAGCTGTTGGACCCAGAGTAGGACAGCTTGGACCACCACGCCTGTACCCAGCATTGGTTGATAGCCTAATGTGACAGCTGAATTGGCATTCTAAAAGAGGGCCTCTATCCTCCTGTCATGAGACCCCTTGAGCACAGCACTCCCCTTCACTGGAATGGTCATGCACTTCACAATAGTCATGACAGGACTTCCACCCAAGGAAGGCTGAAAGGCTAATGCAGATCACTCTCGAGCAGAAGATGCAGCCAAGAAAGGATCTCAGGGCTCCTAAGACCCTTCTTAGAAACCTCCTGATAGACTACTGCTGCTAACTTTCAGGAGAGGGAAAAGCCAGGAGGACAACTGACATCCCCCCCCCCCCAAATGGGGGTCAACTGGCAAAGCCTGAACAGGAGCAGGCTCTGCAAAATGCAAGGCTTCCATAGCATCTTGAATAAAAGAAGGTCTCTGTGAAACAGGCAGATCACAGAAGGATCCTCACCCCTCACCCCCAAAGAGAAATTACTCCTTCTGGAGAAAGCATTCCTTTTCTACATCCCAAGCAACCCCATAGGGAATAATACTGGGTTCCTGCAGAAATGGGCAGGAGAGAGTGCACAGTGGGGGTGCATAAAGCTCTGGCCTGTAGAGACAGAGGAGCCTGAGGGCCCTGGACCCCCACAGGAGAAACCTGAGCCACCAACCCCCTTGAAGGTGTCTATCAAATAGCAAGGACTGAAAACAGCCATGAGCTGCTTCAGCAGCTGCTGCAACAGCCATTAGAAAGAAGGGATCCCAGGACCCCATAGGCTCTATAGGGGTCCATGGGCTTACAAATGCTGACACTTCACTATGCCCTCTTTCAGCAAGGAAAATGCTACCCTATAAAGGTCATGGAGCCCACCAGCGATAAAATAAAAGGGGGAAGAGTGCAACTGAGGCACAAACATGGCGTTAGGCCCTGGTCCCCAAATACGCAACAAAAATAAGCCCTGGGGCAATCCTATAGCATCCAGGGCAAAAAATTGTAGCCACAGGAAAGAAATCCTGAAAGGGTGCAGGCTGCACTTGAACCGTGATTAAACACAGCAACAGCCCGAAGAAAAAAAATGTGAAGAATAACTGCTAGAAAAAATGTGAAAACAACCGTGTTGAAAAAGGAACCTGAAAGGGTAATCCCAAAATGTGTCAGGCCGGCCAGGATCACCTGAGAAATGAGGCCCCAGACACCTCCATGGGCCTGAGGCCTAGCTGCCAGAGCCTTATTAAAATGCTGCCCCAATGAAATCAATGGGGAAAGACACAGATAAGAAAAAAAAAAGAGAGACACAATTAGCAGGCAAATAGAGAACAGCAAGAAGGAAGGGGGAGGGGGGGGGGGCCCTGGTCCCAACTTATCCCCTTCAGAAGCCCAGTCCTGTCCTCCTCTCTGCTCTCCGGTCTACCAAGCACTAGGAACCCATGGGTAGCACCGCTGGACACAGGACAAGCTGTCAGCTCAAGGAGATAGGACGTACCCGAACTCTGAGCAAATGCTGGGCATCCTGGTCTCATGAACACAGGCCACAGGATTGTAGTCTGGATCAAGGAAGACAGATCTATCTGCACTGCTGCACCAGTCCACATACAATGCCCCCTGCTGGAGACAGATAATACTAGCTGCTCTCAAAACTGGACCAGCAAATATACTTAGCGATGACATCAATGATAGTTGCTCTAGTCTGCCTCCACTTGCTGGCCAGGGAACATAACCCAGTGGTGGGGCAAATACAGTGACAGAATTCAAAATGGCATGGGACAGACATAACATCCCTTTATAGCAAGATGATAAAATCAAAATAAACTTAACTGTCTCTGATATCTCAACAAGTAAAGGTGACCTGCACAGAGCAGTGGATACACCCCTAAACAACAGCACGGGGAGGGATGACCTGCACAGAGTGGCGGGCACACCTACTCTTGTCACCTTGCTGGGTAGACTAGAAGGACCATGCTGGTCTTTATCTGCCATTATATACTATAGGGGTCATTCTGTCACACGAATAGCAGGGATGGCATTCCCGCTAGTCGCCCTCCTATCAGTCCCGCCAAAAGCCTCCCCATATGAACACCACATTTGTAAAGCGAGGCTTGGGAGGGAGAGCTCCAGAGGCAGAGTGAGGGCAGGACATAGGCGGTCTATGACCCTGGACATAAAGGGCTGATTCTGAGGTTGGCCCTGTACATCTGGGCCCGTGAACTTAGATGGGGGACTTATTCCACCGCAGAGGTGTAATAAGTCCCTCTGGAGGTAGGGGGTGCAGGAAGTTCCACGCAGCCAGAGCCTGGCCATGGGAGGCCGGATCGAGGGGCTGGCTGTGGGGAATGAAGTAAATCGGTGGTGGCCGGCATTCACCACTCCTGAATGGAGCCGCAGTGCTATGGTGATGGGATGCCATGGCACTGCGGCTCCATTCAGGAGCCTGACCGAGGTAGCCGGGGATCTGCTGTGCGTGCAGACCAATCAGAATTGGGGCCCGGCCTGCACGTTCAGGTCCTAGACCTGATTCTGATTCCACAGGCACGTCTGGCCCCCGCAGGATCAGAATCTAGTCTACCTCTGGGCATCCCAATTCTGATCAGACGCATAGTTGCGTGGACGACCACATTGGAATGTGCCTCCATTTACTAGATAGATAGATAGAGAGAGAGAGAGAAAGGGCATATCAGTTGTCCTCCTCTACAAATCCATTGCATCCTCTGTTATCTAAATCATGAAGTAAATTGTAGTATTTACCGAGTTTGACAAGTTGACTTGCCTTGTGGTAGCTCTGCTTAAATTAGCTCAAAGCGACCACAAGTAAAAAAATGAACCTATGTGCCATCGTTATGCTCTTCCAATGGGATAGAATTAGAGAAACCTATAGGGGCTTTTCTGTTTGACATGCAGTAGCAATGATGGACTAAAGCACTTCAATGAAAGGCCTGGAAAGACAAGAATAAACAGTAGGAGATGTGATCTCACTTTCTGCTCACTCTGCCTATCAGAGGTAGAAATGTACTTGATGCAATGGGTATGGATAAGCAGCTGACACATCTGTTTCCTATCTATTTGCTGCTTCATCAATTTATTTATTTTGTTGCATTCATCAGTCACACCCCTGTCATACTCAACACAATGTATAACTATCTCATTAACCATAAACATGGACCCCAATTCCAGCAGGGGCACATCTGGGATGTCGAGCCATCCAAAAAATGAATGGGCCCAAATTGGACCCGATTCTGCAACCACGGGAGTCAGACGGTCCTCCGGTTGCAGAATCGGGTACTTGGACCTCCTGGCATGCCTCTGATTCTATCACGGGAGACGTTCGCAGATCTGCCCGGTCAGCCCTCCCTATGCTCCTGCTGGTGCGCCATGGCATCCTGTTGCCATGGCACTGGGATGCCCAGCAGGAGCCCCGTAAGTGCGCCACAGAAACAAATGTCATTTCCCCGCCGCCTACTCTGCCGGGGCTGGGATTAGATGGAGGGGATGCACTTGCCGCTGGACCATGATCTGAATAAGCCCTCTACGTCCAGGTGCCTTGGCCCGCCCCCACTCTGCCTACTCTCTGCCTCCAGCCCTCCCCCTCCCGTCCCTGTTCAGCGCTCACCACACTAACCCTCGGTACGTGCGGGAAGGGCTGGACTCTGCATAGCGTGCTGTCCAGCCCTGCTCTTCGTGTCTCTGCACTGGGCCTACGTTGTATAGTTCAATAAAAACCACCCCGATTATACAAAGGCATTAGTCCATAATACATCACCTTTTTCATTTCCATCGCCATAACTAAGTTGGCATGATGTACATTATATAATTCAATTTAAAAAACATAAATCAGGGCTGTACCAAGGACTGTGCGAGCGGTGCAGCTACACAGGGCGCAAGCACAGAAGGGGGCACTGATATCATCACTGGGCTTCCAGGAAGATCAAAAAGAGTGAGCTACTGAACATGGTTGGGGGGGGGGCACCAGATTTGTTAGCCGCACATGGCGCATCTCTAGCTTGGTACAGTCCTGCCCTAAATATAAAAGTACTTTCATCCACAATATCTCTAAACTCTATTTTCATCTCAATTGCAATAGGCAGCCTTTCATTGACTACCAGCACTGGGCTCCAGTATCTATTGACAACCAGCACCAGGCACCTCGGCCCCATTCAGGACCTGGGGTGGACTGGACATGCTGTTCCTGTATGGCTAGGCCCTCAGAATTGGAACACGGTCGGGCCGTGCAAACCCCCTGCAACCGATTCTGCTCCGCTGGAACTGCCTGCGGTGCAGAGTTGGGTGCAGGACCGGCCCGTCCAGATTTTGGACGTCCGGACATCCCGAATGTGTCCTGTTCGGAATTGGCTTCCACTTGTTCATATTAAAGGCAAACCACAGTAAAATGCTTTTCTTCCACTTACTTATTTCCTCCATCATAACAAACCCAATTACTTGTCCTTTCACAACAAACCAAATTCCTTTCCTTTCCTGTAAAATAGTTAATACTTGGGGTGTGCAAGCAAAAAAAATTACATTTGTATGGCTTTCCGTGTTATTTATGGGATTCTTCATCATTTGTGTTTTTTAATTTTTTTTTAAGGAGCTATGTTGTGATTGTATGCAATGATGCATAACAGTATAGCCTCTTGTTCAAACAGTGTGCAAGATTTAAAAGTCCATAATTTCAAGCATAAATATGAAAAACAAGTTGAAAAGTGCACACTCACAGTGTGACAAAATGGTGGATTTCCCTTCGTCCGAGTCAGATCCCAGAGGCATGCAGGTAGGCCTCATCCTTGCCACAGACTGCAACTACCATGCTCAGTGCCAGGGATGAGGCCTACCTGTCCTTAGCAGGACTTCAGTGCCTCCTTCTGCCTGTCCTTAGCATAGGTTTGTCTGTGCAAACACAGAGAAATCTATGCACACGGACAGACAAAATTAAAAGAACAAACAATGGACTCTCCAAAGTAGGAACTATCAGATCTGCATTCATTTGCAATTACATTTCCCATGTTGTTTCATGCTGTTTTTAACCCAAAATAAAAAATTTGGGGGGTTTCTCTATTTCATCAATGGTGCGCATTATTGTTCAAACAGTGCTTCCTGTTGCTCAGTAGATTCACTATTGAAGAATAAATAGCACACACTATCGCAACTAAAATCAGAAGCTCTATACACAATGCTCTAAAAAGAGCGCCCTTCTAGAGGGAAGGAAACAATAGATAGTAAAGCTCACGCCAAGTTTCTTATAGACATCATTTGAAATCATGAGCACGAAGTCCAGTTAAGGACAATTATGCAGCCAGGTTTGTGATATTCTTGAGTAATATAAGCCTGCATGACAGCCAACGAATAAATGTCACTTTTAGCAAAACTAGTCTCTGTCCTGTTTATTAATATCTCTCTTTTTGATTTTCCAGACTACCCATATTAAAATGACAATTGATTAACAAAAGACCACCCATCTTAGAATCAATGGTTTATCGTATTTTGTGGGGAATTAAATCCAGTCTCATTTTGGCTACTTATCTGTGCAGTGCAATGCAGGCTTCATCTATTATCTACCCACCGTGAGTGACAGAGTGAATGGTATTTCTTGCCAGTTGAAGGCATGATAAGAACTAAGTTCTACGAGAAGGTCCTGCTGCAAAGCCATCGCCATTGTTCTTGCCATCACGTTTGGCAGGAAGACCGATGCCGAGATAAAACAGTGATGGTGTGGAGCGATCTTTTTTTTTTCGCACCGAGGGATCTCAGCAAAGTAGCAAAGCAATCAGCGCCTCTGTGTTCAGAAAGATATTCTTCACCTTGGCCGTTTTAAAATCCTTGCACCTGTTTTACAGCAGTGCAAATAAAGTCACTCCTCGTGTTGTCTGGATTTGAAGCAAACCTTATTGTCTTGAAATTTACAGGGGCAGGCTGGCAGTAGGAAAACCAAAGAAGAAATAAAAATGTGGGGGAAAGCCTGCTAGCCAGTAATTAAAAGAACTGCACTACGCTTTGTGGCAGTAATTGCTCAAACATTATTCTTACCATAATCCATTAGAAAAGAGGTGCCAATTAGCACCATGTTACTGCACGACAAGAGAAAGTCCGTGGATATAATTTCCTAGCATAGGAACTCGGTATATGCTCAATTGTGGATCATATGGTGGTGCGTTTAATTAAAATTGAGGGATAACTTATACTAGCAAAATTAATTCCTGTATGACAAGCTTTATAGGAGTGTTTATTTTGGGTTTTTTTACAGAAAAGGTTTGATACATAAAGTAATGATTTTCCCCTGGATAGTGTTTGGGCAAACGCTATAGACACCTCAATGCAGACCGTACACAGAACTCTGGGAGAATGAAGGAGCTGAAATACAGAGGAAACTGGAGCGGATGTGTCTGTCATGTAAGACATAAGAAGTGACCACAACTTATATGGAAAGAATTGCTACTTTGTCACGGAAAGGGCAATTTTCAGGTCCCTCCTATGTGCTGGGAAAAGTGGAAATTTTATCTGTATTAGTGGAGGTTTGAGAGCAAACAATGAGGCAGGATTTATTTTCAAAACTCAGGGGCCCTTTTACTAAAATGTGGTACGTTTTTGTACTTACTGCATGTTTTGAGTAAAAATTGATGAACATAAGTGCAAACGTCATGTGGCAACAGTCGGAGGCGTGTCCAGCACATTCCCTGCAGTTATCACACATCCTGAAGGCCTTAGTATGTTTTAATAAATTTAATCATGTTGTTCATTGTATTATTAAAGTTAAATTTATATTGTTCCTTGTAAACGGCCTAGTGCAGTACGTGCTATGTCCTCTGTAAACTGCCCTGATTATGTGATAAAGCAGTATATAAAACCAATAAATAAAATAAATAAAAGGCCCGTGTTAAGGACATTCACCATTACCTTGGGTGCACTTCATACCACTTATTGAGGTAGCATTAAGTGCACCCATGCTAACGGCAACATTAGCAGTCAGTGCACTGTAAGTATTGTGCACTAACTGCAATGTGTAATCCACTCCCACTCTCTGCCCATTCCCCATCCCATCATGCAATGAACTATTAATGCAGGAATTAGTGTACGATAATTGCCATGCCAGCACGGCATCCTCTCGTAACCTGTTTTCGATTCACAGCAAAGCTTGAACAGACTTCTCCAAAATGCTCCCTCAAAACAGCTCAAAGTAGCTGAAAAGATGTCATTGCAGTCCAATTCACAAAAAATAGCAAAAATTCCTTGTGTTAAAGGTTACTGTGCACTAAAGCACACGGTAACCACTCTGCACTTTAGTAAAAGGGTTCCTAAGTGAATTGTTTGGATTGGAAAAAATCCCATAGGAAAGTATATGCAAGTGTCTTGAAAAATTGACAAGTTAACTATGAGAGGGGTCACAGATGTGCCGGGGAAGGGGCATGATAAATCTGTGTTTTATGGACTTGTATTATATATGTCCTTATCTCTATACATGGTTTTCTGTTTTCATTGATCTTAGTTGTTTTTACTGTTTTATCCTTTTTCAATTGTTGTTAAAATTGTTGTTTGTTTTTGTTTTTTTGCTTTATGCCTTTAATTCTGTCTGCAAAAACATAACCAGATAGCCCTTGATATTCAATATAGGGGTCATTCTGAGCAACGAATAGCGGGGATGGACATCCTGTTGGGACATCCATTCCCGCTATTTGTTTCCCCTCTCAACCCTGTCAAACTTCCCCGCTCATTGTACGGGGAAGTAAGACGGGGGGCGGAGAAGAGGCAGATCCGGGGTGGCATTAGGGCGGGCAGTAGGCGGTCGTCAGCTCCGGATGTACAGGGCTGATTCCAATGCCGGCCCTGTACATGCGTGCCAACAGCTTGGACGGGGAAGTTATTCCACCTTTTAAATGGAGCCATGGTGCCATGGCAACTGGACAACATGGCGCTGCGGCTCCATTTAAAAGCCCTAACTGAGTTAGCCGGGCAAGGCCTGTACGTGCAGGCCGGGCTGAATCGCAGTCCTGGCCTGCACATACAGGCCTGTTCACGATTCTGATCCCACAGGGCTAGATGTGCCCACGAGATAAGAATCGCGACTCCCTCTGTGTGTCTGGGTCCAATCCAGATGGAATCGGGCCCTATCTGATTGAAGGTAACCAGTTAAAGGGTCTAGTTACTAAGGTGCCTTAACATCAATGTGCATTAATTCATCATGAACGTGCATTATCGTACCCATGTTATTCAATGTGATCTAGTTACTACTAACACACATTAATGGTGAACTAATGCCTATTAACATTAGTGTACCATAGTATCTGGCCGAAAATTAAGTGGGTAACTTATCTGGTAATTTTGAGCTACAGCAACACACCCAGCTACGTTTTTCAGTAAAGTATCCTATAATACAAAAGCTCAAACCTCTTTTAAACTTCAGTGATTTCCGCACAGTCTGTCAGGCATTGATATTGCCTATCCTAGATTACTGAAACATCATCTATCAGGATCTACCTTTCCAATCTACCCTTTGCAATTACTCCAAAATACAATGGCTCGTATTACAACTGGGAAGCCAAGAACCAATCATATAACCCCGACACTAAAACAACTCCACTTGCCCTCTATAACTACCAGGACTAAATATTAAGCAATACTCACTATCTTTAAAATCCTCCACTAACTATCACCACCAGTACTACAAACTCTCATAAGCAAAGACTCTGAGAACAGAACAAAAAGGAAAAACAATAAAAAATCAATGAATAATACCCAAGAACAAAGCTAAAGAAAGACAGACAACCTGCCGCAGAGCCTTCTCAATATTTGCCCCATCACTTTGGAACGCACTTAATGAAAGTATAAGAGCCAGTAATGACTTATGGAACTTCCGTAGAGCTTTAAAAACACACCTCATTTTGGAATTCTACGGACCAGAGACTGAAACATCATGTAGAGAACATACCCATTACAAGAGAAATATGATCTCTTCCACACCTCTTTGTGGAATACACCTGTTTCATCCAAGTTCAATACCCTTGTTCTATATAAAGCTCCTTTGCTTCTTTGTTTTGTTGAATGTAAACCACTTTGAATATGAGAAAATTGATATAGAAAAAAATTGTCAAAATAAATAAATAAATAAAATGTAAACATATAAATGGCTGAATATTGGCCTCAAAATCTTCACTGTCTCACATTTCTTGGATATTCCTTGACAGCCAACCTAGGGAGAATGAGTCATTACATGTTCAACTGGGAGTCAGGATGAGAGGGCCAAGCCTTCTCCTCACTGCTATGTGTAACTTTGGATCAGTCAGTTTATCCCACTGCAGATATAATGCCAAATCACCGTGCAAGCAGAGCCACTGGGCGGCATACCATTGCACATGCTACATGTGTCTTTAGCTATTTTGTCTTTGATAATGGTCTAGTGGACACTGGTAAGATTTGACCCAGTGCCTTTGAGACTTTCCTTAAGAAGTGGGTCATCTTTTGGCAGTCTGATGGCTAACGAACTATACATCAGTCCTTGACATCAGCAGATTGGCTGAAACATGCTTGGCTTTGGTTAATGACGGAGTACACTGGACTTTTATTCAACCGCTATTAAGTTGGGTTGTTCTGTTCTTAAATTTGAACTGTGGTTTGCTCATATTAAAAATCTTTTTGACCGTCCTTGCTGGTTCATAGCTCCTCTGCTTGTTCTGTAATTTGGCATTTTGCTTGTAAGCCTGCACATGCGCAGAGACTCCACAGTAGCCCTGGTCCTTGGCTGAGTGTCCATATTGAACAGAAAGCCCATCAAATAAAGGGCCAAAACAAAAGTAGAGAAGTGTGAAAAAAGATGTTTGAAAGCTGACGTGTATATAATAATGTCGGAAGTATAGTCTTGAGGTTTTGTAATCGCCTCTTGAAGCTAACCTTCCATTTTGCTCAGACTGCTATTGAGCATGCGCTGGCGTTTTTGATCAGTTGACAGAATGATCTTGGTGCAGTTGGTTGAGCGTTGAAGCAGGGCGAGTAATAGTTGGCCGCCCGAAACGCAGTGCTGTGTCTGCTAATTTTTGCTATTTTTTGTGAATTGGACTGCAATGACATCTTTTCAGCTACTTTGAGCTGTTTTGAGGGAGCATTTTGGAGAAGTCTGTTCAAGCTTTGCTGTGAATCGAAAACAGGCTACGAGAGGATTCAGATAAGTTGAACTCTTGAAGGTCTTGAAGGACTGGAAAGGGGGGCTGTTACTTCTGGAGAGAAATCTGAAATTGTGAGTATATACTTCTGGGAATTTTTCTGAAAGGAATTTTTTTTCTCTTAAAGCTAATTAATCTGTAAACCCACTATTTTTTTGTTAAATCAGTCAGGGCCTAGTAGCAACAGTTTAAGATTCAATTTAAAAACACAGAAGAGAACTTTCTGGTTACCTTTCATACCCAGTAGACAGCTGTAGTTTAAATTTCATAGTCACTCAGGGCCTAGCATCAGCAAAGTACTTTTAGTTTCAAATTAAAACACAGAAGAGAGCTTTCTGGTTAAATTTAGAATCCAGCAGAGAGCTTGTAGTTTAAATTTCATAATAGGTTAGAGCCTAGTAGCAGCAAAGAGCTATAATTTAAATCAAATCAGAATATAGCTTAGCACAAGAGGCAAAACAAGGTCAATTCTCCTTGAGCAGCATATAAAGTCTTCTAGAGACCTTTACAAAGAGGCCTTCTACCTAGTGGGCAAGCAACCTGTGAAGCTTTTTCAATAGGTGTTAACACCAGCTGGCAGTTCAAAAGGCCATTTTGAAAGACTCCTTCTATCCAAGCAAGGACTGTTAATTACCCAGGAAGTAGGTCACTGCTTACATCATCAGCACAAGCATAAATAGCTCAACCAGAGCTCTGTGACCCTGTCTTGAAGGACTGGAAAGGGGGGCTGTTACTTCTGGAGACAGCTGTAGTTTAAATTTCATAGTCACTCAGGGCCTAGCATCAGCAAAGTACTTTTAGTTTCAAATTAAAACACAGAAGAGAGCTTTCTGGTTAAATTTAGAATCCAGCAGAGAGCTTGTAGTTTAAATTTCATAATAGGTTAGAGCCTAGTAGCAGCAAAGAGCTATAATTTAAATCAAATCAGAATATAGTTTTCCTCAGCAGCACAGGACAAGGTACTATGTAGCAGCCCTTTTTTAATAAGTGTTATATCCCTCCCCACACCCACCCTGGGAAAATCACAGCTTTATAGGTACTTGCACAACTTAAAAGACAGGAGGTGCTCTCAGGTGAAGCTCATTACCCAAATCAGTCATACACCAAGGACCTGAGATTAATTAAGCTTCAGGTGAACAAGGTATATTAAACTTCTTAGGTACAGTTTTAGTGGTATAAATATCCATTGCACCCTTTAGTACATATAGAACTTAAAGATCTAAACACAAACTTAAAACTAAGATGCAGACAGCAGTCCAGCAGCGGGATGTGGGCTTTCCAGTCTTTTGCATTGAGTGTCACATGTATGATTTTCTCCCAGCTGGTGAGAGGTCTTACGTGTGCACTAGGTGCAAGGAGCTCTCTGCTCTCAGGGAACGAGTCCGTTCTCTAGAGGCTAGAGTAGCAGACTTGGAAAACATAAGACAGACAGAGAGGTACATAGACGAGACCTACAGGGATATAGTCCTGAAGTCCCACCTCCAGTCTGGCAGCATCCCTGTTGCCATGGAGGAGAGAGGTCACGTGACAGGAGAGCATCACCCTGGTGTGGCAGGAAGTGATCCTGTAACTAGGACCTGTCCTCCAGGTGATGTAAACCCCTCTCGCACCGAGGAGGTTTCTCCAGGGCCAAGTGCCCATGCGGGAAGGGTTAGGACAGCAGTTATAGTTGGTGATTCGATCATTAGGCATGTAGATAGCTGGGTGGCTGGTGGACGTGAGGATCGCCTGGTAACATGCCTGCCTGGTGCGAAGGTAGCGGACCTCACACGCCACCTAGATAAGGTCTTAGATAGTGCTGGGGAGGAGTCTGCTGTCTTGGTACATGTTGGTACCAATGACATAGGAAAATGTGGTAGGGAGGTTCTGGAAGCTAAATTTAGGCTTTTAGGTAGGAAGTTGAAATCCAGAACTTCCAGGGTAGCGTTCTCCGAAATGCTTCCCGTTCCACGCGCAGGACCCAATAGGCAGGCAGAGCTCTGGAGTCTCAATGCGTGGATGAGACAATGGTGCAGAGATGAGGGGTTCGGATTTGTTAGGAACTGGGGAACATTCTGGGGAAAGGAGGGGCTCTTCCGAAGGGATGGGCTTCACCTTAACCGGGATGGAACCAGGCTGCTGGCATTAACCTTTAAAAAGGAGATAGAGCAGCTTTTAAACTAGATAATAGGGGAAAGCCGACAGTCGCCCAACAGCGCATGGTTCGGAAGAATGTATCCTTGAAGGATACTACAAAAAGCAGAGAGGTTCCAAAAAAGAGTAAAGTAGCCCAAATGCCCTCGAGTATGGAGCAGACAGAACTTAAAGATCCCAAATTACCCATGTCTACCAATAGCCAAATTAATATGAATAAAATACAGTCTCTAAAATGCTTGTATGCAAATGCTAGAAGTCTACAAAACAAGATGGGAGAGTTAGAATATATAGCACTAAACGAGAGGTTAGATATGATTGGAATATCAGAGACATGGTGGAAGGAGGACAACCAGTGGGACACTGTGATACCTGGGTACAAACTATATCGAAATGATAGAGCTGATCAAATTGGTGGAGGGGTTGCGCTCTATGTTAGAGAGGGCATTGAGTCAGAAAGGATTAAAGTTTTGCAAGAAACAAAATTTGCTGTAGAATCTCTATGGATTGAAATTCCATGTAAAAAGGGGAAGGCGATGGCAGTGGGGGTGTACTATCGTCCGCCTGGCCAGAATGAACAAATGGATGATGAAATGCTCAAAGAAATCAAGGAAGCTAGCAAAAGTTACAGTGCAGTAATAATAATGGGTGATTTCAATTACCCCGGCATCGACTGGGTCAGTGTCACAACAGGACATGCTAGGGAGATAAAGTTCCTAGATGAAATAAATGACTGCTTCTTGGAGCAGCTGGTTCATGAACCGACCAGAGGGGAAGCAATATTAGACCTAGTCCTTAGTGGAACACCAGATGTAGTGCAAGAGATAAGGGTGTTGGGGCCACTTGGCAATAGTGATCATAGCATGATCGCCTTTGATTTAATTAGTGGAGGAGGGATAGTAAGGAAATCCACAGTACTACCCTTTAACTTTCGAAAGGGAGACTATGATAGAATGAGGAAAACAGTTAAGAAAAAACTAAAAGGAGCAGTTGCAAAGGTTAAAGACGTACATCAAGCTTGGGTGTTGTTGAAAAATACTATCTTGGAAGCCCAGACCAGCTGTATTCCACGCTTTAAGAAAAGTGGAAGGAAGTCCAAAAAATTGCCAGCATGGTTTAAAGCTGAGGTCAGAGAGGCTGTTGTTGCCAAAAAAGCATCTTTCAAGAAATGGAAAAAAGAGCCAAATGATGAAACCTGGAAACAGCACAAGCACTGGCAAGTCAAATGCAAGGCATTGATAAGGCAGGCAAAGAGAGAATTTGAGAAGAAGCTTGCTGCGGAAGCAAAAACGCGAAATAAAGACCTTTTCAAGTACATTCGTAGCAAAAAACCCGTGAGAGAGTCAGTTGGTCCATTAGATGATAAAGGGGTTAAAGGAGCACTAAGAGGCGACAAGGCGATAGCGGAGAGACTGAATGAATTCTTTGCTTCGGTCTTTACTGAGGAAGATGTAGGGATGTTACCCACGACTGAAGTGGTATTTAAAGGTGTGGAAGAATTGAAGGAAATATCGATACATCGGGAAGATGTCCTACAACTATTAGATAAACTGAAGAGTAGCAAATCACCTGGGCCGGATGGTATACATCCAAGGGTGTTGAAAGAACTGAAATTTGAGATTGCAGACCTGCTATCAGTAATCTGTGAACTATCATTAAAATCATCTCTAATACCTGAGGATTGGAGGATCGCCAATGTAACACCAATTTTTAAAAAGGGTTCGAGGGGTGATCCGGGAAACTACAGACCGGTGAGCCTGACATCAGTACCGGGAAAAATGGTAGAAACCATCATAAAGAATAAAATTACTCAGCATATAGATAGTCATGACCTAATGGGAGACAGCCAACATGGCTTTAGACAAGGAAGATCTTGTCTTACTAATCTGTTATGTTTTTTTGAAGGAGTGAATAAACAGGTGGACAAAGGTGAGTCGGTTGATATTGTGTATCTGGACTTTCAGAAAGCCTTTGACAAGGTCCCTCATGAGAGACTTTTGGCAAAACTAAAGAGTCATGGGATAGGAGGCAGTGTACTACTGTGGATCAGGAACTGGTTAAAAGATAGAAAGCAGAGGGTAGGGCTAAATGGCCAATTTTCCCAATGGAGAAAGGTGAATAGTGGTGTACCCCAGGGATCTGTGCTGGGTCCGCTGCTTTTTGACATATTCATAAATGACCTGGAAAGTGGAATAACGAGTGAGGTTATCAAATTTGCTGATGACACAAAACTATTTAAAGTTGTTAAAACCCAGGAGGATTGTGGAAAATTGCAAGAGGATCTTGATAAATTGGAAGACTGGGCATCAAAATGGCAGATGAAATTTAATGTGGACAAGTGCAAGGTTATGCACCTAGGGAAGAACAACCCAAACTATGGTTACACGATGCAAGGTTCCACATTAGGAACCACCACCCAAGAAAAAGATTTAGGCGTCCTTGTGGATACCATGTTAAAACCCTCGGCCCAGTGTGCAGCGGCGGCCAAGAGAGCAAATAGAATGCTAGGTATGATAAGGAAAGGAATGGAAAATAAAACAAAAGATATTATAATGCCTCTATATCGTTCCATGGTGAGACCGCACCTTGAATACTGTGTGCAATTCTGGTCGCCGTTCTTAAAAAGGATATAGCGTTATTAGAAAAGGTTCAGAGAAAAGCCACCAAAATGGTAAAGGGGATGGAAGGATACTCCTATGAAGAAAGGCTAAAAAGGTTAGGGCTCTTTAACCTGGAAAAGAGAAGGCTGAGGGGAGATATGATAGAAGTCTATAAATTAATGAACGGAGTGGAACGGGTAAACGTAGATTGATTGTTTACGTTATCAGAATATAGAAAGACTAGGGGACATGCAATGAAGCTACAGGGTAAACTATTTAAGACTAATAAAAGAAAATATTTTTTCACTCAACGTGTAATCAAACTCTGGAATTTGTTACCGGAGGATGTAGTAAAGGCTGTTAGTGTAGCTGGGTTTAAAAAAGGTTTGGACAAGTTCCTGGAGGAAAGGTCCATAAACCATTATTAAGAAGGGACCCAGGATATCAATGCTTGAACCAATACAAGCATTGTGGAACCTGTGTCCCTTGGGGAAACTGCTAGGTACGTATGACCTAGATTGGCCACTGTTGGAAACAGAATACTGGGCTTGATGGACCTTGGTCTGACCCAGTATGGCATATCTTATGTTCTTATGTTCCTTTCTTTTTGCAGTATCTTTAGCTTGGGCTTCCCAATTACATTACGAATTTTTACTGAACCATTACACAATTGTTTTTTATTGGTGACACTTTGCTGTGTTGTTTCACCTAACTTATCGTTAGCTCCGTGGTGACCTCAATAAAAGTTTGAGCAAAATGGAAGGTTAGCTTCAAGAGGCGATTTACAAAACCTCAAGGCTATACTTCCGACATTATTATATACACGTCAGCTTTCAAACATCTTTTTTCACACTTCTCTACTTTTGTTTTGGTGATTTATAGTGTAGAGTTTTTTAGTTAGGTTGATATTTGGATATTCATCAAATAAAGGGGGCACAGGGACACTGAAGGTCCAATAAACATGCTGGTTCACCCGCACTGTGCTCGATGTTTACAACCACCACCGGGAAAGTATGCTAGGTGCGGCTTCTCTCAAGGCTACTACTCTGATTGGGACACTTGAACAATGGCAATTCAAGATGAGCAGTACACTGATCTAATTCCTTGAACCTTGAGCCACTAGAAGATGAGGAGCTTGTAAAGTATTGCCAAATCCACCATGTGCCATGTTGCAGCATCCGAGGGTTTGCAGATGTTCTCTGTCATGTTTATTTTGTTGCATTTGTGGCACTTTATCTAGTTAACTTTTATGAATTTCTTTTTTGTCATTACTATCAAATCACTTATATTGTCAGTATTTATTGTTTAGATATTTATTAATCTATTAGCCCTTTATTTTGTTATTCTTGCTGCTGTTTTCTCCTTGCCGTAGATAAAGCATATTGTTATATGAAATGTACCACATATGAGCCCCCTGCAAAGTTTGCAGCACCCGCAAAAGAATGCCTTTGCGTTGAGAAAGAAGTGAGGGGAGGGGCGGGGACAAGGAGCAAGTCCCGGCTCCAGTCACCATCTCCTTGCTTGTTGTTTATTTGATTGTATGCCTGTGCAAATTGCTGTGTGTGGGAACAACAAAAAGACAGGTCAAAGTAAGGCTAACTGAACAAAGATCTTGATTAAATATTCACAATGTTTCTACTGCCCCTGTGGTACAACCTCATTTTCAGTATATGTTTTCTCAATTACATTGTTGTGTAATTGACTTTGCGCCACCCCGAATTCAGGAGAGTGAAGAAACAGAGACCCTGAACTCAACAAACCGGAACAATTTTGGATAGTCCAGCTCAATTCCGTATAGCCCAATGGATTTAATTTGGAAATTGAATGGCATTCTTTGATTTGAGAACGTTTGGAGTGAATTGATGAGGTTTGAATGTATGGGCCATTTTAAATGACGTAGTCGAGAGAAAGCGTCAAGCAAAATGGCCACTGTGTAGAAGTTGCTGTATATTTTGGTGGAAGATAATGTTGAATCCAAAGACAGCGTTTGAAATGAAGAATTGTTGTACAGTATTGTGTATGGCTATCTGAGAGCCCTGATGCAGAACTCAGTTATCCAGTTCGAAATGCAGCGCTGGATCAGCAAAGATGATTTTGTTATGAATATATGGAAAATTGCTGCACGATACGATAAGGACTTCCTTTTATCACATGTGCATTAAACAAAATAAAAAGGATCTATTGAGGATACTGGCTATGTTTGTATAATGAGCTAAGTACAGAATATGGTCCAACAAAAAATTGATTTTTGATAGCAGTTGGTTTGGGGGTTCATGGTATTAAGTTTGGCTGTAAGAGATACCCCTATAGGATTTTGCATTATACAAAGTAAAATCTTTCTAGCCATCTCTTGCTCTGATTCCATGTGCGATGAAACCCAAAACCTACGAAGCAGTGATCCATAAATATTTTTCACAGTGGCCATCAGGCCATTTTCAAACAATGACATTAATTGGAAGGCCAGTATGGTACATTATCCCTGCAGCCCAGGCCCTATTCTGTGGTCCTCTCCATTTGCCTCCTCCTCCGGCCCCAGCCTTCCTCCATTACCCATGCCTCCTTTTATCCTCGACCCATTTTTCTGAACCACTGTTCTCTCTAGCTGCCTCTTACCTAGTCCATCACTTCTTTGCCCATTCTTCATCTGATCTATTATCCCTCCATTCATATTTTCCCTCCCTCAGCTCATCCCCCAACAGTTGACACAGATTTAATCAGTTTTCATTCTATACTTGGGTCCTTAAGCTGCGGAGATCCTGCTATTTCAGACCTTCTCTGAGCTACTCCCACTCTTTCCAATGTTCTTTGTCCTTTCCTAAAGTCCTCCTTTCTGTTGCTGTCCCATCCCCTCTTTCTTCTTTTCTCATCTGTACTACATCCATTCACTTCTATTCTCCTCCCCCCCCTTTTTTCTTAACTTCTTCTACTCTGATCTCCTATCACTCTACCCATTCTCTTGCTTCTTTGTGTTTTCCTCTATTCTTTCCCTTTCTACCACTTTTACTTAGGGTGAGTGGCTTTCAATTGGGATTGCTATGTGAGGATAGATTGGTATTTTGGGTTACTGTGATGGTGATGGATTGGGAGAGTCACACAGAGTGGGGGTTATTGGAGGGTCTGATTGGGGTTTTGAGGTATGAGTATGTCTATTAGTGTAATAAGACTATGGGGAGATATGGTTCCAGTTGGGTTGGAAGATGAAGGATCCGAAGGGAAAGTTGTTTGGTAAGGGTTCCTATGCAATGTTGTATTCCTAGGGTTTGGGATATATGGGAGGCTGAGGTGGTGGTAGATGTGGGTTTATAAAGGAATGTTGTCTTTTATTGAATCCTTTCTGGATGATATTATAACATGTGCTACTTTATCAGTTACTTTTTATTCAGCTTCTGAGAAGAATGCCATATTGAAATTATTCTTTTAGCAGAAGAATGTCTTATTTTGTGGCTAGAAATTTAAGGTATTCCCTGATGTTGCCAGGTCTACTTATAACACCAGAAGGCTTTCCTAGATTTGAAACCCCAAGTTTTGGCTTTGGGAGCTTCTTTCCTCCTTACATTTCCCGCTGAACGTTTGGGAGGGTTACGGATTAAGAGGTAGTTCAGTATGGGGGTTGGCGCTGTTCTATTTTTGGGGATAGTCGGAGGAAGAGGTGGGGGGAGTGGCTGGCATTTGTTATGCCATGGCTGTTGTCTTATTATTTTGTTGTAAACCGCCATGAATCTTATGATCAAATAAAGAAAGAAAGATAGAAAATCACCCTTCTCTAAGGCTACTCTTCCTCTTCTCCTAATATTGTTTCTTATCTTCCTCTCTGTTCTTCTCACCTCTTCCTCATTTCTAAAATTGATTCCCTCTGCTAATCTCTCCACCCATCCCTCATTTCCCCTGCAGCTCTTGTGTTCCTTTTTCCTAGCCCCCTTTCTGCTAACCACCTTTCCCTTAGTCAGTCTATTTTTCCTAGAAAAAAAGATGCCAGTACTCATATGCAGGGCTCTTTCATTAATACATGGGGACTATGGGTCATTTTTAGCAGGCAATAAAAGAGGTGCTGGCACTCCGTAGCGCCGCACAACCCCTCAAAAAGAGCCCTGCCCTTAGCTCTCCTTTTCCTCTTCTTAATTTCTTCCTCTACTAATCTCCTTCCATTCTCCTCTACCCATTTCCTAGTTCTCTTTTCATCCTTCTGCATTTTCTCATCTTATTTCCTCTTTTCCCCCTCTACTGTCTGTTGTATTCCACTTTTCTCTCTCCTCTCCCATCTGACCGAAGCCTATATAGTGATATCCGTGTGAGCAGTTGAGGGATCTGGTCCCGCAGTGAGGTTTGTGGAAAGAAAGCCAACCAAGCCCAAGGGTAGAACAGTAACAACAAAAATATGTATTTGCAACAAGAAAATGGTGCCTTGCGTACCTACATTCTCTTGCATATTCCTAGGGCTTTCCTTGCTTCCTCCTGTCCGGGCCCGTCTTCCTCATCCTGGACCTGACGTTTTAATCTCTTTAGCTGAGCCCCATCTGTTTCCCCAGGTTCTCCCAGCTCTACGGTCCTTATGGAGAGCCAGGTTCTTATCCTATAAAGAGGACACGGGATGTCTTCTGTAAACCCCTTTACATAGGCAGACTGCCCTTCCTTCTGATCCAAATCAGCATGAGAAAACAGGATTTTTGCTAGCCCAACACTGCCCCTAGAAACTGACACAGCTAAGGCACAGTTCACACACCCTGCTGCATGTGGGATGCAAGCTACTCCAGAGGTGATGGCATCTATGGGGCCGATAGTCAGCAGTGGCAGCTAAGTGCTTTTAAAGTGCCTAGCCATTGCCGCTTTAAAAAAACCCCATTTGTTCAGTGCTGGAACTTATCCGGCATCTGGCACCGAATATCTGGTCTCGCCAGTCAGTGTAACAATATGTGGTCAGTGGCGATATTCAGCCGCTGACCGGATAGTGATAATTGGTTAAAGTTAGGACAGCGATTGAACTACCCTCACTTTAACTGGTTTAGCTATCTAATTAGTGATGAATATCGCCCCTGACTGGATAGTGACTGGCACAACCCCCGATCCACCCACAGACCACCCCAGTTTTAAGCAGGCATTTTTTTATAAGGTCTGTGGGGATATTCAGTAGTATTATCCAGATAGTGCTGCTGAATCACTAGGTCTTAGCTGGTTAGTAGGTCTGCTACTTGGCTAAAGCACTTAGAATATGGCCCCCTATATTTCTAGAGTACTATGGAAGTAAATTATATTGGGATTCAATCCGGTTTCGTGAAAAAGATTATACATATGTCTAATTATCAATTGCTTTCATTCATACTCCCTATTGAATATATTCAAATCTTCTTGAATGGTTCTTGTTTAACGGCATATCAAGAAATACCAGATATGATAAAATATTAGTATATTAGCCAACTCTAATCTGGGCTAAGCCAAATCTAAACTTGAAATGAAGAAGACGGAAGCACCTCGTTCCACTGATATTCAGAGATTCACAAAAATAAAACACAAAGCTTCCTGGTTGAAAGCATTTATTTTTTCCCCTCACCCTTTCTACAAAACATATCAGAAAAAGTCAAGTCAGCTTCTCCCCTCTGGCATTCACAACAATGTCCCTCCAGGACTCAGCCCTCTTGGCTGATTGAAGCAACAAAACAGTCCTTGTCATAAAATAAGAATGTGCAAGCCCCCTCTGCTCTCTATGGGAGCCTCCCACGGCGAGCTCACGCCTTCTAGTACCTCAGGTCACATGTAACCCTGCAGGAGATACTGTGTAATTACTGATGAAGCACCAGATGCATCTGTTTGCAATTCCAGATGGGTTTAACCCTTCCCTCAAGAAAAATTGCGGTGTTAAAGCACTTGACATCTAAATAGCCTAAACTGTACTTGCCACATTAATTATGCTTATGGGCGCACAGAGGCATCTTGAATTGCAGATTTCTCAATTAGTAATTTTTTTCCACATCTCTATCTGTTAAGAAGTCAACCCTGATATTGCATTTGTCTGCAAAAAAATCACAATCATATTTTTAAATACAGATAGAAAGTTTTCTCAGGGTGCTTCTGAAAATCTTAGATGAGATTAGATACAGATTAATTTGCTTTTAAATCCCTTGTCAAGTGGTCTTTTTACAAAGAAATAGTAAATATAATGTAAATTTTGTCTAATTAAGGACCTGGTACATGTAGGCCCATGCCACTTTGCAGAAGTGCTTATGAACCCTGCTGGACGTCCCTCAAATTAAAACACAGCTACAGTGCCATGTGATCTATACCACATTTCAGATTCTGTGTATGCAAATGTGAAGTAACTTTACAAAAGTGCACTTTGTACAAAAAATAATTAAAAATTCCTGGAAACATGCAAAAATGCCAAAGTTCAGGTATACAATAGTAGCCAAAATTGTGGATACACCTTGATGTTTAGTTCATTTCTAGAAATAGGTGCTTTAAAATGGAAAGTACACGATATTGATTCAGAAACTGTACTGAAATAAAAATTAATCAATTTAAGTCTTATTCTGTAAAAACAAAAAATGAAGACACAGGGCCTGATTCTGTGCCATGAATAGCGGGGATGGATGTGCCTTCCTCCACCGGCGTCTAACCTCTCCGCTGGCTGTGTGGGGAAGTTAAATGGGGGCAGGGAAGGGGCGGCTCTGGGGCAGAGTCTGGACGGGCGGTGGGTGGTCACCGGCCCTGGACATACAGGGCCGATTCTATTGTTGGTCCTGTTCATCCAGGGCCGTAAATTTGTGCAGGGAAATTATTCCACCTCCGAGGTGGAATAACTTCCCTGGACGGTTTTTTTTTCCTGCCCAGGGAGCGGATGGGGCAAGGGGGCCAGAGGACATTCCCCACAGCCCGACCCTGGCCTTAGGAGGGCAGATTGGGGGTTGGGCTGTGGAGAATAAGCCTTTTTTTCCAGCGGTCGGCATTGCGGCTTTTAAATAGAGCCACGGTGCCATGGCAACCGGACCCCATGGCTCCATTTAAAAGCTCTGACTAAGTTAGTCGGACTTGTTGTGTACATGCAGGCTGGGCTGAATCGCAGTCCAAGCCTGCACGTACATGACTGATCATGATTCTGATCCCGCGGGGCTAGATGTGCTCCACAGGATCAGAATTGCGATCATTCATGTACGTGCAGGCTGGGACTGCGATTCAGCCCGGCCTGCATGTACATGACAAGCCCAACTAATTCAGTCAGGGCTTTTAAATGGAGCTGTGTTGCCTTGGCAACCGGACGCCATTGCCCATGGCACCACGGCTCCATTTAAAAGCCCTGACTGAGTTAGCGAGCTTGTCATGTATGTGCAGACCAGGCTGAATCTGAGTCCCAGCATGCATGTACATGACTGATCGCGATTCCGATCCCGTGGGGGTAGACCTGCCCCGCGGGATCAGAATCGCGACCCCCCTCTGTACGCCCTGTCAAACCGGATGTACAGAGGGGTAGTACGTCCCAGATGAAATGAGCCTGACAGTGTCAGAAATATATCACTATAGGGTATTATTAAACAGAACCATTTTACATGATTAAAGTCAATAACACATTGGAAACCCTTTGGCATCAATGACAGCTTGGCATCTTCTGGGTATTCATTCAACAAATTTCTCGAATCCTCTGTTTTGATTATATGGAACCAGGAACTGATAATGCATTCAATCAGTTCCTGTTTGTTGCCTGGATGCTTTGATGCCACAGCAGTCTTCAGTCTGTACCAAAGGTTTTCAATTGGATTGAGGCCAGGACAGTTTCCAGGCCATGACAACAATTCCACATTATTGTCAGCAAACCACTTCTTGCAAATGGGTACCATGTCACATGGAGCTCCATCCTGTTGACATTTAAAGTCCCCATCAGACCCAAATATATCAGAAGCAGAAGGCAGCATATTGGGTTCAAGGATATTTGCAATGTATTATTTCGCACTGATGGTGCCATTCAAAACTTGAATCTGCCTACATCATGCCAAGACATGAATCCCCATATCATGACACTCAGGGGCTGCAGTGGCATTGAGATATTCTGAGATGAAGTCTTCTTCAGGTCTTCGTCAAGTCTTCTTCACATATATTGAATACCATCACTTCTAAAAATTGAAATCTTTGTCTCATCGCTCCAAATAACTTTTCCAGTCTTCAACTGACCAACTCAACTGTTCTTTGGCCCAGTCAAGCCTTTGTAATATAGTTGTTATGGTTTTAAGCTGTTCACTGTAAAAACAGACGCCTGTCTGTTATGTTGTTTTGTTCCATGTAAACCGCATTTGATCTTTGGAAGATGCGGTATATAAGAAACTGTTAATTAAATTAAATTAAATTAAATTTTCCTTTTTTGAACTGTATTCGGGAATGGCTTTTTCTTTGGTCTTCTGGCTTTCAGACCGGCTTCAACTGGTCTACAACGAACAGTTCTGTTTGGCACTAACATTCGGGTATCAGACAAAATGTTGTTTATATCAGAAACAGTAATTGTTCTGTTCCCTAGAGCAAGAAGTGCCTAGTGGTTGGGACAAGTTACCTAAAGCCAGAATGCTGGGGGTTCAATTTCTGCTAAGAAACAGTAATCTCAGGCTGGAGGGATTGGGGTCTCTAGTCCTATAGGTTGGCCTTGGGCAAGCCACTTAACCTTCTGTTGCCTCAGGTGCACATGCAAATTGTGAGCCCTACAGTACCTGACTGTAGCATTTGCAAACCGCTCTAATGCCTTTCAGCTTGGACGGTATATCAAGAAATTAAATAAAGAAAAGATAAGTGTCTTGCTCTTCTCCTGTCAATTGTAGGTGTTGACTTTTCTGCCCTTTCCCTGTTTGTTTGCAATTGTTCCAGTCATCTTAAAGCGGTTGCATAGCTTCTGAACACGGGAGGCTGTTACTCCACTGCCAAGTTTCTTTGCTATTTATCTAAAGCTATTTATCCTGAATGTTACTGCCAACGCCCTCTTTTTGGATGGCCAGTCTTGTCTCTTGGGAGTTTTCATTCTAGTATTTACTTAAAAGAAAGACCATGGCAAATTTAGATAGTAAATATTATATGAAATCTATATCTTAAATAATTAATTAAATTTTACTTATTTTAATTATAAAAACATTTAAAAACAATTATTTTTGAAGGAGTAAATCACCACACCATGCTTACAAACATTGGTGATAAACATTCAAAAAGAATACACACAAATATTAATGGTATAGCAGAGTAAACCTGCATGAACAACAAGTACTGTAATTACAGGAAATATGGAAAATTATGCTCACCTCTCATCTTAACATGCAAAATCACAAATTTTCAGAGTAAAAGTATGCTTTTTAGGTCTTTTTAGGACAAGTTGAATCTTTGTATGGAGAGAGGCATCTCTGCTCTTAAGAATCTTGTCTAGGTTCTTCATAGCCATTCTGCCAAGAGCAATGCATCATTGGATTTCTTGACTGCTTGGCCTTTCTTTATTGATTGTTGATCCAAGTAGGATAAAATTGTCAACTATTTCAGTTTCTTCTCTATCAATGAAAAACTTTTTGATTTTGCCAGTTGTCAGGATCTTTGTCTTTGTAACATTAAAGTGCAGGCCCATTTTAAGACTATGTTCCTTGAACTTGAGAAGCAAATATTTCAGATCGTCTTCACTTTCAGCCAGTAATATGGTATCATCAGCATAGTGAAGGTTGTTAAGTCTTCCACCAATCTTCACGCCTCAGTTGTCTTCATACAGTGCTGCTTCTCTGATTTGTTCTGCATATAAATTAAAGAGATAGGGGGAAAGTATGCCCCCTTGTCATATGAAGGGAATGACTTGCTGGCGTATCCACAATTTTGGCCACTAGTGTATAGGTGGTCATTTTATAAAGATTGTCTAGGTTAATGCGTGTTCCAATGTGCGCAAATCATGCTTATTTTATAAAAATAGCTAGCAGTAGTAGTAGGGCGCTTACTTTACTTTATAAAATAGGGGCATAAGCCATTAGATATGTTCCAAACCTAGGCACAAGCATTTACACCAGTTCTAGACCTGGTATAAATGCACATGCCTAAATATGTGTAGAAATCTGTACCTACGCTCTTGCTAATACACTACCCATATGCATGCCAACTCCAAAAGTACACGCCAGACTTACATGTGTGCTTATAGAATACGGACTGACTAAAGCATGCCTGTAAGTGCCCACCCACATACATAAGTCATTGAATATACCTGATTTATGCATGTTGATGGCAATTATAAGATGACAGGTCTAGAGTTTGTAGTAATAAACTCTAGACCTGTTCCATGGCATGGATAGGAATTAGGAAAGTGTTTGTACTGCCTGCAAAACATTCGGAGGTTGTATGAAAAATAGAACCCTGACGTCCCCTGTACTGTCCACAACTATAATGAGAACTGGTGGGAAATGAGAAAATTTATGGTGCGAGTTTCACATTGCTGGACATCCACACCTACAGAATGTCTACAATACTGTTGCAGAGACATCTATGTGGACATCCCCAGCAATGTCCATATCGGGCAAATCTCTGTAAAATCATGCTCGAACTTCAATGTCATTGGCCATTTTGGGCATGTTTTCGTCTGGACGTCCCCAACTGCACCTGGATGTCCTTTCTAAAATGCCTTTTCACATGTGCACTAAATTTTTTAGGCGCTTTAATGAACTGAATGTGCACTAACAAAAGCACATTGCTATAGAAAAGGGGGAAAAGGCTTTGCAAATTAGACCCTTTGACTAAGTAATAACAAAGTAATTTTAAAACAGCAACAATTTATTTATATTTATTTATTACAGTTTCTTATATACCGCACTATTTAGAATCAGCGCGGTTTACATCATAACAAAACGACCATAACGACAAACTGTCAGGTTTTACATTGAACAGGAGTACAAACTTGGATTACAATTACAACAATAAAGTATTTGCTTTATTAATGACAATCCATGTAAAGATAACAAGCCAGGAGCCCTCAGAGAGACAGAATACAGCAATATAATCAATAAAGGAAAACCTGCAACTCAGGAAATAATCACATGTGAAACAAAGGTTTCTTAGCCACTGGTGTGACAAGCTGCCATTAAAGATGTAAGCAACATTAGAGCATCTCTCTGCCAATAGCTTTTTTGTAAAATAACAATAATGATATAAATTAGTCTTCCAGACTTATAAATTCAGTGTTTGATTCACTCCAAATCACTTTCATTAGAGATCTTAGCAAACTTTGCTTATATTTTAGAGTTCCTAAAGTCTTAAAGTTTTACACAACAGCCAATTGTAAATGACCAGCGCTGCCATTCTTACCAGACATCACAGCACAGACCTTATATTTAAAAAAAAAAATTGCCTAATCTCACAGATCAATAAGCCTTTACAACCTTCTCAGCACCTCTCATCTTATTCTAAGGCTCTTTTGCCTTTCATACTTTATACCCTCTCTCTCACACACATGTTCATTCTATCATACTGTCCTTCATTTGTTTCTACTTGCACTCCACACTGGGGAGAGTGAACTAATAAGATGAACTTGAACCAGTTTGATTTCCCTCTGATTTGACCTTGACAAATCTGCATATTTCCTCAAGACCGTGGGAAATATTTCACAGATTTTATCTCATGAATTTCATCAAAATTCAAAGAAATCTTTTGTTTTGCAGAAAACCAAAGCAGCGTTAGTGCAGGCTTACTAATTTGGTTCTCAAACCTCTCTTAAAGCAATTGGCAGAAGAAGAAGCATGGTAAACTTCAGGCCTAAACATATCCTAGTACCCAGTTGTTGTCTCTGTACAGGGCTGTACAGAGCACTATACAAATGATTAGTAGCAGTAGTAGCAGCAGCATCTTAGAGAATAAGTCAATACTTCAGTGAAGCCCAAGAAGGTAGGTGCTAACTGAATAGGTATCCATAGTAAGCAAATGTAGATGTGACTTGTAAGGTGGGGAAAGAGATGTTTCAGTTATTCAGTTTGCAATGTGATTTTTCCATGATGTTTCCCTCAAATCCTTAAATGTTGAAAGGTACAGGGAAATATATTGTGGGAGGTACCTTACCTTATCTTGTTCTTACCCTTTCTATGCTAGGTTGCTCTGTTTAGTCAGCTCTGAAAGAATAGAGTTTCAAAGTACTGGGTCAGATCAATGGCCCATCAAGCCCAGTATTCTGATTCTAATAGTGCCCAATACAGGTCACAAGTATCTGGAAATTTCCCAGAAAAGTAAACAGCAACTTTCCCAAAGTCTTAACCTTGTTTATAACAGTTTATGGACAGTTCCTCCAGAAACTTGTCCAAAACTTTATTAAACCAGGACGATATATGCTTGTTCCCCCTGATGTGCAGTTAAATAAGGCATTGATGGTAAGGAAAGTATACAAAGATGATTAGACTTTTATTATTTATATTTTACTTTTTGATTCTGCATATATTATGGATGCAATTTATAAAGTCATTCTTGCACCTAAATCGCCTCTTATGCAATAAGGCACATAGTGGAGTTTGGATGCCGCATGCACTTATGTGCATAGATTATAAAAAAACTGGTGTAACTGTCCACACCTGCAATGCAGATGCACTTTAAACTATCCACACTAGAGTTTTATAATGGCAAACAGGCACCTGCAATGCAATGCAATTTATGCTTTCAAGTAAGTGCTGACTCCTGGCAACCCAAACAGGCGCCCACTTGTCTTTATAAAACAGGCTTAACATAGGCGCCTTAAAATGCACTTTAACTAGGTGCCATCTTATAAAATTATGCTCCACAAGTCTCTGTTTTTTCAAGGTCTACAAATAGTTGTTAGAATTGAATTCACCAAATGCCTCTGAGCATATTTGAATGAGGTGGCATGGTAACTGAGGAATGAGTGGGCATTTTTAGCTTCTTATCCTTACTTTAAGCTGTTCGGTATGCTACCTCAGTTCTATTCAGATGCTGTAACATTGGGAGAGTGACTTTGAATATCTGAAAAGCTATAACTAGGTTAATGCATATTGTCTTGAAGCTGTTAATGTATTATGTGATTCCAAGTTTCGATCAACTGAAACACAGGTTATGATTCGTTTTATTTACCAGCATTGACAAAATAACTCTGTCCCAAATTTTCCCAAGCCTCACATTTGGTTAAATCATACTCTTACTGTTTTGCATTGAAGACACGTGCACCACTTTGGAATTTAGCATGCATGTACCTTGCTTCTTTATTTAAAATATCAAACTGCAAAGCAAAATGTAAGGCACAAGCATTCTTTTACAACCACATCCTCGTGCCAATATATATTATGACATCATAATGGCAAGCTCAGCCATAATAAAAAATGCATTCCCTTGACATATATTGCCAGTAAGTGCAGCCTTGTAAATAAATGATTCATGCAAGTTCAATTACAAGAGCATGATATGTCCATAAATGCTGAAAACCTGCAATACAAAGATACAAAAGGAAATGATCCCAAGTAATGTCAAAAATGCCTTCTAGCTATTTTTGACCACACCTTTTAAATAATGTTACTATATGCTACACATATTCAGGTTAACAATCTGTGATAGCATAGCTTGCCCAGCTGAATTTTCTGGTTCACTCACAGGGAAAAGCATAGTTTACTTAGAAAGCATTAAGGTGCATTTTAAAACAGCAGAGATAAGCAGTTCACAGCTATTATGGGGTTTGGCTCATCCAACTGGAGACTGGAAAAGATGCCATGATGCATTTAAGAAGGTTGGCAAATAAAAACAATCATTATTCAATGCCAGAGCACAGGCTCAATGGGAGGGAAATAGCCATGAATTGGGATCTTTTACTAACGGGCACTGTTGCACCGAATGCGCTAATAGTACCGAAACCATGGTGCATTATGTACAACACCTCCACGTTACTTGTCAGAGGCATGGAAAGCATTTCCCTGACAGATAACATGGAGCCCTCTACTGTAAATGCTGAAAACCTGCAATGCAGAGATACAAAAGGAAATGATCCCTCTTCAAAAAAGTGGCAATTTGGAAGAGTTGACAAACTATATCACCCCTGTCCTACAACACCTGCACTGGCTCACCATCCATGCAAAAATAAGGTAAAAGACACTCATCTTGACACACAAAGCCATAGATAACACAGGTACACTAAAAAAAAATTTTTTTAAACTGCCTCTAATGTTTCGATTGATTTTTACGTTTTTTGGTGCGCTGAATCCAAATCTGGTAACCAATTTGCTCCATCACGTACAGATTTTTTTGCTACATTGGGTTAGCAGTTTGAGGTGAACGTTTCAGATTGAGTGCAATCGAGATAAAAGTTTCTTGGATGAATTCTTTATACTAATTGTTTAGTAGTTATTCAAATAAGAATAAAGAAAATTGTAACAAGGCAGCACATAAGAATAGAGTAATGTCAACAAATCACACTGTGATGGTAGCAAAATTGTCTGCACTTAAAACAGCCACATACATGTGCACAAACATTGAGCATATAAGAGCGAGGTTAGACACAAAGCAAAGCAAAGAAATGTGCAAAAAATGTTGTACAGGTATGTATGTAAGAATAGAAAACGCAAACCGCACCATTGCAATACATGAAGACAAACACCCGATGGTGTGAAAATAAAATTCTAATAAATGAGATCCGACACTGTGGTAATAACTAGCAAATTTTATTTCAAAGTTTAGTAAAAACACGATATTTGTCAACACAGTTTAGATTTTAAAGTCATTCTTGGGTCAATCAATCTCCTGGTGGCCCGTTTCCTTCTTCCCCCGAATGCTTCTCTGGTGCGCTGCTTGGCGTATTTTTCATCTGGCGTTTCCCGCAGCAGCAGCAACCAGCAGAAATCAGCCATCATAGTGGTGTTCCATCTTCCTTGGTACCTTCTCTCTGCGTCCTTGATGTCCTGGTGAAACCTTTCACCTTGTTCTTCACTGTACGCCCCCAAGTTTTTCGGGAAAGTAGTTCACATGGGAGTGCAAGAAATGGAATTTCAGGCTCATGTTACAGCCTTGTTCTTGAAGGCATTGAGCATCCTGGCAACAATATCCTTATAGTTTCTCATCCTGCCTGTTCCCCAAGAATTTGAGAACAACATCCTTGAAGGAATCCCAGGCTTCTTTTCCTTCTCAGACATCGTTTCAGCGAAATGCTCCATCTGAAATGAGTTTCCTTATATCAGGGCCAACAAACACCTCCTTCCTTTAGCTTTGCTTCAGAAAGTCGGGGGAACTTTGAGCAAAGGTACCGAAAGCACTCACCATCTTTTGGAAGGGAACTTGATGAATTGCTTAAGTGAGACCCAACTTAATGTGGAGAGATGGTAATAGAATTTTATCACGAGGTACCAAGCTCTCATGAAGAACATTTTTCTCACCGGGTCTCAAATACTCCCAAATTGGCCAGTCTTTTTTTCCCCCAGTGTAGGTCGCGGGCCCGGCTATCCCACAAGCAAAGGAAGCAGGGATATTTGGTGAAACCGGATTGCTGCCCTAATAGCATGGATAGAATTTTAAAGTCTCCACAAATCATCCACTTATGCTCATCATAACGAATCTTCTGAAGAATCAGGGTCAAATTCTCGTATTTTTCTTGGAGAATAACACAGTGAGCAATAGGAACTGAAGCGAATGTGTTGCCATTATGAAGACCACCACCTTTTATGCTGTCTTTTGACGAATCAATGAACAGCCGCCATTCAGCAGGATCATACTTGAGTTTAAACTTTTCCATCACTCCGTATATATCGTTGCAAAATACCAAATCTTCCTCTTTGCTGAAATACTTCAAAAATTGTGTCTCGCGGTTGCGGTACCAATAAAAAGTTGTATTGGTGACAATAGATTTTTTCTGTTTAAGCCGAGAAACCTAGCAGTTGGGCAGCATCTTTTGGGAGTCCTAAATCCCGGACTAAAATCATTCAATTCAGCTTGAGAGAAAAGTTCAGGTTTCGGATCTGGTTCAGTTTCAAACTCGGAAGTACTGGACTCATCGGGGAAAAGCCATCTGATGAGTCTCATCATGATCAGAACCGTCCACACAAATATGATCCAAAGATTTGGTGGTTCAGGCACAGGTACTTCGTTGCTATGAGGCATAGGCCTAATTGCTGAGGGAAGGTTGGGGTACCTTATTACGTTCTATTTTTTAAGTTGTATGCCTTCACAATGCAAGAGCAAAAATAGCAGTCCACTGCTGTGGTCTCTTGTTCACGCCACATCATAGGTATTCCGAAACGAAATGCTTGTTTTTTACCTTTCATCCATAAGCGTAGATCTTCCTCACATGTCTTGCACACTTTGTGAGGAGCCCACGGTTTGTCTTGATCGCCTAACTTCAAACCGAAATAGGCAAAATATACTTTTTAAATAAATGCAGAAATGTTCCTCTGCCGCTTTTTCACGGTTATATTCCCCACAAATTAAAACAAAAACTGTCCGGAGAGTTGACGCAACCTCTGGCTCTGTGAGCCATCACAAATACACAGCACTGCAAACTACAACTGTAGTTAACCACTTCTTAATAAAGCTGTATTACGACGTAGCAAACAAACTTTAATAATGAACATGCAAGAAACTGAATTTGGACCGGAACGTTCTTGTCGCAACCACCGTGTTTGAGGCGAGCGAGCGAACGAGTCGAGGCGAACAGGAAAGAACATGCGCCAGGCGCGAGTACTGGATTTAGCCCCCCGCCTCCCAATTGTCCTGTTAATGTATAAAATGAATACAAAACACTCTAAAATATCATGAGGGAGTGTTTCTAGTTAGTTAACCATTACAACCTCTATTTTGGGCCAAGAAAATAAACTGCAGTCGGCTAAAAAGAAATTATGTGAACATTCCTTATATGGGTAAGAAATCTAATTTTGCAAGAAAACGTGACGTGATGGAACATTTTGGCTATTTTTCCTGGATTCAGCACCCCAAAATCTATAGGAATCAGTTGCAAAACTGGAGGCAGTTTTTTGGTAGTGTACCTGTGTAATGAATTGGCAAACTGCCTCCACTCTCTCAAAACCCAAGGGTGATAGACTCTGAAGACACAATTCTCTCAACCTTCTAACCATCCCAGCTCATAAAACCAACAGTATGCAATCCACATGCAGCTGTGCATTCTCCCTTTTTACCCCCACTGCTTGGAATGCCCTCCCTCTGAATCTGAAAGGATGTTCTGACCACTCTGACTTCAGGAAAAAGAAACTCAAAACCTTCTTATTCCTGGAACATTACGACACCACCACAACTCTGAATCCGCGGTCAAGTTCTAACCTAGTATCATATCTTACCTACTACAACCTCCAGAGACTCATTTCCGACATAACGCATAGATTGTGATCCACACATCCCTTATTCTTCAGTATTCCTCTCCCCCTTTATATAGTTGCAGTTATGGTGTGTTGATCATAATAATTTTGACTGTTGCACTAGTTATATAATAAGGGATGTTCTTGTTCTCTGTAAAACAGTTGCTTATGCACGGTTTCATTATTCGTTTTACGTAAAGCACCTTGAATAGTAGAAAGGCAGTATGTAAAACAACTTTAAATAAACAAATAAATTGTTGACTTTCTAGAAACCAATAGGTTGCATGATCCGAGGCAACATGGTTTTACAAAAGGATGATCATGCCAAAAAACTTTGACTGGGTGACCAGAGAATTAGATCAAGGGCGATGATACTTTGCTACTCTCCCTCATAAGAGGCTTATCAATAAACTGAACAGACTTGGAATGGGTCACAAAGTGGTGAACTGGATCAGAAACTGACTGATAAACGACAGAAGGCTGCAGTAAACACACCTCACTCAGAAGAAAGGAAGGTGAATAGAGGTGTGCCCCAGTGATCGGTCCTGGGACCAGTACTGTTAAATGTATTTGTGAGTGATACTGTGGAAGGGTTGAATGGAAAAATCTGTCTTTTTGCAGATGACACAAAATTTGCAACAGAGTGGACTCCTCTGAGGGAATGGACAACATGAGGAAAGATCTACAAAAGCTGGAAGAATGGTCTAATGCTTAGCAGTTAAGATTTAATAGGAACTGCAGAGTCATGCACTTGGAAAGTAGAAATCCAAGGGATCTGCATGTGAAAGAGGGTGAGAAGTTGGTGTGCGCGGACCAGGAGGACCTCTGAGTGATTGTTTCTGAGGATCGTAAGGTGGCAAAACAATGTGACAAGGTGGTGGCCAAAGCCAGAAGGACACTGGGTTACATACAGAGAGGAATAACCAGCAGAAAGGAGGAGGCATTAATGCCCCTGTACAAGTCATTGGTGAGGCCTCACTTGGAGTATTGTGTTCAGTTTTGGAGACCATATCTTACAAAGGATATAAAAAGACTTGAAACAGTTCAGAGGAAGGCAACCAAAGTGATTTGGAGTCTGCACCAGAAGACATATGAGAAGAGATGAAGATCTAAATAAAAAACAGTTAAATAACTAAAAAATATGTATACCCTAGAGGTGAGGAGGGACAGGGGATATATGATACAGATGTTTACATACTTAAAGGATATTAATGAACAAAACCTTTTTTCAAAGAAGGTAAAGCTGTAATACTAGAGGATATAAATGAAGCTGCAAGGAGGTAAATTTAAAAGCAATGTCAGGAAATACTTTTTCACTGAAAGGGTGGTGATGCTTGGAATGCTCTCCCAATGGAGGTGGTGGGGGCAAATACAGTGACGGAATTCAAAATGGCATGGGACAGACACAGTGGATCCCTTTATAGCACGAGCATAAAATCAAAACAAACAACTATTTTTTTATACTTCAATAAATAGAGAGGGGTGACCTGCACGGAATGGTGGGTACAACCTTAAACGAAGGCATAGAGGGGGTTGACCTGCACAGAGCGGCAGGTACATCTACTCTAGCCACCTTACTAGGCAGACTAGATGGACCATATTGCTCTCTATCTGCTGTGATTTAGGTGCATCTAACGCCACCTATTGAGATTGCAAATGCAATTAACACGTGATGTGATCACAGCACTAACTGTACCGAGCTCATCACTCCCACTCTCTGCCCCTATCCCACCTACTCACACTTCTAACGTGGGGGTGGCACAGTTAGCACGGGAATCATTCCTCACTCTCATGGCCCTGTGCTAGCTGGCAATGTGTGCTCCAATATGCCTTTAGCACATGGCAGAACATGCGCTGCCAGCTAGTGCCCCTTAGTAAATGACCCCCAATGAGTGCGTAATAAAGCATTTAGTGTTTGCCCAAATTTAAGCTGTAGAATGCCTTAGTTGCCTTATTTCATTGTTTAGGATTTTTTTGTCTTTTTATATACCCCCTTTTGTAAGATGATTTATGAAGTTTAAAAACAAAACAAAAGAGAGATGAAAAGAACTTCATTATGTAAATAGAAGAGAATAGTAAGGACATAGGAGGGAAAAGAATTCCCTTGGTGGCATAACCATCAGAACCCTTACCAGTTACTGCTTTCCAAAAGCCATGGAAAATAAGGGGGGCGGGGGGTTAGTGCCGCTTTGATTTTTTTTAATAATTAAGCTCCAGACAAAGGAAGAAAGGAAGCCATTTTCATAATGCAGAAGCCTTAAAGAGAGAGTTTGATTGTCTAGTAGATTCATATTTAGCATTAGAAACTGGAGGAATAGTAATAGGGTCATTCCAGAACCCGAATAGGCCATTTGCATGTGCGCAGGAGACATGTATGTATCTAAAACATCTATGGACGTCTATGGCGCTTGCACGGGGATGTCAGCATGCACCCAGGAGGGGGCAAAACAGGACATGATTTGCCTCGGAGACATGTATATTGTATCCCAGAAAGGCCAGTGTATGTTTTTGGACTTTGCTGCAGACATGCCCGTTATTCCTGCCAGAGACATGGAACAAGGCCAGTACTTAGTCAATTTTGTGCTGAGTTCTACAATTAATCCTTGAAAGTGAGAGTATGTGTGTGTGGTTGCATGGTTGCACAGGAGGATCTAGTATGCTGATCTTCAATTCAGGGAGGACATGATTGCTTGGCTAGTACCTGGACCTTATGGATGACCGCAGTGTCACTAGGTTCCACTGTGATAGGGCAGCCATACATCAGCTGTGCCAGGCCCTGGAGACATGACTGATGTTGTACCAACTTTCCTCATACAGCATAGGATCTATGCATGTTGCTAGAGTGCTGATATATCTGGAGACTGGCTATTTGGTATGATGGAACAGGGATCCGCCCTCCCATGCCCACACAGGCCTGGCCAGGGGAGCATTGCCATAAAGCAGATTGTGGGAAAGCAGGCAGGGTTGCCCCACAGATAGGCGATGTGTATAGACCAAAATAAACCAAGACAGAGAGTGGACATTTTATGAGACAGGTGTAGCCACATGAGGGAGCTGCTGTGAGAACTGTCAGTACCCAGATATGCGAGAAACAGATGCCATAGCCAGAAAGCCATAGTTATTAAAGGAGCATACTTTTGTATCTCAACAATATTATGTATCCTTTGGTGAATTACAAAGTTAGTTCAGGTTTTTGTGAACTTGGTAAAGGTCCATACTTAGTATTTTAAATAGTGTTTTTAGAAATGACCAATGAAAGAATAACTGAAGCATTTTTCTACTGCCAAGTAATTTTTGATGCAAGGTATGTCATGAAAACTTTGTTAATTTTCTCTTTATCTTATATTAGAGTGCACCGAGAGTACTTAGCACTTTTCTGGGCATGAAAAAGACCTCTGTATATATCTAGCTTACATCAGCAAAATACTATCAGTGAGAACAGAAGCTTAGGAGATGCATATTTAAACAGAGGAGGCATGGTCATCAGAGGCGTCCATGGTTATATCGCAGAGATGGGCACTATCAGAGATGTATGACTATTCAGAATATGGTGATCGCGGGGATGTCCATCACCATTTTGCCACTTACACGTATCCCGGAATATTGTGGGGAAGTGTTTCCCCGCTTTACTCTATGGCTTGTGCCTGCACTTGTGTGTGTCTCTCGTTGTCAATATGTGCATGATCCGACTGAATAGCATGTTAGGCGGGCTGCGCCAGACATGTCCATGACAATTCCAGAAACGTAGGTGCATCTATACCTGTGGATGCAGAATTAGCTTTGAATCGTGCCCATGCTAGATTTAAACATGTCTGCGGGAGATAACCCACCTATATGGAATTTGCCTCTAGGTCTATTATCATGTAATGAACATAGGGTGTGTGAAGGTACATATGCCTGGATAAAGAGCTTTATGGGTTAAGACCAATATTTTGAATTGAATCCGGAAGAGCACTGTGAGTCAGTGATGTTGGGGTTACACAATCAAATTTGTGGACACATGAAAGTATTCTAATTGCTTTGTTGTTAAAGTTGCTTTACATCTAGTAAATGAATACCAGCATGAATGATATTACTGTAGTCTGTGCAAGATGTGATTAAGGTATGGACTAAGTTAGATTGAGCAGAAGTTTCTAAGTAAGGATAGAGAGCACAAAGTTGGCACAACACAGGAAACAGACAATCACTGTAGAAATTTGTTTTTCAAATATAAGTTCTGAATCAGTAATAACACCTGGATATCTAAACGAGTCAGTAAGATTTATAGCAGATCCAGCCAATTAAGGGGCTATGGTGGAAATAAGAGTGGCACTGGTGATCCATTTTGCCATTGTTTTGAAAGGATTCAGTTTGAGTTTATAAGATTCTAGCCAATCAGAAACTTTCTCCAAACAAGAACTGAGAATCATGATCATTTAGGGTTAGTGTAATCACTCAGTAAAATATCGTCAGCATAATGAAATACACTAATACCAGAATTCTTGTATACTGTGGCAAGCAGACTAAGGAAGACAATGAACAGGAGTGGTGCTAAAACCAAACTTTGAGGCACTGTACAAAATAATCAATGTTTCAGACGTAGAGTATCCAGCGAAGACTGAAAGTGACCAGTAAGAAATGATGAGAACTAGCAAAGGACATTATCTCAGAGATCAATATTGTTAAGTAATGTGTGATCAACTCATTATGAGTCCACTTATCCATTTTCTGACATACAAAGTTACTCAGGTGATGCTAATTCCCTATAAAGCAAAGTTCATGGATTCTGTACAGAACTTGTTCAGACCATGAAGCCAGCATGAAGAGTAAGAAATGAAAAGCACCAATGCACAACCTTTACACCAATTAATTTGCATACTCTGACACACACCCTGTATATGATGCAGTGGGGAAAATTCCAGAACTCATGGAAAACTACACTTATTACAATCAAAAAACAAGTCTTAGCAGCCTGCAGGGCATAAAAAACTACTGGCATGTAAGACCAGAATGCAGCCAAATGGAAAATAGTCCACCATTTTCAAGTTGTACATACCATATTTTCCATCATGCAAATCACAGTTATTCCCTTCATAAAGGAACAACCACCTTGGATAATTTTAAAAATGCCTATTTCTGTGCATAAAGTACTGCTTTACCAGTGGAAGTGGCTTATAATCCCTTAAAGTCTTGATGGCGCTGGTTTGGTTTTGTCTGTTTAAGCCTGTTATTATGAGGAGAGGAGTAGCTCAATGGTCAGGGAAGCTAGAATTCAAATTCTCCCACAGATGTTCTTTGGATAAGTCACTTCATCCTCTGTTGCCTCTAATAGAATGTAAGCCTGCTTGTAACTTTTGCAGAGCTTTGATTTGGAAGGGATGAACTGCACATCTGAAAAAAATCCATTATTATCTTGTCCTCAATTTAGGATATACCTGAATATGATGGCAGGGCACCCTAGGCAAACCATCAGCCCTACCCCACTCCCCAACAAGATTTTGATAATTAAACTCAATGATCATGGTAAACCCAACACTACTCCTCCCTGTTAATTGCCGTTGAGTTGGTGTCAACTCATGGCGACCCTTTGGATAGCTGACCTAAACTATGTTTCATCGTCAATCAGGCGACTCATTGTTGATAGAGTGGCACCCATAGCTGCTATTATTGTATCAATCCATCTCATTGCCGGCCTTCCTCTTTTGCGTTGACCTAACTTGCCAAGCATTATGTCTTTCTCTAACAATCTCTCTTTTCGCATGATGCATCCAAAGTATGAAGGTCGAAGTCTTGTCTTCTGAGCTTGTAAAGAAAGCTTAGATTTGATCTCCTCTAGTACAGATTGGTTTGTTCTTCATTCATTTCATGATATTCACAGTATTCATTGTCAGCGCCATAATTCAAAGACATCAATTTTCTTCCTGTCTATCTTTTTCACTGTCTAATTTTCGCATCCATATGATGTTATTGAAAATACCATGGCTTGGACAAGTCAAATCTTTGTATAAAGAGAGACATCTCTGCCCTTAAGAATCATGTCCAGGTCCTTCATAGCCATTCTGCTAAGTGCAATGCGTCGTCTGATTTCTTGACTGCTTGTCCTTTATTGCTGATTGATCCAAGTAGGTTAAATTTGTCAACTATTTCAATTTCTTCTCCATCAATATAACAATTCATACTTTCTACATTGCCAAGTTTAAGTTACAATGTAAATTGTTTTGACTAAATGATGAAGCAGTATAAAAATTCTATTAAATAAATAAAAATCCTAGGTTTTTAGACTGCAGAGTGAGGATGTTGCCCAATGTTTCCCTGGTAATGTAAAAAAGAAGGAAACAGTTTTTACTATTGAAAACTTGCTTTATTCAGGGGCAGAGCCTGGTATCTGGTCAAGATGGACATCTAAGAGTGGTGCTCTGGAGGGCAAAAAGACAAGAATCCTGATTTCTGCAATATTTGATCAAATAGTTTTTACCTACTTGGTTACCATTCAATCCAGGATATGGCGGGCTCCAAGCAGACGTGGCTGGATTTCCACGTATCACAAAACGCTAGTGCAAAGAGAACCAAGACGGAACCTTTCTCACCTCACAAGATGGCGGTCATTCAAGATAGTCCTGAGACTTCGCAGGAGATCTTGGCTGAGATTCGGGCAAAGAATTGGTCAAAGCTAATGGAGAATCACTGTGTGCAATGCAGGAAGATATCAATGCTTTGAGATCTTTGTTGGAGTCGAACATGGCTCGATTGGAGAAGGTAGAGAAAGCGGTGGCGTCACATGGGGAGAGGCGAGAAGCTGTTGAGAAGCAGGCCAAGTTGATTGATATGCTCACTGCAAATAGAGGTGGAAGATGGCAATAATCATTCTCGGTGAAACAACATAAGGATACTAGGAGTTCCTGAGGGAGCAGAGGGTCATGACTTGATATCCTTTCTGCAGGCCATGATTCCAGATGTGTTAAAGTTGCATTTCAGTATGCTGTTTGAGATAGAGCATGCCCACAGAGTGCCTACTCAGTCCGTGGCCATGAACAAGCGTCCACGCCCAATCATCTTAAAAGTTTTGTGTTTTCAGCAAGTGTTGCAAATAATAGGAGCAGCTAGATCATTTACAGCTTTGGAATGTCAGGGACATAAACGTCTGTTCTTCCCAGAGTTTGCGAAAGCGACAGTGGATCGAAGAAGGAGTCTTTTGGCGCGTCTACGCTAGGTTCAACTGAAGGCCCGTTTTGGACTGCTATATCCTGCCCGCATGAAAGTCACGTTGCATAACCAGACCAAGATTTTTGATGACCCCAGAGATCTATGTGCATTTCTGGAGGATAAGGAGTCGGCAGTGAAGGTTATATTCTTCCATTTGCTACAGTTTTATGGTGCTTGTTATCATGGGCGTTCAACTGATCTGCGGTAGTGTGAAGCCAATTTATCCATGCAGATGCGACATTTAAGCATGTAACTCTGCTACTTACTGGGACATTTTACTCTGTCTCGTTTGAAAGACATTATTTTTACTTTTAATAAGGGAGGTGGGCAAGATCCGATATTCTGAGTATTACAGAAATGTGAAGGTGTTGGGTCATTGAGCCCTCTGTGTCTGTCTTGACCCAATGGGCTCACCCGTTAAGTTTTGTGTATTATATAGCCCCCCTAGTTTTAGGTGGTTTTGGGGAATGTTTTCTTTTTATTTTTCTCAGAGTTGGGTGTTTTATTGCGTCTGATCAAATGACATGGCCTCTTTTCATTTCTTTGGGCTATAGGTGCAGCCACACTTTAAAGGCACTTAAGAAATTGGTTTGCAGCTTGTCGTGCTGTGAGGGCTTGCGTGCATCAGTGATGCTGAGAGCTAAACTATCGGTAGTTTAACTACTGGCAGGGTCTCACAAGATGGACAGCTCTCAGCTGAGGTGCCAGACCAAGACAAACCACCCATCTGGGCAGCAGCAGAATGGGACAGTGTTGACGGCGGAGGATCACATTTTTGTGACAACAGCAACAACACCAAACTTAAACTGCGCGGAAGAAAGGCCCGGCAATCTACTTCTGTATCTTGCCATGAAAACCCAATGGATAGTTACAACAAAAATTGTGCTATGGTGCTGGAAGAAGAGACCCCCAGGTCAGAAGGCACTCTACTAGCTACTGGGGAAGAGCTGAAGACTTTTCAGAGTAAAGCCAGCATTTATGATGTGGTTGGATCAAAGCCCTCGGGAAGTCTGACTGCTGATGTAGCTGCGCATGAATTGTGTGTCAGAAGCTGTAAAGATGTCTTACGCATTGGAACATGGACCGTACGAAGCATGAACCTAGGGAAGTTGGAGGTGGTCAAGATTGATATGGATCGTGTACAACTTGATCTGTTGGGTGTCAGCGAACTGAAATGGACTGGCATGGGGCACTTTGCATCAGATGATCACATGGTCTACTATGCTGGAAATGAAAGACAAAGAAGAAATGGGGTTACATTTATAATAAAGAAGAAACTTGCAAGAACTGTAATGAAATACAATGCAGTCAGCGAACGCTTAATCTCTATTTGTCTACGAGGATTGCCTATCAACACAACTATAATTCAAGTATATGCCCCAACAACAGCTGCAGAGAGAATGAAATTGAAGAGTTCTATAAACAAGTACAAGCTGAAATTGACAGAACATGCAAACAGGATATCCTGATAGTCATGGGTGACTGGAACGCAAAAGTTTGGCAACAAAGAAGAAGGCAAAGTAGTTGGAAAATATGGACTTGGCAAAAGAAATGAAGCTGGAGAAAGACTGATAGAATTCTGCAAGACCAATGATCTATTCATCTCAAACACCTTCTTCCAGCAACACAAGTGGCGACTGTACACATGGACTTCACCCAATGGATTGTATAAAATCAAATTGACTACATCTGTGGAAGTCAACGATGGAAAAGCTCTGTAACGTCAACAAAGACAAAACCTGGAGCTGACTGTGGTACAGATCATCAACTACTAGTATGCAAACTCAAGCTAAAGTTGAAAAAGAGCAAACCACTCATGAATGCAGCAAAATATGACCTTGAGAATATACCACTGGAATTTAAAGACTGCCTGCAGAATCGATTTGCTGCTTTAGATACAAATGATAGAACTCCGGAAGAGTTATGGAATGACATCAAGAAAGTTATGCAAGTTATGCAAGTTGGAAGAAAGCGAGAAGTCTCTACAAAAGGTGAAAAAGCAAAAACGGCCAAAATGGATGACGGAAGAAACTCTGAAAATTGCCCAGAAACGCAGAGAAGCTAAAGCCAGAGGAGAAAGAAAGACAATCGCAGAACTCAACAGATTTCCAACGTGCAGCAAGACAGGACAAGGAAAAGTACTACAATGACACTTGCAAGGAAATAGAAGCAGAAACTATTAGAGGGAGAACAAGATCGGCTTTCCTAAAGCTAAGAGAGTTAAAGAAAAAGTTCCAGTCTCGAATTGGAATGTTACAAGATGCTCAAGGTTCTATGTTGAATGATGCTGAGAAGATCAAGAAAAGGTGGAAGGAATATACAGAGTTTTTATATGATAAAGATCAAGTGGACCAACAGCCGTTTCAACCTGTACCTTATGATCGGGAACCATTGGTGATGAAAGAAGAAGTTGAAGCAGCATTGAAAGCCTTATCAAAGAACAAAGCACCAGGCATTGATAGCATTCCCATAGAAGTATTGCAGCAATCTGATTCAGCTGTTACCGTACTCACAAGGCTCTGTCAAGATATATGGAAGACAACATCATGGCCAACTGACTGGAAAAGATCTGTGTTTATACCAATACTAAAGAAAGGTGATCCAACTGACTGTGGAAATTATCGCACAATTGCTCTGATCCCACATGCCAGCAAGATTCTACTGAAGATTATTCAAAAGATACTACACCATACCTGGACAAGAACTACCTGAAGTGCAAGCAGGGTTCAGGAAAGGGTGAGGAACGAGAGACATCATTGCAGATGTGAGATGGATCCTTGAAAAGACTAAAGAATACCAAAAGGATATCTATTTGTGCTTTATCGACTATAGCAAGGCTTTTGACCGTGTAAACCATGAGAAACTCTGGACCACATAAGAAGCATGGGTATACCAGAACACCTGATCGTTCTCTTGCGCAATCTGTACATTGATCAAGAAGCAGCAGTTCGAACGGAACAAGGAGAAACAGAATGGTTTAAAATAAGCAAAGGTGTAAGACAAGGCTGCATACTTTCCCCCTACCTGTTTAATTTATATGCAGAACAAATCATCAGAGAAGCAGGATTGTATGAAGACAACAGAGGTGTGAAGATTGGTGGAAGACTCATCAACAACCTTCGCTATGCTGATGATACCACATTACTGGCTGAAAGTGAAGATGATCTGAAACATTTGCTTCTCACAATCAAAGAACATAGTCTCAAAATGGGCCTGCAACTTAATGTAAAGAAGACAAAGATCATGACAACTGGCATAATCAACAGGTTCATCGTTGAAGGAGAAGAAATTGAAATTGTGAACAACTTTAACCAACTTGGATCAACTATCAATAAAGAAGCAACAAGCAGTCAAGAAATCAGACGACGCATTGCTCTTGGCAGAATGGCTATGAAAGACCTAGATAAGATTCTCAAGAGCAGAGATGTCTCTCTCCATACAAAGATTCGACTTGTTCAAGCCATGGTATTTTCAATAACATCATATGGATGTGAAAGCTGGACAGTGAAAAAGACAGATAGGAAGACAATTGATGCCTTTGAATTATGGTGTTGGCGGCGAATACTGTGTATACCATGGACTGCCCGAAGAACAAACCAGTCGGTACTAGAGGAGATCAAACCTAAGCTTTCTTTAGAAGCTCAGATGACAAGACTTCGACTTTCATACTTTGGACACATCATGCGAAGAGAGAAATCATTAGAGAAAGACATTATGCTTGGCAAGATAGAAGGTCAACGCAAAAGAGTAAGGCCAGCAATGAGATGGATCGATACAATAACAGCAGCTACGGGTACCAGTCTGTCAACAATGAGCCGCCTGACTGAAGACCGAACACAATTTAGGATAGCTATCCAGAGGGTCGCCATGAGTCGACTCCGACTCGACGGCACTTAACAACAACAAGAAATTGTTCTACAATGTAAAACTAAATGTTACTCATTGAGCTGTTTGTGCAACATATGACTGTTAATTTGGAGCTATGTTGTCAGTACACTCTCTTTCAAGACAGGATACCTGAATGATAAGGGCATCAATAATTTCTACCAAGAGGAATGTTCTCTTCAGTTTCGTAAGATAGAAAATGCTAACATCTCACTGCTGCTAGACACATACTTGAATGTAATGGAGCGGCTGAAATTCGAAATATAGGCCCTACTTTTAGGGTTTTCAGCTGCCCATCATAAAAGTAAGGGGATGGCCATCTTAGTATGGAAAGTTGTATCCCCCATGGTTTTAATCTCTGCGTGTTGATTTCCTAGCTTCCAGGGAATTGTTCTAGATTTAGTGAGTCCACTAGTCATGCGGCTCACAGCTAGGTTCATGCTGTAACCTCAATCACCCTTTTGACTTAACGAGCTCTAATTATATGCATTAACGTGGTCATCGGTCTGTTTCTTGTTGGGGTCGTTTTGAAGATATAAGCATGTCTATCACGCCTAAGGTGAATTATATAATAGGAACACTACCAGTTTTCCTTACAAGTATATGGTTAAATGATAGAACTCTTGTTCAGTTTTCATGAAGAAATAATCACCTAGATTTGCTTGCTGGAAGCTTGGGTTTAATAAGAGGAAGAGAGGAGGAGCTTCCCTGATTGTCTGGCCTGATACTATGGCTTTTGCCAAAGCAAGGCTCACGATGGGTGGAGGGGGCCGTAGGCATATGTTTAATATGCAGCTGAGAATAATTGTTAGACTCATCAAGGAGATGTCAGCAGCCTGAGTTATGTGATGTAGGACTGTCCTAACTTTCAGTCTCACTGGGCTTCATCATAGAATCGTATTGGGTGGTACTGGGACTCATGGCCACTCTCTCCTCATTTGCGGTCATTTTTTAGTCAGCAATTGGCATCTCGTCCTTACAAAGGGACTGTCAGTTTGTATTAGCTCTATGTTGGGAGTGACCCTATTGCTGTTATTTCTAACTGGAAACATACTACTCAGCTTGGTAGATGCGCATGGTGGCACACTTATGCCTATGTTCTCTGTAGCAGAGTACTGGCTCTTCTATAGCCCTTGCAGGCCCAACAGGCTTGCAAATGCTCCATGCGTTTTTTTTTTTTTATCACATGGCCCCTGATGATCGGATCGAATAAGAATGGGAAGGACAGGGTGGGGTGGGCTGTGTTTAGTCTTTGAATATCTTGTGGAAGAATTGTGTATTTTAATTTGCTGCAATTTGGTTTTCTCTTTTATTTAGTTGAAAAATATAAATAAAGACATTTAAACAAATGTATTGGTATCAGCTTTTTAAAAACAGAAAAAAAAGAAAAAAGAAACTTGCTTTATTCAGTGTGGGGGGGGGGGGCTTGGTTAAATTGGATGGTCACCATGACACCACACATAAAGCAGACAGTAAGATGGTCACCATGACACCACACATAAAGCAGACAGTAAGAACCATATTTCTTAAACTCAAAACCATACAACATCTAAGGCCCCTCTTGGATACACATGACTTTAGATCGGTTGTCAATACACTCATCACACCCCATTTTGATTACTGCAACAGTCTCCTGATTGGCCTACCACAAAAAACCACATACCTATTACAAAGAGCCCAGAACATCTGCGCAAAGATAACTACTAAAGCTCGCCTAAAAGACCATGTGACCCCTATACTCCTAGAACTACATTGGCTCCCTATAAACAGCCGTATCAAATACAAAATTCTCCTAACAACATTCAAGCTTCTAAATGACTTCGCCCCATCACATCTAACAACATTACTTCAGACCCCATCTGAATCGAGAGCTCGCAGACAAAATGCAGTCTACTCACTTGACATACCAAAATCATTCAAGAAGACTAAAAAATCCACAAGTGACAGAGCCTTCTCGTTCACTGCCCCCATGCTCTGGAATGATCTCCCACTAGACCTCCACTCCATAAAGGACCTTGCCCAATTTCGGAAGGAACTCAAAACATATCTATTCTCTGAACACTTCCAAATCTCCTACCCCTCTAGCTCTGTTCCAGAACATCCTCAGACACACCAACTCAGAACCCCCCTAAACCACAACTAGATAACCTCACACAGCCCCCTCACACACACAAAATTCTTGGTAAAATGGAAATAAATTCCACCACACTCACATGATGCACGATTATCTTGTAAACCACTGTATAGAATCACTTGTAAATAACCTATGTAAATAGTTTGGACAGTTTTTACACCTGTCACTACTGTAAAAAGTTAGAAAGTTTCTCTGTTTCAATGTAATGTATACAGTAGTACACATAATTTGTTAATCTATTCCATGTAAAAAGTTAGAAAGTTTCCTGTTCCATGTAAAGTATACAGTAGTATACATAATTTGTTCCATGTAAACCGCCCTTGATCACTGGAAGGGGCGGTATAGAAGAAATAAGTAAATAAATAAAATAAATAAATAAATAAATAGTTATGCATTTTTAGAACTGCAACAACTTACTGCTTTTGTAGCTTCTAGGTATCCCAGTCTGCTGAGGTGATACCGTCGGGGGTGCTTTCTAGATTTGTTAGGGCTCCTATCAGTTTGGAATTAGATGTCACACCCTGTATTTTTAAGTTTACTTACTAATTTGTTTATATTGCTTGTATTTAGTGTATTGCTTCCCTCATGCTGGGCTAATGGCTTTCCTATTATTTCTCTTTAGGATTCGATGTAATATGTTTTTCCTTATTTCTGCTCTTTAACAAGAGTGTTCTTGTACAAATTTTGGAAAGTCAATAAATATAAAGTAAAAAGAAAAAAAGAACCTTAAGTTTTGCACTTACCACATGGAATGCGCACAAATTATTCCGGGATAAGCTCAAAGCAGTGAGGTAATGTTATGGCAGTCCCATCATCTTCCCTACAGCTACAGCTCACGGAAAAAAACTTTTACCTCATGCTAAGTGCAGTGACAGGTAGTGCAGATGCACTTTCCCCTCCAATTTACAATGGTGATGATACAATAAATTACCTTGGGCTAACTGCAAGGCTAACTTGCTAGTTTCTCACTCTATCGCAGCATATGAATTAACACACACTAACTGCACCGCATGGTAACTGCTTACTACATGTTAGTAAAAAAACTCCTTTGTTTTTCCTGACTACATAATTGGAAGTGTGGTTATTGTCATAGTTGTGCCAATATTTTTTCATCATAGTTGAACACTGTTGCTAAATTTATTGTTGTGTTTGTGCAAATATTGTCCATTGTGCCTAAGTTCAAAGAATGTTATTCATTGCAAGCTTGGAAAGGGAAGTGGATTATACATTGAAAACAAAATAAATTATCTGTTCTTTTCCCTCTCACTCAGCCTAGTCCACACATATGGACATGTTCATTAAAGTGCGCTACTGTTAGCGTGGCATTTAGTACACAGTGAGCCTGCTGTGCTAACCGGTTAGCGCCTGACTGGGGGCGACTGTGCAGGCTAGGGGCTGATTGGCAGGCTGAGTAACAGGAGCAAAGGAACAGGCTCTCACTGTTTGCAGGTTCAAGAAGGCTTATGCTGGGACTGGGAAAGGGAAAAGAGGAAGATGCTGGGAAGTGGTGTGAAAAGGGATCAAATGCTGATGCTGCGAGAAGGTGCCTGGGGCTGAAGCTGAGGCTGTGAGAAGGGGCCCAAGGATGGTAGAAGGGGGACCATACTGAAGGATAGTAGGAATGTTAAGAGGAGGAAGATGCTGGGTTGGGAGAAGAGAAGCCGATGCCAGGGCTGGGAGAAAGGGAGGCTGATGTTGGGACTAGAAGGAGGAGAGGAGGGGCTGAGGCTTGGAGGAAGGTCTGGTGCTGGAAAATTCTTATGGGTCAGTGAATGGAATCCACCTAAAAAGCTAGAATTTTTGTCATGACATGAATACATTGATAAACCCCTATTTTGTCATGACATGAATACATGAATTTTTGTCATGACATGAATATATTGATAAACCCCTATTTTTCTGAGCCTGGGAAAGCCCATTTTCCCTCTGAAATAATCCCCTAAAATTCCAAAATGCTAAACTCCTACAATCAGAAGCCCCATGAATAAAATTATACAAAGGGAGTGATTCTAGATATATTTTTGTAGGTGTATAACGTAGATGTTCCCAGTGGTGGAGTTTGGGATTTGCAAGTGTAGCATACCCTGGAATGTAATGCGCTTGACTTTGCTGGTTGCATGTGTAAAAGGCGGTTTTAAAAGGGAAAGGATAGGTGTGCTTTGCCTTTCTAAAAGCCCCACTTTTTACACATCTACCATCTGCTTCTGCTTCTATGACTGGTTCTAAAATTGCCTCCTATAGCTGACCAATTAGAAATGGTTGATGTCAGTAGTATGACTGCAGAACAACTACTTTCATTGCAGTTGACATTACAAAGATGTTTTGACAATTTATTTATTTATTTAGACATACTTGTATACCACCTTATCCTACAATCAAAGTGGTTACATCACATCACAATTGAGTAACATTTAACATGTGGGTGTTTTACAACATTTAACATGAGGGAATTTAACAACATTAAGACAACACAATTTGAGGGTTACATTTATCATGATGACAATGACAATCAAACCAAAAAAACAGCACAAAGCAATTATATTTGTTCACTGAAATAAAACAAAACAGAAGTTCAAACCAATGCGACTAAAATGGTTGTCCATTGCTGTGTAGATCATCACAAGCAGCATGTGTGTATGTATGTTTGTGTGTATTGGGGGGAGGGGGATTCACAACAGATTTGCAGCATTGCCATGCCCGAGTTACTGCAATAGCTCTGTGCATTCATGACTCATGGTGAAAACAAGCTCAAGACATTTGGCTCGTAACAATAGATTAGAAACAGTCTCATTTGCATGTTATTTGGCATTTCGTATGCAAACAGCTTTTGCGCCCTGCAAACACCTGCCTCACAATATGTAATCTGTCATGTTTCTACGTTGTTTACATTTTCTTTGTGGCCTTATAAAACCCATAGAAACAGCTCTTCGAAAGATGGAGTCATTGCTAAAGTACATAGAAGGAAGTGCAAAGAAGTACGGGGATTTATACCCGCAGGCGGTGGGAGGAGCCATTTCACAAATATACAAATGGGGAAAAAATAGACAGAGGAAACCTTGCATCTTACACATGCACTAGGCGATGTCGACACTCACATCTGTATCTGAGCCATTTCGCAAGCGTAGACATGTAGATGATGCTAATTAACTAAGAGGACACTATCTTTCCCTCATTTCAATTTGGAGACGTCAAAAGGAACACTTTTTAAATATCTATATCTGCCAGGAAGGGGGTATAAATCTTCATGTATTCATTCCCCTGTACGAAATGGGGAATACACATGTAAAGTTTTGTCCAACTTAGGCCATGCCTCAACACACACACTTGCAATTTCAATGTAGTACGGGCATCCATGTGTAAAATTACCTTTTCTAAAATAGCCATTTACATATACAAATAAGGCTTCTAAAATAACCCCCTGGCCACTAAAATTGCTAGCTTGTAACTCTTATAAAAATTTCTAGAGCTCTGTATATCCTTACAGGGACTGATATTCAAAACAGCTGAGCTCCAAAATTTAGGAATCTCAGCTAGGTGCCAAAATTTATCCCTATTTTCAGTCAAACAGGTGCCAAAGTTCTCTGTTGAAAATTCACCAAAATGTAGGCGATTAAAGTTAGTCTTCTAGATTTAGGCCTGCCATTCATTTGCCTAGATTTACGAGCCTGATTTAGGTATCTAGTGCTGAAATCATTGCTACGCTCCCAACTTTTTTTCTCTGCCCTAAATCAGCCCTTGTTGCCACCCACTGTTTATGCCTCTAAACTTGAGTGTAATGATATTTTGAGGGTAATTTTAAGAGGAGGTGACATTTTACGCATAAAGAGCATACGTAAATGTTAGTATTTTAGTAATTTATTTGTGAATGTGGCAACATATGCGCAGGAATGACCTCTCATAAAATATTGGCCAGCGTAAAAATGCATGCCTTCATTTGATGGCAGATACTTTAACTATGGGCATGCATATGGGCAGAATTTGGGAGCAGCAAGGACAGTGCGAGCAAGTGCGTTGATTATAAAATTTGCTAATTTATGAGCATATGTACAAAAATATCGGCAAGCTCATTTTCAGCATTTCCAGGGCTTGTGTAAGAGATTGTAGACGTGTTCTCAGTTACGTACACTAGTATTTTATAAGATAAAGAAGCACCTTCATATTTTTATAAAATAGGCTTAATTTAGACATGTTAAAACATGCTTTTACTCAGGGCCGGTGCAAGGAGATGAGGGTCTCTAGGTGAACCTCCCGTTCCTGCCCCTGCCCCCGCCCCCTTCACCAGTCCCCATGGCCACCACTGCCGCCCCTCTCTGGGATGTCCAGCGGCAGCAATGGTCTCCAACAGCCCTGCAGTGCTTACCTTAAGCCTCCAGTGCTGCGAGGCAGTTTGCCTTCCGCTCCAGATGAGATCCGATGCCAACTTCAACAATGAAACCTGGAGGCTAATTTTATAACAGGGCAGCTAGTTTAAGAGGGCAAGCAAGGGCTTATTAGGTGCTATTTTATAAAGACACATAGGCACCAAGGGATGGAGGAGTATGATCAATAACCAGCCATATTGCAGAATCTCTCACCAGGATGGGGAGGTTTGGAAGTCGATCAGCAAGTAAGCAAAAAACCAGAGGAAACCAACGTAGGACAGGACGTTCCCACAAAATACAACTATGGGGCTGTGAAAAAGCCTTTCAAATGTCCAAAGCAGGTCAGTGGTTGTGCTCTCCTTCCTTTAACATGGGTAAGGAGGCTTGTCCTATAGAGGAAAGGGGAGATAAGTGTCATACACCCTGTCCTCTCACACCCAGCCTATCCCATCCTCCACACACACTTCAATTCTGGCTGCACGCGCATCACTTTCTCCTACCCTCTACCCTGTTCCCACACACACACACACCCCTCTCCTCCCCATTTACACATGAGTCCCTCCATCCTCCACATACATGTCCCCTCTGCCTACACAATTCCTTTTAGGAACTTAAATTCCATCATTTCTATCACAAATAGTAGAAAGTAGATTATATACATATCACCCTCTCCGAATACAATTTTTCTGTACAGTTCTGTTAATGCTGCTCAGCCCTGACCCGCATGTAAAGAGTGTTTGGGTTAAAGAGAAAGCAGACAAACACCATGTCAAATCTTCTGCAGGCGGCTCTCGGCTCAGATGAAGACAAACAGTCCTTGCTTGCTATAATGAGATGCAGCACAGTGGAGGAATTTGGGATGGTAATTACCAGTTCTCTTTTCTTCAGTCCGTGGGATAGACTGCTCCTGTGGGCACAGGCAGGACTGCTGGCCACGATCACCTCTCAGCTTGTGGGAGCAGCCTGGCCCTTGGGCATATAACTGCGGCTCTCTTTTGTTCTTCAGTCCACAGGATAGGCAGCTCTTGCGGGTCGAAGAGCAAAAGAAAGCCAAGATCGGGACCAGAAGTACTTTTGTGTGCCTGTGGGACAGGCTGCTCCCGCAGACACAGACACCACTGATGAGCATGAGTTTTTCTCCTCCAGCCCAAGGCTGCAGCTTTGGCATCCCTTAATACCGGCACCCCGCTGCTGTGCTTAACTGGCTCACTGGGTAGCGTCTGCTCTGTCTGGACATCTAGAATAGCCTGATGGTTAGAGTAGTAGGTAGGAACGGAGCAGCCAGGGTTCAGATCCCACTGCTGATGTTGCTGACATTGTGATGAGTACTGGGGGTGATAGACTTCATTCTTCTCTACACCCTCTGGCTGTCTCTCAGCTAAAAAGAGCACTTTCAGATGTTTGTTCACGCCTTGGAGCAAATCTAGGGTTAGACTGGACATCCATGATGTTTCCGTAATCAGGTGGAGATGTCCACGTTCCTGGGAATGCCCTAACCACACCTCCACATTCCTGGGATGCCCTAACCACACCTCCACATTCCTGGGAATGCCCTAACCACACCTCCACGTTCCTGGGATGTCCTAACCACACCTCCATGTTCCTGGGATGCCCTAACCACACCTCCTCCATGCTCCCATTCAGATTTGGACGTCCCCAGTACTGGCTTCTAAAATGCCTTTGGACATCTCTAAGGCTGTTTTTGGATTCCAGAGCACAAATAAGGCTTTTAAAGTGTCTCCCATAATATTCAGGTATGCATGTAGATTAAGGCATTTCATAATCCATATGTGTACTTGCAAACTCCCCCTGACCTCGGCCCAGACTACACCCCCAGCTATGCCTACTGTAAAGTACACGCATTCATGCCAACAGGTGAACTTTCACGCTGATCAGTATTTCGTAGGAGGCCTTTTAGGTGTGCATATGGCCACGCATGTACAGAAGACCTTAGGGCATGTTTACTAAGCCCCGTACAGTAACGCACATGTAGAGCACTTTATTTGCACATGTTTGTGAGTTAATTGTGGTGGGAGGGGCAGGTACAGCTATCTCCATGCAGTTACCATGCTTCACCGCAGTAAACCGGCTGTTTGAGCAACTAGCGCTTTCTGTGGAGGCGGCATTAGTTGCACCCACAGTAGTTGTGCTGAGCGCAGGTAGCACGGGCTATAAATGCCCCTGTCCCACCTAGCTGTCCCCCTGATACACGCTTCCAAGCTAGTGCAGGGCCCCATGCACCTGACAGCATGTAACGGGCAAGACACATAATGCCTTGTTTATATAAGAAGTTATTTTGAGTATGCAATAAAATGGAACTAAAATGTGTCTATATCACATGCATAATTTTATCAATCAAATGGGTCATTTCTAAATACTGATAGGCTTCAAACAAGATATTTCTAAAAATAGAGGTTTTCTGTTTCAGTTAAATTGTCCCAAATTATTTTCTAAACACATCCATTATCCTTTGCTGCCACAAAACCGAATGTCTCCTCTACTAGTGCATTATTCTGTGATCCTGTCTAAAGTCACCTTCCATTTTTCACCAGATTGCACGCTGTTTGATTTCCTATATCACTAACTCCTCTTAATCATTGCTAGTCAAGAGTGTTCCAGAATCACATTGATTTCAGTTCTCGCACTCAGCAAATCTTCGAAACCCTTTTGCCCTTTCCTGTTAACTATTTTTAAAAGATGGATTCTGTGAACTTCTTTTCAGAAGAGTTGTGGAATATATTTCCTCTCCGTACTACTTTGGCACATGCTAGATTGCTATGTACAATATCTTCATATAAAAGTAGAACCCCAGATCACATTATAAACTATTCTAATAAGACATATCTGATAAGGCAACAGTATGTGTGTGGCAGGGTGGTCTCTATCCTGAAATCATTGCGGGGTGTTCTCCCTCCTCAATCACCCCTGACGAGATCCTCCCTACTGCCAACACGTCCTCATGTGAATTTTGTCATCTCATTGCATCTATACTGTAGGTCGCGCATTTATGTGTATGTTTTATCTTAAAGAATTGATGCCTTGACTTCAATTTTTTTTGTTTAAAGAGCGGTATATCAAATATTCAGAAAGACATAAATTACCCCCCCCCCCCCCTTTATAAACTTTGCCACTGTTCTGAAGGTCTGTCTGTAATATGAAAGCTTCTTTAATAACTAACGTCAGTGCAGAGTCTTCCGGCAATCACTGACAGACCCCGTGGTGCTCAACGTTTGTTGCAGAAAACCACTGTAAAAAGAGGGGCCACAGCACCATAGGGCCTGTCAGCACAGGAGTACTTGAAGGCCCTACACCAAAGCTACTTGCTCAAGAAGAATTGCTGCTGTGGGGCAACCTTCAGAACAGCCTGGATCAAGACATGACAGTGATAGCAATGCTCTAACGCCAATCAAAACTCTGCACTGGAAACATCTGCATTGCCTGTTCCTAAACCCGAGTCGCTGTATGGAAATTCTAGTTCATATCGAAGGATGGGAAACCGCTGTAGAGGTCTGATTCTTTTATGGGTTTGAATCTCTCCGTATTGGTAAAAGACCAAGGATCAATTTTCAAAGCCAGGGGTAAGCATGTTTTTAAATGCTGGACACATGTTTAGAAAAATACATACAGTATATTCGGCACCGCTATGTAGATGGTGAGTGACACTGAAAATACGTATTCGCTGCTAGCCACCAGCCATTCTTCATGGGGCAGATTTTATAAAGGCAGCATAGAAAGATACTCATGATATACACGTGTAAATTCCTATTTTCAGGATTTATACACATGAATGGGCATTTAGACAAGCACTAATCAGTAAACACATACATAAATCCTCATAGTGCATATGTTCTGATGGGGCACACACGGGCGTGGTGCTTGGACGGAACATAGGTATAGCCTCGTTTGATGCACCTAAGTCGTAAAATACCATGACTTACGTAAGTCAATGCCATGATCTAGGCACAGTATATTAAACCTGCCCTAGAGCAGGTATGAATGACCACACCTAACGTCTGACGCATCCATCTGTTGGTATTTTATAATGTAAAGTGTCCTTTCCTTTATAAAACAGGGCCTACATGTGTGCATGGAAATGTGTATAACCTGTGCGGCTCCTTATGAAATTACTCTCCACGTGGACAACATGGCTGCTGTTAGGATGGATAATTTAATGTTCCTGTCCTTGCTCCACCTTACTCTCTCCGTCCTAACCCTGTACGGACACTGGCGGAGAGGTCTGATAGATTTTCATTCTGCCACTATCATTTATGGGCTGAAAATCTATGGCTAGTGGATGTATACGAATACTAGTTGCTGCTATCCATATAAATCCCTTTCAAAATCTACTCCATTTTGTTTTTGATTATTCACAATTTTTATCTGCAATTTTCATATAGTGATCTAACCAGAATGCCTCAAAACAAAGAGAAATCAGACATAATAAGATGAATCAGAGACTAGTATACAAAACGATCAATAACTGCTAGGATGGTAAGGTGAAATAGATTGGACTTTTAGGACAGTGGTGCACAGACAAGATGAATTTGGTTAGTTTTCATTTCCTTCATGAAGGTTTCCTTATTATCAGGTGTTTTTTTTAGTTTCATACAATTGTTTTGTTAGTGAAATTTTAGGGTATGTTTATTAAAGTGTGTTGATCATCAGCATGGGCTTTAGTGTGTGGGGTCCCTTGTTAAAAATCTCAAGCTAACCAAACAGTGCACGACTTGAGTGGGGACCGGGCGGATTGTTGGTGGAATGTGGCCATGGACACTGCTTTGTGGTTTGTGCTGGCTTTTGGGGGTGCTAAAAGCTAAATGTTAAAGCAAATGCACTTAATGCCACCTCAATGGGTAGTGGTAGGTGCACCAGTTTACAGGGTGTAGCATATTCACATCGTGCTAACAGCACGTGCTCCCAAAATTAGTATGGGCGTCTTCACTAACGTTCGGACCCAGCATATGCTACTAGCATGTTTCTTAGTAAACATGCCACAAAGTGTATACTAAATTGATTTAGCGGGCACTAACCAATGAATTAAAGAGCGCAAATTCACTTAACACACAGTAAATCAAATTAATGCATCCTAATGCACACTAAACAAACTCATATTCCTAATTATTAGTTTAGTACTAAAGGCAAAAGAAAGGATGACATCTTGGACATAAAACAGAGCATGTACCAATAAGCATATAATTTAGAAGTCAAAAGTTGTTCGTCTACTTTGAAGGGACAGAAAGAAGTACATGGTTCTGCACAAGGGGAGTAATACTATCTAGAAGTCATAGTGAATAAATTTATATCCGAGTGTCAGAAATTTAACCAATATAGGGCTAACAATAGAAAGAGTAACAGGAGAAGAGCATGAACGGTGGACTAGTAGGCGTTAAGCAGAATCTTTACAATGTTGTAATGGATGGACTGTTGAGTTAGGGAATGCAACAAGAATGTGGTTACAGTAATCCAACTGGGAGAAAAAGCATGGGACAGAAGTTGCAGGCACCAAAATTAAGAGAAAAAAATATTCCTAATTATTATACAGTTGGTAGCATAGAGAGAAATGCAACATGGAAAATGTGGAGAGTTAGAGACAAATCAGTACTGAGACTTAATAGACTTATACATGAAGAAAAGAATCAAACAGAGGAAAGGAGAAGATGGTGAAATATATGGGGCATCTTCAGCGGTGGCAGTTGGTGCTGTTAAAGCCGTCGGCCATTGCCGCTTTAATTTATGACTTGATATTCAGTGCCAGGTCATATCCAGCCAGTGGCAGTGAATGTCAGGTTTGGAAGCTAACCAGACATTGGTGCTATTCAGCTGCTTGCTGGATAGCTAACAGACCTACAGTTAAGACAGTATTTTTACTGTCCTAGCTTTAGGAATTTTAGCTAGTCAGCAAGCAGCTCAATATCGCCACTGACTGGCTAACTGAGGTTCCAGGCCCTGCTCAGCCCTCAGAATGTTCCAACGCTAACCAGTTAACATTGAGGCATTTAACCTGGTTAGGAGGGGATATTCATAGTAACATAGTAAATGATGGCAGATAAAGACCAGTATGGTCCATCTAGTCTGCCCAATAAGATGGCAAGAGTAGATGCACCTGCCGTTCCGTGCAGGCCACCCCTCCCCATGTCTTTGTTTTAGGGGTGAACCCACCGCTCCATGTAGGACACCCCTGTATGTTGAGAAATTAGTTAGTTAAGTTTATTTTGATTTTATCATGTTGCTGTAAAGGGATCCACTGTGTCTGTCCCATGCCATTTTGAATTCTGTCACTGTATTTGCCCCCACCACTTCCATCGGGAGGGCATTCCAAGCATCCACCACCCTTTCAGTGAAAAAGTATTTCCTGACATTGCCTTTCAGTTTACCCCCTTGCAGCTTCATGTTATGCCCTCTAGTTTTACAGCTTCCCCATCTTTGGAAGAGGTTTGTTTGTTCATTATTTCTCTTTAAGTATTTAAAGGTCTGAATCATATCTTCCCTGTCCCTCCTCTCCTCCAAAGTGTACATATTTAGGTCTTCAAGTCTCTTCTCATAAGCTTCTGAAGCAGGCTCCAAATCATTTTGGTCACCTTCCTCTGAACAGTTTCCAGTCTTTTTATATCCTTTGCAAGATACGGTCTCCAAAACTGAACACAATATTCCAAGTGAGTGCATTAGTCCTTTAGATATCCTGCTAACTGCATTTTAGCTGGTCATCAAGTCTACTAACTGGCTAAAATGTTTTGAATATGCCCCCAATAGAACTTGTGCACTGGTAGAGTTAAGTGCAGCTAAGCTACATGAAAAAGACAAGATGAACAACGAGGAGGATCAGAAGACGAGTAAGACATGTTGAGACCGTTGGCAACATGTTCGTTCTGGATCTTCAACCTCTGACCCCTTCCAGCAAACCAAAGGTGTGCCACAAGGCTCCTCCCTTTCCGCCTTACTTTTCAACGTTTATATGCAGCCTATCTGTGACCTCATCCACTCTTTTAACATCAACTGCCTGGTCTACGCCGATGATGTCCTTATGTATATGCCATTCTCAACAGATCTCCTTGACCTCTCCCCACTAATCGAGTGCTTCGATGCGGTTACAGACTGGTTAAAATCACAAATGCTTAAGATAAATTTTAAAAAGACTGAAGTCCTCTTTGTGAACAGAAACCCTGCATTCACTCCACCAAGGTCCATCAAGGTGCGTGACGCTGAGCTCATCTGCAAGACCACAGTTAGATACCTAGGGGTTACTCTCGATCAACAGCTCAACATGAAGGCTCACATCAGCAACATAACGAAATCTATCTATCATAAAATCCGGACCCTCCGTCATTTGCGTCAGTTGCTTGAACCTGATGACTTTCGTTCAGTCTTTCAAGCCTTAATAATGCCCCACTTGGACTACGCCAATGCTATCCTCCATGGCCTACCAAAGAGCACGATTAACCCCTTACAATTGGCCATGAACTCGGCTGCAAGAATCCTTTATGGAGCCTCCAAGAGAACCCACATCACTCCAATACTGAAACAGCTACATTGGCTTCCGATGCAATCCAGGATCTCTTTCAAGATACTAACCTTGACTCACAAAGCGATTAATAACAACTCCGCATCTTCCATCACTGACCTGATATCAACTACACCCCCTAATCGTGCAAGGAGATCAACTGCCTCTAACTCCCTTGTATTACCTAAGGCAATCACAAAGTGCTCTCAAGCCACTAGATCCAGAGCCTTCTCTTACTTCGCACCATTATGTTGGAATGCCCTACCAACAGACATCAGAACCATCAGTGACCTTTCTCAGTTCAGGAAGGCACTGAAGCACCACCTGTTCTTGCTTCACTACAATGTTTCCGACACCGTCTCACACCAACCCACCTCTACACCCCAGGTCAACACGTTAAACCCATGCGCTCTATAGTCTTAACACGAAGAGCGGCAATCTCACCTTGCTTCCGCTCTCATCAGGAATCATATAGCTGCACTTAGCGGCTTTGTATATAGTTGCCTTTTGTACATAGTTTATTATGTTCTCTGTTTAAGAAACCTGTTTAATGTAAACCTGTTTAATGTATTGCCCTGTTCATTGTAAGCACTGATCAATGTTGTGAAGTGTAATTTCTGTTCACTGTAAACCACGCTGATGTCGAATAGCGCGGTATAAAAGAAACTTTAAATAAAATAAATAAATAAATAAATAAAGACATGGAAAGAAAAATCTGTGTGCTGGCCGCAAAAGAATGATATTACACCTAGAGGAAGAAATAACGACCTCGAAAGAGTGGGCACAGCGAGGAATGAAAAAGACGGCCAGGAAAGGAACACCTGAAGCATACCAAAAGTGGGAAATTTGATCTACCAACTGATATAAAATTCTATTTAGCTCTTGAAAACAGTTTTTTTCAAATCAAAATATATATTAGCCAAAAGGATTAGATAGATTTTCTGTGATGTAAAATTTCTAAGTCCTAATTTCTCCATTGTAATAAAGTAACATAGTAGATGACGGCAAATAAAACCCAATTGGCCCATTCAGCCTGTGTATCCTCAGTATGGGCCCTAAAATTACTGAGTGGACTAGAGACTGGCTCAGTGGCAGTTTATAGTCCAAGGGTAGTGTTAAATGCAGATCCTTCCAAGGAAGGGGGCATTCCCAATCTTTTTTCTTGTCCTTTTCAACATTTCTGTAAGTGCTATTGAAGGACTGTGGTGAAGTGGCTGGCTTTTTGTGAATAGTATCAAAAGTGCAACAGGGTAGGTGCCTTGGATGGTATGGAAACCAGAACACACATTAACTGGCCATCATGCGCTAATGGGGAGAGTGGGTGGGTTAGGTATGGAGTATAAGCATGGGGAGCTGATTAGCACACTATCACCATCAATGGGGCAATTAGTGCGGGCACACCTGATACTTCTGTGGGTATCGTTAAGTGTAGCCGCATTAATTATGCTGCACATTAATGTATTTATTTAGACAGATTTGTATGCCACTTTATGTATGCATTCACGAGCTAACTGCCAGGAACATGCTGGTCATATCCCCAACAGTAAACGCAGAGACTTTGCACTTACAAGGCCTTAAAAATGTGCGTTAAGTGCAAAACCTTAGTGTGATTTTTTAAGATTTATTTATTATTATTATTTAGCTTGCGCCTTTCCAGTAGATGTTTGAGGCATGTTGCATTTAGGTATAGTAGTTATTTTTGTGTCCTCAGAGGGCTTACAATCTAAGTTTGTGTTTGTATTTAGTAAAAGGGCCACAAATGCATTTAGTCATTTTCCACTTCAAAGACTTAAAAGCATTTTAATATGGAAAAATAAGTTACGATTCAATTCATTGATTATAAATGATACTTTTCCATACTATCAATGAGCTACACATTGAATTTTTATTTGTATTCCTAAAAAGTTAAAATGTATTACAGCAACGATCGACTATTGCTTTTTATCCGTGCCACAAATTTCAGACTACTTCCTATGACTCAGGCAAAAAAATTGTTTTGACAATATGATCTTGTTTATTTCAGCTGTCATCTACTGTACTACCAAAATAGGATGTATTCTAAATAAAACAGTGTGTCAAACAACTTCCTAGTAACCGTGTTACATATTTGGAAGGTTTATCTATAGCTTACGGCAGGAAAATTCTTTCCCCCCCCCAGCCATTAAAACAACTGACATTCAGTTACTGAAGGACAGAGGCAAAGTTAATTTAACATCTAATTTGTTTAATGACTATGTAATAATCCTCACTAAGGGTCTGATTTACTAAGTTATTTTCCCACAGACATATAATTGAAAACGAAACCTCAGTGAATCAGGCCCCGAGTGGCATATAGTGATAGCTAAAGTTGTATTTGAATTAAAATCATGCCATGAGCCTTCCTCAGAAAGGGCATTAATTGCTAACAAATGTCCTGCCCAGCAGGAATTATTTTTTAGTTTTTAAACAGAATAAATACAACAAATGGGAGAAAGCCAAATCTGCTCTATCTTTATCTTTCAGGAACTGAATGTTAAGGTTGCAAAAAAAAACGTAAAGGGGCAGGTTTACTAAACTGCGCTAAGTGTCAAAAATTAGCACAACCACCCCACACTAATTGTTGGGGGCATGCCCAGCATGTCCCCCTGCAGTTACCACGCAGAGAAGTACCTCACTACACTATAAGGAAGGTTTACTATGCTCCACACTGGTAACACGGCTTTGGACTGCATTACTAGCCTGGGGCTTTGTGCTATAGTCAAAGGGGCAGGACAGCCACCCCCCTGCCTATAGCACTGATCGCAGTGATAAACCTACCGTGGAAGCAATTAACCGTACCCAGCGAGGTGGTGCTAGTTACAATCACACTACTTGCGCTGAACGCCAGTAGCGCGAGCTTCCAGCACCCGCATTAGCAACGCTGTCCATGTAGTCACCATCCAGACACTCGCTACCCGGACGGCACGGGGCCCCATGCTACATTTTAGCACAGCGCTGATACGATGTGCCAGTCCTGCACTACACGGGTACAGCAAGTTAGTAAACATGCTCCTAAAAATTCAATTGCAATTACTACAAGGGCACTTAATGCCACCCATTGAGATGGCATGAAGTGCACCTCTGCTAACTGCAACATTGATAATTAGCGTACGTTAATTACCCCTGCGCTATTCGCAATATGCAATTATCGCCAAGTCCCCACTCCTAACTGGCTCAGCCCCCACCCCTTTATCATCATGCTGGTAGTTTTAGCACATGATAGGCAGTTACCGTGGTCTCACGCTAATTGCTTAGAATGCACTATACCCCCTAAAGTTTAATTATAAATCAAAATGTTAATATCAGATCAGATAATGCTATTCAGAAATACTAACATTTCGCTTTATGTTTCTTTTATCCGAAGTCCACTAAATATGTCATGAATTTCAGACCGATTACCTTTCTGTGTTTTATCAGATTGGTTAGGATATTAGATGTGATTCTTACATTTACCTTTGGAAAGTCGGATATCTTTTAGAAAGGACCAAATAAAATCTATAAGTAACCAAGACAGCATATGTCACCAATCACTAGTAAAAATCAAGACAGTAGCCGAATAGTGTGATAAGCAATCCTAAGATACTCTTGTTATGCTACAAGTAATTCTCATTGAAAACACTGCTCGGCTCTATTTTTTTCATCTGACAAAAGCAAAATGTTATTTAAGACTGCAATATTTGAGTTATTAAATGAAAAAGTGCCGTTATGTATCACTGTATTCTAAAGCTCTGTAAGCGCATCTGTGTTCATTGCCTCTCTACCCATCTTCATTTAAATCAAAAGGGCAGATGCTAGTGGAGTGGATCAAACCTTCATAACATAATGAATGAATGTGGAAAAATTCAAATGTCAGTTTTCTTATTTCACTATTAAGACCATGACAGTGGAAAGAATAGAGCTAACTGGATTTTATGTATTGTCTAGCTCACGACGCTCATATTGTTATCAGGCCAGCATAAATAAGAAAAAAGACGGCGTTCATAAATATACATTTACCGGCTCTGTGCAGGCCCCAAAGATTAAGAATTTCAGTCCAATTTAAACAGTAATGGAAATAAACAATTCTGTTAATGGATAGGTGTCTGAAACATCGCAAGGCAACTGTAAAGGAACAAAGATGAATAAATCCATTTCTGTACCCATAACTCTTTGCTCCAGACAATGGTGCAAATATTTACAATAATGGATATATGTCACTAAGAAAAGAGACATGTTAACAAATAATAGCTTATTGAGGAAAAAACATCTTTTGCAAGTCACAAATGCATCCCACCCAAAGCATTTTTTAGGCATGTTTAGTTTAAGCGATAGCCCCTATTGTCGGGGGTCCAATCCATCTGTTTGTCTGTCTGCCCATACATATCTGTTTATGCGTGCATTAGGCCTTATTCCAGTCTCTGAAGAGCAGCGGAACTGAGTTGCTGGTAGGAGTCTGATTCCCACCAGTATGGATGAGAAGAGGAGCAGCAGATTTAAAGAGTCTCCGGGTTCTGCTAGCATGGAAGACCAGAATAGCACAGAGAAGGAAGGGGTGGGGATAAAATGGTCAAGAGGAGGCTGGGTGAGGAGGATAAGAGTGAAGCAGAAGGGAAAGGTCAAGGTTACAGGGGAGGAGAGAAAGGGACAGAATGTAAGGGAAGGGAAAGAGTTAGAGGGGGGGGAGGCTGAGAAGAAAGGATAAGTGCAAGGGGAATAGAAGGAGCAATGGGAATGAAAGGCTGGTGGCAGGGAATGGAGAGAGTAGAAGGTGAAAGAGGGGAGGGAAAAAAGAAGACTGCAAGAGAGAGGGGGGGAGGGACAGGGAGTAGGAACAGGAAAATAGGGAAAGGTGCAAGGGAGAAAGAAACATACATGCCCCAACCACACATACATGGAGCCCCCCTAGAGATAGATGCACATGTGTACACACCCATGTACTTAGCCTCCCAAAACAGAGACAGCTGAGGGGAGATATGATAGAAGTCTATAAATTAATGAACGGAGTGGAACGGGTAAACATAGATCGATTGTTTACGTTATCAGAATATAGACAGACTAGGGGACATGCAATAAAGCTACAGGGTAAACTATTTAAGACTAATAAAAGAAAATATTTCTTCACTCAACGTGTAATCAAACTCTGGAATTTGTTACCGGAGGATGTAGTAAAGGCTGTTAGTGTAGCTGGGTTTAAAAAAGGTTTGGACAAGTTCCTGGAGGAAAGGTCCATAAACCATTATTAAGAAGGGACCCAGGATATCAATGCTTGACCCAGTACAAGCATTGAGGAACCTGTGTCTTTTGGGGAAACTGCTAGGTACGTATGACCTAGATTGGCCACTGTTGGAAACAGGATACTGGGCTTGATGGACCTTGGTCTGACCCAGTATGGCATATCTTATGTTCTTAAAACACACACACACACACCACTTGACACACATAGGCACAAATGCATGCACACACAGAGCTCCTGACACATGCATGCACTGACACACATACAGAGCCCCTGATATACACACACACACACGCACACACAAAACCCTCAAAACACACATGCATATTCATGTATAGAGCTCTCTGACAGAAACACACACACATATGCATGCGTATGCACACACACCGAGCCTGACTCTCACATATACAGCCTCTGACAACATGTGCACACACCCGGCCCCAACATACCTGGTCCCAACACATACTGTCAATACACATTTGTAGACCTACACTCTGATATCCCACTCTCACATGTGCAGAGATGAACACCTAAACTCTTCCTGTGGCAACAGACGTGCACTTCATATCACTGATTCACAGATGCATACACCGTCAATCACTACGCACACTATGCCGGCCCATTCATCCCTGACTACCCTACTGAAAGACACTTTAATATGGGTGTTTCAATCAATTGTCCATACAGACATGCCAGACTCTTAATGGGCACTTTTCAACTTGTTTAAATACTACATGCCATCAAAACACATACACTAGCAAGCTTTTTTCCATGTGGAGAAGCTGGTTAAGGATTAGATAGAGGGAGTGGTCAGAATATCATTGAGCAAATGAGACAAATGGAATGTGGCTAGTGGGTCTCGATACTTCATTCTCTCTCTCAAATCTCAAGTAGCTCAGCTTTGTTCCACTAGTGGCTTTTATCTGGTTAGTGGAAACAAGCTCCACTCTTTTCTCATTTTGCAAATTTGTTGGATCCTCCTTCATGGTCTTCTCCTTTCTTAACCAGATTACTATTACTACTACTACTACCTCTTGTCTGATAGTTTCAATCATATGGTCTTTATTCAGGGAAGGAAAAGCTCCCTGTTCTGGCACATCCATCTTTTACTAATTTTCTTGTTTAGTATGATAAGGGTAAGGCAGAAATAAATAATTCTTCAACCCATGAGTTATGATGGCATCTCCTAGTTCCAGGAGTATGGAAGCTGGTTAAGAGGGATGCAGACTGATGAGTCCCTCCCAACCTGCCATCCTAGGGAAGCGCCTATTAAACTTTGGTTTAGAGGCGCTCTAAAAACTACAGTGCACATTTATGTGGCCTCCATGGTGTGTGACTCTTCACTTTACATGGATTTCTCTGTGGGCAGACCCAGGTTACATACTTCAAAGGAGACAGCACTGCCATGGTTAGGTCTAACAAATAAGGTATACGGCGTTATGAGACTGGACCAGCGAGGCTCAAAGATCATTGGCCCCTCGGATCCTTCATTCCATGCACTTCCAACAAATGTGAGTCATTAAAGTTTACTTAAAGCCTGCAAATGGTGGAATAGGTGGAAAGGGAATAATAGACCAGCATATAAAATAGCAAAAATCAACTCACCTTCTCTCCTTAATTTCTACTCAAATAGTTTAGCTCATTTAGGACTGGACAGACTCAGGTAGTTAAGGTGGGAACTGATTATTCTAGAAGATGGCCATATACATGTTTGCCTGGGCTCTTTCCTGTCACCTTATTTATTCAGTATATACCTAATAGTACTATGTGCAATGCAAAAGGCTACCAATGTGTCATATAGGCAATGTGCATGTTTCACTGATTTTACCCCAAAATACACCCGATGTGGGTAATTTGATTTGGAGCAAATTGGGGTTGTTGGAGGACTTGCTGAGGAAGCTGTTATTGATAATGAATAAGACTAAAAAGGAGATAATCTGGCTGTGAGCACAGGGACACAGCTTTTTCAATGCAAGAACCCCTAATGTAGAACGCGTTTCCACTAGTAATGAGGGGGGGGAATGGGCACCAAAGACACATATGGGGGAGGTTAAATAGAACGTGCGCATTAGTGGATGGACCATGTACGTTGGATTGTCTGTACATGGAGTACAGCCATACCAAACTAGCAATGCACCCTGTGCGACTGATGAACCTGTTGCTTCCCCCCCCCCCCTCTCCCCGGCTGCATGCAGGAATTAGCTTTTGTTGGGCATCCTGGAAACTCAATGACGACATCCGTGCCTCTTCCATACTTGTGCCCTGTGTGGCCCACCGCTTGCATAGCCTTTAGTATGGCCCTGGCATGGGGAATGGGTGGGATGGTGGTAGGAGGGGCATAGGTATAAAGTCATTTTGTATTTTTGTTATTTTGTGACACTGTTTACCTCATAGAGCGCAACACTGGTCAGTGTGGTTTATAAATGTAACATAAATAAAGGAAACTGTCTTTAGGCTAAATATTTAATACTAGTCAGTTTTCCCTTCGATTTGAGGTCTTCTCTTGCCATACCTCACTAGTAAGAAGAACCCTCTCAATTCTAGAAAGTACTGGGTGGCACAAAAAAGTCACAATTCCTGATAGAGCCGTTATGAGTCTCTGCATATAAAACAAAAAGAAAGTACCTCCCAGTATCTTAGGTTTCTTTTTTTTTATTATTGTTTATAAATTTACAATAAATTCCAAGCAAAATAGTTGTATAGAAATACGGTAAGGCATGCAGTAATAAACAATAGGAAACAATAAATAAAAATACATAGAGAACTACCCCAACTCATGCCCCCAAATCAAGTACACTATGGGGAGGAGGACTCCAAAAAAACTAAACAAAACACAACGTAAACAATATTCAAAGTAAAATACACAGACAAAAGCAGCCGCCATTAATATAACTATGGAGTAACACCACTTGACAGGGAAATGGAAATCCTATAAGCATTAATAAAAACAATAAACTGGGAGGGTTTGTAGAATATGTAACTCAGACTGGTACTTGACCAGACATTTACATGAAAATGTAAGAAAAAACAAACCCCCAGCTGCAAAACGCCTGGTCTCGGAAAAAAGAATTCTTTCCTCCTCTTTTGCGTCTCCCTGGCAAGATCTGGAAATATACGAACACAACCTTTAGATGAAACATTCCTTTTCTTGTAGGACATTTTCCATAACCATTCACAGTCAGATGCGAGAGCAAATGTTATTATTAATGTAGCAGGTACTACAGAGTACACATCAGATGATTCTAATATTGCAGAAATGTTGAAAACAACCATCTGAGAGACAGGATCACTCTGGCCAGGACTGGAATCTTTCTTTGAAGTAGGAAGATAGTAAATTTGTGTCAGAGGAGGGTGCGACTCCATAGGTACCCCCAAAACCTCCATGAAGTAGTTCTTAAACATCTCTCTAGCGGAAACCATGGTGGATTTAGGAAAACTAATTAACCTCAAAATTAGCAGATCGAATAGCATTCTCTAACTGTTCCATTTTAACTTAACAGCCTTCATCTGAACGAATTTAGATGAAAACTGAAAACCTATCTGTTTCAAACCCACTACAACTTGATCTAACTGCGATACCCTACCTCAACCAGATCTCCTCTGCCGCACTCGGCAGCATATAATCTAATAGTATATAGTCATGTATAACTTGTACACCTTGGCAACTAATTCCGTACAAATTGTATATAACCATGTATAGTCTGTACACCTTGGCAACTAATTCTGTACAAATTGTATATATGGGGCCCTCCCCCAATCTACTGAAATCAAATGTATACCTTGATCTGTGTGCTTTAATCAAATATGTATCGTATCCAAATGCTTGTCCCGTGTTACGTAATCATTGACTAATCAAAATGTAAAACTGAAATCTCAATGTACCGTACAATACATTATGATTCTGTAAAGTAAACCGCTGCTGATCGTAGGAAGCAGCGGTATACAAGTGTTTACTAAATAAAATAAATAAAATAAAATAAAATTCATATCAACAGCATACAAGTCAGAAGCAGTTTCTATTAGAGAAAGTCTAGTTTCAGATTCGGAAAGAGAGTGCTGAATTCCAGCTATCTCGTCCAAATTCCTAGAAATAGCCACCATGTTAGCTTGAATTTGAGCCATCAGAACTTGCATCTGTAGAATAATCGCCTCACTTAACTTTGAAATGATTCCAATGTGAAAGCTGTAGGATGAGTCAGAGAGAAAGAAGCCATCTTCTGGGAGCCGAGTTCCAAGGCAGAGGAAACAGCTGGCTGCATTTCGCTATCACAGGTCAGTGAAACGGCACCATCCAAAACACTGGTGCTGAGAACCCGAGCTTGAGCAACTTCAGCCAGTAAACTCTGCAAGGGAGTCACCCCCCCCAGGAACACCAGGAGCTGGCCCCTCTCCAGGTATCACACCACCCATTCCAGGCAGAGCAATCACCCGCCTATCTCCTGGAGAATGAGGGCTGAAGGTGGCAATGAGGCACTCCGTACCTTGGGAGATGATGTCTCAAAGTCTGAAAGAGACGCCAAGTCTCCTGACCAGAGTCTCCAATACCGGGACCCCTCCCGTGGTTTCAAACAGCTGGAGCAGAGAATGCTGAAAAGAAGCGTCAATAGGACCAACCAGAGGAACGGTAGCAGGAACAGCTGGGCTTGTAGGGAATTTCTTGCCTGGCTTCACATTCCTCTTCCACATAGTACTAGCATCTCTGCAGAGCGTGCCTGAGTTCTGCCATGTTAGGAAGGTCCTCCCCCCTTCATGTTGCCAGCGGTACCTTAGGTTTTTTTTACCTTTATTAGTTTATACATAAGTTCTCATACTGAGACAAAATAGCCAGTTTCTGCGGTAACCCAACCTGAGCTTTAACATCAAGCACATAAGCGTAGAGGTGTCAAATATTAAATAGCTAAATTGTTAACCAGTAAGTAAAATCCTATTTTTTAAACTTGAATCTTGCAGATAATGTAATATATGCTAGCATCAATTCCCACTATCATTATATACTATCTACTGTGTGAACAGGTGGGCCTCAGAGCTTTCCCGCTTAAGCCGTAGTGGTGGAATCCCCACGGTTGTCACCAGAGCGCTACTGCAGCTCTTCCTGATCAGACATACTACAATGGTTGTTACTGTTTCCTCTCTCTGCCTGTGATGCCTCACATTTGCCGCTTCACTGGTTGACTTGGGTCCTCTCCAGCTATAATGCTCAGATAAGACTTCACCAAAGTAAAGACATGCAATTTACAATAGAAAAAATGATGACCAATAGAGAGAATTAAAGCAATCCGATGAAATGAGTTAATTTATGAATATTCTCTCAAGTTTTTCTTTGGTAATATTGGATGGTGAAGTCCTTTAATATATTAGCTAACAATACAATAAGGGCCCGATATTCTTTTAGGACGGCTATGAGCTGATACAGCGCATAGACATCGCTGCCAAACTTTAACCCCGGATATTCAATGCTGGGATCATATGCGGCCCCGGCATTGAATATCCGGGGTCGCCGCACAGCCCACAAGCCCGCAGAAGCTAACCAGGCAACGGCAATATTGGTGCCGCCAAACAATACAAAGTGCCTTTCAGACCACTGAAAGGACTAGGTCACCTTGAGATACTGCTTAAACGCCCTACGGATGTCCAGTGTATGAAGATGACGATCCTCCTCCGAGTTATGTGTCGCAGAGAAGGGGGGCAAGGTCAACACCTGATTGAGATGGAAACTGGTGGACACAACCTTGAGAAGAAAGGAAGGCACCGGACGCAGGACTACCTTTTCCTTAGAAAGACGCAAATAAGGCATCCTGCACGTCAAGGCTTGAAACTCAGAAATGCAGCGTGCAGAGCAGATGGCCACCAGGAATACCACCTTCAAAGTCAAATCCCTCACTATGGCGACCGTAAGGGGTTCAAAGGAAGGTGCCTCCAGGGCTGAAAGCACCAAATTGAGATCCCACAAGGGAACCACCAATTGGCGTGGGGGGCAGAGATGTTTCACCCTGTGCAAGAAACAAATCACTATCAGCCGCAAGAGGTCCATATAACAGGGACGTTGAGGCCAGTCTGATCCCTTGCTGACTAGAACCAAGTTGAGTCTCCAAGTCTGTGACGTTGCTATGGCATCGCTATAGCATTTCCTAGGCTCCTCCAATCAGGTGCTGACATTTGGCTTACCTGACAGCTTGGGATTCTACAACTGTACTGATTGCCATGGTATGGCCATAGAGTTCACTGGAAAATCATTTCTTTCCATATATAATACATTTAAAACACCCTAAAAATCATAAATATGACTTGAAAACGCCTGCTTACACCTGAGCACTGCCATGGCTCAGCGGCAGTTTTTCACTTTTAAACTCTTTTTTTCTGACCGCAGACACTCCTCTTCCGGGCTGCTCTTACTATCCCACTCTCGCTCCTCCTGATAGCTGGATGTCAGTTTTTCCCCTTTTTTAAAAGTGCCTTCAGTCATTTTTTTTCCAGGGCATTGGCCTTTTAACATTTTGGGCTGTCAAGTCAGTCTTTCCTCCCCTAGCCCTTCTATTGTGCCTCTCTGCCCCCCCCCCCCCCTTGGGAAACTACTGACACTGGGTATCTCTCGGACAGTTTAATTTAATTTCGGCATCAGACTCTCTAATTCTTCATGGCTACAAGAGCCACATTACTCTTGAGGCGTTGCTTCCCTTAATCAGTGGTGAATCACGGCTTCAACTTTATTGTAGCATGTGGCTTTAATGTTGCCTGCAGTCCAGACCCTGACACTCTCTGGTGTCGTGAATTCATTCCTTAACCCTCCCCTGCTCAATCACAGCCTAGAGCTGCTTGCATCCTGGCCCTAGTACAGTGCACACACACCAGATTATGGTCTTTTAAGCCTCCTTCTGGGCCCAAAAGTTACTTCAGGCCTCTGCCAAGGCTGTGGTTCACAGTTATCAGTCAGGTCCTGACCATACTTAACCCCAATAAAGGCTCTCTGCCCCATCAGCAATTCTCCGGCCACCAACTGCAGCCTGCTCCATACAGGCCTACCAGCCTCAGGCCATTACCATGGCTTTATTACTATTATTGGGCCCAATTTTCAAAAGGCATTTACGCGGTTTACATCCCAGTAAACCAAGTAAATGCCCTAAATGGGGATTTTCAACAGTTGATTAGTGCTGTTGAATATCCCCTTCTAACTCCCCTACACACCCTGATGCTATCCGGTTAGCATCGGGGCATGTTGGGAGCATGTCAGGGTGGAGCGGTGGCAGAGACTGCCGCTAACCGGATAGCGGCGATATTGCACCATTACCTGGTTAGCAATCTGCAGCTAAACCTAGGCCATGAATATCCGGGGTTAGGGGTCAGCGGGCAGGGCTATGCGCTATAGCAGCACATAGCCTGCCCAGATGAATATTGGGCCCTTTATATTTTTTACATGTGGCTCAAATGCTGCTTCTAAGCCTCAACCTTCTATATCTCAGATACCGCAGCCCCCCTATCACTTTGGATTTACTGCAGTCATCAGCCCCTCAAGACGTTATTCCACTTCGTAAATGTATGAATGACTAATACTTACATATCCTAACAAAAATGCAAAGGTATGGGTTTGTTTATGTGCACTCAGTTTGTTAGGGCACCTTAAAACTTTTAGGGCATGCAAAATCAAATTAATACACATTAAACCTAAGAAATAACATAGATGCAAACAGCTTACACACATTAAAAAGTTGCAATTTTGGTCAAAAAGCATGAAATGAACTGAAAATATTTATGAAAATTGGGGAGAAAAGCCAACATTTTCCACAAACAATTCAAAAAATGTGTTGCCTGCGCCCATACCTGTGCAAGATTGTGATGAGAATATTTACAACTGTGATAAACTACCAAACTTATTTCTAAACATCTGGATAGTCACGATTCTTTTTCCTTAGATTTTGGAAAATTTGTGTTAAAATATACTAGATAGCCCATCCAAAGAAGTAAATTTGAATTTCAGTGGGTCAATATTAAATCAGTTTGATCCATTTCACAACTTATCAAAAGTCCAGATCAAGCTGACTCTTTTGGAGAGAAATAAGAAGTCTTGACCCTTGCATTGCTTGACTGCTGAAGCGATTTCAGATCCATTGCTTAGATCAGGTTAATATCCCTGTAAATGCTTTTCTCAGTCAAGGGTGAGACCCAGATTATCTGACATTAGCAGTTGGTAAGCCTTTATTTTAAAATAGTCCCTGCAGCTTTTGGTGTTCAATAATTACGAAAAGTGATTCAATCAATTGATTTAGTGCAATTACAGGATTTATTGACCCTTTTGGGTCATTTAGATATTTCACAGTCTGGTTTCCAGACTGGGTTTGGTACAGAGAGAGTACTGAACTCTAACTGATGATAGGCAAGTGAGTATGGATCAGAGACGATCAAGATTACTGATCATCCCTGATCTATCTGTACATCTGTTGCAACATCAGGCTTTCCTGGTAGCATTGTGGCTGATTGGGTTGAGTCGAGTCATTTTTATCAGAGCATCATCTGATAGTTATGATGGAAGACCTTTCTTCATCACATCAAAATTTCTTTTGGGGGTATCCCACGGGTCCCCATTGTTCTAAATTCTATTTAATGATTGTCTTCAATCTCTGGAAGCCATCAATCGAAACCTGGGGTTGAATGTGTGCATTAATGCAGATGCCATTCAGAATTTTTTGGCCACTAGGCTGCCCTTAGGAGTATTCTATAAATTGTTTCAATAGATATGTATCTTCTATAGGATATTGAGAAATAACCTTAAATTAAATGTAGTGAAGACAAAGATTTTATGGGTGAGCATTTCCCTTACCCCTGAGAATTTCCCAGTCTCAATCCATGATTCAATTGCATTTCATGTAGAGTTCGACCTTAAGAACTTCAAAGTTGTTTTGGATTCCTCTTAACAGATGGACAGTCAGTTAACAGTTGTTGTAGAAAAGCTTATTATTTTCTTTTAATTGGTTATGCCCAGGGCTGGCCTGTCCACTAGGCAAGCTAGGTGGCCACTTAGGGTGGCCATCCTGGCTAGGCAGCAGCAGGGGCACACACAATCGGCTGTGCCGCCCCCTCGCCCAGCTGCCACCGATTCCATTTGAGGGGAGGAGGTGGGCAGCAGCAGCAGCATTTCCAAAAGCAACTGCTTTTTGACAGTGCTTTCTTGCCCGCAGCAGGCCATGTCCTTCAGCACTCATGGCCTGCCACTTCTGCCCCCCCCCCCACCCCGACAGTAAGTTGCATTGGAAGAGGATCAGAAGCGGCAGGTCATGTGTGCTGAAGGACATGGCCTGCCACGGGTAAGAAAGCGGCAGCAAGAAGCCGCCACTTTTTAAAATACTGCCTCTGCCCGCCTCCCTCTCCCGAGAGTAAATCGGTGGCAGCTGGGGGGCCGTGGCAGCGGCAGCTGGGGGGTGGGGCAGCGAGGCCACGGTTTCTGTCTAGGGCGGCAGAAACCCTTGGGCTGGCCCTGGTTGTGCCCATTTTTAAGACCAGCAGACCTATTTTTACTAATGCAGCCAGTTGTCCTAAACCATCTGGATTATCTCATTCTATTTATATTCGGCTTCCAAAGAATCTTCTTGGAAAATTACAACTTTATTGGCTGTGCTTCACTGCACTGAATTTCAGTCTTTTCAGCGGATGAAAAATCAAAACTTGTACTTGTTTTTCTGGCACTTAAAGACATTGTGCCAGAATATTATTTTCTGGTAGCCTCATGGTATCAGTCTCTCCAAATGTCACATTCCTGTTGAGCAAAGATTTGGCAGAGCCTCCAGAGAAACCTATCCATCTAGTAAAGACAATAGTGAAGGCTTTTTCTGGAGTGACTCCAAAGTTGTGTATTGCTTTGCCTGTCCATTTGATGAAAACTAAAGCTGAAAATTATCTTCTGTTTCCACAAAACCTTTCTCCTGTACCTCCGTAGAAATCATTCTTCTATTTCCTGTTTCCTCAGCCCACAACCTTGGGGTCATCTTTGACTCCTCACTGTCTTTCTTCACACACATCCGACAGATAGCTAAAACCTGTTGCTTCTTTCTCTTTAACAAAATTTGCCCCTTCCTCTCTGAACACGCTACTAAAACACTTATCCATTCTTTAGTCACCTCCTGTCTTGAATATTGCAACCTCCTCCTTGCTGGTCTCCCTCTGAGTCATCTCTCTCCATTTAAACCTGTTCAGAATTCTGCTGCGCAGCTAATCTTCTGCCAGACCCATTATACTCATATAACCCCTCTTCTCAAGTCACTTCAATGACTCCCCGTCCATTTCCATATCCAATTCGGACTCCTCCTTCTGACCTATAAATGCATTCACTCAGCTGCTCCTCACTACCTTTCCTCTCTCCCTTCACCCTCCCGCTCTTCTACTGGCTTGCTCCTCTCTTTGCCCTTTTCTTCCACTGCCAACTCCAGACTTCAGTCCTTTCACCTTGCTGCTCCTTATGCCTGAAACAAACTGCCTCAGTCTGTATGTCAGGCTTCATCTCTGCCCCTTTTCAAATCCATGCTAAAAGGCTCACCTCTTTGAGATTGCCTTTGGATCCCGATCCCTTGGGGTTTTTTTTCCTTACGTCTCCTTATCTTTCTCTATTTGTACCCCTGTTCTTAGCTACTGTATTGTCTGTCTTGATTAAATTGTAAGCTCAGTCAAGCAGGGACTGTTTTTTATATGTATCTATACAGTGCTGCATTCGCCGTGTAGCGCTATATAAATTTTTAATAGTAGCAGCAGTTGTCTACCTGTTAATGTATTTGGAAAGCTCTCTTATTACCTAGGGCATGACTGATTTGGGGTGGTCAGGATTGGGGGAGAGAGGAAGGTACTGCAAAACTATCTAAACGTGAAGCAACATTTTAGAAAGATTGTTTAGGTGTTGCCTGGGATGTTCAAGTCCAAATATTGGAAATTTTGTGGGAGGGGCGGCAGAGAAGGTGGCCTTATGTAAAGGCGTTCTAAAATTGATCTCTCTTTACCCCCAAAGTTAAATGCCTCCACCGACATACAAGGGAACGGGAACATGCAGAATAAAGCCTCAGACATGGGCAGGAAAATAGATGATTTTAGAAATATGCACATGCAAAACATGCGTGTTTGCGAAATAGGCAACAAAGAAGCGTCCACAATGGTATTTCAGACTGCACATGTGAATCTGTTGCCACATACTTGTTCTTCCCTGCAAGTGGAGACTTGCAGCAGTTTGGCAACTCACGAAAAGGCCTCTGTATTTACTTGTATGCTACTTTGAGAGGTGAAAATTATTGGGGGGAGTCAGAGGGCATCCCTTCTTCTGCCTACTGTTGCTTGCTGGCCATAAAGGGCACTTTCCAAATGCCTATTTGTGGCCATTAGCAGGTATAGACATAGACGTGTCCGCCGGCAGTCACACATTTTGGCGCCATTCTGAATTTGGACGTACAGGTGGATCTTTTGCAGACCACCGTAGATATGCCTTTGTCATGCCCCCTTGTGGCGGACATGACCGTGCTGGCCACGCGCCTTTCTAAATGGCTCTGGGGACGTGGATGTGACTGGCAAATCCGAATGAACGTTTTCAGATGTGCACATCACGAATACAGCTTCTGAAATGAGCCTCATAATGTCTTTAATAAGGTTTGATAAGATTTGAGCTTGCTGTGTGAGCACTTAGGAGGAATACATCCACAGCAATTGTTATACTTAAGTTTTATTACTTCAATATTAAAATCAAACCATCAGCTTGTAAAATTTCAATGGTGCATAACTTTTGTACTCCTTTTATATAATTAATAAAATATTTTACTCTAGAATGTGATTCACATTCAACAGGCCATTGGATACAAATTTTTAAATTAAAGTTCTATTACATCCACAGGGCTAGGGACCTCCATTCTGTTGCCCCCCCCCCCCCCCCCCCCGCTGGAGCCTGCAATGGCAGCAATAGTCCCCAGACTGTGACACAATGCTTACTAACACCCAGGCACTGGAGCACGGTCTCCTCCAGTTCACAATGTGCCATTTCCGCCCCTCTTCCATGCTGCTTCCAGTTTGGGAGGAATAGGAGGAAACCACGACACTGTCCTGGTCATCCAAACACATGTAATGGGAGCCCTCCAATCACAGGGCGGTTTATATGCCAAGGGCCCTCAAACAGTTCAGTCAGCATCAATTATCTGAGAGAAGCAGGGGGGGAGGGGAAGGGGGAGGAAAGATGCTTCAAGACCCTGGTGCACAAGTCCAAAAACATCCTCAACACTTAAAAAGTCTCCAATTACAGTCCTTCTGTGATCCCAATATAAGCACTTGTCTGTTCCACACTGGGCAATGTGTTGCCAGCTTTGGGGCATCAATCTCAATTGACAGAGCACAACAGTCTTTTCTCTCTTCTGCAGAATTTCCGTTTACACTCTCCTCCATAATAGAAGGCATTCTCCCAAAATACCTTCTCAAGTAATCAAGTTCAAGTCCAGGGCTGCTTTCTCCTCAATAGAGTTTGTGGTTCAAGCCTTCTCTTCACTATGTTGTCCCCACAAGCAGAGGGGTGGTAAAAACTTCTTTTTGGTAAACACTCTTCACACATAGACTACATTTATATCAAGGGAGTTTAATTCACTGAATAAAACAAACTCTTAGGCCTCAGAACAGGGATAGTGGTGCCATTAGGTGATCTAGGTTGTTGCTTAGAGAACTGACCCTCCAAGGGCACCCATTGACATTGCTGTTGTCCCTCTTGGTACCTGCAGTGACGGCAATGGCTGCAAACAGCCTCATGGTGCTTACCTTACAACTTCAGCACCAAAAGGCTGCTCGCTTCTGTCTCCTCTGATGCCCGATGCTGACTTCCTGTTTGTAAACAGGAAGTCAGCATCAGGCGGTTTGAGGGAACAGTAGCAAACAGCCCCATTGGGTCAAAGTTGTAAAGTAAGTGTCGCACGATTGTTTGCAGCTATTACTACTGCAGCAGGTCCCGGAGGGGGCAGTTGCAGAGGGGGTGGGAAGGCAAGGAATAAGGTTCACTTAGGGCACCTCATCTACTTGTGCCAGCACTGCCTCAGAGTGGGTATCACAGGCACTAATATTTCAAACATTGTCAACCAAGAAAAATCTCCCAACCACCACTTGCTCACAAATCTTGGGGGTTTATATATGGACAGGTAGGACCAAGCAGCCACAAGGGGTATGTTACAGAAGGGTGGCATGCATCTGACTGGGCTAGAATGGTAGGGTCCTGTATATTAAAACATGCTGGAATGCTGAGGGACCTGAAGGATCTTTACACACTTATAGTCAAATTCACACATATATACCAACACACAAACAGCTTCTCTCTCAATGTGTGCTTCTCGCGCAGAGCTCCGTTACAGCCTAATATCTCTTTCTCTCTTTTTCACTCACACACAATATAAATCTTGTTTTCTCATACACACGAACAAAAAGCCAAGGCTCACTTTCACTCCTATGACAAAAACACAGCATCCCGTGTCTCCAACATACCTATTTGGAAATTTGCACACAAACCTATTTTGGAAATTTGTGCCCAAGGTAAAGAAGCTTTTAGGAAAGTGTACCCCAGGGAGCACGTTCCCACAAAAGCATGTTGACCTGAGCCCGCCAGCAGAAAACAGCTGACAATTTAAATTCGCAAAACACGATAAGAATGGGCAAATTGAACCATGGGAGGGAGGGGTTACTCTGCCATATAAGGCATTTTTTACCTTATATTAGAGCACCTGATGTCGCTATAACAGCTCAGTGATACTCTGCTCAGATTGTACCCCAGTTCCAAATCCAAGTTACAATACCCGTTCAAAGAGCATTGGGGTTGCATCTAACACAACCCCACTGAGATGGCGTAAAGTGCAGCCACGCTATCTGCAATATGGACAACGAGGGAGCACTGTCAACACCTGCATTAGTCATGCCTTGGAGACACACCGACGTTCATCTATGTATCTATGCAAGAGGACTCCACTAAATAAATGTGTTGGTTTTGTATGAGCTATACGGTCTGCAGGATTGTAGCCAGTATACTATACATTTCTTTTTTCAATACATTTTTTCTTTAAGTCAAATTCTATATATTCTGTTTTGTGAAATGGGGAATATTCTTATAACAGCTGTACTCTTATTGTGAAGAGTTTTTTCTTTTGAATGCTAATATGTGGCCTGATACTCCTGGCTATCATCTTAAAGGGACATTTTGCCTTTATGTTTCAGCTTGACCATTAACGATAGCAGTGTGAGAATACCACTAGGTTTCAACTGCTGCCATTTTGAACCCAGCACCGAAGGAGGGAGGAGGTACTGGGGGATCGCTTCTGGCCCTGAAACACTATGCAACCAGTAATTGACTAAGGCACACTGGGGGGGTGGGGGCCTAGAAGAGCTTGGGGGTCTATAGGGGGATGTCCTTCAGGGAGACTTCTTCAGGAAGGGCGCCTTCTTGGCTGGGCTGCTCGGAAGGTGGAAATCTGGGTGGGGGGAGGGCATTCTACTTGGTGGGACCCTCTTCTAGAGAGAAAAGTCTTCTCTCTGTTGACTTTGGGGGGTTGGGAGTCTTCACTAAACACTGGATGGCCCTCTGTAAGATAGCCATTGGGAGCACTGGGCCAACTTTGAGCTGGCATTATTTTTCCAAGAATAATGTAGCTTGCGGTATTCAATGCAAGCTATGTTATTTCATTTGAATAATAATAAGGTGTTCTGCATACTTTGCATCTCACACACTGGAATAAAAAATTGTGCGCTATGGTAAAATAGCAAATGTTGTTCTTTACGGCCCAGTAAGGGGCACATATTATCCATTATTCCCATAATGTACTTTGGTAATTTCTCCCTAAATGTCCAATAGTGTTCTGCAGTGAAAAAAGTTCTGTTTACTGAATTTCTAACGGTAGCATTTTCTGGGGTGTTCCTTTCTGTGTTATTTTTGTAGGATTTATAATTCTAAAAAATGGTTGCAAAAGGAATTAGAGTTACGGAGACTGTTGTCTTCAGCATATTGCAACTGTAATAACTTACATCGCAAATTTAACACCAATAAAAAAACATATTGAAAAGAAAAATACTTTGACAAGAGCCTGAAATTGTTATAAGAATTTCCCCTACTCCACAAAACAATATATATAGAATTTGATTTAAAACACAATTTATTAAAAACATAAACTCATAGTATACCAAAAAGTAGAAAAAATGGCTACAGTATGGTAGACTGCAAAAGTCATACAAAAACAAAGAAATTATTTAGTGGAGTCTTCTTGCATAGAAACCTAGACCAAGATAGCATTAAGGATCATAAAGCTCCTCTCGTCTCTCCAATTTATTGTAGACTTAGTTCACCTCTGGATTTTCCTTCAGGCTTAACTTGCTGGTAATTTTAGCATTCTAGATGGGACCAGTAAAACCAGGAGGCAATTGAGGGGTCCCCATGCGAAGAGAACACCTTTCTCCTCCTGTTCACTCCCCTCACCCCCAAAAAAACACAAGTGACAGCACATGGCAAACATCACACTTACTTTAAAAGACGTTTGCTGCGCTGCCTCTTTCCCTGTAAGGTGCTGCTCCACTGCAGTTGAAGCAGCAGATCCCATTGTCAAGAAAAAGTCTTGGGTATTGCGAGACTGCCTCCATAATGGGGAATGCTTTTCTGGATCTCTGGGCTTGCGCAGTATTTCCGCCACTGCTCATTCCATTCCTCATTTTCTTAAAGGAGCCATTGCAATGACGACTATGCCTTCTGGGGGCTCCCTCTTCCTCTCCCTCAAAAGCAATACTGCTGCCCTCTGAACATACATCCCCCCCCCCCCCACACACATACAGTTCACGCACCCCTTACCCCCCCCCCCCAAAGACCTTCCACTCCCTGGACCACCAATCCCAACCTCACACCACCCTCTGTAGGCAACCCCAAGCCTACCTGCATAAAATCCTGGTGGTCTAGTAGAGGCTGGCAGGATCAATCCTCCATCGCTTCTGTTGGCACTGGTGTTGAGTTCAAAATCAAGCCCATGACCGCTACTGGTATTCTCATGGTATTACCGCTAATACTGTGAGAATCCTGTTGGGGGTTCATGGGCACGATTTTGAACCCAGCACCATTTTGGCACTAGCATAAACGATAGGGGATCCCTTCTGCTAACCCCAATTAGACTACCAGGATTTGATACAGGTAGGTCTGGATTGCCTACAGGGGAGTGGGCAAGATTGGGATTCGTGATCTGCGGGTGCGGAGTCTTTGGGGTGTTGGCATTTGTAATTGGGAGATGGGAAATCCATGTAAGAGTGACAACATTGCTTTGGGGGGGGGGGGAGGAAGGGAGATGCCCCAGATCTCACCATCTTATCACTGCATTGGTCCCATTTAAGAATGCTTGTGCTGTTTAGCGTAAACTGCTCTATTTGATTTGGAGAATAATGAGATGTTTTGCATACACATTATTTTACCCCAATGTGCATTAAGGTAAAACAGCGCATGATACTGCCCTTTAACTCTAAAAGCCAAGCTGCATTATTCAATTTGCAGAATAATTGGGTGTTTTGCATGCATTTGAATGTTTTATATCTCATTATTATGCAAAACATGTTGGAGTAAAATAATGTGCATTAAGGTAAAATAACGCACTGTATTACCCTTTAACACAGATTAAGTGATAAATACGGTATGATACTCCCTTTATGCACCTTAATAGCCTTCCTCCCCAAATCTATTAGAGCTCAAGGGAGATTTTACTGCAGCTAGCTTCTTCTCTGCTGCCACCTGCTGTGTATTCAGAATTACACCGACAATATAGCATAATAGGCAAAACACATGGCAACAGTTAAAGAAAGAAAAGTCCCTTATGGGTTCTGCAGGAACTCTTCAGTACTGGAACAGTTCTTTGTGTAATTCCTTGGAACATGAAAGCCAGAACAAAAGTTACAGTTCAAGGGCTATACCACCTGGGAATTAGTCAAATCTCACAATTTCTGGCCTGCATATACAAGTAGACAAGATGCAACAATTCCTTTTCCAAAAATAAATGTGTAGCCTTCAGCGTTGTCAATGAAGCCGTATGTTCGAACTGTGTTGAAGTCCGCTTTATTTAGATTACGACTTTTGAAAAGGCTTAAGCCATTTGAGGACTTTTGGATGGTTTTGCAAAGCTGGATTCAAAGCTCGGTTTTTGTAATTCATTATTTTTTGGTCTTCCACATGAAACTATGATGGCACTACAACTGGTTCTCAATTCTGCCATGACATTATTACTCAGTGTATCCTGCTATGAAAATATTTCTCCACGTTGCTTTTCTCTGCATTAGCTTTTAGTAGCTTTTCAAGTTAAATTCGAGATCTTGATGCTAATAATACATAAGGCACTTCAGAATGAATTCAGTCTTGAAGATTTACAGACCTGTATGTTTGTTACATTCAGAAGGTGCTCATCTCCTTTGCATTCCAGCAATTCCTAAGATTCATTTTACCAAGAGAAGATGTTCATTTTCTGTTGCTGGCTCCACAGAATGGAACAAGCAACTAATGGATTTAAGTTTAAAGACAGATTCAGATGCCTTCAAAAAGCAACTGAAACTTTTTTATATTTACAGGTTTTGGACAGGTATAGGTGCAAGTAGTTTCAAAATTAGAGACCAGTAGCACTGTTCCTGTGAGATGGTGTATAATTTGTGTGTCCTGTTCGTCGTCGTTGTTGTTGTGCACTGTTAGGTTGATGTTGACTCCTGGCGAACCGGTTGACAGTTATGACTATTAACATAATAAGGTATGCCATACTGGGTCAGACCAAGGAACCATCAAGCTCAGTATCCTGTTTCCAACAGTGGCCAACCCATGTCACAAGTACCTGTCAGGATCCCATAAGGTATACAGATTCCATGCTGCTTGTCCAATGGATAAGAGTGGATTTCCCAATAATGGTTAATGAACTTTTCCTCCAGGAACTTGTCTAAACCTCTTTTAAATACAGCTACACTAACAGATTTTACTACATCCTCTGGTAACGAATTCCAGAGTTTTCTTGGCAAGCTGCGACCAGAGGTAGATTGCTAGACTTTTCTTCCATGAAGAAGTCTCTATGGGCCTGATACTGAGCTAGGCTCATTTTCGAAGGGCTATGTGCCTCGTTTGCGCATAGCTCTCCTCGCTGACCTCTATCCCAGATAGTCAATGCTGTAGTGATGGCATTGAATATCCAGGGATCACCACACATACCATAAGCTGCCAAAGCTAACCGGCCAGCAGCAATATTGAATATTAAACATGCGCCTATGCGCCTTAAAGATAGGCGAGGAAAATGATCTGAAACATTTGCTGATCGAGTTCAAGAAACATAGGGGCTTGTTTACAAAGCCACGGTAGCGGCTTCCGCCTGATATCGGAGCCGCGGCCCCATTGCGGCTCCGATATCGGGCAGAAGCCGCTACTGCGGCTTTGTAAACAAGCCCCATAGTCTTAAAATGGGCCTGCACCTTAATATGAAGACGACAAAGACCCTGACAATTGGCAAAATCAACCATTTTGTCCTTGACGGAAAAGAAATACAAATATTAGACAACTTTAACCTGCTGGGATCAATAATCAATAAAGAAATGACAAGCAGTCAAGAATTCAGACGACACACTGCTTTTGGCAGCATGGCTGTGTAGAACTCTAGACAAGATTCTCAAAGATTCAAAGATACAAAGATTCAACTTGTCCAAGCCATGGTATTTTCAATAACGTCAAAGAAAGAAGAAAGGAAGAAAACTGATGTCTTCGAATAATAGTGCTGGCGAAGAAAACTGTGTATACCATGGACTGCCCAAAGAACAAATCAGTGGGTTGCCATGAGTCGGCACCTGCTCAAAGGCACTTAACAACAATATCAGTTATATATGTATTTTTGTAATCCACTCGGATTTGTAGTAAGTGGAATGGAAGGTTTTTAAATAGATAAACAACAGCATTAATGCATACTAATGGTTAGTTAATGACTCTGAGTCTGGATACACATGTGTATACATGGATGGGCAGACAGACAGACAAAAACTCTTCAACAGATGCTTTCACTATAGCAAAATGTACTTAAATACATGTATGGAGTACAGTTTTCAAAGGCATTTTCCTACAGAAAATAAGATTTTATGCGCAGGAATGTGGCTTGTGAAAATTATCCTACATATAAGTTAATACAATTATGCCTATATGGCCAAAATATCCATAAAATGTATTGTATATTGGAGAGGAGTTCTTGGGGTTGGGGTTGAGGCAGAAAGTGCAATTTCCAAAAGTATGTGTCCAAATTTCATGGCAGAAGTACCCATGTAAATAGCACGTGCAGATTTATGGAAATTCTTTTTCTGAGTCAACTGATGTAAAATCTGCATTGAAGATGGATGTCGACATATTACATTTGAGCGCACTTGCAAAGATGTCCTTTAATGGCATATTTCAAGGCTTCTAAGTTGCAAAGATGGAAGGATTTTATGTATGATCCACCCTCTAGCAAATGACCTGCTCAAGCATAGTTGTAAGGAATCAAATTGACCTGCACAAGCATAGTTGTAAGGAATCAAACCAGTTAACTAACACAGGTAAAAAACAGCATTGTGCAAGAGGTCAGCTAAGGGTCAGCTTGAAGAGCTCAACATTAAAATAAAGTCATTATACTAGCAGCTTATTATTATGTTACTCTATTGTTCAGTGAAGCCTTTTGAATCACTAATCCATTGCAAACCAATGTTGTCTGTTATATGTTATTACTACCTAGAGATAGAAATCATATAAATTATGCAGCATATCAATAAATAAATAGTTATAAATGTTTTTTAATGACCTGCTGGTTCTGCTTTCTTCTAAGAATTGCACTGTAAAACAATAACATACAAATATTCTTATGTGACTAATACTACAACCCTATATCCATTTCTACATGTCACCCATCAAAGCTTTCTATTTTCTGTCTATGTTGATTTTATTGGCGAGGGAGGACGAGTTGCTGTTGATGTATTTTAATACCGTTTACGTGCCAAAGAATCTATAAAAATGAAGGTGAACACTTTGTGGTTCCTGAATTCCGTCATTCCTAGGTTCACTCCATCCTAGCCTGTCGTCCCCAGCCACTCATATCAGCAAACCCAAATCCCAGTCTACGTCTGCAGATAGCCTGTGCTGTAAAGTGAAAACTATTAGGGAAAGAGAAACTTTGATTCCACAAGCATGCAGGAGAAACGCCTAGCGAAGATACTTTCAGCAGAGTGCAATTCAGCCAGCAAAATATAAGCAGGAAAGCCAGAGAGTCCATGAGAATGTGAGGATTATCAATGTTTCCAGACAAATTTTAATTTCTACAGATGTTTTAAGTATGTGTGAGAGCTGATGCATCCAAAGCATACTGAGCAGCTATGAAAACTCTTCACGCTGACTCAGCAGTGCTTATTAAAACAGCAAAAGTGGAGACATGGTTATTTGGTCTAAAGAAGTGTATAAGACTCTGGTTACCCTGCAACAATGCAGCTATCAGAGAGACATTTCTAAGGGGCAATTAGAAAGGACATTGAGGAGAAATCTGGCACGTCTAGGGCAAAGCGTCCAAAAACCATCAGGGACATTTAAGTGTCGGCCCGATTTTGGAAACATGGACGTCCCTGAAATAGACAGCTGCACCAGTGGCCATAGAGACATCCCCACTAGAAAAATTGAGGTCGGGGACGTCTATCCTATGCTGAAATCAGGCGAGGAGTCATAGGACTTAGAAATAGCCCATTCATGCCTACATCACACCTCTGTTCAGCCTTCGACTACTCAACGCTAGGGCCATCCTTAGAACTTCTTTCTAAAATGGCTCTAGAGGCCTTAATATGCTTTAGAAATCTGCATCCCATTTTTCAGACATCCAAAGAACTAATAGGGCTTCTATAATAACTCCCATAACATACCTGTAAGGAGGTTCTTATCTTGGGGTACGTCATACAACATTTGCCCTCAAGAACTTACAGAAATATTAGTTTCATTCCCGGACCTCTCTCCTATACCCAGCATATGCACATTCGTTTCCCAAGTGACAATTACCTCCAACGGAGGAGGGAATTTCCCAACAAGGCTAAAGTACAGATTTCACACTTCAACATGATATTCAGAGACTTCTCTGGAATGCACCACAATGTTACTAAAGACATACGAAGGCACATTTTAGAAAACTCATTGAATGGAGACATCGTGGGTTGTAACATTTGTATGGCAGCCATTTTGCAAGTCTGCACTTAAATATGCTGCCAATTGCCTACAGAAGCTGCTAACTTTATCTAATTTTAATTTGAAGGGGGAAATAAACAATAGAGGATCAACAAGGATAGCCCTCTTAATCCCTCCTGAAAAGGGCTGGCCAAAACAAGCACTTTATATGCATCTTCTCTGTAATAATAACGGGTCCAATATTCATCTGGGCAGTCTATGTGCTGCTACAGTATATAGTCCTGCCTGCCAATCCTTAACCCCGGAAGTTAAATGCTGGGGTCATATGCGGCCTTGGTATTGAATATCCTCAGTAGCTAACTGGGCACACACCGGAAGCCGCACACACCGGAAGCCGCAGTAGCTAACTGGGCAACAGTGATATTGCATGCTACCGGGTTAGCTTCTCCACCTTAAAGATAGGTGAGGGTTTTGCTCACCTATCTTTTAGGCACAGGTCGCTAACCAGGCAGTATGCAATATCACCACTACACGGTTAGCGACAGTCTCTACCTCTGCTCTGGAATGCCCCCAACACGTCCCGATACTAATCGCATAGCATCAGAGCATGTAGCGGGGTTAGAAGAGGATATTCAATGGCACTAATGATGAAAGTGCCGTTGAATATCCCGATTAAAGGCATTTACATGGTTTACTGGGCTATAAACTGTGTAAATGCCTTTTGAATATTGTGCCCGATATCTATGTGTAAATTCAGCCCTTTCTAAAATGGTCATTTGCACGTGGATATCATTTACACATATAAATGCCAGATTTTACATTTGGAAATTGCAAATAAGGCTTCTAAATTAATCTCCATACTGCTTTGAAGTAATCTCTATGCAGAGGCTGTACAGCATCGAGTGAACATAGCTCCTTCATTTGTGTCTGTGGTCCCTTTCACTCCCAACTCTTTTTGGATTAGTGGTTTACCGAGTGCTGGATAAACTTTTATCCTTCTCACTGAACTTCAGAAGAGGGAACCTACTTCTACATAGACTCTCTCCCAAATGGGAATTTCACACTGTACCTTTTCTCCAATTTGGTGTTTTGCCCTCTTCGCCCTTTCTTTATGATCATAGCCCAAGCTTCTGAGTTCGCTCCTTAGTTTATCAATCAGCAGTGGTGTAGTTAAGACTGAATGGGACCCAGCGGAAAAATTAAGATGGGCCCCTATAGCAGCATGGTGCCAATATCCTCTAGTGATAATCTTATGGTAATGACCCCGAGCAGTCATTTTGAGAGCTGCTGCAACTAGGATAGGAATGGAAGAGGACCACTCCTGACTGATTCACCACTGGACCACTAGGGAGACCCTAGGTAAGATCCAAAGGGTGCCTCAGCAGGGTGGGGAGGAAGGTTTCAGGTTGCAAGCCCCACTCCCAGTGCTTACTTTTCTCTATAAAATAGCACCTAGAGGAGATCAAACTTAAGCTTTATTTAGAAGCTTAGATGATAAGACTTCAACTTTCATACTTTGGGCACATCATGTGAAGAGAGAGATCATTAGAGAATGTCATCATGCTTGGTCAGGTTGAAGATCAATGCAAACAAGGAAGACTAGCAATACAATAACAGCAGCTATGGGTGCCACTCTATCAACAATGAGCCGCCTGACTGAAGAGTGAACACAGTTTAGGACAATTATCCAGAGGGTCGCCACGAGTCGACTCAACAGCACTTAACAGGTAGGCACCTACTTTCAAGTGAAAAGTAGGTATCTCCGTATAAAATTACCCTCATAATGCCATTTTGTGTGTATTTACTTGCCCTAAGGAAGGATTTATTGAAGTAGTGTCGGGGTGGAGATTAAAAATTATGGGCTCGATATTCAGCAGCAGTGGCTAGCCAATCTAGCATGGGTAGCTGCCACTGCCAAATTTTAAACCTGGGTATTCAATGCCGGGGTCATATCCAGCCCTGACATTGAATATTCAACTTGTCCAGATTTGAAGAAAACTAATCGGGGAGCAGTGATATTCAGCCGCTGCCTGGTTAGATTCCGTGGAAAAAGTTAGGTCATCCTTTTCTGTGCCCGACTCTTGTAACGTAGCCATAACCGGGCAGCAGCTCAATATTGCTACTGCCCAGTTAGGGCTGGGTGCTAACTCCGGCCACCCCGATGCTAACCGGTTAGCATTGCGGGCATGCAGCAGCGGCACCTGTGGATATTTAGCGGCACCAACCACGTTACTTTCTTTGAATATCAGGCCCTACATTTCTAAAGGATGTGTGTATTTTAGGTGTAAATGAATGCAAGTTCTTTTCCTGGCTTCATTTTGAAAAGGGAAAATATGTGCAGACTTTTACTTAGGAAATTCTGCAAAGTCTGCAGAATGAACAGCATGCCCATACTTTCTACCACTTTGAAAAGTTATAAGATTACCCCTCCATATACTTGTTAGGAATATGGTACCAGAATACACAGGATGCCATTAGCAAACCCGCGGATGGCTCTAGCTGACCCAACCTCATCCTTCCATGCTATGGATATGATTGTATAATTGCTGGCAGATTCATCAGAGCACAGTAGATGGTGGCAGATAAACACAAAATTGGCAAAATTTATTCTGCCCTGTTGAGATTTTTCCACTTTTTGAGTAGACGGTGGTGCTTGGCATGTGGAAATTTATACACTCATCTCCCTCTCACCCCATCTTGTTTTTCTGAAACCCCTCCATACCTATCGCAAGCTTGCCCATCTTCACTGGTAAGCTATTTGGGTCTTTTTATCTTCAGCTGTCATTCATACAAGACCACCACTTAATCAAATTCTAGAGTCCCATCCCATGTCTAATTAGCAAGTGTAGCAGAAGATTCTTGCTGATGGAAGATTCTTGTGGCTACAGAATACTTGTAGGGTCCTAAGGAATGGGGATTGGGGGGGGGGGCATGGGGACTTCTATCTCCAAGACCCTTGCTTGGAATGCTGGAATAACCGACCTGTAAATAACCTCCCAATTCTACACCTTGGATGTCACCTTTGAGCGTGCCACCTCTGTAAAGATTGTTCTGGCTTAATGCTGGGCTCCAGTCTCATCCCTGTTCCACACCTTCTCTGTTAATGCAACACAGCCTAGGTCCTCTCACTGCTTTCCTCCAATGAACCCATCACACACTATGGGGTATGTTTACTAAACCGGGCTAACGGTTAACCCGGGCTATCTGCCACTAGGTCCCATATTATTCATTGGGACCTAGTTGCAGATAGCCTGGGTTAACCGTTAGCCCGGTTTAGTAAACATACCCCTATGAGGTTTACTGAAACTTCAGTTGACTCAGTGAGATTTTCAGTTAAAAGAATCAATTGTAATCTATTGCTTCACAGGTAGTAACAACTTAAATTTTAAGTGTTTTCTCCCTTCCTCCTCTCTCTGACTTCTCAGGTGAGCTGGTAGATTCTATGGGGTGTGCAGTCATTTGAAATGACATAGGAAATGTCAAATGAAAATTAAAGAAAACCCCCTCTAAATTTCATCACTTCCCATTTGTTGTTAATAATGTGCACTGTTGCGCAATAGTGCATGCTATTGAGTCATAGGGGTATGTCTACTAAAGGGCGTTAGATGACACCTTGGTGCTAGCTGGGATAATCATGCCACAATGGCAGCTAATGTGGGAGACATGCAGCTATCGCAAGAAAGCTTTCACAATAGTTGCATTTTAGGTGGTAGTAGAAAATGAGGATGGGGTGTGGGCAAAGAGTGGGCATGCCTGTAATGTGCGATTTGCATTGACAACATGTGGTAGTCACTTGTTTTACAGACATTGTGGATGTTATCTGCTTCAGTGATGCTGCCTTACCGCAATCCCTACATTTTCACCACATTATCTACTGGGGAAATGCTGGGCACACCCCCAATAGATAACATGCAACTTTTGCAGCTACTGCACAGATTTGCAGCTAACACCCAGCCATAGCTGCAAAAGCCTACCTTGCTTTAGTAAGCATACTCTGTAGCGTGCACTAACAGTTAACACAAGTACTATGCTAACTGTTAACTGGGAGCCTTAGCAATTAATGCACATTAATTGCCCCGTTAACAGTTAACATGGACCAGGACACAGAATGGGTGGTGACTGCAACTTACAGTAAACACAGAGATAGCCAATGCATGTTAACTGCCAGTATGACAGTTAACAGCTCCTCAACAGGTATAGCTAACAGCATCAAATTATCCGCAATGTAGTTAAGATACGGCAATGACATCTCTTCTGCGTTAACTGAATGGAAAACTGCAAAGACTAGGCCAAACAATTAACACAGAGGTTCTTCCATTACGATGCATTAATTGTGGTAAGTACCACTTGATAACTTCAAAATCTTACCACATTTTCATATGCAGAGCCCAAAGTTATCAAAAGGAATATAAATGTTGCTTCGTTGATCCTCATGAAAAATCTCATTCAAGTCATCCCAAGGAGTAAGTTTTCAGGAATGTGCCTACTGCAAAGTTGTGTACATTCTTTAAAGCAGAGGATCGCAAATGTGCTTCTTCACTGATGAAAACCAGTCTGGTTTTCTGGCTTTCCGCAGTGAATACACACGTAAGAGGGAGGAGTGATCTAGGGTTTGGGGCAGTAGCCTTGGTTCAAGCCCCGCATAAGGGTCATTTAAAAGCCTTTAGACATGATTTGGATGTCTGAAAACGTGGATATCCAAATCACATCTGCCATTTTACAAATAGTTTTTAAAGGCGTCTCTGATGTGGGAACATTCAAATAGGCAGGGGATATGGCAGAGGTGTAATGGACTTAAGACATCCCCACTTCATTTTAGAAACATCTGCTCCAGGCATGAATAGGCATCAGAAACGTGCCAGAGGGTGTAGAGAAGAGGAACTCCATCATCCCCAGTTTTCCGCACAATCACAGTGATAACAGCGGTGGGATTAGAACCCTGACCACAGCCTACTACCCTAAGCATTACGCTAATGGGCATCCCTGTTCTGTAATACTATTCCAGGGACATCTATGAGATTGTGAAATCATGCCTGAACTTGGACATGGCTGCTTTTTTTCCCCCCAGACATTCTGACTTGGACATCCCAGGCGGCACTGGGACATCCTTCGTAAAATGTGCCTTTTAGAGTACAGTGACTGTGCATATGGAACTTACGATCTGGACGTAACAGGGTTTTGAATGGTTAGTATATTTTTATTCTGCATTATTGGTTTCACTATGCACTCGTTATTTTATTTCACTTTGCCTTATGTATAACTCATGAAAAAAGTTAACAAAATAATAATATAAGAACCACATAAACTGGGTAATCTTATGATAGGGTATATGGTCAAAGCACATTGTAATATGTTTCAATTAACTTTATTTTATAACGACAATTGTGCATCATAATAATATACGTATCAGAGAGCGCACCTTAAATTATGATGTGATCACTTGCACCAGTCCTAAAGCTGCTATAAATGAATTTTTATTTATTTAACAGGGTATTTATACTGCTTTATCATTTAGTCAAAGCAGTTTACATTGTAACTTAAACTTGGTATTGTACATTAAACAGGGACACTGATAACTTGAAATTTTCTGAAGCAATGGAAAGTTAAGTGGCTTGCCCAAGGCCACAAGTAATGTTAGTGGGAATTGAATCCTGGTCTCTTGGTTCCCAAGCCAGTACTTTAACCACTAGGCTATTCTTGTACATACCTCTAATGTGTATGTATGTAAATTACCATATTCTATATTCAATATGTATATTTGCTTTCTGCCCATGTCCATGAACTGCACTGTTACATTGGTTTTTATTTTATTCGAAGTCATTAACACACATATGTAACTACGTAAACATGGTAGGCCATGTTTACTAAAGTACACTACCTGGTAGCACAGGATTTAGCCCAGAATTTAGCCCATGGTTTGGGCACTGCTTTAAAATGTAGTATAGGCCCCCGCATGAAACCTCGCAGTGGAATTACTCAGATAGTACCCAGGTTGTGCTCAAGGGGAGCAAACATAGGGTGAAACTAGGGGTGTACATTTGTTGTTGATGCTATTTGTTTGACAACCTAAAAAAAGAAACTGTATGCAAATTGCTTGTACACGCGTATACCTATAAATAAATGCACAAAGATCAATTTGCAAGCATAAAAAAGTTCTTTGTGCATGTAAAGTGCCAATGCAAAAAAACAGATAGTTGAAATGAATATGTTAATTTTACCACTTCTAGGGGAATCTTATAGCATTATTGCCCAACAGAGGCCCTTTCCAACTGGTCTGGACATCAAAAGGAGCAGGATGAAAACCGCTGTGGTCTACAGCTCTGTAGAATGGTTAATGGTATTATTTATTATGGGAGTCATTTTCGAAGCCCTATTCATGCTTTGCACATCCAAAACCGGACATAGAGACATCTCCAAATCCATTTTAGAAACTGGATCTGTGGACGTCCAAGTCTGAACAGGTACATGGTGGAGATGTGGCTGGGGCACTCCCAGGAGCTTGTGCATCTCCATCTGATCTCAGAAGCATCCTGCATCATGTCTTTAGACCTGCTCCAGGCAGTTTTGGTTGAAAAACATCCAGAGTGTAGAGAAGACAGCCCTGCATCATCCCCAGTACTCAGCACAATGTCAGCAATTGCAGCAGCGGGATTTGAAACCCGGCTGCCCTGTTCCTAGCCCACTACTCTAGACATCCAGGTTCCATAATATGGTTCTGGGGATATCTAGGTAGATGCCTGCACAGACGTCCAAATCGGCCGGACCACATTTGTGAAATCGTGTCTGCACCTGGACGTGCCTGCTTGTTTTTCAGACAGACATTCTGGCTTAGATGATGTCGTTGTTGTTTATGTTTATTGTTGCTCGATTTACTGCCCTTCGCGAGTAACAGCAGGCGGTTTACAAAAAAATATAATAAAATTAAAAGAAGCAGGAGAAAAAAGAACTCCAATCTTAAAAGAAGAGGTTAAAACATTTGCACCAGAAGAAAGGTAGGGAGGGGTGCGGAAGAGAGAAGGAGTAGAAATGGGTAAAGTCCCAGATTGCGCTTGGACGTCCCTTCTAAAGGTCCCCTCTTTGTTCTCATCTGCCCTGGGGCTATTCATACCATAGCTGGAATATCAAATTTGGTAAACACATGCAAATAAGTAAACAAAATAAGATGCTTCCTCTTCAGTCCAAATAAATCTGTAAATACGTATACCATCGAATAATATTAGTTCAAACAGGAAAAAGAGAATAACCAGAAGCGTAAACAGCAAATACACAAGTCAATATGTTGAACAGTTCTAAGGCTTTAAACTAAAAAAAAAAAAAAAACCCCTTAAATGTCATGGGATACAGCAGTTGCTTAGGTTACAGGGCAGGAAATATATTCATTGTCAGAAAGTCTTGAGGATCTTTCCGTTACCTGGGCATGCTATTGCACATGCATGACCTACTTTGCTACTCATTCATCAGAGGTATCTCTAAGGGATTCTTCTTAATATATCTCTTCTATCTACATACACTTCTCGGCATTATCTGAATGACAGGTGACCAGCAGTTACAGTGTGCTGAAATAAAAGATTGGCGAATTAGGAGAAACATTTAAGTGTAGAAAACAACTTCTGCTCCTTTCATTGTATATCATTCCTAAAAGCATCACTATTTTGGAAAACTGTTGAAACCTTATATAAAGATACAAAAAAAATGGTGTGGAACGGTATGTTGACACACTTCTGAAGACAACCTCTTGCGGTGTGGAGCAACAGAGGTCTCCAAAATCACTCGGAAGGGGGAGTGATTGTGGCTTTGTTCATATTGGAAAAAGTTTGAGCAAGAGGCTGGCATCATTTTCTCATAAGGCAGGTATTGAAAATGACGCCCGCTTCTGGTCATCTGGAGCTATTGAGTAATAAGCTTCTGTGAGGCAGGGCTTCTAGACCCTTTATTGCTCTTTGGTTGAGAAAGAGGGGTCTGTGGGAAAAGGCTCAGTGAGGCAATAAACAGAAGACCTGGGGAGGTTTCTTTGTGGCAGTGGTGTAGGATGGCCCAGGCCAGACATTTTGAAAACACAAAACTCCAAGAAAAACATTGCTTGTTTTGCTTTTGTTTTCAGAGCAGGAAGTGTCCTGACTTGAAGGTTGGAAGAAGGAAAAAGGTTTTTTTTTTTTAAATTATGTCTTTTGGGGGTTTTTGAGTGAAGATAACAGTATGCTAGAGTTTTAATTGACTAGTAAAAGTTTTATTATGCACTAAGAACTCATTAGGACAAATGTGTGAAAGTAACTGAAAAAATATTAAAAGATTAGGAAAAACTGATGAAAAAAAAAGAAAACTAATCAAAATTTTCTTCCCTGTGTGCATCATCTCTCACTCTTACTCTCCCTCTCTTTCTTTCTCCACGCATTCTTCCCTCACCCAAAAGAAATGAAGTTCTGTCTGGGGTTTGACTGTACAATATGTACAAAAATAAACTGATTTAGCATGCACTAACAAATTAACAGGCTGATGCAGAAAGCTATCACAGCCTTTAAGAACCCATAACACCAGGTTTAAGCATACTTTACGTACGGTTTCAATGCAGAAAACAGATGTACACACAGACTGAAAAACTAGTGCCCAATTAACGCCACATGTATTTAAATGTATCTTAATCAGCTGCACATAATGGGGTCTGGTAAGCAAATCATGGCTACGCCCGATGCAGAGACAGGAATAGAGGATTTAACAACCAGCCATAGCGCCAAAGTTTTTACTGTAGGGTCTGAGATGACTTAAACCTCTAAAGTGTGCCCCCGACATTTTTCTCAGATGATCAGGCATCGGGAAAAGACCCCAATGCCATCAAAATAAGGAAATCAAATCTCTAGTGGTCCAGCAGCCCTGATCCCCCCACCTGACAGTACTTTGATGGCATTGGGGATGACTGTGGTATTGGGAAAAAACATCAAAATACTGTCAGGGCGGTGCACCAATAGACATTGATAAAGCAGGCAAAGGGAGAATTTGAGAAGAAGCTTGCTGCGGAAGCAAAAACATGAAATAAAGATTTTTTTCAAGTATATTCATAGCAAAAAACCTGTGAGAGAGTCAGTTAGTCCATTAGATGATAGAGGAGTTAAAGGGGCACAAAGAGGCAACAAGGCGATAGCGGAGAGACTGAATGAATTCTTTGCTTCGGTCTTTACTGAGGAAGATGTAGGGATGTTACCCATGACTAAAGTGGTATTTAAAGGTGCGGAAGAATTGAAGGAAATATCGATACATCGGGAAGATGTATTAAAACTATTAGATAAACTGAAGAGTAGCAAATCACCTGGGCCGGATGGTATACATCCAAGGGTGTTGAAAGAACTGAAATATGAGATTGCAGACTTGCTATTAGTAATCTGTGAACTATCATTAAAATCATCTCTAATACCTGAAGATTGGAGGATCGTCAATGTAACACCAATTTTTAAAAAGGGTTCCAGGGGTGATCCGGGAAACTACAGACCGGTGAGCCTCACGTCAGTACCGGGAAAAATTGTAGAAACCATCATAAAGAATAAAATTACTCAGCATGTAGATAGTCATGGCCTAATGGGAGACAGCCAACATGGTTTTAGACAAGGAAGATCTTGTCTTACTAATCTGTTATGTTTTTTTGAAAGTGTGAATAAACAGGTGGACAAAGGTGAGTTGGTTGATATAGTGTATCTGGACTTTCAGAAAGCCTTTGACAAGGTACCTCATCCGAGACTTTTGGCAAAACTAAAGAGTCATGGGATAGGAGGCAGTGTACTACTGTGGATCAGGAACTGGTTAAAAGACAGAAAGCAGAGGGTTGGGCTAAATGGCCAATTTTCCCAATGGAGAAAGGTGAACAGTGGTGTACTCCAGAGATCTGAGCTGGGTCCGCTGCTTTTTGACATATTCATAAATGACCTGGAAAGTAGAATAACGAGTGAGGTTATCAAATTTGCAGATGACAAAACTATTTAAAGTTGTTAAAACCCAAGAGGATTGTGGAAAATTGCAAGAGGATCTTGATAAACTGGAAGACTGGGCATCAAAATGGCAGATGACATTTAATGTGGACAAGTGCAAAGTTATGCACCTAGGGAAGAACAACCCAAACTATGGTTACACGATGCAAGGTTCCACATTAGGAACCACCACCCAGGAAAAAGATTTAGGCGTCATTGTGGATAACATGTTAAAACCCTCTGCCCAGTGTGCATCGGCGGCCAAGAGAGCAAATAGAATGCTAGTTATCATAAGGAAAGGAATGGAAAATAAAACAAAAGATATTATAATGCCTCTATATCGTTCCATGGCGAGACCGCACCTTGAATATTGTGTGCAATTCTGGTCGCCGTATCTTAAAAAGGATATAGCGTTATTAGAAAAGGTTCAGAGAAAAGCCACCAAACTGGTAAAGGGGATGGAAGGATACTCCTATGAAGAAAGGCTAAAAAAGTTAGGGCTCTTTAACCTGGAAAAGGGACGGCTGAGGGGAGATATGATAGAAGTCTATAAATTAATGAACGGAGTGGAACGGGTAAACTTAGATTGATTGTTTACGTTATCAGAATATAGAAAGACTAGGGGACATGCAATGAAGCTACAGGGTAAACTATTTAAGACTAATAAAAGAAAATATTTTTTTACTCAACGTGTAATCAAACTCTGGAATTTGTTACCGGAGGATGTAGTAAAGGTTGTTAGTGTAGCTGGGTTTAAAAAAGGTTTGGACAAGTTCCTGGAGGAAAGGTCCATAAACCATTATTAAGAAGGAACCCAGGATATCAATGCTTGACCCAGTACAAGCATTGCAGAACCTGTGTCTTTTCGGGGAAACTGCTAGGTACCTATGACCTAGACTGGCCACTGTTGATAACAGGATACTGGGCTTGATGGACCTTGGTCTGACCCAGTATGGCATATCTTATGTTCTTATGTTCTTAAGCTACTGAGCAAGAAGCTTTTCATTTGGCACTTGTTCTTGGCTGGCCCCCAGAGATGGCTCAAGGTGTTGGTGCCCTAGCAAGCTTTATACCTCCCCCAGCTGTCAAAATCCATTGTTTAGCTTTGAATGCCCCCCCCCCCATGTTGATGCCCTAGGCAGTTGCCTGGTGTGTCTAATTGTTGGGATGGCCCTGTGCTTGATGAGCTGAATTCTTGTGAATTTTGGGAGCTTTTCTACGAATAAGAAACCCTTGATTACAGATCGGAAGTCGCCCTGACTAGTTAGCTTTAATGAATGGACTGTGGTCTACCTTTCTCCAATGTCACACAAACCATAGGGTGAATCCCAGTGTAAAGCGTAGTTACTCATGTGTTCTCTGTGGAAAGCAGGAATAAGTCCTCACATATGGGTAATGTCACAGACAGAGCCCTGCGCGGGAATGCTCTCCAGCTTCTATTGGAAGCTTTTGGGAGGCTCCAACACACCTGGGTGCCTGTCTTCCCACCTGCCACACACCATCTTTCCCTGTATAACAAAGCTGTAGCAGAATACAACTCCTTGGAGAGGTGGGAGTGCTGTGAGGACTTATTCCTGTTGTCCACGGAGAACATTTACTACAGGTGAGTAACTACGCTTTCTCTGTGGACAGGCAGGAAAGAAGTCTTCATGTATGGGACCCCCAAGCTACAGGCTATCGAAAACTAAGGAGGCTAAAAAGGCCAACAAGAGCAATAAACAAGAACTGGAGAATCAATGAGTAGTAGCAGACTCAAAATCAGCTCCCCGGGGGAACTCAACTGACTCAAAATCAGCTCCACACATCAGTGTTAATGCTTTGTAAAGAGTCTCTTTTTGGTAGCCTGGACAGACAAAAGGGCCTTGGTGGGAAGGAGTCAAACCTAATACCCCAAAAGATGCCTGAGCATGGACTGGCCAGAGTTGCTGTTGCATTGGGAGCCCCATCCAGACAATAATGTTATGTGAATGTGTGGATCGGAGATGAATTTGCAGCTCTACATATCTCCTCCATTGAGGATGAGCATAAGTTGGCCACCGACGCCACTATGGCTCTGACAATTTGAGCCATGACATGATCATCAAGGCTCAGGCCAGCTTGGACATAAGCGAAAGAGATGCAGTCTGCCAGCCAAATTGAAAGAGTGCATTTGTAAATGACAGCCCCGAGCTTGCTGGAGTTAAAAGAGACAAACAGCTGAGTGGATCTTTGGTGTGCCTTCGTTCACTCAAGATATATTTATTTTTTTTCTCTTATATACCGTGCTATTCTGCATCAGTGCGGTTTACATTGAACAAACTGAAATTACATTGAACAGGGCATTATAACTTGGAGATAACTATTTTACAGGGAACATGGGCTATGGAGGGTTAAGTGGCTTGCCCAAGACCACAAGGAGCTCCTGTGGGACTAGAAACCCCAGTCCTTCCGGCCCAAGGTTGCTGTCCTCTAGTGGGATTTGAACCCCTGACCTTCTGGCCTGAAGTACCTTGCCCCAACCACTAGGCCACTCCTCCACTCAAGATATAAGGCCAGGGCTCACTTGCAGTTCAATGTATGCAATGCCACCTTCCCCCCTGTGGGCGTGCAGCCTGGGAAAGAAGGAGGGCAGTACAAATGACTGGTTTAGATGGAAAGTGGAAACCACCTTTGGGAGGAAATGCGGATGAGTGTGTAATACCACTCTGTTATGGTAGAACCTGGTATATGGCAGGTGAGCCACCAGGGCCTGAAGCTCGCTGACACAGCATGCCAATGTAGCCACCACCAGAAAAAAGACCTTAAAGGTCAGGAACTTTGAAGGCAAGAGGTAAGCAGCTCAAAGGGCTGTGTGAATCACCCAGGAAATTGTTAACAGATTACCTTAGAAGCACAGGTCTGGGACCTGTGTAGCAAGTCAGCCTTTTCAAAGTGTTAGTTCTCTCCTGACCATGCCAACTGCTGTCCACCCCAGGCATAATCTTAGCTTTATAGGCTTTTAAATCTATTAAAGAGGGAAGGGTGGTCAAAGTCACTTTCAGGTTCACCTGGTTATCATCACCAGGAATAGATTAAGGCCCTGAGGTTAATTAATCTTGAGGTGAACAAGGTCACTTAAAGGTAATTGGTATAGTTGTTCCAGTATCCCTAGAAACTTTAAGTTCCAGTATCCCTAGAAACTTTAAGTAAACAACTTAAACAGCTAAATAAAACCTTAAAACTAAGATGCAGACAGAAGTCCAGCAGGGAGATGGGGACTATCCAGTCTTTTGCATCGAGTGTCATATGTACAATTTTTCTCAGTTGGTAGGTGCAAGGACTCTTTGCCCTCAGAGAAAGAGTCTGATCCCTGGAGGCTAGAGTAGCAGACTCGGAGGACATAAGGAAGACAGAGAGGTACATAGACAAGGGATGTAGGTCTGAAGTCCCACCTCCAATCTGGCAGCCTCTCAGTTGCCATGGAGGAGAGAGGTCGTGTGAAAGGAGAGCATTACCTTTGTATGGCAGGAAGTGATACTGTAGCTAGGACCTGTTCGCCAGGAGATGTAAAATCCTCTCGCACCAAGATGGTTTCTCCAGGGCCATGTGCGCACGAGGGAAGGGTTAGGACAGCTGTTAGTTGGTGATTCGATAATTAGGCATGTAGATAGCTGGGTGGCTGGTGGACATGAGGACTGCCTGGTAACATGCCTGCCTGGTGTGAAGGTAGCAGACCTCATGCGCCACCTAGACAAGGTTTTAGATAGTGCTAGGGAGGAGTCTGCTGTTTTGGTACATTGGCACCTCTGACATAGGAAAGTGTGGGAGGGATGTTCTGGAGGCCAAATTTAGGCTTTTAGGTAGGAAGTTGAAATCCAGAACTTCCAGGGTAGCATTCTCTAAAATGCTTCCTGTTCCACGTGCAGGACCCAAAAGGCAGACAAAGGTCCAGAGTCTCAATGCATGGATGAGACGATGGGTGCAAAAAAGAGGGTTTTGGATTTGTTCAGAACTGGGCAACATTCTGGGGAAGCGAGGGGTTCTTCTGAAGGGATAAACTCCACCTTAACTGGGATGGAACCAAGCTGCTGGCATTAACCTTTAAAAAGGAGAAAGAGCAGCTTTTAAACTAGCTAGTAATGGAAAGCCAACAATCACCCAGGAGCGCATGTCTCAGAAGAATATATCCTGGAAGGATACTAAAAAAACAGGGAAGTTAGAGCATCCTGAAAGAGAGGTTCCAACAAAGATAAAAGCAACCAGATGCCTTCAGTACATATCCAAAAGATGACAAATTACACCTATTAAAAGATAACCAGATTGATATGAATAAAATACAATACCTGTATGCAAATGCTTGAAACCTAAAAAATAGGATAAAGGAGCTAGAATATATAGCACTAAATGAAAAGTTAGATATGATTGGCATCTCAGAGTCCTAGTGGAAGGAGGACAACCAATGAGACATACTGATACCTGGGTACAAATTATATTGCAATGTTAGAGAGTGCATTGAATCACATAGGATGAAAGTTTTGCAGGAAACAAAATACACTGTTGAATCTCTAGGGATAGAAGTTCCATGTAAAAAGCAGAAGGCAATGGCAGTGGGGGTGTACTGCTGACCACCTGGCCGGAATGAACAGATGGATGATAAAATGCTAAAAGAAATCAGGGACGCTAACAAAAGTTACAACACAGTAATAATTGGTGATTTAAAATTACTCCAGTATCGAATGGGTCAATGTCACAGCAGGACATGTTAGAGAGAGAAAGTTTCTAGAAAAAATAAATGACTGCGTCTTAGAGCAGCAGGTTCATGAGCCAACAAGAGGGGAAGCTATTCTGTACCTAGTCCTTAGTGGAACATAGGATCTGGTGCAAGAGATAAGGGTTTTGGGGTCACTTGGTAATAGTGATAATAGCACGATCGCATTTGATTTAATAAATGGAAGACAGACGGCAAGGAAATCCACAGTACTACCTTTTAATTTTCAAAAGGGAGAATATGATAAAGGGACGAAAATAGTTAAGAAAAAACTAAAAGGAACAGCAAAGGGTTTACATCAAGCATGGGCATTGTTTAAAAGTACTATCTTGGAAGCCCAGACCAGATGTATTCTACGATTTAAGAAAAGTGGAAGGAAGGCCAAAAAACTGACAGCATGGTTTAAAGGCAAGGTCAGAGCGGCTGTTGCCAAAAAAAAAAAAAAGCATCTTTCAGGAAATGGAAAAAGGAGCCCAATGACAAACACCAGAAAGAACATAAGCATTGGCAAGTTAGATGCAAGGCATTGATAAGGCAGGCAAAGATAATTTGAAAAGAAGCTTGCTGTGGAAGCAAAAATGCATAATGAAAACTTTTTCAAGTAAATTCATAGCAAAAAACAGGTGTGAGTCAGTTGGACAATTGGATGATAGAGGGGTAAAAGGGATGCTGAGGGAGAAATTTAATAAATTCTTTGCTTCATTCTTTACTGAAGATGATGTAGATAAGTTACCAGTACCTGAAATGGTATATAAAGGTGATGTAGTGTAAGAATTGAAAGAAATAAATTGATAAACCTGGAAGATGTATTACAACTATTTGATAAACTGTAGAGTAGCAAATCATCTGGACCGGATGGTATACATCCAAGGGTGTTGAAAAAACTGAAATATGAGATTGCAGACTCATAATCTTTGAACTATCATTCAAATCATCTGTAGTACCTGAGGAATGGAGAGTGGCTAATGTAACTCCAGTTTTTAAAAAGGGTTCCATGGGTGATCCGGGAAACTACAGACCGGTGAGCCTGACGTCAGTACCGGGAAAAATAGTAGAAGCCATTATAAAAAATAAAATTACTGAACATGTAGATAGCCATGGTTTAATGGGAGAAAGCCAGTATGGATTTAGCCAAGGAAAGTCTTGTTTTAGTAATCTGTTCCATTTTTTTGAAGGTGTGAATAAACAGGTAGACAAAGGTAAGCCAGTTGATAAAGTATATCCGCATTTTCAGAAAGCCTTTGACAGGGTCCCTCATGAGAGACTCCTAGTGAAATTAAGAAGTCATGGGATTGGAGACAGTGCAGTATTGCGGATCAGGAACTGGTTAAAAAGATAGAGAGAGTAGGGCTAAATGGCCAATTTTCTCAGTGGAGAAAGATGAAAAAAGGGATCTGTGCTGGGCCCCTGCTTTTTAACATATTCGTAAATGACCTGGAAATAGGAATAATGAGTGAAGTGATCAAATTTACAGATGACACTAAAGTATTCAAAGATGTTAAAATACAAGAGGATTGTGAAAAATTGCAAGAGGACCTTGATAAATTGGAAGACTGGACGTCCAAATGGCAGATGAAATTTAATGTGGGCAAGTGCAAATTTATGCACCTAGAAAAGAACAACCCAAACTATGTTTACACGGTGCAAGGTATCACCTTAGAAATCACCACCTAAGAAAAAGATTTAGGCATCATAGTGGATAAATACGTTGAAAACCTTATCCCAGTGTACAGTGGTGCCCAAGAAAGCAAATAGAATGCTAGGAATCATAAGGAAAGGAATGGAGAATAAAACAAACGATATTATAATGTCTCTGTATCGTTCTATGGTGTGACACACCTTGAATAATGTGTGCAATTCTGGTCGCCATATCTTAAAAAGGATATAGCTGAATTAGAAAAGGTACAAAGAATAGTGACAAAAATGGTAAAGAGAATGGAAGGATACCCCTACGAGGAGAGGATTAAAAGACTGGGGCTCTTCAACTTGGAAAAGAGACGGCTGAGGGGGGCTATGATAGAGGTCTATAAATTAATGAATGGAATGGAATTGGTAAATATAGACTGGTTGTTTAGCCATCAAAAAGTAGAAACACCAGAGGACACACAGTGAAACTACAATGCAGCCCATTTAAGACCAATAAGAGAAAATATTTTTTTACTCAATGCGTAATCAAACTTTGGAATTTGTTACTGGAGGATGTAGCAAAAGCTGTTAGTGAAGCTGGGTTTGAAAGGTTTGGACAAATTCCTGGAGGAAAGGCCCATAAACCATTATTAAAAAAAGGACCCGAGAAATCCACCGCTTGCCTAGGGACAAGCATTGTGGAACGTGTTTGCTTCTTTGGGATCGTTCCAGGTACTTGTGGTTAAGCCACTTTTGGAAACAGGATACTGGGCTTGAAGTTCTAAAGCAGTGGTTCTTAATCCATTCCTATGGGACCCCCAGGCCATTCAGGTTTTCAGGATATCAACAATGAATATGCATGAGATAGATCTGCATACAATGGAGGCAGTGCATGCAGATCTATCTCATGCATATTCATTGTGGATTGAGAACCACTGGATTGAGAACCACTGTTCTAAAGCGAACCACCAGAGGATGAGCCAAGATGGACTTTCCCTCCGAGTCACGATGGTAGGCCCCAATTGTGCTCTGGTGAACATGGACAGAATTGGATTTGAGACCAGACTCCAAGAGGTGCAGGAGGTACTCTAGCAAACACTCAATGGAGCAATAAAAGGGATTCAGTGCACAGTCAGCGCACCAAGCAGCTAACCTTTTCCACTTAAAGGCATGAGACCTCCTCGTCGAAGCTCTCCTAGAAGCCAACAGAACCTCCACAACTTCCTTGAGCAGGTTAAGTTCAGGCAGGACTACCCGCTCAACATTCATGCCATGAGGACCAAGGATTGGATGATGGGGTGCAGCAAATATCCATTCTCCTGAGAGGAACCGGGGGGATATGCGTAGAGCAGGCCCACTCTCCAGTGCAGGAGGAAGGCATTCGGCTCCAGAGTGATTCTTGAAGTGACCCTGGAGCATAACTGACCCATCTAAGCGTTATTCCGAGTGGCAAATAGATCTATCAAGGGAGCACCCCATGACTGAAAGATCCAGGCCACAACATCCCTGTTCAGAGTTCACTTGTGTGGCTGGAGGATGGAGCTCAGCTTATCTGCCAGGGAGTCGAGGTACCCGGGCAGATAAATGGCTCTCAACGCCATACCATGAGCGATAGAAAACTTCCACAGGTGGACTGCCTCCCAGCACAGGAGATATGACCCTGTGCCCCCGATTGTTGCTGAAGTACATCGCCACCTGATTGCTGGTCTGGATCAGAATATTACGGGTGGCAAGGTGGTCCTGGAATACTCTGAGTGCATTCATAATGGCTTGAAGCTCCAGGAAGTTGATCTGGAGGAGGCTCTCCTGCTCAGACCACACACCTTATGTGTGAAGATCATCAAGATGTGCCCCCCAAATGAGCTTGGACGCATCCATCATCAGCATCCTCTGGGGAGGAGACACCTGAAAGATGAGATATCTGAGTAGGTTTGGAGAGTCCGACCACCAGCTGTTGGAAGGGCTGGAGGTGGGACTTCGGGTAGTTGATCACAAACCCCAACATCTTAAACACCTAGATAGTTAGCCCAGATGATTGCGGGACTCCATCCTGAATGGAGCTCTTTATGAGTGAGTTGTTTAAGTAGGGGTAGATGAACACACCCAGGGTCCGGAGATAAGCAGCTACAACTGGAGGCAATACATGAAGACCTGGGGCGCTGAGGCCAGGCCAAAGGGAAGCACACGGTACTGAAATTGTCAGCCCTCCCAGGAGAAATTGAAGATATTTCCTGATCCTTGAGATCCAGGGAACATAGCCAATCATTTCTCTGAAGGTAAAGGAGCACAGTTCCTAGCAAAACCATCTTAAATGTTTCTTGCACTAAGAAAGTGTGGAGGTTTCAGAGATCCAGAATAGGCAGGAAACACCCCCCCCCCATCTTTTTGGGGTGCAGAAAGTACCCAGAGTAGAACCCACCACATGACTTGAGCTGGATACATAGGCTCTATGGCGAGATTGCCCAGAAGGGTGGAGATTTCTCTTTGCAAGAGGTCTAGATGCAGAGGGTCGAGAGAATATTCTTTCGGGGGGAGGAGGGGCGGCAAGTGAGTGAGGTGCAGCATGTAGCTACAAAACCCATGAGTCCGAGGTGGTGAGAGGCCACCTGTGGGCAAAAAGGATGAGCTGCCCCTCCCCACCAGAAGGTTCCTCTTTGTGGAAATTGGTAGATTGGCTATTCTCCAGTGGAACCAGTCACACCCCCTCCTGGCTTGGGCTGCGTGGCAGCTGGGTCTTTTGAGGCTTCTCCCATTGCTGCTGATGAGGAGCCTATGCCTTTTTCTGAGAACTTTGAGGGTTTGAGGAGTACCTGCACTTAGGCTGGTAGTAAGTTTTCTTCAGCCCCTCGTACCTATTGCGAGAGGGATCAGAAGTCTTACTAGAGAGCATGGTGGGGGGAGATATACTGGTTCTCTATGTCACCAGCTTTAGCCTCCACCTGCTCCCCAAAGAGGTTTTCTCCTCTGCATGGTACATCTGCCAGCTTGTTCTACAAGACTGTTCCAAGCCTAAAGACTGAAACCAGGCAAGCCAGTGGACCCCAGTGCTCACCACCACCATCCTGTAGATCAACTAAAAGGCATCGTAAGTCGTCAGGACCATGTACTTTGAACAGTCCTTGCCATGGCCCACCAGGGCACGATAGGAGTCCAGATGCTTAGGGGAATGAATGAGCCCAGCTCATCAAGATCGAGCATGATGTCCTTCAAGAACATACTCATGTACAGCTGGTATAGGGGCGAGGAGTGAGTTTTATTGTGCTTGAATCTCTTCAGGGCAGACTCCATCACCAGAAAGTGGTGTGGAAGCTGAGGTTTCTCAAATCCTGAGGCCTTCTGGACTTGACACATCAAGTCCAGCCTCCGGCAGACAGCAGGTATCGTGAGAGGGTTCTCCCACATCCTTATCTGCAGCCTCAGCAAGATCTGGTGCACTGGCACCAATACGGCCTCCTTAGGAAGCAAAGGTTACTGGAGAATCTCTAGCTCCCCTACCCTGGGCTCATCCTTTGCCTCCAGTGAGAATGAGAAGGCCTTGGCCATGTCCATCACAAAATCCTGAAAGAACATGTCCTTGGGAGGAGACTAGGAGACTTCCGAAATTCATGTGGAGGAGAAGGGTCTGATGGAAGCTGAGAAGACCTGCTATCCGATAAGGCCTCCGATTCTACATAAGTAGCCTAGCTGAGCTCCCTCCGTCTACATGGAGAGAGAGAGAGCGAACATCGACAGAATCGGTGCGGCATTGAGTGAAAAAAGGAGGGGAAAAAAAAGACATGTTTACCAGTGGACACTACAAACACATCCTAGGGCTTCTGCGGAAAACAAAAGACTGGGGAAGATAGCGCAATGGCAGGAGGGAAGATAGGCATGCAGGCATGGTGGAGCCTCTCAAAAGCTTCCAATAGAAGCTGAGGAGTGTTCCTGCATGGGACTCCATCGGTGACATCACCCAGATGTGAGGACTTCATTCCTGCTTGTTCATGGAGAAATACTGTATTCCTCCACATTCATCCATGAAAACAGATCAGTATTTTCCATCAGAAAATTTCAAGTGTGGAACTGCAGTAACGTGTAGATAAATGCATCCTAAAACTATCACACATACTGACAGTCACTGACAAACATGCAAACTGGATGCACATTGACAGGCAGGCACAAAAACTGGCACCCATCCGAATGCCATTGATTCACTCAGAATGACACACTGTGTGTCACCGATATGCTTCCACAGTTACACACAGTCATAGATTTACTCATTCAGGCAAACATATACACAGTCTGATTTATTCACATATTCTGAGAGTCAAGGACTAAATGTAAGGATCTTTTACTAATTGGTGCTGTTGTTGCATCTAACATGCAATTAGCACCAAAACTATGGCACGTTACATGCAGCACCCTTGCATTAACTGCTGAGAGTGTGGAAAGCATTTCCCAGGCAGATAACATGGAGCCCTGTTCCATAACATGTGCTACATCAGCAACTAACGCCACCTAACTGCGCTGAGCTCACCATACCCACTCTCTGCTCCTACCCTGCCCACTGCACTTGGGTTGTGCAGTTAGTGCAGGAATCAGCCTGTGCTAACAGCCATGCCCTGCGCTAGCTGACAATTTGTGTCCCGGCTCACTTTAGTGTGTGCCAGAACAAGTGCTGCCAGGCAGTGCCCAGTAGTAAAAGACCCGAATCGACTATTTCAACCTAGGATCCTGGTTTTTGAATATACTTCATTTTTCTTGTGAGTGTTCTCTCATTTCCCTTTCTTTGATTCTTCCTCGTTGCTTCTTTTTTAATGCCCTTTTCCAGTCTTGTCTTAGCGTCTTTTCTTTCTGTGCATCTGGGTGGTATGTGGCAGGGAGGAGTGGCTCAGTAGTTGGGACAGGTTCCCTCAGGCCGGCGGTTCAATTCCCAGTTAGGGACAAGCAACCTCAGGCCGGAGGGACTGGGGTGTCTGATCCCACAGCTACTCCTTGTGGCCTTGGGCAAGCCCCTTAACCCTCCATTGCCTCAGGTACGCTTAGATTGTGAGCCCTACAGGGACGAGGGAACAAAAAGTACCTTGTAAACCGCTCTGATGCACAGCATAAAAAGGGCGGTATATCAAGTGCCATAACCATAATGGGTGTGTAGAAGTTTATGTGCCAGAATCGTGCATAAGGACCTATTCTAAAGGAAGTAAGCATGTGAACGGGCACGTTACCCGCACTTTAGATGGTCAATATTCTGTAGCATGCACGTAAGTCTCACTGTATGTACTTTTGGTAAGGGTGTGCACAGGGGCGGAGCACAGGCAGGGCTTAATTTACATATGTACGATCTAGACTATTATAACCCACATGTGTTTTCTCCCAATCTAGGAACAAGCATTTACAGCTGTTCTTGAGCAGGTGTAACTGTCATGATTACTGTAGGCTCCGGCATGTTAATACGCCCCTATTCTATAAAGTAAAGGACTCTCGTACTCTATAGAATAGGCCTCACATAAGTGCATGGCGTGTTAACTGCGTGGGAGTTTATAGAATTACTCTCATATTGTCTTTTTGGATCATCTTTTTTTCACGCACGCTCTTCTTTATTCTCCACTTCCTTCTTTCACATATCCTCATCCCTCCTAAACGTTGTTCCCTCACGCCTATTTCTCTCTATTGTGACCTCAGAGATGAATGTATTATGCATACACATTTTGGTTTTCAATCTAAGCATCTTTCTTCAAAAACAAAGTGTGAAAATGAAATATACTAAGTCCAAAAAGAGACTTCAGAAAGAGAGAAAAAATAGAGACTAAAATACAGGCAAGGTGATATTTTCAAGCCTCCGGCTGGTATGTCTGCTTTAATAAATATGAAACAGATCAAATATTTGAACAAAATCCATAATATATAACGTTGCTTCGTTCTACCCTCCACTGCCACCGTCTGGACCATGGACAACAATGGCAAACTGTTTCAAGAAAGACACGAGGAAAGCAAAGGCAAAGTGTTTACTAAAATGTTCTATGTAAAATAGTTCAAAACCTGTTCTATGTAAAATAGTTTCTAAACCCGTTCTATGTAAAATAATAGCATGCTATTATTAAATTTTGTTTACTTGTAAACCGCCACTGATCGCTGGAAGTGGCGGTATAGAAGAGATGTATAAATAAATAAATAAAATAAAAAAGGTAAAGTAAAAACATATCATATTGATTTCTCCTCTGTGGAAAGAGAAGTGAGCAGGATGTCAGAGCAGCTGTACAGAGCTAAAATGCAGCCTCTTACAAAGGAAGACGCCAAGCCATATTGTAAATAGAGACAGCAAATCACAGAAGAGCTACCAATTAGAATGAAATCAACCATCTCGGGCAATAAAAGCAACGGGAGGCATCACAACACCGATACCTGAGAAATACTGCCACTTGTTATTTCGCCATATCACTCGCCGAAAACATTACCTAGGAGATTCAGAGCAAGTCTAAACACTTCAGAAGCCATCCAAAGCCGTATGGCACTGAATTCTTTTAGACCTCAGGAGTAAAAGTTAGCTAGAGTCTCCTGACAAACTAAAATGATTTATTATCACAAAGCAGAACTAATGCATTCAGTTTTACAGCTCTCCTGGTAGTCTCGGGGAGAAGCTGCATTTATTACCTACATAATGCCCATTGCTGCGCTCTGTATTATTCATAAGACCAGCTTTCTTTTGCCATTAGAATGCTGATAAATTATGAAAAAAATGCATATTTTATATCAATTTATTACCTATTTTTTGTACACATATCAATAGATCAGGATGTAGCAGGATGAAGAAGTGGCATCGCTGACGGCCGTTGACATGCTCACCTCAATAAAGGCAAAACAAAAAGAAGGCAGAAACTATCAATACCATGACAAAGGGAGGAAGCGCGAGCACTCCTTTTTGAATATTTAGAATGGGATTTATTGAAATGTCAGCCAAGAGAGTGTTGTTTTTTTGTTAAACGGAGAGTGATTCATAATTTTCTTGCCAAATGAACTGGGATCTTCGACTAATCACAGTGTGATGGAAATGAGTTTTGTATCCTTGAACAAGGTCCGCCAATCTAATTTTAGAGGCAGGGGGACTTGTCAGGCAAATGTCCCTCTCGTATCCATTTCCAAATCACAGAAGAGGGGATGTTGCATGACAAGTAATCAGACCTGGGGTCTTGTCTACTTTCCTTTATTTAGTTGAAGATGTAATAATAGTGCCACGGGTGACTGTAAAAACAGACTTCTTGGCGGTCTGCAAAGCAATAATAATTCCAGTTATACAAAAAGACATCCACACACAATAATAATAATTAAAACATATAACATAAAAGGATAAAAGGATAACACAAAATAAAATAAAGGATAGCTCATCACACATTAAGGGAGGGGATGCATAGGACTATATCATACCATTAAATTTGTATAGGGGTTAAACAGAACACAAAGATATCCCAGATAATATTGTATTGACAGATAACCAATAAACACACTGGAAAAGCCCAGATCTCCCTTTTGCTTATTTTTTTTTATATGAGCTCTAAGTGAATATCCTAAGGAAGACAGTTCCAAAGTGTTGAAGCATTATAGGCAAAAGTAAGCTGACGAATCCAGCATACAATGTGAGATTACCAAAAGTGAGCCTGGGATGATCTCGGATGTCTCCGTGGATTGTACAGAATAGAAAAGGAGAAAGATACAGTGGGTAGACTGAGCAGAGTTCTTTAGTAAGCAGATGGGTGACATGCCACATTATTATGGATTTAATTCAAATATTTGGTCAGTTTCATATTTATTAAAATGTTAGGCTCATGTTTTAACGATGGGTTTTCCATTTATGGAAACGGACAAACAGCTGAATAAAGACAGACATAGCAGAAGTCATGCTTTTGGTCTACTGTTTCCTCATGGAGACCCCCCTCACCCTGAACAGTTCTTGCTTTTTAAATTCTCCAACAAAGCATCCTCTGTGAGAGCCACATCTTAGGTGTAGCATAGCCTAGTGGCTACTATATAAATAAGCACCAAATTACTATTACGGTTTTGCCACAAGGCCTTCTCAGAGACACCATTTAGTTTTTACTGAATGGTGCAAAGAACAATGGTTTGCTCTGAAAAATCACTTTAGATTCCAGATCCTAACCTTGTGCAATTCCAGTACTGAGCAGACCACCAGTTCAGTACCACGGATACAGAGTTTAGTGTCACAGGCGAAGAATGACAAATTCATGTCACTTTGGATATTTCCATAGCCAGAGTGTATTTGTGTCTGCTGCATCACCCAGCCTTTTCCCCTGGCAGCAAGTACAGTAAAGACAAATCTCCAAGTCTGATGAATTAAACTAGGCATGCCTTCTACAACTGATTCTGAAGGGCAGACATCCAGCAAGCCGTCACATCTTGCCCGGATGGATTCTAAAGAGCACATCAGAGTAAACACATCCAAGCGTTGAATGCATTTGCTGTTGCCTTGCTTGTGTTACTGCTATTATGATTTGTGTAGGGCCATCAGCTATATGCAGCGCTTTATTGAAGCACCGACAGTCCCTATTCCTTGGTACATGCAGTCGAGTCAAAGCAGATAGACAGACAAGGTACACAACAGAAAACAAACAGAAGTCTCAGAGTTAAAATGGAAAGGCCATGATCGGGAAGAATATGATATCCTATTAAAATATGAAGATGCTGCAAGTTGGGATGAAAAATACAGTCTTTTTATTTATTTATTTAACAACTTTTATATACCGTGCTATTTGTTATCAGTGCGGTTCACATATAACAAGGGTGCACAGTCAGAAGACTGTTCTGTGCTTACATTGTAACAGGAGTTTAAACTTGGAGCTTACATTGTAACAGGCGTTTAAACTTGGAGCAACAGGGTAACTATAAACATATGTACAAAATACAATTAGATTAGGTTTGTATATGCAAGAAGGGCTAAGACAATTATACAATACAAAAGTGCTGAACTGCCTTCGAACTTCCACCTACCAACGCCATCAATGTAACTGACTTTAGCACAGAAAGGTCATTCATTTATCTTAAAAATGTTCGTAGTAGTCACAAATATCTTGCTAAGCGATAGCTTCCATTTTCTCTTTGCTTAGATATAATGATTGTATCAATACAGAGTTTGTTTTTCTTGTATTCTATGAGCGGCTTATCTGAAAGAGAAAAAACATTGATTTCCCTTCCCAATTGTTGCCTTCCAGAATATCGCAAGGGCTAAGTGACAGACCTACAATGACATGTGACCTTGAAAAATGCTGTCTGACTTTCGTGATGACCCGATTTTCCTTGGGAGGCTCTGTGGAGCTCCTAGCAACACAGCAGTAACCCACATCAGAAAACTATCACATGCAGTTTAGCACAGCAGGGAGTGACTGATTAGCATGATGAGTGAGTTACCTATACACATGTACGGAGCGCATCTTGCCCACAGCTGAGCGGAGGTTACTAAGAATAATGCAAGAAAGCCTGCCTTCCGCATGCACCTGCCTAACCTGCCCTCATTTGGCCTAGTACACAGATAAAGTCTGTCTAGAATCTTAAAATAATCTTTTCTTCAGTTCCTCCTTTCCCTTATTCAATGATGTAAGAGATGTGCAGTTCCCAAATCGCAAGGCCAAAAACCTAAGTAAATAAAAACATCTTTTCCCAATGGCATCGACCATAACGCAGAAACAAACAGCAATGGATATTCTAATCCCAGGCTTCAGCAATCATAAACTCAGAAGAAAGAACATCCTGCCACCTGCTGGTAAAATTATGGCTTGTTCTCAACACCGCTGGAAATATCTGTTCAGAGTGCTCTCAGATACAAGAGTGCTTTGTTTTCAAATAGGAACATGTTCATAACATAAATGTGCATTAAGCTGTATTATAGCATATTTCTATGTATGTGGCTAAAGAAGTGAAAATGTACTTTTATTTCTTGTTTCATTTTATTTCGTTTTCAGTTATTTACAAATACAAAAATAGCAGATGCTAAAAATAAAATTTAAAAAGCCAAATTTCTGTGTGTGTCATTTGTTTGTTTTGCTGTGCTTTTCATTTAAATTTCAAAATGAATGTGCGGTCATACTTGAAACCTGGCCAGAAGACATTCTTATTATTCTTATTATCACTCATTTGCTTTAATCAGCATTTTTTCTTCTTCCCATTCTTATGTCCGTCCACAAAAGTCGTGTTTCGCAGATTTCAGTTCTCATGAGTGGGCCTCAGCAAGATTCCTAACCATGTGGCAGTCATCCTGTATCAGAGCAGGCCAAAATGTGTTGCATGGTCTGTCCCCAGGGCCGATGCAAGGACTGGAGGTGCCCTAGGTGGTCCCAGCATCCTGCCACACCCCATTCCCCCCCCCCACTGGTGCCCCTCTCCAGGGCCAACAGAGTGGCAATTGCCTCTGAAACCACGATGCAACACTTGCCCTCTGTCTCCGGGCTGCGCCGTGGTTTCACTTTGTTCAGTCTGCCACTTTGGCCCTGGACTTTCGGTTTTGTATAAACCAGAAATCTGCAGCAGACAAAGCACTGAAGCGGCAGAATGAACAGAATAAAAACACGATGCGGCCCTGGAGGTGGAGGGCAAGTGCTGCGTCATGGTTTCAGAGGCAATTTCTGCCGCTGTTGGCCCTGGAGAAGGGTGCCGATGTCAGCAAAAGGAGCAGGGGTGCCCCCGGAGGACCAGCATTCTAGGTGACTGCCTGCTTCACCTAATGGTAGCATTGGCCCTCTCTGTCCCTCACCCCATTTCTCAGGAATCAGCTGTTGTAGCATATTCCTATTTCACTATGTCAATTCTTGATCTGCCTACTTAGGTTCGGAGGCCATTTAAGGCCTGCCAAGAGTTCAGTCCTCTTCTACCCGTGCAGAAAGCTGCTTCATTGCTCTGATTATCTATTCTAATCCTAGCAGAAAAATCTTCAGGTCTCACTGGCCACATCTCCTCATGTGGCGTTAATGTCCTCTGTTATCATGACCAAGTTCCTATATGACATTTTTGTGTCCATGTGCGAATGTAGAGATGGTTTATCTCTACATTCGCACATGGACCATTGGCTTGATTTTGTGGAAGGGTTCAGTCAAACTAGTGCACAGCAGGCCGGGAATATTGTAATATTCCCCTAGCATATTAGTTTGGGTCCTGAGGGCTTTTACTATGAAATTAAACTAGTAACTTCTGAACAGACAAGAAATTGTATACCTTTGCAGATGAAAGAAAAACCATCTTAAAAATGCCTAATTATCTTCAAATACTGGAATGGCTTAAATAGCTATGCAATGGGAGCCTTAAAATATTTCAGTGGCAGCAGAACACCATTTTGGTTGGGAGGGCCAAACAAACAAACCTCTGGTGGGGCTCAAAAAAAACCAGTGGTTGGACCATGTTCTTTGTGGTCCACCCAGTTCCGCTGCCTATGAAATATTAGGTAGGACTAACACTCCAGGTGAATCTTAGAAAATCTGTAACATCTGCAAACCTGTGATTATCCAAGAACCTGGTTTTGTCAAAATAAACAGTGAATCAATGATACCTCACCATCATCTCAAATAGCTAGGTGGATGTTGCAAACCTGGTGGGTTTCCCTTCATAGCATATGTAGCCAGTCTCTGGGAGAACTGTGGCCACAACTCTAGGGACCTACAGAATATGCGCAGAGGTGGAGCCTTTCTTTTGCCACCTGTTTGAGGTCCTAAGAAGCCGGGGAGGGGAGAAGGCTGTTCTTCAAAGTCCATGTTCACTGGACAAACACTCTATGTTCCCAGTGTCTAGTGCCTTTTCTCTTAGGCCTCCAGTCAAAAATCCACTATCACTCTTCAGAAGACTGGGCATTAGGGATGTGTCAGGCAAAAAACATTTGATTAGTTTTGTTTTGTTCATGACTTTTTCTCAATGTCTGGGAGAATTTTCAGTTCATTTCACACATTTGTTTTAACAGGGAATTTTCAGTGTACATTAAATTGATTTAACCCACACTAAACAGTGAATTAAGGTGTATTGTTGATTAGTGCATATACATCAATTTAGCGTGCACAAAAATGTTTAAGGCTCAGTGTAATGGGTTATATAGAATGTTACCCATCCCTCTCCAAAGGGGTTATCAATAGTCCCCTTTAAGAGAGTCTGCAGCCCAGAGTTCAGGGCTAGAAGGGCGTGGCTCACAGGGGGAGGTTAAGAACCCAGCAGGATGCAGGAGGGCGAGAGGCTCGTGGAGCTAGAAGTTCTTCCAAGGCAAGTAATGCAGAGGAGTTCTGAGATAAGACCTTTAACTGGGGCTGGAGGAAGGGCCGGGAAAACCAGCTTGTGGAGGTTTAACAAGCTGGGACAGAAGGAAAGCTGCTTTTGTTTTCCCTGAACTACTGACTGTTCTGGGTTTTGCTTTGTGGAGGTTTAACAAGCTGGGATAGAAGTAAAGCTGCTTTTGTTTTCCCTGAGCTGCTGACTGGCCTGTGTTGTAAACCCCTTCCCACTACACACCACACTACCACAACTAGTAAAAGGGCCCCTCAGATTATTACTAAAGTGCACTAAAGTGTCCTCCTGTAGTTACCACTTATTGTGCTAAGTGGCCATTTTACTGAAGTGCAATTATTTTTGCCCAGAAAGCATGTTTTGGATCAAAATCAACACTTGTTAGGTGCCACTGCACCACAGTAATTGTTGGGGATGTAGCTAGCATGTGCCCAACAGCTACCATGCAGGTAAACCCCTCAGTATGCATTCCAATCCTTGGAAATTACCGCGTGTACACCTAACTCCACTTATTGAAGAGGCAGTAGGTGCACCTGCGTTAACTGCAACATTGGTGATTAGCACATGCTACTAAAGCCTGCCCTTAACCGCAATGTTCAGTTAATTCCCATGCTCTGTCCCAATCGCGCTCCGTCACCGAATGTGCAGTTAAAAAACATTTCAGCACGTTAGTTGTCCTGCTATGCATTACCAACTATCACGTGCCCGTGAAAGTGGTTCAGTTGTGCTAAAATGTGCATTAACCGCATAACGCACTTTAATAAAAAGGCACCTAATGCTTCATTCATAATTAGCACAGGCGCATTTAACATCACCCAGAGGTAGCATTAAATGCACCCACGCTAATTGCAACATTTACAGTGTGTATTATCGCTATGCTCACCAGAATGTACAGTCAGTGTCCACTCTCTGCGCCTAACCTGCCCATTTCCTGCCTCATCACACGCTAAGCAATGAGCATGGGAGTTTTACTACACTAGCTGTTTGGCACACACAAAACCCTGTGGTAAACATGACCACACTTTGGCAAACACGCACTAATGAATGCAAATCACTACTATATATGATTTTTTAAAAACTTCTCAGCGAATTAAGGACATTAAGAAAGTTCATCTTCTGAATTTGAGAGATATTAGGCAAAAATACAAAACAAACAGAACCAAGACGACACTGGTTCTCTCTTCTTCCTTCATGCCCCCCCTTCTGATTGGAGACTTATTCCTGTTCTCCACTTAGACTCTTTCATGCTTATTCCTAACTTCATCTGGAATTCTCTGGATCCTCTGCCAAGATTTCCTTATCTTGGCCCTGAAAACTACTTCTAAGCACCTTGTATTCTACTTTTCTCTCCACTATAGATTCACTCGAACCCAAGGGAACTCCAATGCGGCCGTCTTCCTCAACTTACAGCTTTGGCCAAGCACCATGCTCCCAAGACATAGTTTCCTTTTCCACAGAGGTAGCTCACTTTTGGTGCTCACTTCAGTTTAAACTCCAGCCAGTCTACACTTTGCCTGTGACATCTAACCTTCAAAAGTCACTCTTTGCAAACCTCAATCCACTTTCTTTTCCAGGCCAGAAGGGAGTTATTTATTTTAATTTATTTAAGAGCTTTTCTATACCGCCCCTTCCAGAGAGCAAGAGTGAGTTACAATGAACAAAATCAGATACTTTAAACATGGGTGAAACTAAGAATTGCTCATGACATATTTACAGAGAACATATTTTACATTTTTTTACAGATATTATATAATCACGGGCAACATATTTTCAGGGGTGTTTTGTGTTCATAATAAAAATAATGCTTTTTGAAATCTCCTATGATATTAACAGTGATGTGTAGAGAGGGATATACCCAAATGTTCCCTTTTTTCCCTTTACACAAAGCTCTGTTTTGATACTTAAGGGTCTACGTTCCATATAGCCTGAGGCACCTTCTTTTATAAATCTACTTCTGTCCTCTCTTCTCCAAAAATGCCTCTCCATATAGGTACAATAACCTCAACACTCCCTGTGGGACAACCAGCTATAAATTCATGGCCCTATTTTTCATCACCTTCTAGCAACAGGGGCAAGTGGTTGGTAGCGCTGTAGTAAAACAGTATCCAATTTGGAACATTTAGTGGCAGGCATCACATGTACAAATCCACACATCTCTATTCAGATACTAACGGCCCAATGTTCAAAAGCACTTATAGGTTGAGTGCAGTGCTGATTGTCAAAATACACATCCGAAAATTATACATATAATACAAGCCACTACATTTTTTAAAAATGTAATGTAGTAATGGGACTGATTTTATAAAGGGCATGTGGAATATCCCTTTTTCTAAAATAATGATGTGTGTGAATGGAAACTTATGTGCATGCTTTAGTCAGGGCCTCTATTTATGCACATCAATTATAGATTATTCTAACTTTCCTCCAAATCTAGGCACGGGCATTTACGTCTGCTTAAGAGCGGGTATAACTGCCACGACTAGGTTCAGGTACGTCAGTACATTCCTTTTCTACAAAGTACGCTCATACTTTACTTTATAGACTAGGCCCCACATACACATATAGCAATGTGCAATAACTGCATTGGAGTTTAGAAAATAATCCTCGTTGAAGGTAATTTTATATACCTCCACACAGTGTCTGGAGTAGCTGCATCTGACTAGACTGACAAAGACACACACATAGGTTATAATATTCTATAACCTACGCACATCAATTTAGATGCTACCTACACTCTGCGCACATGCCGCCTCTGTGCACACCCCTTACGGAAAATACAAAGGATGGAACTCATGCACGTGTTTACAGATTAGTGACTGCCCGAAATGCATGCATAAGTCCCCATTCACTCATGCCAGTCCTTGGGAATGGGGACTTAATGCCTGCTTCTAGCACATAACTGTTCACGTGCGCAATATAGAATCAGCCCCTTAATGTCCAGATTTATACATACAGTAGTACAGGGGCCATGCATTCCGAGACATTCTGAGGATGGTGCTTCTTATACATGTGGGGAGTAATTTTATATCAGGTCACCTAGGTTGAGAGGGCGAGAAGATGCCTATTTCTAGCCTCTTTGATGAAGGCACATAGGCTGTAAGGCTCTTTATAAAATACTAGGGGGACATCTTGATACCCTGTCCTTGCTTGGATTTAGAGGGTCTGTCTTGTCCTGGTTTTCTTCCTATCTCTCGCACCGCACTTTTAGTGTATGCTTTGGTGGATCCTCCTCTACTGCTATCCCACTTTCAGTCGAGCTACCCCAGGGCTCTGTCTTGGGACCTCTCCTTTTTATCTCTACACTTAGGGGCTTGGTGTACCTCTCCTCCCATTGTTTTCAGTACCTCCTCTATGCTGATGACTCTCGGATCTACTTCTCTGCACCTGAAATCTCTCCAGGAATCCAATCCCAGATCTCTGCCTGCTTATCCGACATTAATGCCTGGATGTCTCACCGTCATCTGAAACTGAACATGGCCAAAACTGAGCTCCTTATCTTTCGCCCTAAGCCCACCTCCTTTCTCTGTTTCTGTGGATAACACTCTAACTCCTGCTTGTCTCCTCAGCTTGCAACCTTGCAGTCATCTTTGACTCCTTCTCCTCACACATCCAACAGATAGCTAAAACCTGTTATTTCTTTCTCTATAATACAGTCAAACCTCGGTTTTCATGATTAATCCATTCGAAAGAGTCTGACTAAAACCGAAACGTATGAACACTGAAGCAATATTTACCATAAGAAATAATGTAAATCCAATTAATCCGTTCCAGACACCCAAAAATATTCACAAAAAATACATTTTATAGAGAATAACTATATTTTTACATACAGAAAACAATGAGAAATAAATATAAATGACTAATGAAATGGATAAATGAACATTTAACATCACTGAAAGCAAGCTAAGTACAGTACTGTACAGTACAGTATGTTAACATCTGGCCTTAGCCACCCCTGACAAGCTGCTGTGCCCAGCTCTCTTCGGAATCACATTGGATTCAGCCCATTAAAATACCTTTACATTATCTGCTCAATGCTTCAGAATGGCAGAAAATCTTAATGATATAGCTTCAGACGTACCCTGCAAGAGAAAGAACTGCCTCCCACATTCATGCAACATCTCCTGCTTACGTTGACAGCTTTTCTTCCCTGCTACCTCCGAACCTGAGGGAGCGCTCCAGAGAACGGGCAGGCGGTGGACGAGATCGGGGCCTTTCTCTCTGCGCAATCCTTGCCTCTCTAACTCTGACCAGGCTCGAGAATGTGTTTCATTTACATGCTCAGCTGGCTTTCGCTTCTCATCACGCTGGCGATCGGTGAGTCCGGGGGGCAGTGCTGCCGGGACCGTTCTGGCAGTGTATACAGACCGGTGTGCAGCGCGAGGGTGTATGTATTTACAGTACTGTACTTTACGAAAACCGAGGCGATGTACGAGAACCGGGACAAAATCTCAGTCAAAAAAGACGTTGAAAACCGAAGCGATGTATGAAAACCGGGACAAAATCTCAGTCAAAAAAGACGTTGAAAACCGAAGCGTATGAAAACCGGGGCAAATGAAAACCGAGGTTTGACTGTATTGGCAAAATGCATCCTTTCCTTTCTGAACAGACTACTAAGACCCTTATCCATTCTCTAGTCACCTTCTGTCTAGACATCATAATAGTGTCTAACATAGAAAAAATACATCATAGGAACGAATGCACTTGAATTATTTTATTCTTTTATATCTATAGGATTGAGGCACATTCATATATAGTTCTGCTGATAACTTTCAGTTAGTATAATGCTCACATGGGGAAAACATCCATAAAAGCATATCATTTGTATTTATTTTATAACGCATTTACCGAGACCATCTAACTTAAACCATATTTTGATTTAAATTTTAATTCTAGTAGAGCATCCTATTGAAGGAGGGCCAACACTTTAAATTCCTCCTCCACGGTTCATCATTGGTCATTTTTTTTATATACCGACTCTAATGGCAACATAGATGCCTTCATAAACTAGAGGCCAGGTATTCAAAGGGATTAACGCAGCAGAACTGCTAAACATGTCAATCCCCCAGGCCGAGATGTTACCACGGTTCACACCTCTGCATGCCCGGATGCTAATCAGTTGGTATCGGAGCATTCTGGATGTGGCACCCAGTGATAACTGGCCACTGGCGATATTGAGCCACTGCCTGGTTATTCCTAAGCGATGAAAGTCAGAGCAAACCTCGGCACTGACTGTCTCCCAGCATTGACTAGCCAGGTTTAAACTTTAGCACCGACGGTGGTTAACCACTTCAGCAGCGAATATCGGGCCCTAGGCTCTCAATGCTATCCTTCTTAATGCATCTGCACAGGTGAAGGTATAAATGTGGGCGTGTGCAATCACTTGTGTACACGTATTTTATAAAATATACATGAACACCACAATCTGCCCCAGCATCACCCAAACGACACCTCTAGAAACATCTATGTACAGATTGCATTAAAGTGCACATCGTCAGCACAAATACTTGTATGCGTGTGTGACCCCATACATTATTATACTAGCCATTTCCCCCATATAAAAGATGCTTTCCGTGTGGATAACGTTTTATAAAATTGCCCCCTGGTGTACATCGGTTCAATGTGACTTTGCTCTTCAGTTTATGGTTGAAAGCTATAAATGATTGACACTACTTTATTAGGTGAAGGCACTTAGACTATTGACCCTTTAAAACACTTTTTAAACAGTTGTAAAGATTTAATTCTCATTTCTGAAGGCGAATGATCCATTATTGGCAAGTTGCTTTTTTAACTAGCATGTCAATCGGGTCAATCATAAAATCCATACATAAGAGTTTGCTATAAGCATTTTATGGCACACGTGTGAGAACAGCACGGGACCACCAGCAATTCTGAACCGATGGAAATTACCTCTTGCTAAATGTTAAAAAGACATTGCAAAATCTTTTTAACTTATATTTTTGATAATGGCATGGCTGTTAATGTTTAACAGATTCATTGGTGGAAGTTCTAGCAGGATATGCTAGCAGTTTTCTCCCAGGATCGTCATTACAATATGTTAGTCGGCTTTAACAGCTCGTTTTACATAAGGCTATTGCTCAACAGTAATACCTAGGAGCAGTATTTGGGATCTAGGCAAACCAGGTAATGAAAGAGCTCAAAGTCAGAACTGTTGTGGCAGTGGCTGGGGCTAGACTGGGAAGAGGGCATTAAAGCCAGGACTGGAGGTTGAAACAGAGCTAGACCATGCATATTTTGATTGTTAAAATAAACACACAAATGTCCTTAATAATTATTTCAAGAGATTGTATTGATTTAAAGATGCAAGGTTTTAGAGAAAATGAAAGGATATAAGGAAGCAGAATTATCAAAGTCCAGTGTAGCACCCATCCCCTGGAATATCTTGCCACATTATCTAAGGGTGGAAATCTCTATGAAAGATTCAAAAGCAGCTTAAAAACTTTCTATTTCCAGCAGACATTTGGCGACCTCTCCGACTGATGGTGGCCAAGATTATGCCCACTTTGCCTTTTCGCTCTTTTTCTTCCTTTAATGTTAACCAGTATTTTATTTTTAACCTTTAAACTTATTTACCTGTATTTTAAGTTTATTATTAATTCACATAACTTTACTAGATTACTTTATTAGATTATATTGTATCCCGCTTTGCTGTATTTTGAAAGGAGGCTAATCCAGGGCCGACTCGTGGCGCCCTGAGCAAACCAACCTTTGCTTTTGCACCCCCCCCCCTCCAAATTGGGGCCAGTCTTGCACAAATAGGGGTACATTTTCAGCTGGCGTGGTCACTCACTTATGTTAAATGCTGGTGTTGCCATTTAACTTAATCCATATATTCCATGTCACTATCCATATAGGTAGTGATGCTAAATATATGAATCGTACGATCACCACGCCAGCACTGTCTGTTTAGTTGAGGCCTGCTATTTGACACCTTATTTGAATAGTGGATGAATTGATGCTATCTGTATAATATTCTGGCCTACCCTGGCCTACAACTATCCAGATAATATCTGGCCACTTAGCAATTTTAACAGCCCGATATTTTGCATATGTATCTCAAAAATGCATGGATGGGCTAATTATGTGTTTCCAGTCTGATAGGGCATAATTATTTATTCTAATGAAATGGTCCTAAGCCAAGCAATAAAACTCACAGAAGTAAGGTGTTTCACGTTACTCAATATATAAAAAAGATGCTAGTCAAACTCTGGTGTCACATCAATGACACCACCACAAACTCCCTCCACTGCCAGATATTACTGTATGTATTATAATACAAAACCCTGCAAATGGATACTGAAAAACTTACCGTACCATGGGGTTATTTTTAGGGTTGCCAACCGGCCGGTTTTTAGCAAGCCTGGCTGGTTTTAAAGGGCCAGGCCGGCCGATGGCAAAATACTAAAACCGGCCATTGAAAAGTCAACATTTTGCTCTGGCAGGAATGGGGGCGGCTCTAACTCTCTTTGTCCCCCTGTAACCTCATCCTCTTTGTCGATCCAGCCGCAGCTCCTGTATCCTACAGAGCCACGGCTGCGATGACGATAATGAAAAACAAAACACACAGTTGCACAGTCACCATGGAGCCTTCCAGCCTGTGCTCTGCTGCTGTGTCCCGTCCCCAAAAGGAAGTTTCACTACAGGGGGTGGGACTCAGCCACAGAGTGCAGGCTGGAAGGCTCCACGGTGGCTGCACACCTCTTTGTTTTGTCTACGGCAGCCACAGCTCTGTAAGATGCAGGAGCCACAGCAGGATCGGAGGAGAGGTGGGTTTTTTTTTTTTAATTATTGTTTCTATCGCAGCCACGTCTGCTGAATGTGGGGGTGGGGAAGAGAGAAGGTGGATCAGTGGGGGGTAGGGCCGAGAGGAAGAGATGCTGGATGGGGAGCAGAGAAGATAGATGGAGAGATGCTGGATCATGAAGAGGTAGAGGAGGATAGAGGGGTGTGCTGGACACAGGGAAAGGGATGGGAAATAAGGAGACAGTGGGAATATACAGGATTGGAGGGAGAAGGAACAAAGTTGGTAGTGGCATATGGTAGGTTGGGAGAAGGGGGATGCATGTTAGAAGGATCTGATACTTGGTGATGGCACAGGTATGCCAACTGACCGGTTTTAGGCCAGCCTGGCCAGTTTTAGGGACTGGAGGCTGGTGGTTGGAAGGACTGTAAAATCTGCCAACAATGGGCCAGTTTTCTACTGACCACCAGTCTTGGCCCGCCCCCCCCCCCCTCCCACATCATCAGCCCGGCCTGCCCTTGCTCTGCTGCTTTTCCTGTTCTGTTGGCATTGACGGCAGCACCAGCTGACCTCCAATTTAAAAAAAAAGAAAAAGAAGGTGGGTCTTTGCAACGCCGGGCTTGCAAGTCTGGTCCTTCCTCCTCTGACATAAGCTCGTATCAGAAGGGATGGAACCAGACCATCCATCCAAGAGTGCAGCTGCCAAGACCCGCTGTTTTTTTCTTTTTAATTGGGGGTCCGCTGCCACCACCAATGGAACAGGAAAAGCAGCATGGGAAGGGAAGCCAGCTGGACCTAGACATGTGAGTATAGGGACTGAAGGCGGTGCTGGGCAATGGGGGATAGGGCAGAAGGGGTATACTGGACATGGGAGTAGAGGTGCACATGAGGAGATGCTGGACATGGGGGGATAGGTACACAGGGGGATGCTGGACATGGGGAGAGGGGAAAAACAATCTGAGAAGGGACCCTAAAGCCCGCTAGCAATCTGTGCCTTTTTCAGTCTCAGACAAATCTAAGGCCCTACATATTTCTATTTTCACTTTGTGGTTTCTTATTTCCAAAGACCCATCTGTAATACTGTATGTGTGTGTGCGCATGGAATTTCTGTTTAAGAATGAGTAGTAATCTGGCTTGTTCAGCTCTCCTAATAGGTTTATTGATACTTTAGGACCCACTGCAATATTTACAGTGCTGTTTTTTACTAGGTAGGGTCCTTGTGTGAGTTTTGTAAAGGAGTCCTGGCATGGTAGATTTGTTCTTGGTTCCGAATGACTTATGTATTAATTCCAGGGCTGGCCCAACCATCGGACGATTACTTTTAGGGGTCGGTAGAGGATGCAATAGAGTGGAGGAGTAGCCTAGTGGTTAGTACAAAGGCTTGGTAACCAAGCAACCAGGGTTCAATTCCCACTAGCACTCCTTGTGGCCTTGGGCAAGTCACTTAACCCTCCACTATCTTGGAAGAAAGGCCTGGCAATCTACTTCCAGTGACACTGCCAAGAAAACCCAGGAGCTTCTGGGTTGTCAGGACTGATTCAAAGGCACACATTGCATTTTTTTTGCAGAGGATTCAAAGCTAAACAAATTCTGACAGCCAGGGGGGGACATACAGATTAAGATTTGCGTAGAGTGCCAACATTTTGAATCAACTCTGGGGCTCACCCTGATTAAATTCACAATACGCTTGATATTGAGGGGTTTTTCTCTCATATTGTAAGTTTTAGGGGGAAGGTTCTAGCTCTGCTCTGCTCAGATTGTTGGGAAAATGCCATACGGGGGAGAGCATGCATGTGTTGGAGAGGCCTGAGAAGGGAACTGTGGTTGAATAGGTGCTGAAGAGTCCAAACTCTTGTACCCTCCACCCTTGATATAGCCTGCAGACTCTAAAGCCTGCACGCATTGTTGCCCCTTCTGCAATTATTTTTTTATAGGCTGGCAGGGGGTGGGGCAGGTATGGGCGGAGCATGGCTAGCCACAGGTGACTAGCTTTTGTCTTTCAAAAAGTTGGCAACCTAGTTACTTTAGAAGCCCTAGTCATGAGTTTGATGTCTCAAAATGGGCAATTAGATGTGCAAAGCATGGAGACACACCAAGTCAGGGCCCATTGAAGTTTCTATGAGCAAAGCTCTTGTTGATGGCCCGGGTGATTTTGACCTGGAAATGAAGACGCCCATTGACTGACAATGGAGGATTGGTGAGAAAGGGTGAGGGAGGCTCTGAAGTTTGACAAAGCCACTTTTGAGTTGCAGGGGAAGAGGTGCCACTGGGACAAAATCTGGTCACCCTGGGTGTAGCGGGGCAAGGGAGAGGGTGGGGGGCAAGGGACCACAAATAACTGCAATGACAGTTAAAAACTACAATGACAAGCCAAGATTAATCCCGTACCCAGATCAAATGTTTCTCCTCCCTCTTGCAACTTTGAAAAGTGCAGGATGTTCCACAGGTTTCCTGAACTAAAGGGAATTCCAGTGGAGGTTAATAGGTGATAACATAAGAATATTGTCTGCAGTCACTAACTGGGGATGTTCCAGTAGCATTTTATTACAAAATTATTATTATAGATTTTATACAGTAGTCGGTCCAGGTCCTCCTCCAGCTGTTGTCCAGCTGCAAAGATTAAAAAAAATAGTACAGAACAAGATGAAAAGGAGAATCTGAAGTATGATAATAGGACCAGAAATTAGGCCATCAGGAAATAAATGACTTGAGCTAAGACCAAATAGCAGGAACATAGTAAGAGAACTATGTTCCTGAATTGTCATTATAAGGAGAGGCTACTTATTTAAGGAGACGGATGGATGGGGGGCAAAAGCTGTATATTTTCTCTTGTTTCTATTGATCTGGAAAGTGCCTGCCTGGAGGAACACATAATCCCTGTCTTGAGACCACGTCTGACGATGCTGGCGGCTACCTGTGGCCTAGGTTACATCAATGGAGAAAGGAAGTTAAGTGTGCAGCCGTTATATTGAACACTTATTTATTGGTTTTCTAACCCGTCTCCAGACACCTAAGGAAACTTACAAGGTTACACAGTAGCATTAATAAAATTTAAGAGCAGTTTCACCCATTTGACAACAAATTGGACCGTTTCAGGTTTATGGCATAGCAAAGCAGAAAGTAGAGTCAGATTCAGCAAACGAGGAGACTTTATTGGATGTCACCTCCTAAACAGTTGAAAGCTGTGTAAGTAAGGAAGCTTTCAGGGAAGCTGTTCTTTTGCTGGGGTTTATGTATGAAACCGCACTATTTTTAGTGCTAAATAATGACATTAGCTCTTACCATTGTATTTATGAAGAGGCAGCATGTTTTCCACAGGTGCATTGCCTAAGTAATTTTGTCACTACCTTTGGTGCTGAAGTCAAAAGACAGCATGCAGAATTTCCCATGATAGGTCAGTGTGTTGGAATCTGTAGCCTGCCCTCTACCCCCACTATGTAGTGAATCCCCAACTGGGGTCCCTGTGTAGGGTTTTTCTTTATTGAGTTTTAAAGATGGGTAGTAGGAATTGCAACAGCTGGGGGAAGACCAGGAGAATGAGACGACCCCTCCCTGAGGACTGGGTACAGCCCAAGGAACCAAGACTAAGCATTGGAGCCACAAGTTAAGTGCGCTCCAACATGTTTCTTATACCTGGACCGTGGTAAACATTATTGGGGAATACAAGCATTTTTGAAGGAGGCACTAATCTTAGTGACTGGAACAGTTCTTGGGATAATTGAATTGGGAAGTAAGAAAGCATACAGAGAAGCACACATAGTACCCATGGAAAGATACACATAGGGGCATATTTACTAAGAGTTGTGCCAGTAATGTTTGTGTGGGCCAGGTTAATAGTACTAGAGGTCAGGGACAACTTCAGGGGGCATGAACTTCATTTTCCTGCAATTAGTGCAGGCCCAGGACATGGCACGGCATAGACCACGCTTAATGCTACCCATTGAGGTGATGTTAAGTGCACCCATGCTAAGGGCAAGGGCAGTCAGTGTGGGCCATTTACGCCTGCACTAGCCGTGATGTGCCAGCAATGCCTACGTTCCATTCCTGTCCTACCCAGTCCCCGCCCCGACCTTGCCATGACATGCATTACTAGGGCGCATAGAATTTTTTGAGCAAGGGCTCGCACTACTTTTTAGCATGGCACCCAAACTCCTCACTAAACCCTGCACTACTGGGCAGTGTGGTTTAGTAAGCATGCCCTATAGAGTATACTTCCCTAAATCTGGAGGGAGGGGTTGTCATAAAGTCTAGAGAACTTGTAAAAGTAAAAAAGACACAAAGTATCAATACTTCAGGGCTACAAAAAGTTCAAGAAAAAAAGTAACGCGGTGGAAAATGGTTCTGCAAAGTTTTAACGTTTATTTATAGTGAGAGAATATTCACTGAATTGCTTGTTAAGATGTTGAGAAATTTTACCATCCAATGTTACAAAAAAATTAAGTTGAGAGAACAGTAAGAAAATAATCTATACTTTTCAACCACTTTAATTCTCTCTATTGAACATTTTTTTAAATATATATTTACAACTAATGATAGTTTTACCTTTGTGAAATCCCTCCTGTGTTACATCTGCAGAGGACCTGAACTGTTTAGCCCTGACTCCATTTTCTCAGCAGGAAGATTTCCAGCTCAGAGGGATTTTTATCATATGTGGAGACTCATTTGAATAACTATTTACATTATCACTGGGCCTCATTTGCATTATTACTAAAGCATGCTTTGGTTTTGCACCCAATGCGCCAATAGCATGCAAACTCATGGTGCTTTAAGTACAAAGCCACTGTGTTACCTGTCAGAGCTGTGGACAGTACTTCCTCGATAGGTAACGCAAGGCACTAGTCCATAATGTAAGCTGGAAATACTGCAGGTACAGTTAACTTCGCCGATTCAGGTGGAGGAAATTGCACCTTGCTCATTGGAAGAAGCACTGTTGGAGAACGGTCTATACTCGTGTGCTCAACATGACCACTCCGAACCCTCCCCATCTCTCACTCAAATATGCAAGGCCCAGTTAGTGCAGGAATTGCCATGCGCAATCATGGCCGCACACTAACAGTTATCAAAGACCACAGTGTGCAGTTAGCATGGGTTTCGGCATGTGCTAACTTCATTGCGCACTTTAGAAAAGGGTTCCAGAATATTTGTGGTAGCCCCAGTATTCACTCCTCTGCACCTCTCTCTCTCTCTCCCCTCCTCATTGCAAGGCATTCCTTTCCTCTCTCCCAGGAAAAACCTCCAAGGGTCTCCCTCTTTCCCCCACTTCCCTTTTCCTTTCTGTCCAGTGTAGTATTTCTTGCCCTTCCCTTTCCCCCTTCTAAAAGCACTCCTCTTGATCCTCCTTATGAATACAAGGTTTAACTGTATTTGAAATACCTCCAATCATAGTATCTAAGTGGTTTACAATAAAAATAATCAATTAAATGCAATAAAACAAATTATTAAAAATTGACTCAAAAGCACAAACTTATTATGACATTAAGTATAGTTTTAAAACCACTAAAATAAAAGGACAGAGATTCTTAAAAAGGGGTTACAATATAAAAAAGAATTAACATGTAAAGAAACAACACATTAGGGAGGGTGAAAAGAGTAAAAGTAAAACAAGTAAGAATAATATAACATAAAATAAATAAATAGAAGAATAGAGCAGGCCACTGGCACTGTCCTCTGGTTCTCTATCTCTCCAAGGCTACACAAGCAAATTCTAGTTTACCATTTTTACTGTGTAAATTTTAATCTAACTAGGTGAGCTTTAAGGACACTTTTACATGTTCCATTTGATGTTTCTTTTCAAAGTTCTAGGGGGATGGAGTACCATAAGGTAGGGGCTAATATCCTAAAGGCCGTTTGCCTCATAGATTCAAAATGAATACTGTGAAAAGAAGGAACTACAAGAAGATAGAAGCCATTTTGGAGGAACATATAGAATTAACACACTGGCTAAAAATCATGGTAAACCTGTATAAAAAATTTAGTCATTGTTTTTTACATTTTTGTTTTTTTTCAAATTTTATCAATCTTAACTTTAACTGGAAGCCAGTGACATTCTCTTTTCTACACAAAAGAGAAAAACTCAAGACAAATTAATAGTAGATTGTCCTGGTCTTTTCCAGTGGTGCTGTTAGAGAAGGCTGTATATGACATTTGAGTGGGACCCTTTCTTACCCCCCCCCCCCCAAATGCAGTCCACCATCATCTCTAGGAGCCAAACCAGAAGTTGGGCCAAATTAATTAACACAGTTAAAATAGCTGGAAATCCTGACCAAAATTAAAATGAGCTGTTTTCAAACCCTTTTTTGCTGAAGAAGCACGATAGCTGGTCAAGCCTCTTGTCAAGGCACCGCAAACATGTTGCATATTATTTGGAGGGCTTGCGCTGCCTGTTGCTAATCTTGTGAGATCATCATCAGGAGGTGCTCCCATGAGTCCCAAAGGCTCTTGCTGTGCCATGATAGGACACAGGAACTGCAGACACACTTCTTTTACTTGTAGCCCACAGTGGTCAGGGCAGATCAAGACCGCTGCATGAGGAGAAGGATAAACTGGCACAGATTTTATTTTGGTGTAATGAACCACACCGTGGGGCCTTTTCATTTATTTATTTATTTTTAAATGAAGAGGACAACGTAGCAGTGCAAGCGGCCAGGAGTACACAGAGAGTCCCATAACACGTCATGGCACACCTCCCATTTCAGTTTGCTCTGTACCCCCCTATTCAGGAACACTCCCTTCTCGCCACTTGCCTGTAGCCGCATATCCCCGGCCCATCAATTCCCCATACACAGCACATATGTTCCACTCCTCAATCGTCAGAAGGTCAAACATCAATAAAACAACATTTCAACAACACAACAACAAAAGCACAACTATTTGCTCAGTGGTGCCTGGAACCTCTCCTAACCTTTTTACCCCTTCCCATTACATACTCAGAGGCAGCTGTCATTGCGTGCTTTAAAAAATTCTAGTGCACATTGACAGCACAACTAAGGAATGAATATGTGAAACAAACAAGAAAAAATTACTCCAAGACAAGGGGGGAAACAATATGAAATAAGCAAAACTAAACTTTTTATTGGCCGTGAACATCCCTAGTTTTTATAGCAGCACCTTGGCTGCTTTGGTCTAATGATTGCTTTCTAGCAGGGGTGTGCACCGCCAAACAGGCATGGCTCATGTTTGTTAAAAAAAAAAAATTCTGTATTTTCAGGCATTTTTCATTTTCATTTCATATATGCATTCTCCAGGTGTGCTTTCTGTGTATGCTAGAACTTTTTTATGCATGCAAATTGATTGTGTGTGCGCTATTTGATAGGTACACAGGCGATTTATGCACACTTTAAATTTTTAGGCACCCAAGCGAACCAAATGCATATTACTAGTTTCTAGTGTCATGTTCAGTCTGCCCTTAAGACATGCAAAAGGGGTGGCCTTAGGCCAAATGATCAGATCCTGAGCTTGAAGAGGAGGGTCCTAGTCATGGGGAAGGGAAAAAAAACTGATAAACTCCTCAAACTCTGGATTTTCAAAGTGCATTTTACAAAAGGGATTGCCCTGCCACATCTATCTACCTTGAGCCCTGTGCAACAATAATTTTGACCCTATTCGTGCTATATGTCTTGTGATATTGACTTAGCCGAGTGAATGAAACAGTGAAGAGCTAAACCATCATTAAGCCTTTCCCCTCCCCTAACATATCCCCCCTCTTCTACTCCCTTGTCCCCAGCAACATTTCCCCTTTCTTATCTGTTTTCCTGTAGCACGCCACAGATCCTCATCTCCTCTAATCTTTGCGTGTCTGGCCCATGCCCTGAACTTCCACCTCTTGACCAGTCTCTGAGCCACCAATTCCACTCTTCCAGCAGCATTTCTCTGGTTGTCCTCGTGTGCCAGCAACAATCCACCCCACCAGCTCTTGGCATAGCTCATTAGTTTCTCAGGGGGTCAGGGCAAGGCACAGCAGACCAAATAAACTTGCTCCTGGAGCTGGATGTACCTCATGGGCCCTTGTTCAGGGACCAGTGCTATAAACAGCCTTCACCTCCCTCAGAGAAGCATCCTATAAATATTAGCAAGGAACAAGGCTTGAGGGTGTGTGTTTCATAATGTTATCATGGATATTCCCTACTAAAAACCAGCAGATCCTACGAGGACACAAATATTTGTTTTCAACACAATCATCAGGGAAGCAAGTAAAATCTAAGCTTACAAACATGCCACATTTTCGATAACACTGCCTTTCAGCAGCAAATGTGGCTTGTCGCCTCCGATTTGCTTTCATTAATCACACCAGCAAGCGCGGGAGACTGCATCTCTGGGTTCCGGGCTGCACTCTGCAAATGTGATCAATCATCAGTGATTGACATTCAGAGTCCAGCTCTATGAGAATGTGGAAAAACAGATGCTGGTTTGAAATGAGGAAAAGGAAACAGGGACTAGGGTGGGGGGGGGAGGGGGACGATATAAATGTGAAAACAAAAACACAGACTAGAAGGAACTTGTGCAGTTTTTGGGAAACCAATTATGCAAACAGAGAAACCATTTACAATGTCATGCACTTTTAGCAACTGCTATACCTGGGAGCCAATTAGACATATGTTACAATGAAATTACCATGGTGATTATAAGTGTAACCAGCAGCTGAAGTAGCAGCGACGGAGCTTCTGTACAGTTTCAATTGCCTAGCTTTCTTGGGCTGCAAGGTACTCTTATCCAATCTGGTTAATAGGGCTTTTATGCTAATCACTAATGATAATTACAACATTTCTTGCAACCGCTTCACATGACTCCTTCCTTCCAATCAAAGGAGCCAATAAAAATCAAATAAGTAGCTGCTTGAAACAAATATGGGACCTACTAATATAGCAGATTTCAGTCTGAGATTATCAAAAAGCTAAAAAATAATAATATTTTAACACAACTGTATCTGTCGGTAAATTGATATGCTGCTCTGTAATTTAGCACGCTATATAAATGCCAAAATAGATACCTACAGTACCTAAATTAATTGACCGACTGAATGATGAACTAGTTTCCTTAGCACACACTAAATATTGTTACATGATGGTAGCACGCATTATTTTGTAATAGCCCATTCTAAAATGAAATAACACATGCTAAAACAAAACTGAATGAAAATAAAAAATTACAGATGATATGAAATGAAATTAGGATGAAAACATTTCCCTTACATGACCCCTAGCTAAAAGTACCTACAGGGTCGTAATGCAGTAAGCACAGTAAGCATGGCAAGAGGGTGCCAACATTTGAGGTGGTGCCAAAAACTAATGCAAGCACCATGCTACTGTCTTTACACAGGGAAGGAGTGGTGCCAATTTATAGGTTGCAAGGGTACCAGAAACCCTGGCTCAATCCCTGAATACATTTGCTATGGAATCCCATATCTACTTTAGTCTGATCGAATGAGGACGTTTTCAGACAGCAAGTTTTCCTGAACAAATGACTTGAAATTTGCCCGCTAATACTTTGATGTTAATGACAATTAAGAACAACATTTTGGGGCAGGTTTATAAAGGTGGGTGCCAGTAGCACGCGATTGTGCTGCTAAATTTGCGCAGAGGCCTGCGCTAAAATTTGGGGGCATTTCTGTCTGTCCCCCTGCCTATAGTGCAATGTTAACCAACAGTACCATACTTCCTGGCAAGTGGTCACCATTAACGCCACTCATTCTGGAGGTATGAGATACACCAATATTAACAGCAATAGGCACGATTAGTATGCACTCAAAATGCCCCTGCTAACCATAATATGCCTTCAACGCCCATGTTACACCCCTAATCCATTCAGTCCCTGCCTAGTTTGGTGCTGAGAGTGTAGAGGTTTTAGCAGGGATCCCACGGTGTTAGCACACTGCCCTTAGCTTGCATCAAACCCTGCGCTACCAGTTTACACTTTAGTAAACATGAGCCTTTGAAGTTGATCAATAATCACCAATATCCTTCAGAGTTTGCAAGACTAAGTGGTATGTTTACTAAACAGCGGTAGCTGCTTCCATGTGATATCGGAGCAGCGGCCCCATTGAATTTGATTTAGTAAACATACCCTTAAGAGTTAAATAAATGTTGCAAGCATAACAAGATATGAAGAATGAAATAATAGTAGTTATAAATCTATGTTTTTATATTTCTTCAACTAGTACATTTAGGAAGAAATTTTAGAAGCTAGATGCTGTTTACATCTATAAAAAGTAATTTTCTATATACAAATCAAACACAGACAAACAGGTAGTTATTTTAGAAAAGGTGTGATTTATACCTATATATGGTAGGACACAATGTATTAGCGTGTGTTAATATCATGGTCCTAATTCCCAAGTTAAACTATCCAATGTCAAACAGGACAGAGAATGGATGGTGAATGGGAGAGGACCGTGCCTTAAAGTTAACATGCGGTAATTGACTGCATGTTAACTGTTAATGGGGAAGATAGTATTGTGCAGTTAACACCATTTGAAAAGATGTAGTTAACTGCTGTTAAAATGCAGCAAAAATATTTCCTCTGTGTTAACTGTAAGTAGAGATTCTAGCAACATCCCCAGTAATAGCACAGAAACTTTGCTCTTATCACATTTAATTTTGGTAATTGGCATGCAGTAACTGCAACTGTGCTTTTGTAAAATAGGCCCAACAGTGATTTAAAGGAGGTGTATTCTGGGCGAGACATCCAGGTATACATTTAGTCTGGATTTTGTACTATATATCTCCAGCTAACTTCCCTTTTGGCCCTGGAGCTTGGATGAGTGATTGAGGCAGGATCTCTGCTCACTCTCTTGGGACTAAGTTAGGCTTCATTGGCATTATATGTATTTTATAAAAAGTTCAGCACTTGATTATTTTTTTTTAATTAAATACTTGCATGGATTTAAATGAGCAGAGTTAAATCATTTTCTCCTCCTAGATAAGCTAAACTAAGTCATTCTCCCTGTTTTATTTCTTTACTTGTTTTATTTATCAGATTTCATACCTGGTATAACATAAACATATCAAGGCAGTTTACAATCATAAAATGGGCTGTATAGAACCATTAAATATTTAAAGTAAGATTAATGAGCTTGGCTGGCCTAACGCAAAATCTCTTGCAAAGCACACTTACACCTCAAACTACCATTCTTTTCTATAAGCAAAGGAAAAAATATATATTCTAAGCCCTCGTTTAAAGTGACGATAAACGGACTCAGACCGCAAAAGAGGCATCATGTTCTAAAGAGAGAGTGAGACAAAACAATGCCGTCTGTCAAATAGATTCCAATCTTGCATGGGCCCCTGCTGGAACAGACAATAGATTCTATTGAAATGATCTCAATGCACGTGTGGGTCAATATGGGACAATAAGATTTGCAATGAACAGTGGTACCACCTGACGAATTGCCCGAAAAGTTATCATTGAAATTTTAAATCAACACCACAACAATATTGGGAGCGAATGCTCCTGCGTAAGTCAAGATATGATGTTACATGATCATAATTTGTTGCCTTACACCGTGACTTGACCACTGTATTTGGTATTAATTGAATACACCTGACTTGATATAGAGGAAGACCATTCTTGGAAGATTCATCTTGGTTTTGGCTACACTCTGAATTGGATTTCCTATTCAGATAAGTACATTTAAAGTGTAACAGGTGATCTCCGGGAACTCCGGGAATAGTCTTCACATATGGGTATCGTCGGTACCAACGGAGTCTGTGCAGGAACGCTCCCCAGCGTCCAATAGGAAAGCTTTTGGGAGCATCCCACAGCGCCTGTGTGCTGCCTTCCCACCTTTCCAACTGTCCCTCTCCAGTTGAGTTTATAGCAGAGACAAAAGAGAGAGATACAACTCCTAGGGGAGGTGGGCGGGCTGTGAAGACTAAATTCCTGCTGTTCCCGGAGTTCACCTGTTACAGGCGAGTAACTACGCTATCTCCGGGAATAAGCAGGAATGTAGTCTTCACATATGGGGACTCCCTAGCTACAGATGCCAGGGAGATGGCCCCAGGAAGTTGTCAGCCCTTGCGAAAGGGCCCCACTTCCCCCCATGGATCTCTGGCATTCTACCAGGGATGGTGGGGGTAGGAGTTGATTAAGTCTGAAAAGGTGTTGAAGAACAGCTTGGCCAAACAAGGCATCCCAGCGGGAGTCCTTGGCTAAGCAGTAGTAGGCTGTGAAGGTATGTACTGAAGCCCAAGTAGCTGCTCGACAGATGTCATCGGTAGACACAGAGTGAAGATGAGCCATTGAGGCTGCCAAGGCTCTCACATTGTGAGCAGTGACATGGCCTTCAAGAGGAAGGTTCTTACTCTCATAGGCAAAGGATATGCACTGTGCAATCCATTTGGACAGTGTTCTTTTGGAAACGGAAAGTCCCAAATGACTAGGATCAAAAGCAACAAAAAGTTGAGAAGATTTTCCATGTTGCTGTGTCCTTTGCAAGTAAAAGGCCAAAGCCCTTTTACAGTCCAAGGTATGAAGGTTCTTTTCTGCACTGGAGGCATGAGACCTCGGAAAGAATACAGGAAGGCAAACTGCTTGGTTTAAATGGAAAGGCAAAACCACCTTTGGCATAAAGTGTGGATGAGTCCTAAGAACTACCTTATCATGGTGGAACCTTGTATAAGGAGGATCAGCCACCAACACTTGCAATTCACTGATGTGACATGCTGAAGTGATTGCAATGAGGAAGATGACTTTCCAGGAAAGGAATTTCAAAGATGTAGTGGCTAATGGTTCAAAGGGCGGTTTCATGAGCTGCCCGAGCACCAGATTTAAGTCCCATACCACTGGTGGTGGCTTAATGGGAGGCTTTGTTAAAAGAATGCCTCTCATAAATCTCGCTATGAGAGGATGAGAGGAAATAGGTTGTCCACTTAGAGGCTTGCAAGAAGCTGCAATAGCACTAAGATGGACTCTTACTGAATTTGTCTTGAGACCCGCATTTGACAAATGAAGGAGATACTCCAGTATCGATTCCAGAGGTATCGCAAAAGGGTTATGACCCTTCTGCAAGCACCATATGGTAAACCTTTTCCTCTTAAAGGCATACGAGCGTCTTGTGGAGGGTTTCCTAGAAGCATGAAGGATATCCTTTACCTGTTGGGAAAGGTTAAGATCCTGAAGCTCTAGGCTTTCAGCAACCAGGCCCTGAGATGCAGAAACTTGGGATTGGGATGCCACAGCATACCGTCCTCTTGGGAGAGAAGATCTGGAGTGGATCCCAACTTCAGAGGCGGAACTTGAGAGAGATGTAGGAGCAGAGGGTACCATGTTTGTCGTGGAGCTATGAGGATCATATGACCTCTGTCTCTCTGAAGCTTGAATAGGGTTTTGGGGATGAAGAGAAAGGGTGGGAAGGCATATAGGAAATCCTGACCCCAGTGAAGGAGGAAGGCGTCCCTTGCCTGACAACATCGCGCCGGAAATTCTGGAACAGAACCGGGGAAGTTTGGCATTCATAGGACTTGCAAAGAGGTCTATGTCCGGGGTTCCAGAAATCTGAAATATTTAGGCAACATGGTCTGCATGGAGTGACCATTCGTGTGGAAGCAGAACTCGACTGAGTTTGTCTGCCTAAGAGCTTTGAATGCCTGGAAGATACACCACAAGGAGATGAATCTGATGCTCTCTGGCGAGGGCCCATAGTCGCAAAGCTTCATTGCATAGCGACAGAGAGCCTGTTCCGCCCTGCTTGTTCACATAGAACATGGCTACCTGATTGTCCGTTTGAAATAGAACTGTCTTGTAGCTGAGCTGGGCGTAAAATACTCGAAGAGCAAGGAAGATTGCTCTGAGCTCCAGGAGGCTGATGTGAACACAGGCCTCCTGTGGAGTCCAGGTACCCTGGGTAGAGAGATCATGCAGGTGGGCTCCCCATTCCACCTGTGAAGCATCTGTTAGGGTGGCTTGGGATAGCGGTTGCTGGAAAAGAGACCCCACCAGAAGGTTTCTGGGGGATTGCCACCATTGGAGGGATGAAATAAGATGGTCTGAGTTTGTTATTTTGTCCGACAGGCAACCTGAGGCCTGTGTCCACTGAGTGGATAAAGTCCACTGGGCTGCTCGCATATGGAGGCAAGCATAAGGAACCGCATGCACGGTGGATGCCGTGTGGCCTAGCAATTGTAGCATTTCCTGAGCAGTGAGACAAGGTTTGAGCACTGCTTGGGAAGCTAGTTGTACTATGCAAAGACAGCGGGGCTGCGGAAGGAAAGCCCTTGTCTGTCTGGTATCCAGATGAGCTCCTATGAACTCTAGGGACTGAGGTGGGAGCAAAATTGGATTTTGGGAGTTTTATGACCAGTCCCAAATACTGAAGGATTCGCAATGTGCGAAACAGAGCAGAGCTGGCTTCTGGCACTGTAGGAGCTCTAATGAGCCAGTCGTCTAAGTAAGGGAAGATGAATATTTCCAGGGTGCGGAGAAATGTTGCTACCACAGCCATGCATTTTGTGAACACTCTTGGCACAGAAGCCAGGCCAAAAGAGAAGAACCTTGTATTGGTAGTGCTTTCCTTGAAACAGGAATCGGAGGAATCTCCTATGATTTGGATGGATGAGAATACAAGTATACGCATCCTTGAGATCTAGGGAACAAAAGCCAATCCTGACTTTGAAGGTATGGCAGCAGAGTTCCAAGAGAGACCATTTTGAACTTCTCTCGGAACAGATATTTGTTCAATGCTCTGAGGTCTAAAATGGGTCTGTGTCCTCCTGTTTTCTTTGGAATAAGGAAATAGGGGGAGTAGAACCCTGTACCCTGATGGAGAATGGGTACTTCCTTTATTTCTTCTTGAGCAAGGAGCATTGCGACTTCTTGACCTAAGAGATTGTCGAGAGAGGTCTGAGAATTGAACTGTCTTATAATTGTAGGAGGGGGCAGGCTGTGAAAATGAAGCTTGTACCCCTCTCTTACAATGGACAGAGTCCAATTTTCTGCTGTTATTTGGTACCATCTGTGGGCAAAATGACATAACCTGCCTGGGATGGTTAAGGGTTTTGGACCCTTCAGGGACAGGAAGGCAAAGTTCTCTAGGAAGGAGTCAAAGCCCCTGAGAAGGCTGAGCCTGCTGAGCTGGCTGAGGTTTTGCAGCTTTTGGCTTCTTTTGTTGTCTAGGTTGTTGCTGCTGTTCCTTTTGGGCAGTCTGACCTGGACGGTGTCCCTGTTGGGTATAGGAAGGATACAACTTTTTTCTTATTGAAAAATGTTTTTTTAGAAGATCTTTTTCTTTGCAGGATCGGCTGTAGATTTGGACAATCTATCCAATGTGATATTGTCAGCATCAATTTCATTAGCCTTCTCCTGCTAATTCTTGCCAAAGAGATTTTCTCCTGTGCAAGGAATGTTTCCTAATTTATGCTGTACCCAAATTTCCAAGTCAGATGCCTGAAGCCAGGCGATCCGACGTGCACCAATGGCAATAGCAGAGGTTCTGCTTATGCACTCAAAACAGTCAAAGGCTGCACGATTAACAAACTTGGAAACATCCTGAGCATGTTTGACAAGAGTGAGATAGTCTTGTCTTTTGTCATCAGGAAGAAGGGGGCTCATAAGCTCCAAGTTCCCTTTGACCTCTTTACGGAACATTCCCATATACAAGATATAGGAAATGATCCTAGCTGAGAGCATGGAAGCATCGACGCCCAAAGGTAAATGAGAGTCCTACATTCATGACCTGGAGAATTGGATGCATGTCTGTCTCTTTGCACTTTTCATCCTTCTCATGGCTGATTCCACCACCATTGAATGGTGTGGTAATTGAGTTTTTTGAAAGGCAGGACAAGGTGGAACTCGATACATGGTATCGAGTCTTAGAAAATGAGGAGATGTGGTTAAAGGTGTTTCCCACATCCTTAGCATAAGATCATGTAAGATCTCATGAATAGGCAGAGTAGCCGCCTCTTTGGGAGCCTTAGGGTATTGGAGGATTTCCAACTCCTTTGTCCTAGGCTCTTTTTCAAGAGCTACTGTGATGGAAAGGCCTCGGGCCACATCACGGATAAAGTCCTGAAAGTCGGTATCGGGTAGTTCAGGTACCGATCTGTTGATGCCGGAGACAGACGCATGACTCAGTACGGGTGGCATACCCGCCGATGTTGATGCAGTCGGTACTGATATCATACCGGTGTCGGTACCGGTTGAGGTGTCTGAAGTGGTTTCAATGGTCCCGAAGCCGTGAGAAGAGCCGCTAGACTGCGTTCTATAGCAAGGAATCTCTGGTCTATCGACGCTGCCGATGCTTGGGTGTCAGTACCGGTAGAAGCATCCGGAACCCCAGAGCATGGCGCCGGTAGTTCTGCCGAGGTTGAGGCCTCGAGAACATCCTGGAGCCCCGTTAATGCTTTGGAAGCTGAAGCCTCCCGCCGGGGCAGTTTTGCTGGTGAAAATTCCTCAAGGGCAACGCCAGGGGCATCTCGATACTTAGGAGATCTACCCTTTGAGGACCGGCTAGATTTATGTTTAGTTACCTGAGATCCATGAGAGGAAGATGAAGCCCTGGAGGACATCGATGCAACAGACACCACGTCTGATGGAAAAAGGGTGCTAAGTTTAGCAGCTCGGTTCTGCCGGCCCCTTTTTGACATCATTCCACAGGAGAGGCACTGTGAAATAGAGTGGTCAGGACCTAAACATTTGAGACACCAATCATGGGTGTTGGTGACGGAAATGGTACTGCCACATTTAGAAAACACTTCTTAAAAATCTGAAGTAGGTTTTTCCATTTTTAAGGAAAAATTGGGCCTAGTGCCCAAAATGGCGCCTAGCACCAAGGAAAAAAAGTTCCTGAAGTAAACCACTTCAGAAACTATAGATTTTTATTTTATTTATTTTTTTTAGAAGAAAGAACGAACGAACCGGCAGTAACGGTATAGCGTCGAGGGAAGGCAGACGCGACCACAAAAACAAAGATTAAAGACAAACCTTTCTGCGGTGACAGGGTATGCGACCTGTCGGTTCCGCGGAAAATGAAGAACTGGAGAAGGACAGTTGTAAAGGTAGGAAGGCAGCACGCAGGCGCTGTGGGATGCTCCCAAAAGCTTTCCTACTGGACGCTGGGGAGCGTTCCCGCGCAGGCTCCGTTGGTACCGATGATAGCCATATGTGAAGACTAAATTCCTGCTTGTTCCTGGAGATCATTATTACAGCTGAAGCGCTGTGTGTTTTACTGTAAAGTTGATTAAAAAGGACTGGACTGGTTGTAGTGGTTAACCCCGACACGCAGGCATCGTCTGACAAAAAAAATATTTTTTTTCTTTTACATCCAATTGAGGAGTAATGAGAGATATGGTTCCAGAATAGGCCATATTTTGATTAGAATAATCATGTCCTGGCAATATCCCGGTTTTTATACTATTTCCTTTTTTAATTGGATGTGTTTTATTTGATCTCTTTGTGTGTCAAATATGGGTGCATATATAGTCCAAAGCCATTTCATTGGCCATTTCTTTAAGGAGCTATTAGACACTGAGGGGGTCATTCAGAAAGTCGAATAGCGGGGATGTATGTCCGATTTGAACGTACAACCACACTATTCACCTGGGTCCCTATTCCCTGCCCAAAGGTCCCCACATAAACATAGATGTGTGGGGAGCTCTGGACGGGGGCGGGCAGGGATAGAAATGGGGAGGAGAGTGGGCAGGCCGGGGGTGGGGTGCACAACCCAGAGGTACAGGGATGATCCCGGTCACGGCCCTGTACATCCGGGTTCACCAGGATAAATGGAGACTTATTCCAACTTGGAGGTGGAATAATTCTCCCTAGCATCGGAAGATGGCATCGTCAGGCCCCCACAACCAGGTAAGTGGCTGCAGGGGGTTCCCCGCCACCCGATCCTGGCCTGGGAGGGCCCAATTGGGGGACAGGCAGCAGGGAACAGAGCATTTTGTGCAGTGCAGGTAAGGGGCTCCTGCATGGATCCGTGGTGTCATAGCAATAGGATGCCACAGCACTGTGGCTCCATGCAGGTGCTAGGCTGAGTTAGTCGGAAAAGGGCTCTGGATGTCCAGGGTGACAGAATTGGGGCACAGCCTGGACGTCCAGGTCCTATGCCATGATTCTGCTCCCACGGGGATGTCTAGCCCCTGCGGGAGCAGAATCGGGTGCATCTCAGGCCATCCAAATTTCTGGACATCCAGATGGTATTTGATAAACTGAAGAGTTTATCTGGACTGAAGAGAATCATCTGGACTGGATGGTATATATCCAAGGGTGTTTAAGGAACTGAAATATGAGATTGTAGACCTACTATTAGTAATCTGTGAACTATAATTAAAATCATCTGTAATGCCTGAAGACTGGAGGATGGCCAATGTAATGCTAATTTTTAAAAAGGATTCCAAGGGTGATCCAGGAAACTATAGACTTGTGAGCCGGATATTAGTACCAGGAAAAATGGTAGAAACCATTATAAAGAACAAAATTACTGAACATGTAGATAGTCATGGCTTAATGGGAGACAGCCAACATGGCTTTAGACAAGGAAGGTCTTGTCTTACTAATCCGTTATGTTTTTTGAAGGTGTGAATAAACAGGTAGACAAAGGTGAGTTGGTTGATATAGTGTATCTGGATTTTCAGAAAGTCTTTGACAAGGTCCCTCATGAGAGACTCTTGGCTAAATTAAAAAGTCATGGGATAGGAGGCAGTGTACTATTGTGGATCAGCAACTGGTTAAAAGATAGAAAACAAAGGGTAGGGCTATATGGCCAATTTTCCCAATGGAGAAAGGTGAATAGTGGAGTATTCCAGAGATCTGTGCTGGGTCCGCTGCTTTTTAACATATTCATAAATGACCTGGTAATGGGAATAACAAGTGAGGTAATCAAATCTGCAGATGACACAAAATTATTCAAAGTTGTTAAAACTCATGAGGATTGTGAAAAATTGCAAGAGGACCTTGATAAATTGGAAGACTGGGCATCCAAATGGCAGATGAAATTTAACGGACAAGTGCAAAGTTGTGCACCTAGGAAAGAACAACCCACACTATGGTTACTCGATATAAGGTTCCTCATTAGGAACCAGTACCCAGAAAAAAGATTTAGGTGTTATCGTGGATAACATGTTGAAACCCTCTGCCCAGTGTGCAGCAGCGGCCACAAAAACAAATAGAATGCTAGGAATCATAAAGAAAGGAATGGAGAATAAAACAAAGGATATTATAATGCCTCTGTATCGTTCTATGGTGCGACTGCACCTTGACTATTGTGTGCAGTTCTGGTTGCCGTATCTTAAAAAGGATATAGCATTATTAGAAAAGATACAGAGAAGAGCCACCAAAATGGTAAAGGGGATGGAAGGATACACCTATGAAGAGAGGCTAAAAAGGTTAGGGCTCTTCAACCTGTAAAAGAGTCAGCTGAGGGAAGATATAATAGAGGTCTATAAATTGAATGAAGTGGAACAGGTAAACGTAGATCGATTGTTTACACCATCAATATGTAGAAAGACTAGGGGACATCCCATGAAGCTACAGTGTAACCCATATAAAAGACTAATAAGAGAAAATATTTTTTCACTCAACGTGTAATCAAACTCTGGAATTCGTTACCGGAGGATGTAGTAAAAGTGTAGCCGGGTTTTAAAAAGGTTGGACAAGTTCCTGGAGGAAAAGGTCCATAAATCATTATTAAAGGGGACTTGGGAAATCCCCTGCTTGCCCCAATGCATTGGTGTACCTGTGTCTTTTGGGGAAACTGCTAGGTACTTGTGATCTAGATTGGCCATTGTTGGAGATAGAATACTGGGCTTAATGGGGTCTGACCCAGTATGGCATATCTTATGTATGGAACTGGCCTCCATGGGGATGAACTGCAAGGGTGCCAGTAATTTTGACCACAACTGTAATTACAGTCACCCCCAGAGATTGAATTAAATCTGCTAGCAATGCTAAAAAAAAAAAAGATGAAACAGTAAAGGCAAGATAATAGAATCCTGAAGAACTCCTGACAATAACACATGGGGTAAAGACAGTTTCCTGAGACAAAGGACCCCAAAAGATCTGTGTGATAAATAAAGAAAAAAAAAACCCAGTGCAAAACCGTGCCATCCCCTCCTCCATTATTACATCCTGTATGTTGGCCAACAACAGTGAATAGTCAACCAAGCTAAATGTAGTACACATATCTAATGAAGTAAAGTAGACATCTGTCCGCTGATCGCAAATATCAATTAAACCATCTCAGTACCATGAAAAGTTCTAAAACCTGCTTGCCTAGGATATAATGCATTATCCAAATGTGCAGTCTTTTCCAAAAAGCAAGTGTAAGCAGAGGGGCCCAACAATTCATAGTAGCACAGTATAAGATAGCAGATAAAGGCCAGTATGGTCCATCTAGTCTGCCCAGTAAGGTGGCTAAAGTGGTTGTAACTGCAGCTCATGCAGACCCCCCCCCCCCCATGCCTTTGTTTAGGGTTGTACCTGCTGCTCCATGCAGGTCAGCCCACCTCCACTAAAAGATATTTAAGTTTGCTTTGATTTCATCCTCTTACTATAAAAGGGATCCACTGTGTCCGTCCCATGCCATTTTGAATTCTGTCATTGTATTTGCCCCCACCACCTCCATCAGAAGGTCATTCCATGCATTCACCACTTTTCAGTGAAAAAGTATTTCCTGATTTTCCTTTTAAGTTTACTGCCTTGCAACTTCATCGTATGCCCTCTAGTCTTATAGCGTCCCCTTCTTTGAAAAAGGTTTGTTTGTTCATCGATACCCTTTAAGTATTTAAAAGTCTGTATCATATCTCCCCGTCCTTCCTCTCTTCTAGGGTATACTTTTTGGGTCGTCAAGTCTCTTTTCATATGTCTTCTGGTGCAAGCTCTGAATCATTTTGTTCGCCTTCCTCTGAACCTTTTCAAGTCTTTTTATGTGCTTTATGAGACATGGTCACCAAAACTGAACACAATATTCCAAGTGAGGCCTCACCAGCAACTTGTACAGTGGCATTAATACCTCCTCCTTGATGCTGGTTATTCCTCTCTGTATGCAGCCCAGCATCCTTTTGCCTTTGACTACCTCCTTGTTCCATTGTTTCGCCACCTTGAGATCCTCAGACACTAGCACTCTGAGGCCTCACTCCTGGTCCATGCACACCAACCTCTCTCCCCCTATTGCATACATTTCTTTTGGATTTCAGCAACCCAAGTGCATGACTCTGAGTATTTTTGCATTAAATCATAATTGCCAAGCATTAGACCATTCTTCAAGTGTTTTCAGATCATTCCTCATGTTGTCCACTCCCTCAGAAGTGTCCACTCTGTTGCAAATTTTGTATCATCTGCAAAATGGCAGACTTTTCCATTCAGTCCTTCTGCAATGTCACTCACAAATACATTGAACAATATCGGTCCCAGGACTGATCCCCGAGGCTCGCCACTACACACCTTCCTTTCTTCTGAGTGAGTTCCATTTACCACTAACTTCTGTCGTCTGTCAGTCAACCAATTTCTGATCCAGTTCAACACCTTGGGACCCATTCCCAGGCTGCTCAGTTTATTGATAAGCCTCCTATGAGGAACAGTATAAAAGGCTTTGCTGAACTCTATGTATATCACATCCATCGCATGCCCTTGATCAAGTTCTCTGGTCACCCAACGAATACAATCAAATTTGTTTGGCATGATCTTCCTCTGGTAAAACCATGTTACCTCGGATCATGCAATCTACTGGTTTCCAGAAAGTCTACTTTTCTTTCTTCCAAGAGTGCCTCCATTAATTTTCCCACCATAGGGTAAGGCTTATCGGCCTATAGTTTGTTACCTGTTCCCTATAACCACTTTTATGAAGAGGTACCACATCAGCCCTTCTCCAGTTCAGCGGAACCTCTCTAAAGATCTATTAAAAACATCCTTTAAAGACCCTGCCAGAACCTCTTTGATCTCTTTCAGTATCATGGGATGTATCCCATCCGCTCCCATGGCCTGGTCCACTTTCAGTTTTGCAAGCTGTTCAAACACATCATCTTCTGTGAATGGTATGGTATCTACTCCATTCCCATTTGGATATTTGTCACTCATATATGGTCCTTCTCCAGGATTATCTTTCGTGAAAACAGAACAGTATTTACATTCATGAAACCATGACATTTATTTATTTGTGTGTTTTATATACCACCTTATGATACAATCAAAGCAGTTTACATAGAGCAAAATGGTGCATAATGGCATTTTCATGGAGCAAGGTATATTACAACAAACAGATGATTGCATTTACAGAAACATATGTGAAAATGAAATAGGAGTAAGTTAAATGGAGAAAAAATTAACTTAAATTAAACAAGGTGTAAAAGGTAAAAAGGCATGATTTGTTAGGTTATAAAGTTAACATCTGCCTCAATATATAGCTTAATTATCTTTCAATTTATTTACAATGGATATTTATACATTGGAGATGGCTGGAAATGGTGTAAGTGATGGACAATAGAGCATCTCAGTGCTAGGTCATAAGCCAGAGGACCTTAAGAGGATGAGATTTCTGTTACATTGGGTAGATATTTAGGCCAGCTAAATCCTTTCCATAGGATTCTGTGAATAAGCATGTTTTGATTTGTTTTCGGAAGGCGTAAAGGTCAGTTATAATTCTTATCCTATCCGGTAGGACGTTCCAAAGAGTTGGGGAGTAGAACATAAAAGCTCTTTTGCTAGTTAATCAGTTAGATTTTCTGAATTCCTTAGGGATTGATAAGGTGTTGTGTACACATCCTCTTCTCTGTCTGTTATTTGGGAGAGGTTGTATTAGAGAACTCAGGTAAGATGGAGTGAGTTATGTAGCACTTTGAAATTAACCATTAGGGATTTGTACCTGATTCTACTTAGGATAAGGAGCCAGTGTAATTGGTGTAATATAGGCATGATGTGCTCTGTTTTGTGTACCTTTTGAATTATCCGAGCAGCAGTATTTTGTGCCATTTTAAGTTGGTTTAAAGCTTGTTAGATATGCCTTTTAAGATGTTGTTGCCATAATCTAAGTGGGGACAAATATTTGCTTGAAGCACTGAGCGGAAATCATGATCTGCTAGAAGAGGTCGAAGGTGTTGAATCATTCTTAGTTTGTTGTATACTGCTCTAGTTGTTAAATTGATATATGTGTAGCTTGGTCTAGGTGTTGATCCAGGGTAACTTATTTATTTATTTATTTGAACTGTTTTATATACTGCCCCTTCCAGCGAACTATAAACTATATACATGGAACATATCACCTTTCAACACCCCCATAGTGGGTATTGTGTAGGTTACTTGAAACATAACTATATACATAGTGGTCTACATATCTATATACATATAAGGAGGTGGGGGAGGGGGTTCTACCTAGGCAGATGTACTAGGAGAATGTTGATTTGCTGGGCAGCAATTTTTTGCAGTTGGAGAGAGGTTTTCTATTGTAGTGTTATAATGTTCTGTAAAGAGTAGGGTTTTAAACTCCCAATAATTTCACTTTTTTTTTCTCTCTTTTTTTTAAATTTATTTTTATTAAGATTTTTAATTGACAATACAATTATCAGAATAAAGAAACAACGGAAATACAAAATAATTCCATAATAAGTTATACAAAAGAAAACAAAGTCAAAAAACGACTTTAGCCCACATCTCGGGGATACTATACCACTAGTAATAATGAAGAAAACCTAACCAGAGAAGCCCTTCAACAAGGGCAAGTCTGGCTAACACATTACCCTAGCCTATAACCCTCTCACACCACCGGGAAGATAAATAGAACAAGAAAATATGAAAGAAAAGGAGCCATCATTCCTTCTCCTCGTCAGAAATCCATTTCTCCAAGTCAGAAAAGGACAAAAAGACAAATTTATCCTGGCCTAAAGAAATTAAACATTTGCATGGATAACGTAAAAAAAAGCTAGCACCAAGAGCTAACACTCTAGATTTATAAGCTAGAAAAGTTTTCCTATGAATTTGGGTTTGGCGAGATACATCTGGAAACATAGATACCCTGTCACCACAAAACAGGGTTTCTTTTCTCCGGAAGTATGCTTTAAGAATAGAAATTTTATTAGTTTCCGAGGACAGGGTAACTAATAAAGTAGCCCTAATTGAAATAACATCTTGTGTGTCCTCCAAAAATGCGGTCAAGTTAAAATTATTTTGCTCTTCCAGAACAGCCAATTCACCATCAATATTAGATGTAACAACTTTAGCAGGAATATAATAACATTTTGTTAAATCTAGAGAATCAGCATTAGGTAATAACAACACATCCTTCAAGTATTTCCTAAAGAGAATTATAGGAGAAAGCAACGATATACGGGGAAAATTAAGCAACCGCAGATTCTTACTCCGTAATAAATTCTCTAAATTTTCAACTTTCTGATGCAAAGCAGAACTATCTATCATACTATTAGTTTGGAACAAAGAAAATGATTTAACTTGAGTATCTATATTTAAAAGACCAGAAGTTAGACTGTCCACCTGTGAATCTAAACTTTGAAACTTTACAATCGCATCACTGGTAAATTGGCAAAGTGAGGGAACTGTCTCAATTAAGATCCGTTCGGTACGTTTCACCACTTGCCAAATATCCAACAACGAAATTGGAGAAGACTGAAGATTACCACCAGAGGAAACAGGCTCCTTCCAATCCACAGCTTTTTTTTTTTTTTTTTTAAACTTCAAGCAACATTTCTTTGACTTTTACTGTGGATGGTGGGATGAAGTTCTTATCCTTTGAGACAAACAGAACTTCAGGTTTCCTGAAGTTTATTCTTAGGTTATTGGATGTTAACCATTGTGAGGCCTCACTGAAGCATTCTATTATAACGTTGAGGTCAGGTTTCGATGTGTTGACTGACAGGTATAATATGTCATAGATATGATAGTTTATCTTGTGCTTACAGAATATGTTAGTGATCAACTGAATTTAGGTGTTAACAGTAATGCTGATATGAAAACAAGCATACATTTGCACTTTAAATAAATATGGCGATTCATATTTCATTCATGATTCAACAGTGGCCCCATCTGGGTCTGCTATAATATATATTACAAACTGCAAAGAATCCATTTTTTTATAAAACTCAGGACCGTACCAAGCTAGCAATGAAACCTGTGCGACTGGTGAATTTGGTGCCACCCTCCCCCAGCTGCATGCACGAACTTGTTTTTGTTGGGCTTCCTATAAGTCCAGTGATAACATCTGCAACTCCTCCATACTTGGTACGGTCCTGATAGCAACAATATAATGATAAGAACTGTGCACTCCAGGACATTACCACCTACCTCACTATGGCACCACGCTAATCTACATTATGTAAATTCTTTCTAATCTGCCATACGTATCAGATATGTAATTTGATTTCCTTTAACTGTAGTGCATCTAAAACTGGTTAACATTTTAGTTCAACGACTTTAGTATGCAAATATTTTATGCACTCTGTCAGTTACAGCAGTCATGTAATTGATCTCTTTTATTTAATTATTCATTGAAATCTGAAGAATTTACATTTATGAATCCTTGAAATATGAAAAGCAAGCACACATTTACACAGTAAATAAATATGGTGATTCACTAGGGAATTATTCAGAAAAACAAGAAAAATAATAAAACTGTTAGAACATGTGCTTTATTAGTCCTCCACCAAGGGGGGGAAGCTTAGAAGAGAGATACAGCGGTGATCAACATCATTGGCACCTTTGCAGTTCAACCCATTGATGTCCAATATCTCCTAAAAAAAAAGTGGCCAGTGAAATGGCTTTGGACTATATATACACACATATTTGACACACAAAAGAATCAAATAAAACAAGACCAACTAAAAAAGGAAATAGTATAAATGGAGACATTGCCAGGACATGTTTATTGGCAACCTATAAAGAATTCAAATCAGTTTGAACAGAAGAACCACATGCATGACTTGAATTAACCAATGAATGAGACCGTCAGACAAGCTATTATCACCAAAAATTAAACTTCAAAGGAGCACAAGGCTATCACCTAAGACCTTGGGATTTCTGTGTCTACAGTTTGCAATGTTAAGAAGATTTCTGCTCATGGAACTGTCAAGAACCTCCCAGGACAAGGTGGAAAGACAATCTGAGAAGTCCTTGAAGGTTAGTGCAGACCAGGGTGACCCGGAGCAATCTAGAGTGGTGGTTTCAACCTGCACCATATGCCACACACTAAACAAAGAAGGCCAAGGAGGACCCAACTGCTCAAACATACATAAAAAGGCACGCCTGATCTTTGCTTTGCACCTTGAGAAACTACAATCATTCTGGGAAGATGTTCTGTGGACAGAGGAAACTAAACTTGAGCTGTCTGGCAATGCAGACCAGTGATATATTTACAGGTGAAGAAATTAAGCTTATAAGGAAAAAAAAAGACACCCTTCCTACAGTTAAATATGGTCGAGGTTCCAACTGTGAGTATATACTTCTGGTAATTTTTTTTTTTTTTTTTTTCAATTTATTAATAATTATAAAGAAACATACAAAATCACAAGGTAACAATAATTGGGAACAACATCCCTTCCACAAAGTAAAAATAAAAAGATAATTAGACCACATTCAGGAGAAGCTAATATATTCAACCAGATAATTAAAATCTCTGATCATCACCTAGTTACCCCAAGCCACAAGAGAAAACAAGGAAAAAGGAAACCTAGAAGGAAGAAACCTAAAACCTAACCCTTCCCCTTCAAAAAATCTGACACTTGGTCCACTTCAGAAAACACATAACGCACCCCCTGGTATGTTATATGACATTTACATGGAAACTTTAAATAAAATAGTGCACCAAGGGCCAAAACACGAGGGCGAAGCTCCAAAAAGGCCTTCCGCTGTCGTTGTGTGGCCCTAGAGACATCCGGAAATATCTGAACACACTGGCCACAAAATTTCTCCAGCTTCCTCTTAAAGTAGGCACGGTAATTTTTCTAAAAGGAATTCTTTGTATTAAAGCCAATTAATCTGTGAACCCACTATTTTTTGTTAAATCAGTCAGGGCCTAGTAGCAGCAGTTTAAGTTTAAATATAAAACACAGAGAAGAACTTTCTGGTTACATATGGAACCCAGCAGAGAGCTTGTAGTTTACATTTAACAGTCACTCAGGGCCTAGTAACCGCAAAGTACTTTTAGTTTAAATTTAAAGCACAGAAGAGAGCTTTCTGGTTACATTTGGAACCCAGCAGAGAGCTTGTAGTCTAAATTTAATAGTCACTCAGGGCCTAGCATCAGCAAAGTACTTTTAGCTTAAATTTAAAACACAGAGGAGAGCTTTCTGGTTAAATTTAGAACCCAGCAGAGAGCTTGTAATTTAAATTTCATAAGAAATTAGAGCCTAGCAACAGCTAAGAGCTATAATTTAAATCAAATCAGAATTTAGCTTAGCACAAAAGGCAAAACAGGGTCTGTACTCTTTGAGCAACAAATAAAGTCTTCTAGAGACCTTTACAGAGAGGCCTTCTACCTAGGGGGCAAGAGACCTGTGAAACATTTTCAATAGGTGTTAACACCAGGTGGCAGATCAAAAGGCCATTTTGAAAGACTCCTCCTGTCCAAGCAAGGACTGTTAATTACCCAGGAAGTTGGTCATAGCTTACCTCAGCAGCACAGGAATAAATAGCTCAACCAGAGCTCTGTGATCCTCTGTCTTGAAGGACTAGAAGGGACTGTTACTTCTGGAGAGAGATCTGCAACTGTGAGTATATACGTCTGGTAATTTTTCTAAAAGGAATTCTTTGTATTACAGCTAATTAATCTGTGAACCCACTATTATTTGTTAAATCAGTCAGGGCCTAGTAGCAGCAGTTTAAGTTTAAATATAAAACACAGAGGAGAACTTTCTGGTTACATTTGGAACCCAGCAGAGAGCTTGTAGTTTAAATTTAATAGTCACTCAGGGCCTAGCATCAGCAAAGTACTTTTAGCTTAAATTTAACACACAGAAGAGAGCTTTCAGGTTAAATTTAGAACCCAGCAGAGAGCTTGTAGTTTAAATTTCATAAGAAGTTAGAGGCTAGCAGCAGCTAAGAGCTATAAATTAAATCAAATCAGAATATAGCTTACCTCAGCAGCACAAGACAGGGTACTGTGTAGCAGCCCTCTTTTAATAAGTGTTATTTCCCTCCCTCCCTCCCCAAACCCACCCACCCCTGGGATAATCGTAGCTTTATAGGTACTCACACATCTTAAAAGACAGTAGGTGCTATCAGGTGAAGCTAATTACCCAAATCAGTCATACACTAAGGACCTGAGATTAGTTAAGCTTCAGGTGAACAAGGTATATTACACGTATTATGTACAGTTTTATTAGTATAAATATCCATAGCAACACTTAGTAAGTAAAGAACTTAGATCTAAACACAAACTTAAAACTAAGATGCAGACAGCAGTCCAGCAGCGGGATGGGGGCTTTCCAGTCTTTTGCATTGAGTGTCACATGTATGATTTTCTCCCAGTTGGTGAAAGGTCTTAAGTGTGCACTAGGTGCAAGGAGCTCTTTGCTCTCAGGGAACGAGTCCATTCTCTAGAGGCTAAAGTAGCAGGCTTGGAAAGCATAAGACAGACAGAGAGGTACATAGATGAGACCTACAGGGATATAGTCCTGTTGCCATGGAGGAGAGAGGTCATGTGACAGGAGAGCATCACCCTGGTGTGGCAGGAAGTGATCCTGTAACTAGGACCTGTCCTCCAGGTGATGTAAAACCCTCTCGCACCGAGGAAGTTTCTTCAGGGCCAAGTGCCCATGAGGGAAGGGTTAGGACAGCCATTATAGTTGGTGATTCCATCATTAGGCATGTAGATAGCTGGGTGTCTGGTGGATGTGAGGATCGCCTGGTAACATGTCTGCCTGGTGCGAAGGTAGCGGTCCTCACGCGCCACCTAGATAAGGTCTTAGATAGTGCTGGGGAAGAGTCTGCTGTCTTGGTACATGTCGATACCAATGACATAGGAAAATGTGGTAGGGAGGTTCTGGAGGCTAAATTTAGGCTTTTAGGTAGGAAGTTGAAATCCAGAACTTCCAGGGTAGCATTCTCCGAAATGCTTCCTGTTCCACGTGCAGGACCCAAAAGGCAGGCAGAGCTCCGGAGTCTCAATGCGTGGATGAGACAATGGTGCAGAGATGAGGGTTTTGGATTTGTTAGGAACTGGGGAACATTCTGGGGAAAGGAGGGGCTCTTCCGAAGGGATGGGCTTCACCTTAACCAGGATGGAACCAGACTGCTGGCATTAACCTTTAAAAAGTAGATAGAGCAGCTTTTAAACTAGATATTACGGGAAAGCCGACAGTCGCCCAAGAGCGGATGGTTCGGAAGAATGTATCTTTGAAGGATACTACCAAAAGCAGAGAGGGTCCACAAAAGAGTAAAGTAGCCCAAATGCCCTCAAGTATGGAGCAGACTGAGCTTAAAGATCCCAAATTACCCATGTCTATCAATAGCCAAATTAATATGAATAAAATACATTCTCTAAAATGCTTGTATGCAAATGCTAGAAGTCTAAAAAATAAGATGGGAGAGTTAGAATATATAGCACTAAATGAAAGGTTAGATATGATTAGAATATCAGAGACATGGTGGAAGGAGGACAACCCGTGGGACACTGTGATACCTGGGTACAAACTATATCGCAATGATAGAGCTGATCAAATTGGTGGAGGGGTTGCTCTCTATGTTAGAGAGGGCATTGAGTCAGAAAGGATTAAAGTTTTGCAGGAAACAAAATCTGCTGTAGAATCTGTAGAATGATCTTTTCAGAAATTTAATGCAAAAAACAGCGCTAATGAAGTGTTGTGGTGCAAAATTGGAAAAGCTGATCATTTCCTATTAGTGCACAGAAAATGAATACACATTAAAATTCACCAGTTAACACAGATTTGTTAATGCAAAACACTACACTTTGGAAAGGTATAGTAAGGCTTTGCAAGCATTAACTCTAGTATATTAATACAAAACTAATTTGCATTTCACTTATTTGGACTGTCAATGGAAGCAAATTAATGCACACTAATGTTAATGGCTGATGTTAATGCCGTCTAGTACATTGGCCCCATTGGGTTAAAGAATGCCTTTCGTCTTTGGTAAGGGCAAGGGGTCCATACCCATAGAAATATAATGAAATGTCTTTTGTTAAGTCAAAGCTGTCTATGTGATTGGATTGTTTTTGCTGTCTTTTTCACTTTGAAATTTCCCTAAAATGAAGCAGTAGCAATAGCAAGTGACCTAGGCAATCTCTCTGAACCTGTAAAGTAATATCAAGAATTTCAGTGGGGAACAGAATAATTTTAACACTTTCAACCTATGTAAAAACAATGAAATAGAGAAGAAAAAATCTGAGAAAAAGAGGTATGATTAAAATAAACTGAAACGTCTAATAATGAGATACTATAATCTTAAATCAAAAATGTCTTTCCTAGTACATCAGCCCAGATGGTTTCTCATTAAGCTTTACCTACTTACTTGGGCATGTTTAATCTAATTAAGAGAAGGTTCTGCCAGACATGCCAGATCACAGACGAGCTTATGAAGAGTCTCTGCCAATTTATGTTACAGCTTTCACTTCAAGATGGAATCAGACAGACAATGCAGAAAATCTCTTTTAGGGACCAGGAAATCTGACCTGTGCTCTCGGCTCAGACTGCAACACTGTGTTCTGAGATACAGGCGACTCAAGCTCAGCATGGGTTAAATGTGCTACAGATGTGATGAACTCAGATGTATGGTTCAGACAAGCGGCTCATATGCAAGTTTTAAGAAATATGAAGGGCAGGAGCAGGGCAAACATTTTAGAATAGGGGACCAATAAGAGATGTGAGCTGAATAGCGAGGCACATGCCTTTGGGAGTGTGGCATGGTACAGCTGACATGGAAGTGGAATACACCAGCCTGACAACCTCAACACCAGGGCCTGCAGGTCAGCAGTCATCTTGCTGGGACAGTGGGCAAACATCCATGGACATAGCAAACGCTGTCCCGACAGACTGCTGTTCACATATGCATATGTATTGGATAGTATAGGTTTCAGAGGGCTGCTGGTGTAGGGTGCTGTGGAGTGTGATGGCGCAGAAAGCAGAGAGAATAGAGAAAGAGGGAAAAAACAGGCATTTTCCCCAGATAGTAGGAAAAGAACCAGAAGTTTAAGGGTTAAAACTTCTGAACTAGAAAAAAACTCTCCACAGAAAGCAGGTAGCAAGGAGACACACCCCAGCTCCATGGTTACCAACCCTGCTCAGGAGGGACAGCTGGGGGTGGGGCCAGGAAGCCGAAGGGGAAAGCACTCATATAAACTGCCAGAGAGTGAACTCAAGAGAGAGGAAGCAGCAGAGCAGGACAGAAAGGAGTCTGAACTCAGAGGGAAGCCTGAACTCAGAGAGAGGTCTGAGAACCGTGAAGGGAAACGCTTGACGAGGATTCCTAGTTCTGGTTCCAGTGCAGCTTGGAACAGGTCAGAACGTCCCAGGAGGGGAGGAGGTCCTAGAAGCTCTGGAGAACCACGCAAAGAAGGTACCCGGGGAGTCAAGGGAGCTTCATTGGAAACCTCTGGGAGAAGGGCAGAGCCAGCCAGAGGATTTGGAGCTAACCCAGGGCCCGATAAGGGAGACAGGAGATATACTTCTAGAAGTAAAACTTACCCAGGGGAGTTGGTCAGCCATGTTGGCAGCAGAAGCCCTTCCCCCGAAGTATGCATGGAGCATGAGCCTTCAGCAGTAAAGCCTGTTAAGTGCTCAATTCCAAAAGATAAGATGAGCAGCCTAAAGCCTTCTATTAACTCCTTAAAAGCTAAGAGACTTTCCAACTGCTATACTATTCCTCAGAGAAGGAAGGATACTGCCTTGACTAAAGTCTTAGAAATCCTGAAGGGATTAAAGCCTGATCGTTTTGAGTCTGAATCCTGTACCTCTCAAGCAGACTCTGACCTCGAGTGTATGGAAATAGAGATGCCTGGTTTAATAGAGGAGAATTCTGATGAGGAAATGGAATGTTCAGTAGCCCCTAGGCATTGAGAAAGGCTAGAACATTTGCAATCGCTTTAAACCTGGCAGCTGCTCCTTCAAGAGAGCACGGCTGGGAAATATGCAAATAAGGTTCCTGAAGTTTTAAGCCGTAGCTGAGTGTGTGAGCATTTGTATGCTAGAAAGTGAAAAGCCTGAGATACAACAAGCTGAAGGAATTACTTGGTGAAAAGAAAGAAAAACCAATGTGTAACAGACGTTTGCCTGCTTGGAAATGTAACAACTTCTGTTTGTTTTAAAGCTCTGAAAGAAGATGGGTTTTTCTAATTCTTTTTGCACTGGAGTTTCAGTGCTGTGTTTGGTTATAGTATGAGGAAATACTGTGTTTTCATTTAAGTGCCAAAGCTGAAGAGAAGCGAGTTTGCCTTTGTTTGATGCTGTTGGAAAATATCTTACCTTATCCTGATAATTGGAATCTTTAAAGTTCCTTTTGGCTGAAAATAATAAAAATCCTGTGTGCCTATAATTACCATCTCGGCTGGATTATTACACAACTACAAGAAATAGGCACTTAAAACAAATAAATATATTGACTGCCCGTTCCCAAGCCTTAGGCAACCGCCTGGGCAAGGGAGGCGGTGACAGGAGGTGTTAGGAGATAGGGCCTTTGCTCTGTGCTGCAGTCATTACTGGCTTCAGAGGTAGAGTTGGAGCCAGAAGAGTACAATAGGGGAGGGGAATACAAATTAGGGGATGCACCTCATGGCAAAATGACAATGTGGTAGCACAGGAGCTGTCCGACCCTAGCCTTTCTCTGTGGGGGTGCATGTGGCAGTGAATAGGCCATGCTGCTGCCATGCGCCATGTATTTAACTGTTTTTTTTCTACCACTTTATCACAGCAGTTTACATTGTAACTTAAACTTGGCAATGTGCATTAAACGTGGACATTGCCAGCTTGGATTCTTCAGAGGCAATGGGTTAAGTGACTTGACCAAGGCCACAAGGAGTGCTAGTGAAAATCAAACCCTGGTCTCTTGGTTCCCTAGCCAGTGCTCTAACCATTAGGTTACTTCTCCACTCCATGTAAATGTTGGCTGATGGCCTCTCACCCTGACTTATGGAGGATGTGCCTGGGGCCTATCAGATCTTAGCAGCATTATAATACTTCTCCAATTTTGGAACTTGCTGAGTAGTGTTCTCTGTCTGCTCCCTTGTCCCAAGGACTGTGGCTATCCATGGACCTGAGGAGCCTCTTTTGAGCCTCTCAGATCTGGTGGGCTGTTGCATCCATGACTGCTGGGAGTGCTCAGCCTGGAGGTTGTGTGGGCTTCACCACCTCCATGTAGTGTACTCCCAGAGCCTCTCCCAGATGGTAGAGGCATGAATATCCATCTATGGGTAGATGTATGTGTGTCACTACCCCCCCTGTAGTTATTAGTTCAAAAGGGTGGGTGGCCCATGGGAGTGCTGCTTGACCATATGCCCCCCCCCCCATGTACTGGCTGCTTTGACAGGTGTGCTGATTGTGCTTGGCCTCCAGACCCTCCTTGACCTTGCAACTCCTTTCTCCAACATGGGGCTTTCACTCAATGGCTAAGGCACTGCCCAAGCCATGATCAGACGGGGGGAGGGGATGAGGTGTGGAGTGCCCCATCCCACAAGAGGCTTTGTACTGTGTTCCCTGCAACCTAGGTGAATGGCCACTCTTGGTGCCTCAGGATGAGGGAGTCCAAATCCCTGTATCCCACGATGGACACTGAACATTCTGCTCGATCCCATTCATGGTCCCCCTGAATACCCACATTTTCCACCCCAGTACATGCAATTTGAGATGCAGCACATACTCTCTGCATGTGTTTCCTTTTCTGATTTGCGGCCTCCCTCTTGTACTTAGCCCTTGTGCTGGGTGTTTGGCCCACTCCTCGTCATCTCTCTGTTCTGGACTGGCCAGTTACTACCTTCCTAGAGGCACAGTTCTTATTGTCCACAGTGAATCCCAGGTTCACAGAAGCCCTAGTATCGTGCGTGTAGCTTTCTATTTCCTGGCATGTGTTGAGACCATGTGCATTGTGCACATGCACTAGTCTCATGCGTTTGATACTACCGCATTAGTGACATGAGTAGTGCGAAATTAGCAACATACTGTGGCCACACACCTTGTGTCAACCACAGCTGTGGAGACCGGCACGGCAGTATTACTTGAATTCTGTGCTCCCTGCCGCACATTAATAAACATGTCCCTTTCTGTGCAATAACTGCAAAGTTTTCCTTCGCTTTAGTAAAAGGGCTCCTAAATTCTAGGTAAGGCTAAGGAATCTATATGGATTGAAATTCCATGTAAAAGGGGGAAGGCAATGGCAGTGGGGGTGTACTATCGAGCGCCTGGCCAGAATGACCAAATGGATGATGAAATGCTCAAAGAAATCAAGGAAGCTAACAAAAGTTACAGCGCAGTAATAATAATGGGTGATTTCAACTACCCCGGTATCGACTGGGTCAGTGTCACGTCAGGACATGCTAGGGAGATAAAGTTCCTAGATGAAATAAATGACTGCTTCTTGGAGCAGCTGGTTCATGAACCGACCAGAGGGGAAGCCATATTAGACCTAGTCCTTAGTGGAACACCAGATCTAGTGCAAGAGATAAGGTTGTTGGGGCCACTTGGCAATAGTGATCATAGCATGATCGCCTTTGATTTAATTAGTGGAGGAGGGATAGTAAGGAAATCCACAGTACCACCTTTTAACTTTCGAAAGGGAGACTATGATAAAATGAGGAAAACAGTTAAGAAAAAACTAAAAGGAGCCGGTGCAAAGGTTAAAGACGTACATCAGGCATGGCTGTTGTTGAAAAATACTATCCTGGAAGCCCATACCAGCTGTATTCCACACTTTAAGAAAAGTGGAAGGAAGTCCAAAAAACTGCCAGCATGGTTTAAAGGTGAGGTCAGAGAGGCTGTTGTTGCCAAAAAAGCATCTTTCAGGAAATGGAAAAAAGAGCCAAATGACGAAACCTGGAAACATCACAAGCACTGGCAAGTCAAATGCAAGGCATTGATAAGGTAGGCAAAGGGAGAATTTGAGAAGAAGCTTGCTGCGGAAGCAAAAACGCGAAGTAAAGACCTTTTCAAGTACATTTGTAGCAAAAAACCTGTGAGAGAGTCAGTTGGTCTATTAGATGATAAAGGGGTTAAAGGAGCACTAAGAGGCGACAAGGCGATAGCGGAGAGACTGAATGAATTCTTTGCTTCAGTCTTTACTGAGGAAGATGTAGGGATGTTACCCATGACTGAAGTGGTATTTAAAGGTGCTGAAGAATTGATGGAAATATCAATACATCGGGAAGATGTATTACAACTATTAGATAAACTGAAGAGTAGCAAATCACCTGGGCCGGATGGTATACATCCAAGGGTGTTGAAAGAACTGAAATATGAGATTGCAGACCTGCTATTAGTAATCTGTGAACTATCATTAAAATCATCTCTAATACCTGAAGATTGGAGGATCGCCAATGTAACACCAATTTTTAAAAAGGGTTCCAGGGGTGATCCGGGAAACTACAGACCGGTGAGCCTGACATCAGTACCGGGAAAAATGGTAGAAACAATCATAAAGAATAAAATTACTCAGCATGTAGATAGTCATGGCTTAATGGGAGACAGCCAACATGGCTTTAGACAAGGAAGATCTTGCCTTACTAATCTGTTATGTTTTTTTGAAGGAGTGAATAATCAGGTGGACAAAGGTGAGTCGGTTGATATTGTGTATCTGGACTTTCAGAAAGCCTTTGACAAGGTCCCTCATCAGAGACTTTTGGCAAAACTAAAGAGTCATGGGATAGGAGGCAGTGTACTATTGTGGATCAGGAACTGGTTAAAAGATAGAAAGCAGAGGGTAGGGCTAAATGGCCAATTTTCCCAATGGAGAAAGGTGAATAGTGGTGTACCCCAGGGATCTGTGCTGGGTCTGCTGCTTTTTGACATATTCATAAATGACCTGGAAAGTGGAATAACAAGTGAGGTTATCAAATTTGCAGATGACACAAAACTATTTAAAGTTGTTAAAACCCAAGAGGATTGTGGAAAATTGCAAGAGGATCTTGATAAATTGGAAGACTGGGCATCAAAATGGCAGATGAAATTTAATGTGGATAAGTGCAAGGTTATGCACCTAGGGAAGAACAACCCAAACTATGGTTACACGATGCAAGGTTCCACATTAGGAACCACCACCCAGGAAAAAGATTTAGGCGTCATTGTGGATACCATGTTAAAACCCTCGGCCCAGTGTGCAGCAGCGGCCAAGAGAGCAAATAGAATGCTAGGTATGATAAGGAAAGGAATGGAAAATAAAACAAAAGATATTATAATGCCTCTATATCGTTCCATGGTGAGAGTGCGCCTTGAATATTGTGTGCAATTCTGGTCGCCGTATCTTAAAAAGGATATAGCGATTTTAGAAAAGGTTCAGAGAAGAGCCACCAAAATGGTAAAGGGGATGGAAGGATACTCCTATGAAGAAAGGCTAAAAAGGTTAGGGCTCTTTAACCTGGAAAAGAGACGGCTGAGGGGTGATATGATAGAAGTCTATAAATTAATGAACGGAGTGGAACGGGTAAACGTAGATCGATTGTTTACCTTATCAGAATATAAAAAGACTAGGGGACATGCAATGAAGCTACAGGGTAAACTATTTAAGACTAATAAAAGAAAATATTTTTTCACTCAACGTGTAATCAAACTCTGGAATTTGTTACCGGAGGATGTAGTAAAGGCTGTTAGTGTAGCTGGGTTTAAAAAAGGTTTGGACAAGTTCCTGGAGGAAAGGTCCATAAACCATTATTAAGAAGGGACCCAGGATATCAATGCTTGAACCAATACAAGCATTTTGGAACCTGTGTCCCTTGGGGAAACTGCTAGGTACATATGATCTAGATTGGCCACTGTTGGAAACAGAATACTGGGCTTGATGGACCTTGGTCTGACCCATTATGGCATATCTTATGTTCTTATGTTATGTTCTTATGTAGTTGTAAAGGAAAGGATCAGAGAAAATAAATCTTTAAGTGTAAAGTTATTTTCTATGCGACTCAAGACTGTCACACTAAATACTTTCATGCTTGTATATTTTAACAGCATCCATTGATTACTCAGAATTAGACTGAAGGATACAATAACTCTTATTCCCTTGAAGCTCAGCGCTCTTGGCACCGACAAGGATATACAGCAGTTGGTAGGAAGACAGCTTATTAGTCTACACCATGGGCAATGTCTGAGTTTCAGATATGTGGAGGGAGGATGAAAGTGGTGCATTTAAATACAATCATCTCCATTTCTTCCACTTTAAAACCCTTATGATTTGACTCTATCAGACGAGAGCCGCGCTTTTAAAGCAGCTGTTTATCTTAGTTTAAAAAAATTGCCAGGTACAGCTCTAGGGATATCCAATGCAATTTTTCCATAATACACATTTAGTTACAAAGAATGAAAAGACAGATTGTTTACATGTATTTTTGATTTCCTCTACTCACTCGTCCAGACCGCCTGATCCAAAAGCCAGCCTATTAGTGATGTAACTCCCAAGGTCCTGCCTGCCTGTCAACAGTAACTCCCACTGGCTGCTGCTGGACTCTGGGACACATTCAGGCCCCTAGCTTCCATCAGGGACAACACTCCAGGTGTTCTGAGGGCCGAATGCCAGAGAAATTTGGGAGGCGGTATGCTTTGGCGTGTGTGAAGTCAGGTTTAAGCGCCTTCTCTGTACAATGGTAAGTAATCAGACTAATTCAGTAAGGGGGTCATTTTAGAAGCCCTATTTATGATTTCAGTGTCCCATTGAGATGCCATTTTTGAAAAGCCTGAATTTACACATGTCCGCACATCCATATCCAGGCCAAATGGGTGTGTGCCCGGGGTGTTTTAATAAATATGAATGTGTGCGCCTGATTTTAGAACGGCATCACACCTCTGAAATCACAGGGGAGAATGCCCAAGGCTAGTCCTGCTCCTGGGCAGGAACAGGTGCCAAAATAGTGCTCATTTCAGCAGTTGACAGAAGAGGAAAAAGCTCTCCCATTCCCCCAATACGTTTCGCTATTGGAAAAAAAAACTTGTAGGTAAATAAAGACACTGTTTTCCTGGCTGCTGCACCATTGCATGTCTCTACTTGCAAAATGGCAGGCAGGGATGCATATATGGTATAGGATACACACAGCTATTCTGATATACCATGGGAGGGCACATCTATGTTATCTAGACTGATGCAGTCCATATCAGACACGTGCAAGTTTCTAAAATCGGCCAACAACTTGCACGTGTCCGGCCCATTATTCAACAAGTCCCTGTTCCTTTGTGTTTTAATAGAGAGGCTTATCTTTTAGGGTAGAGATAGGTCAATTTTAGAAAACACTTACACGTCCCCAAATTCACCGCTGCCACCCCTCCCATAGAATTTTGTATGTTTTGAGTTGGACGGGTAAACGTAGATCGACTGTTTACGTTATCAGAATATAGGAAGACTAGGGGACATGCAATGAAGCTACAGGGTAAACTATTTAAGACTAATAAAAGAAAATATTTTTTCACTCAACGTGTAATCAAACTCTGGAATTTGTTACCGGAGGATGTAGTAAAGGCTGTTAGTGTAGCTGGGTTTAAAAAAGGTTTGGACAAGTTCCTGGAGGAAAGGTCCATAAACCATTATTAAGAAGGGACCCAGGATATCAATTCTTGACCTAGTACAAGCATTGCAGAACCTGTGTCCTTTGGGGAAACTGCTAGGTACGTATGACCTAGCTTGGCCACTGTTGGAAACAGGATACTGGGCTTGATGGACCTTGGTCTGACCCAGTATGGCATATCTTATGTTCTTATGTTATGTTCTTATTTCAGACTTCATCCACACAGGAAAGGCAGGATAGCGGCAATATGATAGAGATTTTTAATACCTCCGTGGCATAAATGCACAGGAGGGTCTCTTTCAATTGAAGGCAAGCTCTGCTACGAAGGGACATAGGATGAGGTTGAAAGGGGATAGACTCAAGAGTAATATGCAGAAATATTTATTTACGGAAAGAGTGGTAAATGCAAGGCATAGTATCCCAGAAGAGGCGGTGCACACAAGGACAGTATGAATTCAAAAAAGCATGGGACAAACACAGAGGATCTCTAAAGGTAAAAAGGGGACTATTATAGTTGATGGCCTTGGGCAAGTCACTTAACCCTCCATTGCCTTGGAAGAAAGGCCTGGCAATCTACTTCCGGTGACACTGCCAAGAAAACCCAGGAGCTTTTGGGTCGCCAGGAGTCAGGACTGACTCAAAGGCACGCATTGCATTTTTGTAGTTGATATGGAAGGCAGACTAGATAGGCCTTGTGGCCTTTTTCTGACGTCATGTTTCTATGTCTGGGTTCCTCTCCTCTTGGGTCACCTCTAAATGGTCAATCTGGGTCCTCTGGTGAGCCAGGTGCAGGGCCAGTGGAATGATATTCGGTGCCCTAAGCCAACCTTCAACCTTACAACTTCCTCCACCCCCCCCCAAGATTTTGATAATTAAACAAAATAATCAGGATCAACCCAATGCCATCCCTCCACAGCAATCCTATTAAAAAAAATCCATAATTGGGCATCCTACTTTTAAATATCAAATCTCGCTTTGTATTTATGTGTGTGCCCACTCTCCCTGCAGGTAAACTAATATGCTGATGGTTCTTGGAGTTTATCTGGCTGTAAGGGTCCGTTAAGATGCATTTATTTCAGTCATCCCATTTCAGGAGGGATTAAGAGGCTTATCCTCCTCAAGTCTCGGTTTAAGTCTATCTCCAAATTTAAATGATCGAAAGACTATGGCTTCTGCAGTTAATGGGTGGCATTTCAATGTATGGCTTCGCAAACTGTAGCAGACTTATGTGTACGTGTTGACACACATGGAAATTGCAGAGTTTCCTCTGATTATTTTTCCCATGTGTGGGTTTGTAAAATGTCTCCTCCATGACTTATCTGCTTGCCCTCCTGCCCTTCTTTTTGCGTATTTAAAAAAAAAGACTTCTTGTTTGGCAGAGCCTTTTCTAAGATACCACCAGAACTGTGCACGTTCTGACAGACATCTCATTCTGATCTCCACATACTAAAATGTTCCCCATCTCTTTGGGGACAAGATTTATTGTAGCTGAATTCTAAAAAGAAAAATGCTATAAGCTGTACAGAAAATTGTTTGGAAAGATGGGTGAAACTTAAGAACATAAGATGTGCCATGGCATACTGGGTCAGACCAATCAAGGCCAATCAAGATCACAAGTGCCTAGCAAGTTCCCAAAAAGACACACAGGTTCCACAATGCTTGGATTTGGGCAAGCAGTGGGTCCTCTTTAATAATGATTTATGGACCTTTCCTCCAGGAACTTATCAAAACTTTTTTTAAACCCTGCTACATAACATCATCCAGTAACAAATTCCAGAATTTGATTACTCGTTGAATGAAAAAATATTTTCTCTTATTAGTCTTAAATAAGTTACATTGTAGCTTCATTGCATGTCCACTTTTTGATGGTGTAAATAATCAATCAACATTTACCTCTTCCACTCAATTAATTTCTAGACCTCTATCAAATCTCCCCTCAGCCTCTTTTTTCCAAGTTGAAGAGCCCTAACCTTTTAAGTCTCTGCTCATAGGACCCGATTCTGTGCCACGAATAGTGAGGATGCACGTCCCAATGGGATGTCCATCCCCGCTATTCGTGCCTTCTCTGCCCGCATCTAACTTTCCCGCTGGTTGTATGGGGAAATTTGACGGGGGGCATGGAAGAAGAGGATCAGAGGTGGAGGCTGGATGGGCGGTAGGCAGTCCAGGGCCGGCGGCGGAGGCAGGGTGGGTGGTGTGGTCCAGGGCCAGTGACTTGTACAGGAAAGTTATAAAGGATCGGCGGCCAGGGGCTTGGATTGGGCAGGGGGGCCCGGAGGCATTCCCCGCAGCCCGACCTTGGCCTTAAGGAGGCCGGATCGGGGGTCGGGCTGTTGGGAATGAGCTCCTAAAGTGTGGCAGCCGGCTTCATGGCTCTTCAAAGGAGCCATGATGCCATGGCGCTGTGGGCTCCATAGAACAGCCTTGACTGAATTAGCCGGGGATAGTCCTGTACATGCAGGCCAGGCTGAATTGCAGTCCCGGCCTGCACATACAGCGGGATCAGAATCACACTCCCCTCTGTACTTCCGACTCACTGGCTTCAGTCTCACTCATTGAAGAGGTAAAACTCACTCTTTGGGATGGGCCACCCTTGGCATCTCTATGACTGTTCAAAACCAACAGCAAGGCCTGTGAAGGAGGCAACTTCCTGTGAAAAAAGGAGCTATTTCTTCTGCCTAATTTGAGAACAGTTTGTCAGAATCTGTCACCAGATTTTCCCCGAGAATTAGAGGATAAAGCCAAAAGGAAACTGAGCAGAGAAATAGACGAGCCTTGCAAAGCTCACCTAAACAGGGCTGGCTCAACCATCAGGCAAGACTAGGTGATCACCTAGTAAGGGAAAAGCTGGGACACTTGGAGAAAAGGTAGTGTCGTGAAGTTTGGGACCGAGGAGCATGAGGGAGGAATCGTCCTCCAGATTTACAGAGGATACTGGTTTTCACGGCACAGGAAGCTGATGTCTATTGAGTGCTGTTCCTGCTGCCGACAGGGAGGGGGAGGGGAAGGATTGAGAAGACTTGATAGGCCACTTGCTCTCCATTGAAGGGTCTTGTAAGAGAAGAAAAGCCCCATGCCTTTGTCTGCATTGAAATTGGGGACAGAAGATGGTTTCAGTCCATGGAGCCGGGAACATTAGTTCAAAATCAGAGACAATCCCTAAAAATAAGGGACATCGGGTAGCCTTAACACCTAGAGACGCTGCTTCTGATGGGCAGCTGAGACCAGCAGCAGTCAATGCAAAATAAAAAAAATTATAAATGGCAGGGAGCAGCTGTAGATACTGACATGGACAGTTTTGGACATATATGTGCATTCCCTATATGAAATGAAGAATACACGGGTAGATTTCTGACCCATCTAGGCCATGCCTTAACATCCAGGTGTAACTTTCACCCTTTCTGGAATCGCCAGTTACACATGGATGCCATAGAAATCAAGACTAAGACTTCTAAAACAAATCCCTAAAGAATTAGCCCAAAGTTGCAAGGAATGTCGGTAGCAGAAATGAAAGCAGGCATGCCGTAATGGCTGGACAAGGTGCACTGAGGGAAGACAGTTACAGTATAAAGATAAGGGGGATATTTCTGAGTGGTTGTGACCGGAGGTTCATGTTACCAAGATTACAGGCCCTGGTTCTGACTGAACTGGAGGCCCAGAGGAGGAGGAAGAGAAACATGCCTGATCAAAACCAAAAGCATCTGAGACGGATCCAGAAATAAGCTCTGGGTCTTCAAAATATCCAGAGTGAAATTTGGCAGGAGACTCCCTTGTAAATTTTCTGTAGTTTTCATTTCTGCTCCTTTTTTTTTTTTAATTTCAGATTCAAAAGGGAAAAGCCAACAGATTTTTCCCAGTAATTCTGGTGAAATTTTAAAAAGTTTATTGAACCTAAGTAAACAGAAATGTATCTGCTCCAAGTTCGAAAGTCTGTCTTCTAATTGTTCACGTACCTGTGTTAAGGACTTCTGACCTAAAATTTGAAAAGCAAAGGATTTTTTTTAAAATAAAAGCCAAAGATAGTGAAGATTTGTTTTTTTTTGTGTGTGACACAGTTATGTTTCTCTCCACAAAGCAGATCTCAAAAAAAGAACTATGAAGAATTTACAACGGATACTGAAAAAAAAAATGTTATCGTATTTTTGTTAACACAGTTTGCTCTGTAAAAATGATTGCATGCTATTGGCAGACACAGAATACCCCACTACACTACAATTACCTCTGTCCATGCCATTATAGTTTGAATGCCATGAAATGCAAAGAACTAATGTTGAGGCCACCAAACAATATTAAACCTATTTGTTGATTTATAAGCTGATCTAGCTGCAGCTTCCCTGTGGTTTGAATAGCATGCGAGAAGTGCATTAAGATCTGGCCTAAGGCTATCCAGGAAGTAATGGAATCAACTTTCTTCTCTTCAGAGTTCAATATAGCCAGTTGCCTACAGCAAACAGGGTTCTGCTTATTATGGCTTGGAAGCCTGGAACAGTATTACCTGTGTCCATGAAAATGAGAAGCGGCTATAAAAATGACTGACGGTAAAAGTCTACGCTGTACAACATGCCAATCACGGAAATGCAGCTCATTAATCATGCTAAAAACATCTGACAGCGAAGTGACAATAACAAATTTCTTCCCAGAAAGAAAAGGGCGTCCACGAAGCCGGCGAACAGCTTATTAAGGTTGATCTCATTTAAGCCGGGATGTTATGCAGACAGCAGAAAGCAACCAGCCCCTTACTATGAAGTCTTGCATGCTGAGCGGAGTTCTTAACTGAGACAGGCACTGCTAGTTTCTGGCATACAGAAAATGGAGATATATGATTGTGTTCTTATAAACACCCTTTGCGTGCAGAAGGAGAAAGAGAATCCATACTATTCTGATTATTTTGATCTAGCCACAAGGTGAAAGAACAGCGCCCTTATCTTATTTTGCCAAATTCATGGGTGGTTTTTTTTCTAGCTGTGAAAGTAAACAGTTATGAAATTTTTATTTTAGATTACTTATCTTCTAACCTATGGCAAAGTGCATGTTGATATCATTCAGAAAGGTAATTTTTAAAAGGTGTTTTTGGCTTCTAAAGGCCTTTCTATGTGCACAAAAGGGGTTTTACAAAATTATCCAAGGAATTATTCCATAAAAGTGCGCCAGACGAGAAAGCACATTCTTTATATGATCTGTGTGTAAGTGTGTGCGGAGGCAGAGTTTGGGAAGACGGAGTAGTGATTTACACATGTATTATTGGCGTTTGTGCATATATTATATGCTAACATTTGCACTTCCTTCAATATAGCTTCTATTTCTGGCGGTTTACCTCTAGCGTTTTATAAAGACACATGGGCTAAAGAAGAGCCTATGTGGCCTGTTGTAAACTTACCCCCTTAAAGTGCCAGCAGAGGGTAGTTCTGTAAGATGCAGCTAGGTTTCCCCATGTGTACGAGTGTAAATCATGGTCTTTTTCAAGGTTTACGCACATAAATGATCACTTTAGGCATGGGGTTTAGTCAGCCGTTATTCTGAAAGTACGTGCTCTGGACCGATGGCAAATACTTTCACTGTGGGCAGGCACAGGGGTGGAGTTTGCTTGGAGTAAGGGCGGAGCACAAATTTACATGGGTAGAAATGATCTAACATGTGCAAGATACTTGCGGTCATTTATACCTGTTTTACAGCACATGTAGTGTCTGTGGCTTCATTTACGTGCATTTGCTACTAATTGCTCTAGTAATCTCTACAGTCGGATTCAACGTTATAGAAAAGGCACCATTAAGGCATCTAAATTCATGTGCAAATCTAGCTGTTATTTATTAAATTTCCTCCCTAGTGTAGCTCTAGTTAAGACCTCATCTTTTCCCAAGCAATCTTCTTCTTCGTACACATCAACATTTTTGGTTTCTGAATGACCCGCTCTACCCTTCGCCGGGCAACAGAACCTGGGCTCTTGGGATTCGATCTCTTCACTCAAAGCAATTGGAGAGAGAGAAGTAAAAATAAAGTAATAAAACAATTCAAACACATAGAACTGGGAAAAAATGTCACTTCTGGAACCAGGCCCCTGATGAAGGCTAGTTAGCTGAAACATGGCCAGGTTGGGCCCTTTAATAAAGTCACTTGTAGTTACTATTGCTGCCCTCCGCTTTTGCTTCTTTTTTTATCCCTGGCCAAAGCCATGTCTCCCTGAAATGTGGGCATGGTATAGATCTCCACACAGAAACAGTGATGTTCTAAATTCTCTATTTGCATGAGCATTTGATCTTCAAGTGCAAATGCCTCTATCTATACATGGAGATGCTTCTAAAATAAGGGCCTTAATATGATTTGATTTTGCATACAGTAAATTTTTAAGGGGCGCTAAGAAATCAAATATTTTCTAACAAATGCACATACCTTGCATTTAATTGCACTGCGTACAGACAATTTTGCACTCAACTATAAGTAATCCTGTGGGTTCAGAAATATTGTTGTAGTTTATTTTATCTGGTTACTTTCAGGGGCAATGTTTCCTGATTATTCAAGTGAAAAAGAAGTTACTTTTAGAAAGACATTGCTAAAGACTGTCTCACTTTAAGAGATTTGTCCCTCAAAGGGGCAGTAAACCCTCGTGTATTGCTGATAAATTTTGGAGGACCCACACAGTAAAAATAAATAAAACAAACAATAAACAACAAAAATGGGATAAGAATGTAAATACAAACTGAGAGGCACAGAAAAAGGAACCTTGACAACAAGGCATAAGGTGACATTTTACTTACAAGTTAATGTCCTTTCCTTGAGTCCAGCTAGACCAGTTCTACAGTTCAGACAAGTGGTTGTGTTCCCCTACCAGCAGACTGGCAGAGACAAAGAACCAATATTGAATTAGGATGGCTAGGCACAAGTACAGCACCCAGCTGTCACCGCAATCCGCTATCCTGGATAGTCAATTCCGGTGTCATTGAATAGTCGGGGTCGCTATACATGCCCAGAAGCTGCAGAAGCTAACAGGATAGTGACGAAATTGCACCGCTGCCTGGTTAGTTTCTACGGGTAAAGATAGGCCAGCTTATGCAGCTCCCATCACCACTACCCAGTTAGTCTCTGTTGCTGCCCACAACATGCCCTGGAATGCCAACGACATGCCCCAATGCTAAGCAGCTAGCATCGGGGCATGTAGGGGAAAAGATTGGTGATATTCAGCAGCACTAACTAACTGTGTTAGTGCCGTTGAATAACCCGCTGAGTGGTATCTACACAGTTTACAGGACTGAAAACCTTGTAAATGACTTTCGAATATCTGTCCTCATATCCTCCAGTACAATATACTTCAAGTCAGTGTTGCACACATACTTCTCTAAGAACTAGTGCACTTTTCAAGAACAAGTCTTCAAGGTAAGTAGCTTGCTAATTCAGCATGTTTTACTTTAATAAATGGGTCATCAATTCCCCCCCCCGCCCCCCCATGCTGGCTCTCCAATCTCTCTCTCATTCCTCTCTGGATCTCCCTGGTCTGGTACTTTACTCCCTGTGAGATCAGCACTACAGAAGTGAAATTCAGCAGCAGTGGCATGGGGATGGGTGGGGGACTTTTAGTTATTTACTTGAATCTATTTATAAATTGCCTCCTTAGAGCTGAAAAGAGCATTCACTCAAAGCAATGTATAATAAAACACTAAGCTGTGTTAGTGGTAAGGTAGCCTGTATTAACGGTTGCATTAACACAGTACCTAGGTGGGGAAGCCAAGTAGATGCCTATTACGGGCCTCTTTTATAAAGACACAGGGCCAGATTCTGTACTAGATGGACTGTACGTCCCGGTGAGACGTGCAGCCTCGCTAGCCATCTGGCCTGAATTCCGGTAGCCTCCCTCCCTGCACGCGCAGAGCTGATGTGCAGGGAAAGAAGGATGGGGCAGTATGGGGGTGGGGTCATTGGTGGGCCGGGCACCCGGACGTACAGGTCAGATTCTGGTCACGGCCTGGTACATCCATGGAGCACCTTGAGCGCAGCTTATTCCATCTCAGAGATGGAATAAGCACTGGGTTCCCGTGCACCTCGGCCCAACAGCCCCCCCACAATGCAACAGAGCCACCGAAGGTAATGTCCTGCCGCCCGATCCAGACTCCGGCAGACCCATTGGGTGGCAGGTGAGCTGGTCAGGGGTGGTGTCCGGCACCAGCGCAGCAGCGGAAGCGGGGGGGGGGGAGGTCTAGCCATCCTGTTGGCTATACAACCCCGTGGCTGCTGAAGTGGCACGCAAGGCTGTCCCGCTGCCAGATCCTGCTGCCACGGGAATGTCTTATTCCCACGGTGCAGAGTCGGGTACAACGGGGCCTGTACTGGTCTGGGACATCTGGACAGCCAGATGTGCCCCTTCCTGGATCGGGCTCACAGGGGCATGTTTATCAAAGGTTAAACAAACATTAAGTAAAGTTAATGCACATTAAGCACTGCCACCACCCACTCATTTCTAAGGGACATTGCAGCACTTAAGGTGTGTTAAGTAAAATTTAAATGTTTAACCTTTAGTAGCATGCCCCATAGATGTCTATGGGAGTCATTTTAGAAGCTCTATTTATGACTTGCACATCTGAAATGTGCTAATCGCATCCATGTCTCATGAGCCATTTTAGAAAGGAGCAAACACATCTAAGTTGCAAGGGGAGCAACTGTGTTGCCCGTTTTGCTCATGCACGTTTCTAAAATTTTCAGCTTTCCTACACGTGTCTAGGGCTTTATCCTTCATCTCCCCTTTTCCTTGTATATTGGTGGAGATGTTTATCTTTCTGGAAGGACATAGGTCGATTCTAAAATGTATGTACACCTACCTATCTTGTTTGTTCTCCCTCCACTGAATTTGACGCTTTTGATTTGAACATCCCAGTTGGTACCTAAACAGCCTAAAAAGCCACTTTATCTGTCTTTATAAGATACTACAAGCAAATCATCAAAAATTGTGACTAGATTGCAGTCATGGATATTTACGCATGTTTGGGAGCATGTGTCAACATTAGCACTTAAAATACACATGTACATGGGTATTTTATAAAATACAGATGTGGTCAACATTATTGGTACCCTTGCACTGTTCAACTGCGATTTGTTCCAGCTCATGAATGTTTCCAGCATTCCTTTTACCAATGGCAGATTTCAACTCTTTCCAAAGGTTCTCAATTGGATTGAGATCAGGACTCATTGCTGGCCAGTTTAAAACAGTCCATTTGTTCCTTTTTAACCATTCCTTTGTACTTTTGGATGTATGTTTTGAATCAATGTCCTGCTGGAAGACCCATGACTTTCGACCCGACCTAGCTCGTTGACACTAGGTAGCACATTTTGCTCTAAAATAACCTGGCAGTCCTCCGACTTCATGATTTCTTTACTACATTCCAGGCCTCAAATTCCTGAGGCAGCAAAACATCCCCCCAACATTATGGAACCTCAACCATATTTAACTGTAGGAAGTGTGTTTTTTTCCTTATAAGCTTCATTTCTTCACCTGTAAACATATTGATGGTCTACACTGCCAAACAGCAAAAGTTTGGTTTCATCTGTCCACAGAACATTTTCTCAGAAGGATTGTGGTTTCTCAAGGTGGGTTTGGGGAAAGATCAGTTGTGCCTTTTTTTTTTTTTTTTATTTATTGAAATTTTCACAAAACTTACAAAGTAAGCACACGGTGTGCCTTTTTATGTCTGCCTTTGAGCAGTGGAGTCCTCCTTGGCCCTTACCCTTGAAGTCCTTCTTTGTTTAGTGCATGGCATATGGTGCAGGTTGAAACTACCGCTCCAGATTGCTCCAGGTCAGCCTTAAGCTCTTTGGATGTTATACGTGGTGCTTTTCCAATGGTTTGCACTAACCTTCAAAGACCTCTTGGGTTAATTTTCCTTTTCCCACCAGGTCCTAGGAGGTTCTTAACAGGTCCAAAAGAAAGAAATCGTATTAATAGCATTGCTAATTGTAGACACAGGAATCCCAAGGTCTTTGGAGGTGGCCTTGTACCTCTTTGAAATGTTTGGTGATAATGGCTTTTCTGATGTTCTCTGCAGATCTCTTGTCTTTGCCTTTGTGAAAATGGAACACGGAGTGAATGTGTCCACTTTAAACACTAGAGCCATCATTCATTGGATCATTCAAGTCATGTGAGTACTGACAATTGATCACAGGTGTGTCTAATTTTACTGCAATGGGAATGTGGTTCTTCTGTACATACAGATTTGAATAGTTTACAAGGGTGCCAATAACATAGTATAAAAACTGGGACATTGCCAAGACAATTTCCTTTTTAAATTTATGTTGTTTTATTTGATTCTTTCAGGTGTAAAAATGTGTGTGCATATAGTCCAAAGCTATTTCACTGGCCACTTTATTTTTTTTAGGCGATATTGAACATTGAGGGGTTGAACTGCAAGGGTGCCAATAATGTTGACCACAAGTGTATGCAGTGTGAATCATTACTGTCTGTGCTCTACTCAGACTATGCTGCAGAACATGCTTATACCCAGGTTGCATAAAAGTACAGAACTTCTCGTCACCGTGCATAGTGTAATTTTATGAAAGCCCTGTTATATGCATAAAACAGGTGCAGAAAAAGTTTATAAAATTACCCACAACAGCTAACATGGAACAGGGCAAGAAAGGAGGGACCTGGACAGTTAATGCAGATGTAGTTGCCACACATTAACTTAAAATCGCAGAGATCGTGGTCAGTTAATATCACCTAAATAGATTAGCTAATTGCACCATGTTATCTGCAATACAGTTAACATGCAGTAAGGAAATTCCCTATATTAACTGTATGGAAAGATGCTGTGAACATCCCCAACAGTTAACATAGACTCTTTGCATTTATCACTGAAATTGTTTACGATTTTTCAGTAAATAGGTCCCAATCAAATATACTATACACAAAAATAAGACAGACAGACAAAATTGGATTGACACACAATATACAAAATGGGGTAGATTCCAGTTTGTGTTTAGAGGGGATGGACCTCTGGCAGTGAGTGGTAACCTGACCCAGGAGGTACAGTGCCGATTCAAAGGTCAGCCCTGTATGTCCGGGATCAACCATTTGCATGGGGGACTTATTGCACCTTGGAGGTGGAATAAGTCCCCCTGGATGGCAGGACATGCAGCATCCGGGGCCGCAAAGTGTGATAATGGGGCACAGGGGGCTCTCCACAGCCTGACCCTGGCCACGGCAGTACCAGTGGGGGGGGGGGGGGAAGGGGTTAGGCTGCAGGGAAAGCAACTTTTTGGGGTCTGCTGGGGATCACGGCTCCTGCATGGAGCCATGGTAACATGACGCCATGGCTCCATGCAGGAGCCTGGCCGGGCTAGCCGGGGAAGTGCCTGGACGTCCGGGGTGCCTGAATTGGGGCATGTCCTGGACATCTAGCCCTATGCTGTGATTCTGATCCCATGAGGATGTCTAGCCCCCACAGAAGCAGAATTGGGTGCACCTCCAGGCCATCCGGATTTCTGGACAACCCAGACATGCAGCTACAGAGTTGGCCTCCACACAAATATAAGACAGACCAAATAAACACGACTTACTATATGTGCCACCCAATTTCTCACTGCCTCTAAGGGGCTTGTTTATTAAGCCCTGTGCTGGTAACATGTGTATGGACCATGATACCTGTACTGCGGTGAGACTGCGCTACTTTTCAAACACTATGCTGATACCATGTGCTAACCTTGGTAGCGTGCTTTAGTAAATATGCCCCTAAACCTTCTCACTGGCCTATGTTAAAATAGTGGGTACTGAATGACTATCTCTGCAGTCACCCCCACATGTTCCTTTTCTGATAAATGTCACTCTGTCCAAACCAGAAAGTGCAAATCATAGGGGTGGAAGAAGAGGAAACTCAGCGCTGCCCTTCGATTGCCCCCATAGTGCTGATACCGCATCTCCTCTTCTGCTCTGCGGTGGCAGATAATGTTGCCCTTTTTGCTTTTCTGTTGAATGGCACCACAGCCGCCACTCCTCTGCCATGTTGTCCGTGCCACAAGTCAGGAAGATATGATGTGAGGAGGGGCAGGTGGCCTAGAGGTCTCCAGGAGACCCTGTGTCTGGTTACATGAGCTAGCCAAGGTAAACAGTAAAATACAGAGACACTAATTGTCTTTGGATTTTTACAAGGAATCCCCTCAAAATCAGATTATTCTATTTTGAGAGCGCCTCAAATACCAGGTCACTCAAAGCCAGACTTTGCTGTCATTTCTTTAAGGTGTGCAAAGAACGCATAGATTTCCTCATTTGTGCTTGTAAAGGTAGAAATATCTTCTGAAAAAGATTGAAAACATTCTCGCTCTGGAGTCAGTACTAACCAGACGTCACTGGCTAAACAGTTTCCAAAGAGGAAACTGCAAATGACTTTGGGAATTGACTCTGAACAAAGAAATATTTCATCTATGTGTAATTACTACAAGATGGGGTTATTCAAGTATGAGATCTGGATTGTTCTATTTCATCCTTTTTAGAACAAAATAAAACTATTTATACATTTCTGCAAAGACACATTTTGAGCAAGTGCATTTCATTATGAACCTTAAGATCTTTAATGCCAATTTATTGACATTCAAATGCAAATTAGGCTTCGGTTGAAATCCCTAAGCCTGACTATGATTTATCTATCCATAAAATTTGTAAACAAATGCATGTGTCTGCCAGGAATAAATCTTCAAAAGTATTTTGTCAGTATTGAGGATGGTTCGTCAATGTGTTAAAGTAAATTGGGCCTTCTGGAACTTTATTTATAAACTGGTTTTGTAGGATCAGGTTATGGAGGGGCAGTCAGACAGTCCTGAGCTTGTCTCCATTAAAGTTCTGATCTCCCCAAGACAAGCAAACACTATAGGCTGGGTTTCCAGTCAGCACAGTCAGTGGGTTAAATGGAGCATACTGTAGGTGCCAGTATCTAAGGGGCTCTTTTACTAACGGGAGCTAGCCGGCAGTGCGTGTTCTTACAAGCCCTGAAGGGGCACAGGGACATGCGTTGCTAGCTAGCGCGGGGCCATGACAGTGCAGAATAATTCCTGCAATCACTGCAACCTACCCATGAGTGGGCGGGTTAGGGGCGGAAAGTGGGCGCGGTGACCTCAAAGCATTTTAGAACATAAGTTCAAGTTCGGTTTATTGTAAACCGCCTTGATCGCCAGATAAGGCGGTATATAAGAATGGGAACTAAATAAAATAAATAAGTACATAAGAAAAGCCATACTGGGTCAGACCAAGGTCCATCAAGCCCAGTATCCTGTTTCCAACAGTGGCCAATCCAGGTCCATGTACTTAGCAGGTTCCCAAAAAGACACACAGATTCCACAGTGCTTGTCCCTGGGTAAGCAGTGGATTTCCCGGGTCCTCTTCAATAATGGTTTAGGTACCTTTCCTCCAGCTACCTTTTTTAAACCCAGCTACACTGACAGCTTTTATTGCATCCTCTTATAACGAATTCCAGAGTTTGAATATGCACTGAGTAAAAAATTATCTTCTCTTATTAGTCTTAAATGAGTTACATTGTAGCTTCATTGCATGTCCCCAGTCTTTCTACTTTTTGATGGTGTAAACTATCAATCTATGCTTACCTGTTCCACTCCATTCATTTTATGCTGGGCTCATACTGCACGGTAACTGCATTAGCATGGGGTTCACCTAACGCCATCTCAATAAGTGCAAGTTAGGGGAAAGTTCTTCAGGTTAATTGCCGGGGAAATGCTTTCCATACCTCCAACAGTTAACGGGGTTGTGTTGCACCTAATATGCCACCGTTATGGAATTTCTGGTGCATTAGGTGCAACACCCTAGCACATGCTAGCAAAAGGGCCCCTTAGTTTAATCTGTAACTCAGCACTGGTCTCCATATAGATAATGGTGCTGAATAAGTATGTTGTGTGGCCTAAACTAAAAGGGCAACATTTATTCAGCTGTTGAATATCATTAAAATGATAGTGTTCCAGAAATACTCCACCCCACCCTAACCATAGCCACTATTAAACAAACAGTATCTCACCATTCAGCAAGGTAAATGGCCTGATGCTTTGTGCATAATTTTAAAACTATTTGGATAAGGAAATTATGCATTCACCAGCACACTGTAAATGTATGTATAATTTGTTCTGAATATCAGTCCATATTTTATTTTAGATTCTTCATGCTGTATTTTCTTCAGAAACCCCAAGTTTATATTATTAACCTTAGAAAGACTAATAGTGGCTGGAGAGATAAATACTACAGCAATTCACTTTTACTTGAAAGCATCCCAATCCTCTCAAAAAAAACAAAAATTAGTGAATTTTAGCAATAAATACTAAGGGGTTAATTCATTGAAACGTGTTAACAGTTAGTGTGCACCCTAAATTGGTTTTATACCCATAATAAATATTTTTGTATTCAGTGATGTTGTGAATCCCGATTTTGAATCAGTTTTCTAGGTCGGAAATGGGCCACCCAATTCAAAATTTGAAAGGTATCTTACAAAAGACTCACTAGACTGAGCTTTTTGAAAATACATATGCAGCCATATACAAATTTGTGCAAATTTGCACAGCAAAAGCTTTTTTACAAAAAATGAGCAACATTGCTCGAGGCTTCTCATGAGGAAGTAGCAGATTTTGCTCCGTGTATTGTAAATGGTGCACCAAGTGCATCCAATTAAGGAGTTGAGCTTGAAAGCTCATTTTTTATCATTTTATATTTTTTTTACAGTAGTTCTCCTCTCAATCATTCGTCTAAACCCCAGGCCCAGATGAGCAGTCAGCTGAACGCCAAGTGTCATTCAGTGCAGTTGTAAACACTGACGTGAAATTTTAAGTCTACTTACATTTTCGAGACATGCCCGGTCAAACGAAAGTTCAATTCATTGTTGCTTAACACTAATTTTTTCTGATGTTTGGGAATTTTTTCAGGTTCACTTCACCTCTTTGTTTTTTTAGGTACACATCCTTTTAAGATTTTCATGTTAATGTTTGATTTTTTTTATTCTGGGAATATGTCTGTCTATCTTCATGAAATCAATGCAGTTAGAGAATCTTCTTATGGAAAAATCTATTTTAACATTGTTATTCCTTACAAGATGGAGTGTAGTACAAGAGGATCTTAAAGTGTTATTTTTGAGTTTCTCCTTTTTGGGATTTTTTTTCTTATTTCCATGAATTTTTATTTGACAAGCCTCCCCTTAAAGGTGGGGTAAATAGCATGTGCATTTTAGGTAGTATGGGCTTCTTTTTCCTGTATTTACATTTATGATGCAAATTATAATCTTGCAAATCATAAAAAAAAGCGTGCAATAATTCATAGGTATACACATGTTTAGGCACCCAAATGAACTGAATGTATACTTACAAATGCACACCCCTGGTGTTTTTCCATGGCAAAATAGGGAAGAGGTCTGCACTAAACCCTTTTCAAATTGGTGCATGCTGTGGGCTTTTCTAAAATCACTTTTTACAGGACTCTGCCCATTTACACAATACTATCAGTTTCTTACATGCGTAAATGGTGCCAGTCCTTCTACGATCACCTGCTAATGATTACCATATGAACTGTACCATCCAGGACCCTGCTAACAGACAAAGGGATATGCAAATCAGCTTATAATGAGCATAGCTATCACCCTAGTCACTAAGCTACATGCTGATTTGTTAATGTCAAAAATGTATTACCCTGTATTGAACATTAGGTACTGATTTCACATGCCACAAAAGCCAGCACCTGGATGGGGGGGGGGGGGGGGGAAGTAGAATTTTGAGCAAAGAGAAAGGTGAGAGGGGCAGAGAGAAAGAGAGGAGTAAAGCAAAAGAAGAGGAGAGTGAAAGGAGGAAGTGTAGAGGAAGAAGATGCCAGAAAAAAATGGATATAGAAAGAAGAGGCAAGAAATGTGGAGAAAAATGGTATAAGAGAAACAGAAGAAACCTGCATCCGTGCATTTTCAGGCCCAAAGCGACCTGCCGATGGTAAACATGCCGCTTGTCTCTTTCTCTAACATTGATCTTGGCTGCACACTTTGCACTAGCCTTATCCAACTGATCAAGTCATTAGAGGCAAAGAAATGAATGGCCAGACCTTAGAAGGAAAGAAGGCATTGACAATACCTGCTCAGGAGAATGGAGGGAGGAGACACCGGTGGATGTGGGTCATGGGATATAGTCATTAAGCATGCAGTGGATTGTGAGACACAGAGAGTGGGAGGAGAATAGCAAAACGATAGAAAGAGAGAGGAAAAAGCTGAGGCCACTAAGACAGCAATTCCATAACAGGGTGCCCAGGCAGTGAGGTCAAGTGGGTGCCTAATTTGGGCCCATTTTATAAAGATATATAGGCAGCTATGTGTTTCTAATCAAATACTAGCAGGAGCAGATGAAAATGTTGTCATGTAACGTACACGCAAAAGCATGTATTTTATAAACTATGCACAGAAATCGCAACTCTTGTCCATGCTCCAGACTACGCCTATACATGGACTGAGGACCAGTCACTGCTCATAATTTTACAACTGTAATATTTTCAAAGCCCTTTTATATGTGAAAAAAGCCTTCATGTGTAAAAATTCCTTCATAAAAATTACCCCCTTAGCAGGATCATACCAAGCTAGAAATGTGCCCTGTGCGACTCAAACTTTCCCTCCCCTCTCACCAATCCAACTGCATGCAGGAATTCACTCTTCTTGGGCTTTCTAGCAATGACATTAGTACCCCTTCTGTTCTTGTGCCCAGTGCAGCTGCACCACTTTCACAGCCCTTGTCCCTACGTGTAGAAGGTGGTGCTAATAACAATTATGTGTCACATCCAATCTTAAGTATAAGCTTACTTAGAAATATACAAATGTAAACATTTCAAAACCACACCTACAGGCAGTGAAAGAAAGATGTCCTTTTTTCTTTCATTGTTCCTCAGATTTTTCCTCCCATTGAATTATTCAGCATGTAAGTTAGCATCAGCTTTCCTGCTAAGCAGCTCGAATCTGCATGGGAGTCCACCACCAACATTCATGCCTGCAGGGGTGGTGCTTCAATGCCACACTTTCAGTTGTGAGAGAGAGGCTGGACCTGTCGCTCCCTTGTAATTAAAAATGTGATACTGAAGCACCACCTATTGGAAGGCTCCCATGAAGATTCTACTATTACTACTACTTATGACATATATACTGTAGCACTACAAGGCATATGCAGTGCTACAGAGGTGTAAGAGACAGTCCCTGCTCATCAGAACTTACACTCTAATCAAGATGAGCAGTAAGGTACATATAAGTGGTGAACAGGAGAGTGAGAGGCATCGGGAGCCAAAAACAGCTTTCAAGAGGTGGGTTTTTCGCCTGGATTTGAATAAGGGCTAGAGGTGGAGGAGCCTGACGCACAGGTAATTTGTTCCAGCAAGGTGGAATAAACAAAGTCTGAAGTTGTCGGTGGCAGAGTTGGGCACAGGTAAAAGGGATCCGCCAGATGAGAGGAGTTCTTGAGGAGGGGTGTAGAGTGAGATAAGAGAGAAAAGGTACTGAGGAGCCATAGAATGAATGCACTTATAGGTCAGTAGGAGAAATCTGAACCGGATGTGGAAATGGCCAGGAAACCAGTAAAGTGACCTCAGAAGAGGGGTTATGTGAGCTGGTAGAAGAGAAGTTGTGCAGCTGAGTTTTGAACAGATTGAACAGGAGAGAGATGATTCAGAGGAAGACCAGCATGGAGCAGGTTGCAATAATCAAGACGTGAGATGACTAGAGAGTGGATAAGGGTGTTAGTGGGTTATTCAGAAAGGAAGGGACACATTTTGCTGAAGTTATAGAAAAAGAAGCAAGACGTTTAAGCTATCTGTTGGATGTGAGAAGGAGAGAGTAGAGTCAAAGATGACCCCAAGGTTGTGAGCCAAGGAATAGGAAGGAGTATAGTGTTTTACTGACAGGGGATGCACACTCTGGTCCAGATGCACTTGAAACTTGACTTTGAGCATCACTGGCTGGCTGGCCACCATCCACACTAACCATTCCGGTCTTATCAGATCCTCAGCAGTTCAGTTCAACGATTAGTTCCAACAACACTTATTCACCGTTGTGCCAGTCTTGACTATAAGTCAAGCAGTGCAGCATTTCATTGGCCATGACAGTGCCCCATGATTCATATACCTCCCGATAGCAGTTCCCACTGGCACAGTTCATTCATCCACTCCCATGTCTTAACAAAAAGGAGATAATATTCTAAGCCCAACCTGCCTTAAGGGCTGGCTTTTACTGCCCTTGGCAGCCAGGACTGATTCTGCTGCTCTTGCACAGGGAGAGAAAGCTCCCCTCCCCCCTCTTCACGGAGGTTTTTATCTTCCACAGCAGAAGACAAGGCAAATAATCAGGAAAGTCCATAAACATGCAAAGTTTTAACCCTCGCCCAGCAGTGCAGCAATCAGTAAGGTAAGTTTAATGATCACTGGGCTTTATCCCCAAAACAGTCTTTAAAAACGCTTAAAGGAGCAGTCCATAGACTCATTACCTTGGGGAGTTTTCCAGTGAAAATTTACTCAGCCAGCTGCTCTTCCCACACCTGCATTTCTTTCCCTGGTAGCACAGGGGAGCAGGACACACCATTCTGAGAATTCCACCCTCTCCCAGGAGTTCTATCCCTAATTGAAACACCTGGGACTTTATCTGTGGCAGGGTCCTTCCTATCCCAATCCTAAGGGATTCCTGGACTTGTAGTGTGCTTTGTGTACCTGACCTTGCCACAAGGGCTATCCATGGAAATAGAGATGGGAGGAAGGAGGAGGTGGGTTTAGGGGGAAAGATAAGGAGACATCCAAGCATCAATGCCTGATAAGCAGGTACAGATACAGGTCTGGATTCCTGGAGAGATTTCAGGCGCAGAAAGGTAGATCTGAGCTGCTTAGCAGGAGTGTTGATTAGCAACATTTAGTAAATGTGTAAGTCTGTATAAAAACTGACCTCACCATTTTTTTGAAGGGTAGTATTTTCAGTGGACAGTGAATTATAGAATATTTGGAGTAGAGTAGCTACTCAGTGCTTAGAGCATAATTATAACCAGGAAACTCAGCTTCAAATCCTGCCTTTCCCACTGACACTCCATGTTTTATTTATTTAGCTAGGCTTATATACCACTTTTCACCAGGTCAAAGTGGTTTATAGGGAACAGAGCATTTTACAATGAACATATGCTGTACAAGGAACATAGTAACAATTACAATTGAAACAGTTCAACATTTTGATAACAACAATAACATTGAGGTTTATACAGTTTAAATAGTAGAATACTATATACAAATGTTGAAACTAAATGGTACGTTCAAATGGTATTTACAGTTGTGAGTCTGTTTTGATAATGTCATGTTGAAGGTTTGGTGGAGGGACCAAAACGTTCAGTGAATAGGTGGGTTTTTAAGTGGTTGCGGAAGGCAGATTGGTAATGTTTCTTAGGGTGTCAAGAAGGGAGATCCATAGGTAAGGAGTGTAGAGTTCAAAAGCTTTGCGGCATGTTTGTTGGTTGTATTTAGTTTTGGATTGTGGTATGTTTGTTGATTGTAGTATGTCTTGTAGGGGGTTTCTGTAACAGGGATTTGAGGTAGATTTTCTGCTGGGAGTGACTTGGGCAATTCACCCTACATTTTTAAGGTACAAATTTAGGGCTATAAGCATTAATGTGTATTGTTGCATATTAGTGCAAGTTATGGACATAATTAGTAAATAGGCATCATTGACAAAAATAGTTTCTATGTTCAACTACATTAATGCGCAATACTGCATGTTAGCAGGGCCGGCCCTATGCATATACAAGCATGTTGTTGGCACAGGGTCCTGCTGAACAGTAGGCTTAGTGTCAACCTTATGCTGGCACTACATAAGGTCTGTGCTTCCCTTTGCTCATGCTGCTGGCTTAACAGGTGAGCCAGTGAGGCACTGGCTTGGGGTACACAACCTTTAAGGGCGCCCAAGCCTCCCTCATTGACTCACTCTTTGTAGCCAATGTACACAGCTGCGTGAATATTTTCCTTTGCTCCTGCAGCTGTGCTGCCTTAAAGTCACTGGACTATGGCATTTCGAAAGGTAAACAGAAGCATATTATATTTCTTATGAGAAATAGGAAATTTCTGTTAGCACCTTTAGAAATTCCACAGTTCAGTGGCTTTTAAGGCAGAATGCTCCTGTGGCTGTGTACATCAGCTTTATAAGAGCAGAAGATGACCAACTCTGGGAAGAGAGATGAGGCAGGCTGGGACTGCAGCTGAGGCATGTAGAGGGAAGGGGAGGAGGAGGACTGGAAGGGAGTTGAAACTGGGAAGGGTACTAGGGATGGAAGTGGGCTAGATGGGGAGGGGCCTGAGACTGTAAGAGAGTTGACACTGAGGATGGTATTGGGGTTAGAAGAGGGCTGGACAATGGGGGGGTAGACTGGGATTGAAGGGAGATGACACTGGATATGGTACTGGGAATGGAAGGGGGCTAGACAGTGAGGGGAGACTAGAAGGAAGGTGACATCGAGTAGCTGGAAATTCAAGCAGTTGACACTGGCAATATTTATTTATTTATTTAGCTGTGCTTATATACCGCTTTTCACCGGGTCAAAGCGGTTTACAATAAACAAGGGGGATGCATCAAACAGGGTTGTTCATATTTACAGAGGGGATATACCATCACCAAGTGGTTCAATATGACTAGAAGGGGCTAGACATTTGGGACTGGAAGAGATTGTTACTGGGGATGGTACTAGGACTGAAAGGGGGCTGAACAGTGGAGAGGGGACTGGGACTGGAAGGGAGCTGTCACTGGGTGGCTGGGAATGCAAGGGGCTGACACTGGGATGGTACTGGTACTCTGTATATCTTTTGGGAATCTGACAGGTACAGTTGTGGACAACATTATTGACACCCTTACATTTTAGGTATGTTGTGTACAATATCTTGAGAAATAATTGAAAATATTACAACTGTATGTCATCATAATATTTTACTAGTATGTTCAAAGGGATACAACTAAAAAAAGATGTCTGTGCAACTTAGATATAGTAATTTCTGAGAAAAAAAACAAAATATGACCTGGACAGGATTAATGGCACCCTTCACTAATATTTGGTTGCACAACCCCTGGCAATAATGATAGTCTCCAAAATGCAAGGGTGTCAATAATGTTGACCACAACTGTACCTGTCAGGTTCCCAAAAGATATAGAGTCCCAATACCAATACTGTCTTTGAGCAGTGGGGTCCTCCTTGGCCTTTGCCCATGAAGTCCTTCTTTGTTTAATGGGCGGCATATGGTGTAGATTGAAATCACCACTCCAGATTGCTCTAGGTCAGCCTTAAGCTCTTCAGATGCTGTATGTGGTGTTTTTCCAACATTTTGCATTTTGCATGTTCTGGGAGGTTCTTGATAGTTCCACGAGCAGAAAACGTCTTAATAACTTCCAGAACTGTTGACACAGGTATCCCAAGGTCTTTGGAGATGGCCTTGTACCCCTTTGAAGTTTGATGATAATGGCTTTTCTGATGGTCTCAGGCAGCTGTTTTTTCTTCACTAATGTGAAAATGGAACAGGGAGTAAATGTAGCTATTTTAAACATTAGAGCCATCATTCATTGATTCAAGTCATGTGAGAACTGACAATTGATCACAGGTGTGTCTAATTTTACAGCAGTGGGAATGTGGTTCTTCTGTTCAAACTGATCTGAATTGTTTATAAAGGTGACAATAATCATGTCCTGGCAATCTCCCAGGTTTTATACAATTAACTACTATTTCCTTTTTTAAATTGATCTTGATTTATTTGATTCTTTTATGTGTCATATGTGTGAATATATAGTCCAAATCCATTTCACTGGCAACTTTTTTTTTAGGAGATATTGGACATTAAGGGGTTGAACTGCAAGGGTGCCAATAATGTTGACCACAACTGTACCTGTGACCTGGATTGGCAACTGTTGGAAACAGGATACTGGGCTCGACTGACCCCTGGTTTGACCTCTTTTTATTATTATTATTTTATTTATTACAATTTTTTATATACCGCACTATTCGGCATCAGCGCGGTTTACATTATAACACAACGATCATAACAACAAGCTGTTAGGTTTTACATCGAACAGGGGTACAAACATGGATAACAGCGGTCAACTATATACAACTATATGCATACATGAAATAATTATATGGCAATAAGTAACGATATCATAATAGGAGTAAGGGTTATTTCCTAACTGTGGCAATTCTTCAGAGGGGATGTCTAGGTGTCATTGGTGGTTGGGTAGCATTGGAGGAAAAGATGGAATTTGAGTGCCTTCCTGAACTGCGCTAGGTCGGTGATAGCCCTAATGTCAGGGGGTAGGGCATTCCAGCATTTAGGTACATAGAAACTGAACGCCCTGTTTGTGGTTGATATGTTGCACTTCGACGATGCCTTAGGTGTTACTAGTAGGTTTATGGCTATTGCTCTTCTGGCTCTGTTGGGGGGCACTATGTGAACAAGGTCTGTGAGTGAGGCGGAGGAAATACCCTTGATCGCCTTGAAAGCAAGGAGTAGGGTTTTAAAGATGATCCTCCCATGGATAGGTAACCAGTGAAGTTGTTTGAGAATGGGAGTCACGTGGTCACTTCTGGCGGCTCCATGTAGGACCCTTGCTGCAGCATTCATGGCCAGCTGTAATGGGGCCAATGTGGATTGAGGGAGCCCTTGAAAGATGGCGTTTGCAAAGTCGAAGTGAGGCAGAATTAGCGCTTGGTATATGGTCCGGAAGTCATCTTGGTCCAGCAAGGAGCGCAGATGTCTGAGTGTGCGGATTTTAAAATATACAGCTTTGACAATGTTGCTTATGTGGTGTTTCATATCTAGACGTTGGTCCAACGTAACTCCAAGGTACCTTATTGTTTCTTTGGTTAGTAGGTCAGCTTCCTTGACACTGACATGGGATGGAGGAGTAAAGTTGGGGTCTCTGGAGATGAAAAGAACCTCCGTCTTTTTATGTTGAATGCGTAGATTCTGTGATTGAAGCCACGCTGAGACAGCATTGAAGCAGTCTATTAGTGGAGCTAGGTCCATTTGGGCTGTGGAGAACGGCATGTATAAAGGAATGTCATCTGCATATATCAAACAGCTCACGTTAAATGATCTTATGATGTTGCAGATGGGCTGCAAAGGGGGTAGAGGGTGAAAATCATAGAGATTTGAGGTGAGAAAAGAGGGGATTTGGGAAGGAGGGTACAGAGGGCTAGGTGAGAGCAGAAAAAGGATGGGATCATGGGGATAGCACTACAGGGCTTGGGCAGTAAGGAATGAGGGGGGAAAGCAAGGGAATAAAGAAGCTTGGGGACTTGAGGGAGAGGGAATGCAAAGGAAGATTTTGATAATGGTAGAAGAAAGCTCCCAATCAGATTGGGTAAAAGAGTGGGAATGTGGATAGAGTGGGAGGCAGAGATAGGAGATGATGGGGACTCAAGAGACTCAGTGTGAATTTGGAAAGGACAACACCTAGTAATTGAAAGATATGAGAGAATATGTGGGATGGAACTAAGAGTACAGGGAATAAAGACTGAAGGAGGTTGGGACCTGATGTGAATGATCTTGGAGGACTAGAAAAGGGTAAGAGTTGTGAAAAGGAGTGGATCTCTGGATGGCAAGATTGAGAGTAGAAATGTGACTGGGCAGATGGTGAAAGAGGGCAATAGGAAGTTGAGAAAGGGATGAGAGACTGAAGAATGAGCTTGGGTCTAGGGAAGGATATATGACAGGGAAAGGGCTAAAGCTGGTGATGACATCAGAGGAAGAGGATGGCAGATGTAGGTTGAGCTGGTGAGAACAGAGAGAAGAAATAGGGAGAGCTAGGTAGTGGGTAAAAGGTAGAGAGAGTATAGGAAGCAGGGGAAGGAGAGAGACAGTGAGAGTAAAGGGAGCACTAGAGAGGGGATGAGAATGGGAGATGGAAAGCTGGTAGATAGGTCAGAGATAAAAAAAAAAAGTATGAGACTAAGGAGTGGAGGGTGAAAGAAAAGGAGTGTGAGGAGTAAAATCTGGATATGAGTTGACGGAGAAGCAGAGGAGAGAGAAATGGGGAAGAAAAAGAAATGAAAAGGAAAGATCATCAAAGATGCAGAGAAGGAAGAAAAGAAGATAGGAGGAGAGCCAAGAAATGGAAATGAGCTAATGAGAAGATAAACACAAGGAATGTGGGAAAGAGACTGGAACCAGTTGAGTTAGATAAACATAGAGGCGAATTTTAGAAAGGATGTCCACGTGCAATCTGGGACATCTAAGCCAGAACAACTGGAAAAACAAGCAAGCACATCCAGGTGCAGATATGATTTCACAAATGTGGACATGCCTGATATGGACGTCTGCAGGGGTGTCAACATAGATATGCCCAGAATAATATTTCAGAACCCGGTCTTCTAGGAATAGACTAATGGTTAGTGTAGTGGGCTAAGAACAGTGAAGCCTGGGTTTAAATCCCACTGCTGCTATCATTGAAATTGTGCTGAGCACTGGGGATGATGGAGGGTTTTCTCCTCTGGATGTTCTTCAGCACAAACCAGCACTTTTCAGATGCCTATTCGTACCTGGAGCAGGTCTAACCTTAGATGTGATGTGGGATGTTTCTAAGATCAAGGGGGGATATCCAGGTTTCTGAGAATGCCTCCACCATGCTCCATTCTGACCTGGACATCCTCAGAGCTAGCTTCTAAAATGGGTCTGGAGACATTTTTATCTACATATTTCTATTTTTAGTTGGTGGTTCCTTTATTCTGTACTTGGTGAGAGTCTACGTTCTAAATATGTGGCTGAGGTCAGATATTCTGTTAGCAATGCGTTCGATATAAGGATCTGTAATAATCTGGCTTGTTCAGTGTTCCTGGTAGGTGTATGGATTTTCTAGGGCTCACAGCAATATTTACAAGGCTGCTCTTTTCTAGGTAGGCTCTTTGTTGCTGGGGTTTTGGAAGTTAGTGTTGATATGGAATGGTAGATTTGCTCTACAGGTCCTGTGCTATGGTTCTTACTTTTTCGTTTTGTTTCCTGTATGGAGTCAACGGTAGGATGTTGGTGGGAGGTAAAGGAATAAGGATAGTCTTTAAGGTTTGCCATTTTATGTTCTTAATGCTGCTGGACTGGTCTTAAATTTCAAATATTTCGTCGGCTCAGACGCAAGGAAATCTCAAACTTTAAGGAAACTTCTCAGTTTAAGTTTCTAGCTTCATCGTTGCTGATTTCTGGGCTTTCCAACTCTGGCAGTCTAATCCAGCCTGAGCACCATGATTTTTTTCTCATTTTAAAACTTCCCTCTTTATTATTAAAAAAGGTCATAGCACTGATGAAATGAGTCTAGTTGTCATTGTTATGCAAATATTTATGCAAATAAGGCCCTGTGGAAAAAAAAGTAGAAAGATTAGGGGGAAACACAATGGGGCTACAATGTCACCCATTTAAGACTAAAAAGAGAAAAATGTTTTCACTCAATGAGTAAACAAACTCTGGAATTCATTACCGGAGAATGTTGTAAAAGCTGTTAGTATAGCTGGGTTTAAAAAAGGTTTGGAAAAGTTCCTGGAGGAAAGGTCCATTAAGCATTATTAAAGAGGACACGGGAAATTCACTGCTTACCCCGGGACAAACATGGTGGAACCTGTGTGCCTTTTTGGGAATCTGCCAGGTACTTCTGACTTGGATTGGCCACTGTTGAAAACAGGATACTGGGCTTGATGGACTCTGGTCTGATGCAGTATGGCATTTCTTATGTTCTTATGCAAATGAGGCACCCCTGCACATTAGTAAAACAAGTTCTTAGACCGTAAATCCCCTGGGGTAGAGAAATATCCAAAGCTGGTTCTCATTTCCATGATCTGTCCCTCCATAGCTTTCCACGGGCCTTCTGGGAGAAAGCTGAGATAGGTGTACCATGTAAGCAAGGGTCCCATTCTTTTTCAATAATCAATTTCATCTTCATTACCAAGACAAAGAAAAGAATTATGCTTTTGCCAGGGGCAATCTTAACCCTTTTGCAAGCCTAGACAGAGATTGAATTTTGCTGCTTATCCTTTTAAAATTCTTTAGACAAGTCATATAACAAATCCTTTTCATTTCCTTCCTGCAATACTGAATACTTTATTGTCAGCTTCCAAAAATGTTCTCTCTCTGTTAAAAGTTAGTACCAAATTTGAGATTCAGGTAAATACAGGACAAAAATAAAATGGCAGAAAGCCTGTCAGTTTGCTTTTTTACAGGCTCAAACAAGCACATCTTTTAGAAAGCACAACCTAGGAGGCTGACCCAACCACACCAAACATCACCCCCACTGGTAACCCCCACCCTCTGATCACAATAACACCCCTCCCCCCCAATGTAGGCTCCATCCGATCCTCCTACTTGGCACTTACAGGGCATTTCTGCTAGTCTAGTGGATGGGACAGATTCCTCTCTGCACTCTCCCCTTTGCTGCTCTGGTTCAAAATGGTGGCCACGGCCTGAGTGGTAGTCTTGTGGTATTGCAGCTACAGGTCATTCTGTGCTTAGCTCAGACCTTCCCACTAGTAGTTCAAGGTGAGTGATATTCAGAAACACTGGGTGTTTGTCTGTCCTCAGAGGGCTTACAATCTAGGTTTTGCACATGAGGCAATGGAGAGTTAAGTGACTTGCTGTAGGTCACAAGAAATGTCCCTGAAATTTGAAGCCTCATTTTTCTGGTTTTCAGCCTGATGCTCTAAGCACTCCTTCACTATTCCCACTACTACAGTACTTATCATGTGTGTAGTGCTGTACAAATACACATAAAAGACCATCCCTGATCAAGAGAGCTTAGAGTCTATTCACGAAAGCAAACACAACAAACGGGACTAGGATAAAACTATTGGGAAATGATTAAAATACATAGGTGGTGAACAGGAGACGAAGGGTGTTAGGATCAAAAAGCAGCCTTGAAGAAGTGGATTTTTAGTCTGGATTTGTAAAGGACCAGAGATGGTGCCTGATGTGCTGCCTCAGGTAGTCTGTTCCAGGCATACGGTGCAGCAAGGAAGAACAAATGGAGTTGGCAGTGGAAGAGAAGGGTACAAATGATTTTCCTGATGAGTGGAGTTCCAAAGGAGAGGTGTAGGAAGCGATAAGAGAGGAGAGGTAATGAGAAGCCACTGAAAGAATGAACTTGAAGGTCAGTAGAACTTTGACCTGGATGTGGAAGTGGATAGGGAGTAAATGAAGTGACTTGAGAAGAGGGGTTATGTGAGAGTAGTGACACTGACAGAAAATTCGCTGTTCTGCTGAATTTTGAATGGATTAAAGGGGAGAGAGATGATTCAGGGGGAGATGAGTGAGAAGCAGTTGAAATAGTCTAATCTAGAGGTGAATAGAGAATGGATGATGGTCTTGGTAGTTTGTTCATAAAGGAAGGGACACATTTTGCTGATGTTATAGAGAAAGAAACAACAGGTTTTAGCTTATGTTGGATGTGTGCAGAGAAAGAGTCAAAGGTGACCCTAGGGATGCAAGCTGAGGAAATGGGAGGATGATAGTGTTGTCCATAGAAAGAGAGCAAGGAGGAAGGGTGGACTATCTCTACACTCATCCCTTTGTCTCCTCCAGCTTTAGATTTGCTAGGGATGTGTATGTATTAGATGCATTTGGTTATTGCAAAATTTACGTAGCACTCATTGACCTACAAATGAACATACATACAACTGATCTGAGTGCATTAAAAAGTTCTAATGAGCATTAAAAATGTTATTAAAGTACTGTATATGCCTGAAACAAACACAAAAAATGCCCAATAATCGAGGGAAAAGTCTGGAAAATCGAAATAATGAACAAAAAAGATCTTTGCCTGTGCAGATCCAAAGGACTCACTCCTGAATGCCTCTCATTCCCTTCAATTCAGCATTTACCCTTCCATCTGCCTCTCCTTTATTTATTTAGATAGATTTGTATGCCACCTTATCCTTCAATCAAGGTGGTCACGTCACATCATAATTGGAGGGTTACATTTAATATTAGGGTACGTGTAAACATTTAGACAGTACATTTGAAGGTAAAATTTTACATGAGGGTACATGTAAGCATTTAACATTAGGGCACGTGTAAACATTTGGACGGTATAGTTACTTATCGGCATTAGACTTGTGTGTGTGGGTAGGATGGGTGCGTGCTTGGTTGGCGGCACGATTGGTATTTCAGTTTGGGTATGGGGTGTTGCCTGGATGCTCATATGTTTCTATAAATAAAAATGTTTTGAGGTTTTTGCGGAAGTCTGTGAGGTCATCTAATGCCATAAGGCTTGTTGGGAGGGAGTTCCATAGCGTGGATGCCAGTAGTGATGGTGCTCTTTTTGAAGTTGTTTGTTTGGTTTTGTGATAGCCTGCAGGTGTGCCGATCATGTTGTCATTATTGGTTCTTCTTGGTCTGTTGCCGATATCCCTTGTTATAACATTTTGGAGTACGTCTGCTGAGAGGTGGGGAATGACTTTGAAGATGATCATGAGTGTTTTGTATTTAGCTCTTGCCACCATTGGGAGCCAGTGCAGTTGTTGTAGGATGGGAGTGATGTGCTCAGTCTTTGGTGTGTCTGTAATGATGCGTGCTGTGGTGTTTTGTACCATCTGTAGTGGGTGGAGTGTCTGCTGAGGAAGGCCTTGATATAGTGAGTTTCCATAATCAAGGAGTGGTGTAATGAGTGCTTGGCACACTGTGTGGAAGTGGTCCTGACGGAGCATTGGTTTGATTTGTCTGATTGTTTTAAATCGTTGATAGGCCTTGTTTGCGGTTTTGGTGATGTGGGATTTCAGGCTCAGAGCTCTGTCTGCAACGTGTATTAAAGGCTTTTTTAAAAGTGAAATCAGCTTTATTTTGTGGTCAGAAAATCAACATTTTTCCGGATGTTTCACGTAGCACCCAATTGAGACGAAGGCAATTTTTATCTCTCAAGCCTCGAGTTTTGGCATTGGGTGCTACTTTCTTCTTACGCTTTCCCTGCAAGTGCCTAATTAACCTTGAAGGTGCTTCATATGTTTTCCTTGACGTGACTCACTTGGAAAATTTTTTGATTGACAGGCAGGGCTCAGCAGGGTTGGATAGCATTGATACTAGTTCCTCCTGATATGTGGCCATTTTGGCCTGATTTTCTCATTCCAAAGTTTCTTTTTGTTATGATGTTGCAGCCAGCTCCCATGATGTGGTCTGCATTTGTTGTTTTTCTTTGTATTTTAATTTTCCTGTCAAATATCAGCGATGTGTCTTGTATTAATTTGGTTATTGTATATGACTAAAAAATGTTAATAAAAAAAGGAAAAAAAAAGAGCTCTGTCTAGTGTGATGCCCAGATACTTAACTTTTTCTTTGACTACTATGTGTTTGTCTAGGATGCTGATAGATTGTGGGGGGTATGAAGGTGGGGTTCCTGGTGATGAACATTACCTCAGTTTTATCATAGTTGACTGTTAAGTTGTTGGCTATAAGCCAGTCATTCATGTCTTCGAGGAATTTGGTCATTGTTGTGGTGTTTAGTTCTAGTAGGTTGATTGGAGCGTACACCATGATGTCGTCAGCATAAATGTGATAGTGAAGTTTATGGTGCTTGATGATGTTGCATATGGGCTGCATATAGATGTTAAAGAGCATTGATGATAGAGCTGAGCCCTGAGGTATTCCCTGCGTGACGGGGAATTGTAGCGATTTCTTTTGGTCGCATTTGACTTGTTGCATTCGCCCTTCCAGGTATGATGTAAACCACTTCAGGGTGTTCCATAGTCCTATCTGTTGTAAGTGTTGCAATAGCTTGGTGTGGGACACAGTGTCGAAGGCCGCCGAGATGTCCATGAACACTAGCAGAAAGCTGTTTTTTATGTTGTCCATGCCTCTTAGGAGATTATCAAAGAGGGAGGTGAGTAGTGTTTCCACGCCGTGTTGGGGCTTAAATCCATGCTGATGTATATCCAGTGGGGGATTTATATCAATATGGTCCTGAAGTTGCCTTTGCACTGCCTTTTCCATGATTTTAGCAAGGAATGGTAGGCTGGAGATGGGATGGTAAGATTTTGGTTTGGAGGGGCTCAGGTTGCTATTTTTAAGTATTGGTCATATCATTGCATGCTTTAGGGGTTGCGGCATGTATCCTTGTTGGAGTGAATCTTTGACGATTTTTTGAATGTGATGAGAGAGTTGGCTTTTTGTTTCTTTGATTCATGTCACTGGCATGGGTCTGATGGTGAGGTTGTTGTGTTTAGTTCAGATATAATGTCTTCTACTTGCTGCTTTGTTGGTATGTTGAAGCTCTCCCATGTTTGATGTTGCTCTTTTATCATATGTTCGTTTGTTTGTGGTGTAGTAGTGCATATTGGTTGATGTTTTTTGATTTCATGTAGTCTGCGTATTTTTGTGGGTCAAGATTGTGGGTACTTTGTTGCGTGTCATCCTTGGTGAGTTTTTGAACGATGCTAAAGAGTTATCTTGGTCTATTAGAAGATTTCATGATTAGATTAGTATGGTGTTGCTGTTTACGCTCATTTATTAGGTTGTTATATTCCCGTTGTTTGTCTCTGTATTGGGTTAGGAGGTTGTGTGATTTGTTCCGTCTACATTTTCTTTCCAGTCTTCTGAGTGTGCATTTTGCAACTCTGATTTCATGTGAGGACCATGGGGCGTTTGGTTTCTTGCGCGTTTGTGGTTCTTTGATGGTTGGGGCAGATGCTGCGCTGGATATTATTGTGTTCCATTCTTCTATGTTAAGGTCAAGGGTGTTGTGTTCTTGTTGAAGTTGTGGAGTGATTTCTTTTATGAATGAGTCTCTGTTAAATGTTTTGAACCATCTAGTTGTTCTTTCATCTTCTTTGCGTTGGGTGGGGTTGTTTAGGGTCATGGTGAATTCAATAACAAGGGACTGGCATGATTGTTGGTTTTGTGGTCTTGTTCTGTTCCACTAATTGCATTGGCATAAAGATCATGTCCGGAGTTGTACCATGCTGGTGAGTTGGGGCATTAATTGTCTGGCAATATTTTAATGACTCCAAGGTTTTTAAGAATGTTGCGGTTTCTCTGGTGGGTGCAGATGTTAGGTTGTAGTCTCCTAGTGCAATGAGAGGTTTGTATCTTCTGTTATGTGCGCATATCATTTCTATTACTGTGCATAAGTGTTGTGGTTCCAGGTGGTCTGTATGTGAGGGAGATGCTTAGGTATTTGTTGGATATAGTGAGTGTGTTAGATTCAATTGTGTTAGTGGTGGTGATTGTTTTGAATCTGTATTCTTTTCTGGTAAGTATTAATACTCCTCCTCCTCTCTTTTGTACTCTGATGCAGTTAAATGCCGAGTATCCTGTTGGGGTAACTTGGTTTAGTATGACCTGGTCCGAGTCGTCTAGCCAGGTCTCGGTGATGCATATTATATCTAGCTTCTTGTCATGGATGAGGTCAAGGATAGTGTTTGGTTTGTTCCTGATAGATCTGGCATTTAGAAGAGCACACCTGATGTTTGTTGTTATGATAGGGTTTGTGTGTTCATTATTTGTGTGGTGTGTGAGTGTATTACGTGTGGCCTTGTATGGTTTGTGGGCTGTATGCTTTTGTTGTTAGCGTTCTTTGGATAGGTATGTTGCTGGTGTGTATCTGGGTTGGGTGGTATGTAGGTCGATTAAAGGGATTTGCTCATTGAGTCTGATGCTATATGTGGAAGGTGCGAACATATGAAGGAGTGTGAGTATGCCATGAAGTAGTGGGTAGAGGAGTGCATTTTGTAATTTGTATTTTACTGACCTGGGATTAGGTTTGTGGTTTACTGACCTGGGTTAAACTTGAGTTAGGTCATATAGTTGTAGTTCTGCATTGGTAGTGTTGTCTTTACTCTGTGTGTTGTGTTACATGTGGTTGGTTAGCAGTCTATCTATGTGGTAGTGCTGGGGTTAATAGGGTTAATAGGTTATGCAGCGTGAGTTGTTTTACAATGCAAACATTGGGTAGCAGGTTCTATGCAAACAATTTACAAGCAATAGCAATGCAAACAGTGGGTAGTAAGTTCTATACAATTAATATAAGGTAGCAGAATTAGCTTGCAAGCAATGGATTGTCTAGGCAAGGTAGTAGAATTAATCTACAAGTAATAGAATGTCCAGGCAATGTATCAGAATTTATCTACAAGTAATAGAATGTCC